>OU015525.1:893137-1493137 GCA_907165065.1 Caprimulgus europaeus | reverse complement strand
AGGTTCTGAAGGGGTTGGAGCATCTTTCCTGTGAGGAGAGGCTGAGAGAGCTGGGACTTTTCATCCAGGAGACAATAATGCACAGGGCAGCAGTCACGAGTGTGTATAAATCTGTGATGGCCGGGAGTGAAGTCAAGACAGCCTGGTTCTTGTGAGCAGTGCACACCAGCAGGACAAGAGTCCATGGGCACAGGGGAGAACAGATGGAACTCCATGGGCAGAGATGGCAAAGCCTTTTTCCTTGTGAGGTTGGTAACAGAGTGGCAGAAGTGGTGGAGACTCTGCCCTGGGAGATACTGAAAACCTGAGAAGCCAGTGTCTCTGTGTGGCCCTGCTTGAGGAGGTTGGTGGAAGCACATTCTCTGCAGAGGTTCCTGTTGAAATACAGGTTTCAGTGATTGTGTTTGGTGGGAAGGCTGGGCTGGCGAAGAGAGAAACTCAAGTGCACGCTGGCACTAGGAGATGTCATCAGAGGTGTGTCCAAGGGAGCTGAGTGGTTTGTCCCGATCCGATGTCGGGATCATTTTGTGGCAGAGTTCTTGTGGCCCTTTTCCACCCACCCTGATGGTCTCTTGAGGCCTGGCTTTGTGCAAGGTGAAGCTGGAGGAGCCTTCTGAGAAGAAATGAAGAGGAGGCGTCTGAGGCTGGGATGCAGAAATCTTTATTGAAAGGATGAAAGAATGGGAAGGCAGGAGCACCAAGTGGGAGTGATGTGGTCGAAGGTGCAAGAAGGGTGACAATTAGCCAAGGTCTGGCCCCTTCTCTCCTTCCTTGCCTGGTGCCTTGAGAGGAGGAGCAGTGGATGGAGAGCCCATGGGCCAGGAACATGGTTGAGGTGCGTCCTCAGTCCATGGCGTGGCTGTCAGGTGTGGGTGTTTGGTGTGAGGGGAGGTGGCAGGAGCCTTAGCAGGGGTAGCAGCCCCTTCTGGCGCCGAAGCAGCCCAGGCCTCCGAAGCCGTAGCCGTAGCCGAAGGCTCCAGAGGAGACGGGCACTCCCTGGGAGCTGAGGGCGCTGCCCATGGCAGCCGATGAGGAGGATCCGACGGCGGTGTTCTGGGGGAAGGAGCTGAGGATGGGTCCTGGCAGGGTGACCAGCACGGTGGAAGGCTGGATGAGGACTGTGGAGTCCTGGCACTGCCTGACACAGGGCTCGTTGCAGCTGTTGGCCAGCGGGGCAGGACGGCAGGAGCCGCAGAGGTCGTAGCAGGCCATGTGTGTGGTGTGGAGGGGCCCTGGAAGAGAGGGTGTTGAGCAAGCGGAGGGGCGTGGGGGTGCGAGGGGCGGTGTTGCAGGAGGGCGAGGGGTTAGGGAGGGCTGGTGTGGGGCTGTGGGGAGCGTGGCGGTGGGGAGGCGTGAGGGCTGGTGAGGCTGGGGCAGAGCGTGCTGGAAGAGAGGGGCCAGGTGGGGCAGGAGCAGGAGGGGCAGGGGGTTGAGGCTCACCTTGTTGAGCGCGGAGGAGAAGGCGTGAGGAGAAGTGTGTGAGGGAGGGAGGCGCGGGGCCGGTTTTATTCTGGTCCCCGAGGGGCGGGACAGCCTTTGCGCATGCCGGCATTTTGCAGCAAGCGGCTGTTCCGTGCCCCAGCTGGACATGGAGGAATGAGGTGGGGAGTGTTTTCCTTCCCACAACGCTGCTTTTCATGGCCTTCTCTTGAGGCCGTGTCCCTGTGGCCCTGGCGGCAGCTTTCAAGTGCCAGTCGGTGTTTGGGAGGGTTTGCACGGAATCTGTGTGTCAGGGCATTTGGCAGATTCAGCCAAAGGACATGAGATGATGTCATCTTGTGGCACTCGTGTGCTGTGGTTTGTGGGTGTCTTGTCATGAGGGGACCTTTCTTCCTCACTGTCCTGGCAGGCTGCTCTGGCATTTGGAGGTGTGCTGGGCATTAGTGGTTCCTGTTTCATTGTGTTTTATCACTGTCCAGCTGACTGCCATCAGCTTTCAAGTGACAGTCGGTGTTTGGGAGGATTTTCACCGAATTGGCATGTTCAGAGCATTTACCAGACATGAGCAAAGCGCAGGAGAGGTGCGGTGTGGTCAGTGAGGTGTCATCCCGTGGCATCGTGTGCTGTGGTTTGCGGGGGTGTTGTGCCAAAGGGGCCTCACTTCCTCACAGCCCTGGAAGGCTTCTCTGGGCTCTGCAGGTTTGCTGAGAGTTCTGTGCTGAGAGCTCGGGGCTGCCCCTTCCATTGCCTTTGATCTTATTCCACCTCACTGCCATCTTGCTGAGCCTGCCTTGAGTCCTGGATGTCCTTGTTGCTTGTTTTCTCTGAGTGTCTTGGTGATCACATGAAAGCAGAAGAGAGCTTTTGACCATTGGAGAAAGGGCAGAGAACTCGGGTGGACTGCAGGGATGGCTTGATGTTATCCAGGGAGAAAAGTAGAAGAGGCAAATCCCAACTAGAACTGAATGTGGCTACTGCTGCAAAAGAGAGAAGACAAAATGTTTGTATCCCTACATTAGCAGCAGAAGGAGGCGTGAGGAGAATCTCCATCTGTTATTGGATGTGGAGGCAAATATTGTGACAGAGGAGGAGGAAAAGCCTGAGTTATTTGATGTCTTTTTGCCTCGGTCATTAACAATAAGATCACTTGTTCTGTGAGTAGGCGGCATTTTTAGCTGTAAAACAGGTCTTGGGAGCAGAGTGAGTCCCCCATAATCCAAGAGGAAATGTTTACTGACCTGCTACACCAGTGAGACAGTCTCAGGTCTATGGGGCCTCATGGGATCCCCCCAAGGGTACTGAGGGAGCCGATGGAAGTGCTCACCAAGGCACTTGCCATCATTGATCAGCAGTGCTGGCTCACCGGGGAGGTCTCAGTGGACTGGAGGTCAGCAAATGTGACGCCCACCTACAAGAAGGGCTGGAAGAAAAATCCAGGGAATTACAGACCTGTTGGTCTGACCTTTGTGCCAGGGAAGGTGACACAGCAGATCATGTTGAGAGCCATCACACAGCATGTGCAGGACAACCAGGATTCCAGGCCCAGTCAGCCTGGGTTTATTAAATGCAGGTCCTCCTTGACTGACCTGATCAGCTTCTGTGACAAGGTGACCCACTTTGTGGATGAGGGAAAGGCTGTGGATGTGGTGTACATGGACTTTAGTGAAGCCTTTGACACCATTTCCCACAGCATTCTCCTGCAGAAACTGGCTGCTCATGGCTTGGATGGGTGCAGTCTTTGCTGGGTAAAAAACTGCCTGGTTGGCTGGGCCTGGAGACTTGGGGGAGGTCCCAAGAGGTCTTCCCCAGGGCTCAGTCTTGGCACCAGCTCTGTTTATGATCTTCATCACTGATCTGGAGAAGGGTGCAGCGAATGAAAATGGGAAGGAAAAAGGACTCCAAGCCTTTTTCTGAGTAAAGCAAGCTGCTGCTTCATTATCAGTGAGAATCCACGATTCCCTTGTCCCCGGGCATCTTTGCCAGCAAGAGTTTCTGTTTTCCCTCTCTCCCATTCTCCTCTCACTGTTACATTTATACATCTGTGTTCTCAAAGCAGTCAAGCTACACAGGACGTAAAGCAGGATACTTCTTGGCACAGCCACACTTGTGGCAGTTTTCAGCCACATCTCAGTACACACACTCCCTCAGGTGGCCTTCCAGCCCGACCTTCTCACACATTCAGCATCTCCTGTCCTGTGGAGCTTGTTAACCTTGATCAGTCTCAATTTATCTCCCACCTGTTCAGCACAGTTCCCACACAAGGGGATGGAGTGCACCCTCAGTGAGTTTGCAGGTGACCCCAAGTTGGGTGAGGGTGTTGATCTGCTGGAGGGTGGGAAGACTCTACAGAGGGAGCTGGACAGGCTGCATCAATGGGCCAAGGCCAACCGTGTGAGGTTCAACAAGGCTGAGTTGTGGCTCCTTCACTTGGGTCACCACAACCCCATGCAGCGCTCCAGGCTTGGGGCAGAGTGGCTGGAAAGCTGCCCGGCAGAAAAGGACCTGGGGGTGTTGGTCACCAGCCGGCTGAATGTGAGCTGGCAGTGTGCCCAGGTGGCCACGAAGGCCACCAGCATCTTGGCTTGTATGAGCACTAGTGTGGCCAGCAGGAGCAGGGCCGTGATCGTCCTCGTGTACTGGGCACTGGTGAGGCGGCCCCTCGAGTGCTGGGTTCAGTGTTGGGCCCCTCACTCCAAGATAGAAGGGAGGGGTTTGGGGAAGGTGTTTTGGGATTTGTTTTTGTTTCTCCGTATTCTACTCAGACATTGATTTGTAATCAATTAAATTAATTTCCCTAAGTCGAGTGAGTCAATTGGTGAGTGATGTCCCTCTCCTTAAATGAACTGAGAAACATTTTGTCATGTATTTCTCTCCTCTGTCCAGTTGGGGATGAGGAGTGATAGAGCAGCTTGGTGGGCACTTTGTTTCCAGCCATGGTCAACCCAGCACAGAGCCTCATCTCCAGAGCAGAGCAGGGTCACAGGCTTGTTCCTGCACATGGTCCCCAGTGCCCCATGCTGTGCCTCAGGGACCCCACAGTGAGGGGCATGTTGATTTGGGCACCTGGTATGGGTTGCCTCTTTTTTCTGGCAGCAAGGGAAGACAGGGACAAGGAACCCTGTTTGAGTGTCCCAGGGATGTTGCAGCACAGATGGAAGGTGATGTGGACATGGCAGGTGGTGGGAGCAGTGGCTTTGGGACAGCTCAGCAAGTGGGGAAGATGCCAGGACCCTGCATGGTTGGTGCAAGGACCCCATGGCTGAGGAATGGTGACACGTGATGGGCACAGGATGTGTGTGGTGAGGGGTCTGTGGCACCCAGCAGGGCAGATGTTTGCTTTGGAGAGTTTTGGGTGTTGCTGTTGCTGTGATCAGCATTTTTAGCAGCATTTTGTGTCCCATCCTCCCACTTTTTTTTCCCAACAACTTATGTTTGGTCTTTTCTTGCCTCTTCATTAATTTAATTAATTATTTTATCTCTTTCCCCTGTATTTTAGGCAGGTTTTTTGGGTCTTCAGCAGGATGTTTTTCCTCCTCCAGCAGTTTCCTGCAGGATCTTTTGACGTATTTCTTGATGGCAGCTTGTTTGGGGGTGTTGTTGGATCCGGGCATTTTCCGTCCTTCTTACCCACCCAGTCTCCCAGCTCCTGTCACATGAGGGGTTTGGTTTGGTTTGATTTTGGACCCTTGAGGTGATGTTTGCATGCCAAAGGGTTGATGAAGCAGACTAGACTAGCCTAGAAGAGTCCAGTGGGAAGGGACCTGCAGGGATCATCTGGTCCAACTGCCTGAGCACTTCAGGGCTGAGCAAAAGTCCCAGCATGTTCTAAATGCCTCTTAAACACTGACAGGCTTGGGGCATGGACCATCTCTCTAGGGAGCCTGTTCCAGTGTTTGAGCACCCTCTTGGTAAAGAAATGCTTCCTAATATCTTGTCTGACCCTCCCTGATGCAGCTTTGAACCTGCTCACCTCTCAGGTGGACACCTTGTCCAGAAGGATGCTGTGAGGGACAGATTCAAAAGCCTTACTGACCTCCAGGAAAACTGCATCCATCTCCTCCTACTAAAAGGATATCAAATTAGTTAGGCCAGACTTACCCTGAGTGATCTCCTGTTGACTGTTTCCAATCACAGAATCATAGAATTGCTTGGTTGAAATAGACCTTTGAGATCATTGAGTCCAACCATACCTGTCCACTACTAAACCACATCTCTGAGCACCCCATCTACCCTTTTAAACACCTCCAGGGATGAGGTCTCAGACCACCTCCCTGGGCAGCCCATTCCAGTTCCTGAGAACCCTTTCAGTGAAGAAATTTTTCCTGACATCCAATCTGAACCTCCCCTGGTGCAGCTCAAGGCCGTGGCCTCTTGTTGTAGCACTGGTTACCTGGGAGAAAAGACACACGAGCGCCTCACTGCACCCTCCTTTCAGGTAGTTCTAGACAGTGATAAGGTCTCCCCTCAGGCTCCTTTTCTCCAGGCTCAGCACCCCCAGTTCCCTCAGCTGGGAACTCAGCACACTTGTGCTCCAGACCCTTCCCCACCTCCGTTCCCTTCTCTGGACTCGCTCCAGCACCTCCAGGTCCTTCTTGGAGTGAGGGGCCCGAAAGTGCACAGTTTTCAAGGTGTGGCCTCAACAGTGCTGAGTACAGGGGAAGGATGACTTCCTGGTCCTGCTGGCCACACTGCTTCTGACCCAGGCCAGGATGCCCTTGGCCTTATTGGCCACCTGGGCACTCTGCTGACTCAAGTTCAGCCGCTGTCGACCAACACCCCCAGGTCCTTTTCTGCCGGGCAGCTTTCCAGCCACTCTGCCCCAAGCCTGGAGCGTTGCATGGGGTTGTTGTGACCCAAGTGCAGGACCTGGTACTTGGTCTTGTTGAACCTCACACATTTGGCCTCAGCCCATGGATCCAACCTGTCCAGATCCCTCTGTAGAGCCTTTCTACTTTCAAGCAGATCAGCAATTCCACCCAGCTTAGTGTCATCTGTGAACTTACTGCAGATGCACTCAATTAGTTCATCCAGATCATTGTTAGAGAAGTTAAACAGGTCTGGCCCCAACACTGAGCCCTGGGGAACACCACTGGTGACCGGCCACCAGCTGGATTTAACTCCATTCACCACAACTCTTTGGGCCCAGCCATCCAGCCAGTTTTTAACCCAGCAGCGAGTGTGCCTGTCCAGGCCATTGGCAGCCAGTTTCTCCAGGAGAATCCTCTGGGAAACGGTGTCAAAGGCTTTAGTAAAGTCCAGATAGACAACATCCACAGCCTTTCCTTCATCTACTAAGAAGATCACCTTGTCATAGAAGGAGATCAGGTCAGTCAAGGAGGACCTGTCTTTCACAAACCCGTGCTGACTGGGCCTCATCACCTGGTTGGCCTGTGTGGTAGCACTCCAAACGATCTGCTCCACGACCTTCCAGGGCACCGAGGTCAGACTGACAGGTCTTTTAAATGCTTTTCAACAGTACCCAGGAAGATCATCTCCATAATTGTTCCAGGTTCTGTGGTTGGACTGGCAGGTCTGCAGTTTCCTGGCTCTTCAGTCAGATGCTCTTCATACATGGGAATGATGTTGTCCAGCCTGCAGTCAGTGAGGACCTCTCCAGACTCCTAAGTTACTTAGAGGTGAGAGTCTTGAGGGTTCCTTGCTGTGTTATCACCACTTGTTGGTGAGGAAGATGAGGTGAGGCAGGAAGGGTGTCTGTGCCTCTGAGTTGCAGGGTGCTGGAGTGGCTGGCAGGCACATTCAAGGCCTTTCCCATCCTTCTGCACTGATGGGGCCCAGAAGTGCCCCCAGGACTCCAGGTGAGTCAGCAGCGTGGCTGAATCCAGCGGGATCATCACCTCTTTGGAGCGGCCGGTCGGGCTGTGTTGGGTGCAGCCCAGGCTGCGGTTTGCCCTCTGGGCTGCCAGGGCACACTGCTGCCTCATGGTGAGCCTGCTGGCAGCCAGCACCCCAGGTCCCTTTCTGCAGGGCTGCTCTCCAGCCACTCCTCTCCCAGTCTCTCCTTGGGGCCAGTGTTGCTCCATTGCGGGTGCAGAATCCCCCATTTGTTCTTGTTCAGTTTCCCACCATTGATGGTTGCCCCTGCTCTGATTTCTCTGGATCCCTCTGCCAGGCCTCTCATCCCTCCAGAGAATCAACAGCCCCTCCCAGGTTGGTGTCACCAGCAGATTTGCTACTGATGCATCAACTGCTGCATCCAGATCACTGATAAGAACCTTGAACAGAGCTGGCCCTGGGCCAGAGCTTTGAGGAGCAGCAGTGGTCACTGGTCACCAGCCAGCTGCAGCCCCATTCACTACAGCCCTTAGAGCTCTGCCCTTCAGGCAGTTCTTCACCCAGTGCCCCATGGACCTGCTCATCTTTCAGGTGGACACCTTGTCCAGAAGGATGCTGTGAGGGACAGATTCAAAAGCCTTACTGACCTCTATATAATCATAGAATGAGGGTTGGAATGGACCTTCAGAGGTCATCTAGTCCAACCCCCCTGCAGTAAGCAGGGACATCTTTACTAGAGGAGGTTGCTCTGAGCCCCATCAAGCCTGACCTTGAATATTTCCATGGATGGGGCCTCCACTACCACTGTGGGCAACCTGTTCAGTGATCTACCAGTCTCATATTGAAGAACTTTTTCCTAATACCCAGCCTAAATCTCCCCTTTTCTAGTTTAGAACCATCACCCCTCGTCCTGTTGCTACCTGCCCTTGTGACCAGTTCTTCCCCAGTTTTATTTTAGGCATTTTTCAGATACTGGAAGGCTGCTATAAGGTCCCCCTGCAGCCTTCTCCAGGATGAACAACCCCAACTCTCTCAGCCTGTCCCCATAGAGAGGTGCTCCAGCCCTCTGATCATTTTTGTGGCCTCCTCTGGACTGGCTCCAACAGGGACACGTCCTTCTTGTGTTGAGGGCTCCAAAACTGGACGCAGCATTCCAGGTGAGGTCTCACCAGAGCAGAGTAGAGGGGCAGAATCACCTCTCTAGATCTGCTGGCCACACTTCTTTTGATGCAGCCCAGGATGGGGTTGGCCTTCTGGGCTGCAGATGAACATTGGTGGCTCATGTTCACCTTTTCATCCACTACTTCCCCCAAGTCCTTTTCCTCAGGGCTGCTTTCCAGCACATCATCTGTTCTGGAAGCCCCCCAGGTGCCAGTGTGTGTTGTTGTTGGTTGTGGTGTCCTCTTTTGTGGCAGAGTTCTTGTGGGCCTTTCCCACCCACCCTGATGGCCTCTTGAGGCCTGGCTTTGTGCAAGGTGAAGCTGGAGGAGCCTTCTGAGAAGAAATGAAGAGGAGGCGTCTGAGGCTGGGATGCAGGAAATCTTTATTGAAAGGATGAAAGAGTGGGAAGGCAGCAGCACCAAGTGGGAGTGCTGTGGTCGAAGGTGCAAGAAGGGTGACAATTAGCCAAGGTCTGGCCCCTTCTCTCCTTCCTTGCCTGGTGCCTTGAGAGGAGGAGCAGTGGATGGAGAGCCCATGGGCCAGGAACATGGTTGAGGTGCGTCCTCAGTCCATGGCGTGGCTGTCAGGGTGTGGGTGTTTGGTGTGAGGGGAGGTGGCAGGAGCCTTAGCAGGGGTAGCAGCCCCTTCTGGCGCCGAAGCAGCCCAGGCCTCCGAAGCCGTAGCCGTAGCCGAAGGCTCCAGAGGAGACGGGCACTCCCTGGGAGCTGAGGGCGCTGCCCACGGCAGCCGATGAGGAGGATCCGACGGCGGTGTTCTGGGGGAAGGAGCTGAGGATGGGTCCTGGCAGGGTGACCAGCACGGTGGGAGGCTGGATGAGGACTGTGGAGTCCTGGCACTGCCTGACACAGGGCTCGTTGCAGCTGTTGGCCAGCGGGGCAGGACGGCAGGAGCCGCAGAGGTCGTAGCAGGCCATGTGTGTGGTGTGGAGGGGCCCTGGAAGAGAGGGTGTTGAGCAAGCGGAGGGGCGTGGGGGTGCGAGGGGCGGTGTTGCAGGAGGGCGAGGGGTTAGGGAGGGCTGGTGTGGGGCTGTGGGGAGCGTGGCGGTGGGGAGGCGTGAGGGCTGGTGAGGCTGGGGCAGAGCGTGCTGGAAGAGAGGGGCCAGGTGGGGCAGGAGCAGGAGGGGCAGGGGGTTGAGGCTCACCTTGTTGAGCGCGGAGGAGAAGGCGTGAGGAGAAGTGTGTGAGGGAGGGAGGCGCGGGGCCGGTTTTATTCTGGTCCCCGAGGGGCGGGACAGCCTTTGCGCATGCCGGCATTTTGCAGCAAGTGGCTGTTCCGTGCCCCAGCTGGACATGGAGGAATGAGGTGGGGAGTGTTTTCCTTCCCACAACGCTGCTTTTCATGGCCTTCTCTTGAGGCCGTGTCCCTGTGGCCCTGGCGGCAGCTTTCAAGTGCCAGTCGGTGTTTGGGAGGGTTTGCACGGAATCTGTGTGTCAGGGCATTTGGCAGATTCAGCCAAAGGACATGAGATGATGTCATCTTGTGGCACTCGTGTGTGTGGTTTGTAGGTGTCTTGTCATGAGGGGATCTCGCTTCCTCACTGTCCTGGCAGGCTGCTCTGGCATTTGGAGGTGTGCTGGGCATTAGTGGTTCCTGTTTCATTGTGTTTTATCACTGTCCAGCTGACTGCCATCAGCTTTCAAGTGCCAGTCGGTGTTTGGGAGGATTTTCACCGAATTGGCATGTTCAGAGCATTTACCAGAGATGAGCAAAGCGCAGGAGAGGTGCGGTGTGGTCAGTGAGGTGTCATCCCGTGGCATCGTGTGCTGTGGTTTGCGGGGGTGTTGTGCCAAAGGGGCCTCACTTCCTCACAGCCCTGGAAGGCTGCTCTGGGCTCTGCAGGTTTGCTGAGAGTTCTGTGCTGAGAGCTCGGGGCTGCCCCTTCCATTGCCTTTGATCTTATTCCACCTCACTGCCATCTTGCTGAGCCTGTCTTGAGTCCTGGATGTCCTTGTTGCTTGTTTTCTGTGAGTGTCTTGGTGCCCCTCTTGCTTGTCAGGGTGTTACTGGGTGCATTGGGTTTGTGAGGGAAGGTTTGTAGCGAGGGGGTGCACGGGTGGCTTCTGTGTCAGGTTCATGAATATTCCACCATGTTCCATAGAGAGTCTCCATGTGCCAGAAGAGGAGCAGGTAGGAAGAAGACTGAGCTGTGTGAATAGAGGGCTTTGGCTGGGTCTCAGGAAAAAGAGGAGAGCTTTTGACCATTGGAGAAAGGGCAGATAACTTGGGTGGACCACAGGGGTGGCTGACAAGGCAAAGCTCAACTAGAACTCAATGCGGCTACTGCTCTAAAAGAGAGAAGAGAAAATATTTGTATCCCTACCTTAGCAGCACAAGGAGGGGTAAGGAGAATCTCCATCTGTTATTGGATGTGGAGGCAAATATTGTGACAGAGGAGGAGGAAAAAGCTGAAGTGTTTGATGTGTTTTGCCTCAGTTAATAGTAGAACCACTTGTTCTGTGGGTAAGTGTGAGCGCTGGAGGAAACTCAGCGAGCCGACTCCATGTGGGTGATAAGGCAGAGTTCACTTTATTGCTCTCATTCAGTCATATTTATACAGGCTACGATAATTATTCCTACTAGTCCTTTGCTAATTGGCTTAAGCTCTAAACGTTACATTTACCTGGTCCTCCTACTTGTGGTTCAACGGCAAAGCATTCCCTGCCTCCTTCACACGCTCACTTTCTCAAGGTTGTTTACCAGATGTGAGATAAAAGTCGCAGTCAGTGTCCGTTTTCAGGACTTTTCCACTGCAGCCTGCTAAATGTCAGACAGGCTCTGC
This sequence comes from Caprimulgus europaeus, assembly GCA_907165065.1. The sequence goes on along the minus strand of OU015525.1, from coordinate 1,481,943 downwards.
TTGTACAACCATCCTGCCTTGCTCTCTGAGCCATTCCCCAACAACTCCCCCTTTTTCTTTTTGTACGAGCAGAGCTTGCCCTGCAACACACTCAATCATTTTTCTAAACCAGGATACAACACAGCTCAAACATAAAAGGCCAACTAGTACAATGATGAAAAGTAACAGCATACTTTGCAATAAGATTTTAAACCATCCTCCCAGTCCCAACCAGTTTGTTAGACCTTCTGGGCCAAAGAACCCCATGTCCTTTTGAATTTTCTGAGAGCGGTCCATGAGTTGTTGTATTTCTTTATGGAGAGATCTCAATTTATCTTCTAGGTCCATACAGCAGAGGCCCTTAAAATGTTTCACAGCCGTATTTATACCCTTTATCACAATACATGCAAGCTAAACACATACAGCAATTGGATAAACACTCTTAAGCATGAGCTCTAAATTTGACACAACAGGTGGCTTAGCTCTGTTCACGCCGCAGGACGTTAACAGGGCACTCCTACTTTGAGGTTACCAGCTAAAGCCACTCCCTTCTTTTTCCCAACTTAGTTTTGCTGAAGTTGTTCATCTGAAGTCTCAAGGACAAGTCAGTATCCTGGAGACTTCTGCTAATTCACTCTGACCGTGCAATTGCTTGTTATACTAATGTCAAGGGCCTAAGCTGGCTACTGTGGCCTGAGACATTTCAATACCCTCGCTGCTTCTGCTGAGCCTCTGATTGTACAACATCTCCAGTGATCTGTGACTGTCCCATAGCCGTTCTGCAACAGACATAGTTCCTAAGAGAGACCCTGTAGCCCTTTTCCACCCACCCCAACAGCCTCTTGAGGTCTGGCTTTGTGGTGGGTGAGGTTGGAGGAGTATTGGGAGACGAAAGGAAGAGGAGGCGTGTAAGGCTGGGATGCAGAAAAGCTTTATTAAGGGAAAAAGAAATTAAAAACCAGCAGTACCAAGTGGAAAGGAGCTGGAGTGAGGTTCAGTAGGATGAGCATCAGACGAGGTCCCCTGAGTGAGACAGATCTTGCCAGAGCACCAGGGTCTTCCTGACCTGCAGTGGAAGCTGCAAACTGGAGATACCTGGTGCTCTGGTCCCCTTCCCTGCCTCCTTCCTTGATATCTTGAGAGGAGGAGCAGTGGATGGAGAGCCCCTGGGCCAGGAACATCGCTGAGGTGCGTCCTCAGTCCATGGCGTGGCTGTCAGGTGTGGGTGTTTGGTGTGAGGGGAGGTGGCAGGAGCCTTAGCAGGGGTAGCAGCCCCTTCTGGCGCCGAAGCAGCCCAGGCCTCCGAAGCCGTAGCCGTAGCCGAAGGCTCCAGAGGAGACGGGCACTCCCTGGGAGCTGAGGGCGCTGCCCACGGCAGCCGATGAGGAGGATCCGACGGCGGTGTTCTGGGGGAAGGAGCTGAGGATGGGTCCTGGCAGGGTGACCAGCACGGGGGGAGGCTGGATGGTGACTGTGGAGTCCTGGCACTGCCTGACACAGGGCTCGTTGCAGCTGTTGGCCAGCGGGGCAGGACGGCAGGAGCCGCAGAGGTCGTAGCAGGCCATGTGTGTGGTGTGGAGGGGCCCTGGAAGAGAGGGTGTTGAGCAAGCGGAGGGGCGTGGGGGTGCGAGGGGCGGTGTTGCAGGAGGGCGAGGGGTTAGGGAGGGCTGGTGTGGGGCTGTGGGGAGCGTGGCGGGGGGGAGGCGTGAGGGCTGGTGAGGCTGGGGCAGAGCGTGCTGGAAGAGAGGGGCCAGGTGGGGCAGGAGCAGGAGGGGCAGGGGGTTGAGGCTCACCTTGTTGAGCGCGGAGGAGAAGGCGTGAGGAGAAGTGTGTGAGGGAGGGAGGCGCGGGGCCGGTTTTATTCTGGTCCCCGAGGGGCGGGACAGCCTTTGCGCATGCCGGCATTTTGCAGCAAGCGGCTGTTCCGTGCCCCAGCTGGACATGGAGGAATGAGGTGGGGAGTGTTTTCCTTCCCACAACGCTGCTTTTCATGGCCTTCTCTTGAGGCCGTGTCCCTGTGGCCCTGGCGGCAGCTTTCAAGTGCCAGTCGGTGTTTGGGAGGGTTTGCACGGAATCTGTGTGTCAGGGCATTTGGCAGACACAGCCAAAGGACATGAGATGATGTCATCTTGTGGCACTCGTGTGTGTGGTTTGTGGGTGTCTTGTCACAGGGGGACCTCACTTCCTCACCATCCTGGCAGGCTGGAGCTGTGCTGGGTGTTAGGGGTTCCTGTTCTATTGTGTTTTATCCCTCTTTACCTCACTGCCATCTCACTTTGCCTGTCTTTACCCCTGGCTGTTCCCATTGGGTGAGGTCTGTGAGTGTCTTGGTGCCCCTCTTGCCTGTAAGGTTGTAGCTGACTGCACTGGGTCTACGTGTCAAGGTTTTGGTAACAATGAGGCTTCAAGGGTGGCTCCTGTGAGAGGTTCATGAAGATTCCCCCATGTTTGATAGAGATTCTCCATGGGCTGAGTGATGTGCTGGGTGGGAGGAAGATAGAACAGAGATCTTGTGTGTGAACAGAGAGCTTCTCCTGTACCTCAGAGAAAAAAACAAAAGGAGAATTTATGGCCTTTGGCAGAAGGGGCAGAGAACTCAGGTGAACTACAAGGATGTCTTGGGTTTATGCAGGGAGAAAGTAGATGGGTAAAAGCCCAACTAGAACTTTAGTCCCAGTGTACTGGAGATTAGCAAATGTGACACCCATCTCTAAGAAAGTCTGGAAGGTGGATCCAGAGGCCTGTCAGAGTGACGTCAGTGCCAGGGAAGCTTATGGAGCAGGTCATCTTGAGTGCCATCACTCAACATGTGCAGGACAACCAGGAGTCCAGGCCTAGTCAGCATGGGTTTGTGTAAGGCACGTCCTGCTTGACTGACCTGATGTGCTTCTATGACAAGGTGACCTGCTTAGTGGATGAGGGAAAGGCTGTGGATGTGGTGTGCATGGACTTTAGTAAAGCCTTTCACATCGCTTCCCACAGCATTCTCCTGCAGAAACTGGCTGCTCGTGGCTTGGATGGGTGCAGTCTTTGCTGGGTGAAAAACTTTCTGCATGTTGGGGCCCAAAGAGTTGTGGTGAATGGAGTTAAATCCAGCTGGTGAGCAGTGCCCAGAGGTGTTCCCCAGGGCTCAGTGTTGGGGACAGTTCTGTTTAATATCTTTATTAACTATTGGGATGAGGGGATCGAGTGCACTGTCAGTGAGCTTGCAGGTGACACCACGTTGGGTGGGAGTGTTGATCTGCTTGAGTTTGGGAAGACTCTAGAAAGGGATCTGGACAGGCTGGATTGATGTAGTGAGGCCAACTGTGTGAGGTTCAACAAGGCTGAGTTGTGGCTCCTGCACTTGGGTCACCACAACCCCATGCAGCGCTCCAGGCTTGGGGCAGAGTGGCTGGAAAGCTGCCCGGCAGAAAAGGACCTGGGGGTGTTGGTCGCCAGCCGGCTGAATGTGAGCTGGCAGTGTGCCCAGGTGGCCACGAAGGCCGCCAGCATCTTGGCTTGTATCAGCACTAGTGTGGCCAGCAGGAGCAGGGCAGTGATCGTCCTCGTGTACTGGGCACTGGTGAGGCGGCCCCTCGAGTGCTGGGTTCAGTGTTTGGTCACTCACTCCAAGAAAGAAGGGAGGGGTTTGGGGAAGGTGTTTTGAGATTTGGTTTTGTTTCTCCATATTCTAATCTGACATTGATATGTAATTAATTAAATTAATTTCCTTAAGTCGAGTGAGTCAATTGGTGAGTGATGTCCCGCTCCTTAAAGGAACTGAGGAATTTTATCTCGTATATTTCTCTCCCCTGTCCAGTTGGGGATGAGGAGTGATAGCGCAGCTTGCACCCCACAGCGAGGGGCATGGTTATTTGGGCACCTGGTATGGGTTGCCTCTTTTTTCTGGCAGCAAGGGAAGACAGGGACAAGGAACCCTGTTTGAGTGTCCCAGAGGTGTTGCAGCACAGATGGAAGGTGATGTGGACACAGCCAGTGGTGGGGGCAGTGGCTTTGGGACAGCTCAGCAAGGGGGGAAGATGCCAGGACCCTGCATGGTTGGTCCAAGGACCCTGTGGCTGAGGAATAGTGACACGTGATGGGCACAGGATGTGTGTGGTGAGGGCTCTGTGGCACCCAGCAGGGCAGATGTTTGCTTTGGAGAGTTTGGGTTGTTGCTGTGATCAGCATTTTTAGCAGCATTTTGTCTTTGTGTCCCACCTGTCCCCCTCTCTTCACCCTGGTGTTTCCTTGCCATTTGTTCTCCATTTTTTTATATTGATTCTTTTCTCTCTTTTCTGTTTATATTTGGCATTTTTTGTGGGCTCCTTGGTTGATCTGAACAATGTGTTTCTGTGGGGCTTTCTCAGCAGGTTTCTTTTGTCATCCTGTTTTGGCAACATTTTCTTCCAGCAGGACATTTCATTTTCTTGTAGGCATTTCTGGATCTACTCTAAGTGGGAAGACACGTGGGGCTTTTGGATCTTCAGCAGGTTATTTTCCTGCTGAGAAGCCCAGAAAGTAGGGGCAGAAAGAGTGTGCAGTGAGATGGAGTGCCAAGAGGTTGAAGGGCTGGGCTTAGAGGCTTGTAATTTTTGTGAGGACAAGAGGCCACGTGCACAAGTGAAACCAGATGGAACTCCATGGGCAAAGGCAGCAAAACCTTTTTCATTGTGAAGGTGGTGAAAGAGTGGAAGAGGTGGTGGAGTAAGAGTGGAAGAGGTGGTGGAATCTCCATCCTGGGAGATGGTGAAAAACTGACTGGCCATTGTCCAGGACAACCTGCTCTGGCTGTCCCTGCTTGAGCAGGTGGGGGCAAGCACGAGCTCTCCAGAGGCTTCTGCCAAAATATTTGCTTTAGTGATTGTGTTGGATGGGAGGACACTTGGGGTTTTTGGATCCTTGGCAGGTTATTTTCCCTTCCCCTACCAGTTTCTTGCAGGTTCTGGTGTCGTATTTTTTGATGGCAGCTCTTTTGGGGTGTTGTTGATTCTGGGCATTTTCACTGTCTCTGACCCCTCACAGTCCCCCAGCTCCTGTCGCGTGAGGCCTTTGGTTTTGTTTGGTTTTGTTTGCTTTTAGGCAGTGCTCACACTGCTTCATTCCCTCATTCACCCTCCACTGTCCCACGTTGTGGAAGATGGCCAGGTGTCAGTGTGTGTTGTTGTTGGTTGTGGTGTCCTATTTCGTGGCAGAGTTCTTGTGGCCCTTTTCCACCCACCCTCCTCTGGCCTCTTGAGGCCTGGCTTTGTGCAAGGTGAAGCTGGAGGAGCCTTCTGAGAAGAAATGAAGAGGAGGCGTCTGAGGCTGGGATGCAGGAAATCTTTATTGAAAGGATGAAAGAGTGGGAAGGCAGGAGCACCAAGTGGGAGTGATGTGGTCGAAGGTGCAAGAAGGGTGACAATTAGCCAAGGTCTGGCCCCTTCTCTCCTTCCTTCCTGGGTGCCTTGGTAGAAGGAGCAGTGGATGGAGAGCCCATGGGCCAGGAACATGGTTGAGGTGCGTCCTCAGTCCATGGCGTGGCTGTCAGGGTGTGGGTGTTTGGTGTGAGGGGAGGTGGCAGGAGCCTTAGCAGGGGTAGCAGCCCCTTCTGGCGCCGAAGCAGCCCAGGCCTCCGAAGCCGTAGCCGTAGCCGAAGGCTCCAGAGGAGACGGGCACTCCCTGGGAGCTGAGGGCGCTGCCCACGGCAGCCGATGAGGAGGATCCGACGGCGGTGTTCTGGGGGAAGGAGCTGAGGATGGGTCCTGGCAGGGTGACCAGCACGGTGGGAGGCTGGATGGTGACTGTGGAGTCCTGGCACTGCCTGACACAGGGCTCGTTGCAGCTGTTGGCCAGCGGGGCGGGTGGGCAGGAGCCGCAGAGGTCGTAGCAGGCCATGTGCGTGGTGTGGAGGGGCCCTGGAAGAGAGGGTGTTGAGCAAGCGGAGGGGCGTGGGGGTGCGAGGGGCGGTGTTGCAGGAGGGCGAGGGGTTAGGGAGGGCTGGTGTGGGGCTGTGGGGAGCGTGGCGGTGGGGAGGCGTGAGGGCTGGTGAGGCTGGGGCAGAGCGTGCTGGAAGAGAGGGGCCAGGTGGGGCAGGAGCAGGAGGGGCAGGGGGTTGAGGCTCACCTTGTTGAGCGCGGAGGAGAAGGCGTGAGGAGAAGTGTGTGAGGGAGGGAGGCGCGGGGCCGGTTTTATTCTGGTCCCCGAGGGGCGGGACAGCCTTTGCGCATGCCGGCATTTTGCAGCAAGCGGCTGTTCCGTGCCCCAGCTGGACATGGAGGAATGAGGTGGGGAGTGTTTTCCTTCCCACAACGCTGCTTTTCATGGCCTTCTCTTGAGGCCGTGTCCCTGTGGCCCTGGCGGCAGCTTTCAAGTGCCAGTCGGTGTTTGGGAGGGTTTGCACGGAATCTGTGTGTCAGGGCATTTGGCAGACACAGCCAAAGGACATGAGATGATGTCATCTTGTGGCACTCGTGTGCTGTGGTTTGTGGTGTCTTGTGACGAGGGGACCTCACTTCCTCACTGTCCTGGCAGACTGCTCTGGCATTTGGAGGTGTGCTGGGCATTAGTGGTTCCTGTTTCATTGTGTTTTATCACTGTCCATCTGACTGCCATCAACTCTCAAGTGACAGTCGGTGTTTGGGAGGATTTTCACCGAATTGGCATGTTCAGAGCATTTACCAGAGATGAGCAAAGCGCAGGGGAGGTGCGGTGTGGTCAGTGAGGTGTCATCCCGTGGCATCGTGTGCTGTGGTTTGCGGGGGTGTTGTGCCAAAGGGGCCTCACTTCCTCACAGCCCTGGAAGGCTGCTCTGGGCTCTGCAGGTTTGCTGAGAGTTCTGTGCTGAGAGCTCGGGGCTGCCCCTTCCATTGCCTTTGATCTTATTCCACCTCACTGCCATCTTGCTGAGCCTGTCTTGAGTCCTGGATGTCCTTGTTGCGTGTTTTCTGTCAGTGTCTTGGTGCCCCTCTTGCTTGTCAGGGTGTAGCTGGGTGCATTGTGTTTGTGAGGGAAGGTTTTGTAGCGAGGGGGTGCACGGGTGGCTTCTGTGTCAGGTTCATGAATATTCCCCCATGTTCCATAGAGAGTCTCCATGTGCCAAAAGAGGAGCTGGTGGGGAAGAAGACTGAGCTGTGTGAATAGAGGGCTTTGGCTGGGTCTCAGGAAAGCAGAAGAGAGCTTTTGACCATTGGAGAAAGGACAGATAACTCAGGTGGACCACAGGGATGGCTTGATGTTATCCAGGGATGCAATTAGAAGGGGCAAAGCCCAACTAGAACTGAATGTGGCTACTGCCAAAAAAGGGAAGAGAAAATGTTTGTATCCCAACCTTAGCAGCACAAGGAGGGGTGAGGAGAATCTCCATCTGTTATTGGATGTGGAGGCAAATAGTTTGAGAAAGGAGAAGGAAAAGACTGAGGTACTTGATGTTTTTGTGCCTCAGTTGTTAATAGTGGGACAATTTGCTCTGAGGGAATGCAACATTTTTAGCTGTAAGACAGGGATGGGGAGCAGAGTGAATCCCCCATAATCCAAGGGGAAATGGTTAGTGACCTGCTACACCACCGAGACAGTCACAGGTCTATGGGGCCAGATGGGATCCACCCAAGGGTACTGAGGGAGCCGATGGAAGTGCTCACCAAGGCACTTGCCATCATTGATCAGCAGTGCTGGCTCACTGGGGAGGTCCCAGTGGACTGGAGGTCAGCAAATGTGAGGCCCACCTACAGGAAGGGCTGGAAGAAGGATCCAGGGAATTACAGAGCTGTTAGTCTGACCTCTGTGCCAGGGAAGGTGATAGAGCAGGCCAACCCCATCCTGGGCTGCATCAAAAGAAGTGTGGCCAGCAGATCCAGAGAGGTGATTCTGCCCCTCTTTTCTGGTGAGACCTTACCTGGAATGCTGCATCCAGTTTTGGAGCCCTCAACACAAGAAGGACGTGTCCCTGTTGGAGCGATTCCAGAGGAGGCCACAAAAGTGATCAGAGGGCTGGAGCACCTCTCCTATGAGGCCAGGCTGAGAGAGTTGGGGTTGTTCAGCCTGGAGAAGGCTCCTGGGTGACCTTATAGCAGCCTTCCAGTATCTGAAAGGTGCCTATAAGAAAGGTGGGGAAGAACTGGTCACAAGGGCAGGTAGCAACAGGACGAGGGGTGATGGTTTTAAACTAGAAAAGAGAAGGTACAGGCTGGGTATTGGGAATAAGTTTTCCAGTACGATGGTGGTGGATCACTGGAACAGGTTTCCCAGAGAGGTAGTGGAGGCCCCATCCCTGGAGATACTCAAGGTAAGGCTTGATGGGGCTTTGAGCAACCTCCTCTATTAAAGATGTCCCCGCTCACTGCAGGGGTTGGACTAGATGACCTTTGAAGGTCCATTCCAACCCAATCCATTCTATGGTTTTGTGATACTTCCGTCACAACAACCTGATGCAACAACGCTGCTTTTCATTTTCTTCTCTTGAGGACGTGTCCCTGTGGTCCTGATGGCAGCTTTAAGTGTCAGTCATTATTTGGGAGGATTTCCACAGAATCTGTGTGTCAGGGCATTTGGTGTTATCTGAAGAGGAGACCTCACTTCTTCACAGCCTGGCAGGCTGGTCTCAGCTCTGGAGCTGTGCTGGGCATTAGGGGTTCCTGTTTCATTGTGGTTTATCGCTCTTCACCTCACTGCCATCTCACTTCATCTGTCTGTAGGTCTTGTTGTTCCTGTTGGGCTTGGTCTGTGAGTGTCTTTGTGCTCCTCTTGCTTGTCAGGTTGTATCTGGGTGCATTGGGTTTACGAGGCAAGGTTTTGGCAGTGAGGGGTGTCTGGGTGGCTTCTGTGAGAGATTCTTGAAGATTGGTCCATGTTTGATAGAGAGTCGTCATGTGCTGAAAGAGAAGCTGGTGGGGAAGAAGACTGAGCTGTGTGAGTAGAGGGCTTTGACTGGATCTCAGGAGAAAGAAAGAGAGTTTCTGGCCTTTAGAGAGGGGGCAGAGAACCCAGGAGAATTGCAAGGATATTTTGAGGTTATGCAGGGTAAAATTTAGAAGGACCAAAGCCCAGCTAGAACTTAATCTGGCTCCTGCTGTTAAAGACAAAAAAATGTTTCTGTAGATGCATTAGCAGCAAAAGGAGGGCCAAGGAGAATCTCCTCCATCCTTTATTGGATGTGTGAGCAAACACAGGGACAAAGGATGAGCAAAAGCCTGAGGTTCTTACTGCCTTTTGTAGCTCAGTCCTTAACAGTAGAGACCCCTTGTTCTGTGGGTACCCAGCCCCCTGAGCTGGAAGACAGGGTCAGCAAATGTGCTCCCATCTACAGGAAGGGCCATAAGGAGGATCCAGGGATTGACAGGCCTGTCAGTCTGGTTTCAGTGCCAGGAGAGGTCATGGAGCAGGTCATCTTGAGTGCCACCACACAGCACGTGCAGGAGAACCAGGAGTCCCAGCCCAGTCAGCACGGGTTGATGAAGGACAGGTCCTGCTTGACTGACCTGATCTCCTCCTATGACGAGGTGACCCGCTTAGTGGATGAGGGATGATCTTTAAGGTCCCTCCAAACCCAAACTATTTTATGATTCCATGAACAAGCAACAGGACAAGAAGGAACAACCTCAGGTTGTGCCATGGGAGTTTTAGATGGGATATCAGGAGAAGTTTGTTCCCCAAAAGGGCAGACGTGTGGATGTGAGACTTAGTCACAGGGTTGAGAGGTGGACTGGGAAGTTTTGGTTTGCAGTTGGACTTGATGAACTCAAAGGTACCTTCCAACCTAAGTAATTCTCTCTCTATGGCTTTGTGGGGCTGCTGGAGAACAAGCTGATGGCGAGGCAGCAATGCAGCCTTGTGGCAAAAGACAGCAAGAGGCTCCAGGGCGGTGTTGGGAAGAGCATTGCAAGGAGGTGGGAGGAGATGATCTTGGTCTCTCTTCAGCCCTGGAAAGGCTCCGTGTGGAGCCCTGTTTGCAGTTAAGGGCTCCCCAGTGGAAGGAGGACATGGAGTTAGAGGAGCGAGTGGAGTGAAGGCTCCCAAGACACTGAAGGGACTGGAGCATCCTTCTTCTGAAGAGAAAGTGAGAGAGCTGGGAGGATTTTCAGGCAGAGGCAAGGCCACACAGGGGAGATGTCATCAATGTGTCTAAATGGCAGATGGGAGGGAATGAGGACAGGTCAGTGAGACTCTTCTCATTGCTGGCTGGGGCAAGGGAGAATGGAGGCAGCTGAAACAACGTGCCATTTACTTGGGAGAGAAGGCAACCCTTTTTCAGTGTGAGGGGGGTCCAACAGTGGAATCGGTTGTGCAGAAAGGTGTTGGAGTGTCCATCCTTGGAGATACTAAAAACCTGAGTGGACATGGTCCTTGAAAGCCAGCCTGAGCTGAGCCTGTAGTTAGGTCAGCTACCTGAGCTGGAAGACAGGGATGGAGAGCAGAATGAAGCCCCCATAATCCAAGGGGATTGCCCTCATTGATCAGCAGTGCTGGCTCACCAGGGAGGTCCCAATGGACTGGAGGTCAGCAAAGGTGGCGCCCACCTACAAGAAGGGTTGGAGGGATAATCTGGGGAACAACAGGCCTGTCAGTCCAACCTCAGTGCCAGGGAAGCTTATACAGCGGATGATGTTGAGAGCCATCACGCAGCTCATGCAGAACCAGATGATCAGGCCCAGACAGCATGGGTTTATGAAAGGCAGGTCCTGCTTGACTGACCTGATGTGCTTCTATGACAAGGTGACCTGCTTTGTGGATGAAGGAAAGGCTGTGGATGTGGTGTGCATGGACTTTAGGAAAGCCTTTGACACCATTTCCCACAGCATTCTCCTGCAGAAACTGGCTGTTCATTTCTTGGATGGCGCAGTCTTTGCTACACCACTGGCTATGTGGCCAGGCCCAAAGAGTTGTGGTGAATGGAGTTAAATCCAGGTGGTGGCCAGAACTCAAAACTGGGACCAGCTCCATTTAAAATCTTTATCAGTGATGTGGACGAGTGTCGCGACAGAGTGAAGACCCGGAAGCTCAATATGAGGATCAGCAGACTTCCGATTATTGATGACATATATGCTCCTTATATACAGCGGTTTATTAAGCTCATGCATACTCTCAAAGACCATCACTGATTGGCTCATTAATTTTCCTGGGAACTTTCTCTTTGTTATAACAGGTGGTATTGCTCTGTTCACGTCCCAAGGACATCAACAGGATACTCCTTACTTTGCGATTGCTAGCTCCCTTCTTTTTCCCAGCTTAATTAAAGTTGTTTGTCTGAAGTTCTCAAGGGAAAGTAAGCAGCCTGGAGACTTCTATCAATTTACCATGACTTATGTCAAGGGTCTAAGCTGCGGCCTGAGCCATTTCAATACCCTCACTGCTTCTGCTAAAAGCCTCTGATTGTACAACATCTCTTAGTGATCTACAACAGACAAGGGGATCGAGTGCACCCTCAGTGAGTTTGCAGGTGACCCCAAGTTTGGTGGGGGTGTTGATCTGCTGGATGGTGAGAAGGCTCTACAGAGGGATCTGGACAGGCTGCATCAATGGGCTGAAGCCAACTGTGCGAGGTTCAACAAGGCTGAGTTGTGGCTCCTGCACTTGGGTCACCACAACCCCATGCAGCGCTCCAGGCTTGGGGCAGAGTGGCTGGAAAGCTGCCCAGCAGAAAAGGACCTGGGGGTGTTGGTCATCAGCCGGCTGAATGTGAGCTGGCAGTGTGCCCAGGTGGCCACGAAGGCCACCAGCATCTTGGCTTGTATCAGCACTAGTGTGGCCAGCAGGAGCAGGGCAGTGATCGTCCTCGTGTACTGGGCACTGGTGAGGCAGCCCCTCGAGTGCTGGGTTCAGTGTTGGGCCCCTCACTCCAAGAAAGAAGGGAGGGGTTTGGGGAAGGTGTTTTGGGATTTGTTTTCATTTCTCCCTATTCTAATCTGATACTGATTTTTTAATCAATTAAATTAATTTCCCTAAGTCGAGTCTGTTTTGCCTGTGATGGCAGTTGGTGAGTGATGTCCCTGTCCTTGTCTCAACTCAAGAACTTGTTGTCATATGTTCTCTCCCCTGTCCAGTTCAGGAGGGGGAGTGATAGAGCAGCTTGGTGGGCACCTGGCATCCAACCATGGTCAACCCAGCAAAGAGCCCCATCTCCACAGCAGAGCAGGGTCACAGGCTTGTTCCTGCACGTGGTCCCCAGCGCCCCATGCTGTGCCTCAGGGACCCCCCAGTGAGGAGGATGGTGACCTCACCCAGGGGCTTTGTGTGTGACCTGAGAGCAGAGGGCTGGTGGCTCGGGGTCCCCTGCACAGTTGTTCCAGTGACCCTGCAGCAGGGAGGTTGTTGTTCTGGAGCCCCCCTGCATGGGTGAGTGTGGGACCCTGCAGTGAAGAGGGGCTGGTGGCCTGGGGATCTGTGCCAAGGGATGAGTTGGGGACCCCATAGCAAGGTGAGTCCATGGCCTGGGGACTCCCATGTAGGAGGAAGGGGGACTGGTTGCCCAGGGTCCTGGCTGCATGGAGGGACAGTGACACAGGACCCTGTGTGGGTGGCTCTGGGACCCTGCTGTGATGGAAGATGGTGTTACAGGGACTGTCAGGCAGTTGGACTGGGAACCAGATTAAGGGGGAGCCATAACAGGGTTGTTGCTGTGATCAGCATTTTTAGCAGCATTTTGTCTTTGTGTCCCATCCTCTCCCTCTTTTTTCCTCAGAATTTGTTTGATCCTTTCTTGCCTCTTCATTGTCTTCAGTTATTTAATTGATTCTTTTATCTCTTTTCTCTCTATTTTAGACATTTTTTTCTCTGATCTTAATAACGTGTTTCCTCAGGGCTTCCTAACTCGGTGTTTTCTCATCTTGTTTGGGCAACTTTTTCCCCTAGAAGTTCTTTCTGGGGAGGTTTTCTTGTTGGCATTTATTCTGGTTGGATTTCATGGATTTTCTCAAAGTGGGAGGACACGTGGGGATTTTTTAGGATCTTCGGCAGGTTTTTTTTCCTTGCCCAGCAGTTTCTTGTAGGGTTTGCTGACATATTTCTTGATGGCAGAACTTTTGGGGTTGTTTTGGAATCCTGGCATTTTCCATCTCTTGTACCACCCCCAGTCCACCAACTCCTGTCGCATGAGGTGTTTGGTTTGGTTTGGTTTTGGTCCCTTGAGGTGATGTTTGCATGCCAAAGGGTTGATGAAGCAGACTAGACTAGCCTAGAAGAGTCCAGTGGGAAGGGACCTGCAGGGATCATCTGGTGCAACTGCCTGAGCACTTCAGGGCTGAGCAAAAGTCCCAGCATGTTCTAAATGCCTCTTAACCACTGACAGGCTTGGGGCATGGACCATCTCTCTAGGAAGCCTGTTCCAGTGTTTGAGCACCCTCTTGGTAAAGAAATGCTTCCTAATATCTCGTCTGACCCTCCCTCATGGAGCTTTGAACCTGCTCATCTCACAGGTGGAAAGGAAGTGGAGACATCTCAGGCTGGGATGCAGGAGAACTTTATTGAGAGGAAAATTAAGTGAACCGCAGAAGCACCAACTGGAAGAGAGCTGGTGTGAGAAGCAAGTAGGATGAGCATCAGCCGAGATCCATGGAGTAGATTTAGCCAAATCCCCGAGGTCTTCCTGGTCTGCAGTGGGAACAGCACACCGTAAGTCACCCGTGGTCCTTGGCATGTGACACTGTGTAGCGGAGAGTAGTGGCCGTCGCAGAAGGAGCGATGCAAAGAAGGAAACGGGAAGAGGATTCTATGGAGAATGTTTCCAGTCTGCCCGTACTGTCCCGTTCCCTGCTTCTTGATAGTTCTGTGCCATCAGAAGAGGAACCCTGGATGATGGGATTGTGTGCCAAGAATAGAATGAAGGTGCGTCCTCAGTCCATGGCGTGGCTGTCAGGGTGTGGGTGTTTGGTGTGAGGGGAGGTGGCAGGAGCCTTAGCAGGGGTAGCAGCCCCTTCTGGCGCCGAAGCAGCCCAGGCCTCCGAAGCCGTAGCCGTAGCCGAAGGCTCCAGAGGAGACGGGCACTCCCTGGGAGCTGAGGGCGCTGCCCACGGCAGCCGATGAGGAGGATCCGACGGCGGTGTTCTGGGGGAAGGAGCTGAGGATGGGTCCTGGCAGGGTGACCAGCACGGTGGGAGGCTGGATGGTGACTGTGGAGTCCTGGCACTGCCTGACACAGGGCTCGTTGCAGCTGTTGGCCAGCGGGGCGGGTGGGCAGGAGCCGCAGAGGTCGTAGCAGGCCATGTGTGTGGTGTGGAGGGGCCCTGGAAGAGAGGGTGTTGAGCAAGCGGAGGGGCGTGGGGGTGCGAGGGGCGGTGTTGCAGGAGGGCGAGGGGTTAGGGAGGGCTGGTGTGGGGCTGTGGGGAGCGTGGCGGTGGGGAGGCGTGAGGGCTGGTGAGGCTGGGGCAGAGCGTGCTGGAAGAGAGGGGCCAGGTGGGGCAGGAGCAGGAGGGGCAGGGGGTTGAGGCTCACCTTGCTGAGCGCGGAGGAGAAGGCGTGAGGAGAAGTGTGTGAGGGAGGGAGGCGCGGGGCCGGTTTTATTCTGGTCCCCGAGGGGCGGGACAGCCTTTGCGCATGCCGGCATTTTGCAGCAAGCGGCTGTTCCGTGCCCCAGCTGGACATGGAGGAATGAGGTGGGGAGTGTTTTCCTTCCCACAACGCTGCTTTTCATGGCCTTCTCTTGAGGCCGTGTCCCTGTGGCCCTGGCGGCAGCTTTCAAGTGCCAGTCGGTGTTTGGGAGGGTTTGCACGGAATCTGTGTGTCAGGGCATTGGGCAGACACAGCCAAAGTGCAGGAGAGGTGCGGTGTCATCAGTGATGTCATCCCGTGGCACTCGTGTGCTGTGGTTTCTGGGTGTCTTATGAAGAGGGGACCTCGCTTCCTCCCAGACCTCAGAGGCTTCTCTGGGCTTTAGGTGTTGCCTATTCCATGGCACAGTCCCTTCCCACCTCACTGCCCCTTCGCTTTACCTGTCCGTAGGCCTGACTGTTCCTGTCTGCTGTGGTCTGTGGGTGCCTTGGTGTCCCTGGTGCTGGAGAGATGGCAGCTGGGTGCACTGGGTTTTTATGGCAAGGATTTGGTAGCCAAGGGGCTATAGAGATATTTTCTGTGTGAGTTACATTAAGGTTCCCCCATGTCTGACAGAGTCCCCATGTGCTGAAACACAGACCTGTCTGAATCAAAGGCTTTGGCTGGATCTCAGGAAAAAGAAAGAGAGAGATTTTGACCTTTGGAGAAGGGTCAGGTCACTCAGGAGGACCTCAAGGGTGTTCTGAAGGTATGCTGGGAGAAAATTAGAAAGACCAAAGCTCAAATGTGGCTGGTGCTGTGAAAGACAGAAAGAAATGTTTCTGTAGATGCATTAGCAGCAAAAGGAGGGCCAAGGAGAATCTCCTCCATCCTTTATTGGATGTGTGAGCAAACACAGTGACAAAGGATGAGCAAAAGCCTGAGGTTCTTAGTGCCTTTTTTAGCTCAGTCCTTCATAGCAGAGACCACTTGTTCTGTGGGTACCCAGCCTCATGAGCTGGAAGACAGGGATGGGGAGCAGAGTGAATCCCCCATAATCCAAGGGGAAATGGTTAGTGACCTGCTACACCACTGAGACAGTCACAGGTCTATGGGGCCAGATGGGATCCACCCAAGGGTTCTGAGGGAGCCGATGGAAGTGCTCACCAAGGCACTTGCCATCATTGATCAGCAGTCCTGGCTCACCGGGGAGGTCCCAGTGGACTGGAGGTCAACAAATGTGACGCCCACCTACAAGAGGAGCCGTAAGGAGGATCTGGGGAACTACAGCCCTGTCAGTCTGACCTGTGTGCCAGGGAAGGTCATGTAGCAGATCATCCTCAGTGCCATGGCACGTGCAGGGCAACCAGGTATCCACACACACTCACCATGGGATACTGAAAGGCAGGTTCTACTTGACTTACTTGATCAGCTTCTTTGACAAGGTGACCCGCTTAGTGCTTGAGGGAAAGGCTGTGGATGTGGTGTACATGGACTTTAGTAAAGCCTTTGGCACCGTTTCCCACAGCATTCTCCTGCAGAAGCTTGCTGCTCATGGCTTGGATGGGCGTTCTGTTTGCGAAGTGGAAAACTCTCTGGATGTCTGGGCCCAAAGAGTTGTGGTGAATGGAGTTAAATCCAGGTGGTTGGGGGTCACCAGTGGTGTTCCCCAGGGCTCCATATGGGGACCAGCACCATTGAAAATCTTTATCAGTGATGTGGATGAGTTGATTGAGTGCACCCTCAGTAAGTTTGCAGGTGACACCACATTGAGTGGGAGTGTTGATCTGCTGGAGGGTGGGAAGGCTGTACAGAGAGAACTGGGCAGGCTGGATTGATGGGCCAGGAGCAAGTGCATGAGGTTCAACAAGGCTGAGTTGTGGGTCCTGCACTTTTGGGTCACAACAACCCCATGCAGCGCTCCAGGCTTGGGGCAGAGTGGGTGGAAAGCTGCCCGGCAGAAAAGGACCTGGGGGTGTTGGGGAAGGGTCTGGAGCACAAGTGTGCTGAGTTCCCGGCTGAGGGAACTGGGGGTGTTGAGCCTGGAGAAAAGGAGGCTGAGGGGAGACCTTCTGCCTCTCTCTGCAACTCTCAGAATGGAAGTTGTAGTGAGGTTGGGGTGGGTCTGTTCAACCAAGGAACAAGTGACAGGACAAGAGTGAATGGCCTCAAGTTGTACCATGGGAGGTTTAGATTGGTTCATAGGAGAAATGTCCTCACGGCAAGGGATATCAAGCATTGGAACAGGCTGCCCAGGGAAGCTGTTGAATCACTACCCTGGAAGTACTGAAGAGTCCTGCAGATGTGATGCTAAGGGACGTGGATTAGTGGTGAACTTGGCAGTTTGTGTTAATGGTTGTACTTGATGATTTTAAGCATCTAATCCAGCCTCAATGATTCTGTGATTTTATGCAGGACATGGACTTAGAGGAGCAAGTCGAGTGCAGGACCCCAAGATGCTGAAGGGCCTGGAGCGTCCTTCGTAGGAGGAGAAGCTGAGAGAGCTGGGAGGTTTTTCACCAGGATGCAAGGTGGCAGAGTGTAAATGCCATCAATGTGTCTGAATCCCCTGTACAAGGGAATGAGATCAAGGGAGTGAGACTCTTCATGTTGGTACCCAACACTGGAATCAGTAGTGCAGAGAGGTGCTGGAGTGTCCATCCTTGGAGATACTGAAAACCTGGCTGGACATGGTCCTTGAAAGCCAGCCTGAGCTGAGCCTGCTTGAGCAGGTTTGGTTGCAGGAGATGATGTGCAGAGGTTCCTTGTGCCCTCAGTGATTGTGTTTGCTGTGCTTGTGCTTGCTGTGCTGGGCAGAGAGTTGTGCTGGGGAAGAGAGTTGGTCAAGTGGGTGCTGCCATGGGGAGCTTGTGTCAGAGGCATGGGCAGAAGCGCAGTAGCGTGTCCCAGGCTTTGTGTGGACAAGGGAAGGGCTTGTGTCATGGGCTGGAAGCCCCCTGTGCTGCTGTGTGGTGCTGGTGTTGCAGGGGACATAGTTCCTAAGAGACACCCTGTAGCCCTTTTCCACCCACCTCAAGGGTCTCTTGAAGCCTGGCTCTGTTAAAGGTGAGGTTGGAAGAGCATTGGGAGAAGAAAGGAAGAGGAGGCATCTGAGGCTGGGATGTAGAGAAACTTTATTGAGGGAAAAAGACAGAAAAGGCAGAAGCAGCAAGTGGAAGGGAGCTGGAGTGAGGCTCAAGTAGGACAAGCATCAGCCGATGTCCCTTGTGTGAGACAGATCCTGCCAAGGTCTTCCTGGCCTGCAGTGAGAGCTGCACACTGGAGATCGCTGGGCTGGGCAAGAGAGAAAGTCAAGTGCATGCTGGCACCAGGAGATTTCATCAGAGATGTGAGCAGAGGAGCTTTGTTTGAGCAAGTTCTGGTCTTGTGTCCCACATTGGAAGCTCCCCAGGTGCCAGTCTGTGTTGTTGTTGGTTGTGGTGTCCTATTTTGTGGCAGACTCCTTGTGGGCCTTTTCCACTCACCCTGATGGCCTCTTGAGGCCTGGCTTTGTGCAAGGTGAAGCTGGAGGAGCCTTCTGAGAAGAAATGAAGAGGAGGCGTCTGAGGCTGGGATGCAGGAAATCTTTATTGAAAGGATGAAAGAGTGGGAAGGCAGGAGCACCAAGTGGAAGTGATGTGGTCGAAGGTGCAAGAAGGGTGACAATTAGCCAAGGTCTGGCCCCTTCTCTCCTTCCTCGCTTGGTGCCTTGAGAGGAGGAGCAGTGGATGGAGAGCCCATGGGCCAGGAACATGGTTGAGGTGCGTCCTCAGTCCATGGCGTGGCTGTCAGGGTGTGGGTGTTTGGTGTGAGGGGAGGTGGCAGGAGCCTTAGCAGGGGTAGCAGCCCCTTCTGGCGCCGAAGCAGCCCAGGCCTCCGAAGCCGTAGCCGTAGCCGAAGGCTCCAGAGGAGACGGGCACTCCCTGGGAGCTGAGGGCGCTGCCCACGGCAGCCGATGAGGAGGATCCGACGGCGGTGTTCTGGGGGAAGGAGCTGAGGATGGGTCCTGGCAGGGTGACCAGCACGGTGGAAGGCTGGATGAGGACTGTGGAGTCCTGGCACTGCCTGACACAGGGCTCGTTGCAGCTGTTGGCCAGCGGGGCAGGACGGCAGGAGCCGCAGAGGTCGTAGCAGGCCATGTGTGTGGTGTGGAGGGGCCCTGGAAGAGAGGGTGTTGAGCAAGCGGAGGGGCGTGGGGGTGCGAGGGGCGGTGTTGCAGGAGGGCGAGGGGTTAGGGAGGGCTGGTGTGGGGCTGTGGGGAGCGTGGCGGTGGGGAGGCGTGAGGGCTGGTGAGGCTGGGGCAGAGCGTGCTGGAAGAGAGGGGCCAGGTGGGGCAGGAGCAGGAGGGGCAGGGGGTTGAGGCTCACCTTGTTGAGCGCGGAGGAGAAGGCGTGAGGAGAAGTGTGTGAGGGAGGGAGGCGCGGGGCCGGTTTGATTCTGGTCCCCGAGGGGCGGGACAGCCTTTGCGCATGCCGGCATTTTGCAGCAAGCGGCTGTTCCGTGCCCCAGCTGGACATGGAGGAATGAGGTGGGGAGTGTTTTCCTGCCCACAACGCTGCTTTTCATGGCCTTCTCTTGAGGCCGTGTCCCTGTGGCCCTGGCGGCAGCTTTCAAGTGCCAGTGGGTGTTTGGGAGGGTTTGCACGGAATCTGTGTGTCAGGGCATTTGGCAGACACAGCCAAAGAACATGAGATGATGTCATCTTGTGGCACTCGTGTGCTGTGGTTTGCGGGTGTCTTGTCATGAGGAGATCTCGCTTCCTCACTGTCCTGGCAGGCTGCTCTGGCATTTGGAGGTGTGCTGGGCATTAGTGGTTCCTGTTTCATTGTGTTTTATCACTGTCTAGCTGACTGCCATCAGCTTTCATGTGCCAGTCGGTGTTTGGGAGGATTTTCACCGAATTGGCATGTTCAGAGCATTTACCAGACATGAGCAAAGCGCAGGAGAGGTGCGGTGTGGTCAGTGAGGTGTCATCCCGTGGCATCGTGTGCTGTGGTTTGCGGGGGTGTTGTGCCAAAGGGGCCTCACTTCCTCACAGCCCTGGAAGGCTGCTCTGGGCTCTGCAGGTTTGCTGAGAGTTCTGTGCTGAGAGCTCGGGGCTGCCCCTTCCATTGCCTTTGATCTTATTCCACCTCACTGCCATCTTGCTGAGCCTGCCTTGAGTCCTGGATGTCCTTGTTGCTTGTTTTCTGTGAGTGTCTTGGTGATCACATGAAAGCAGAAGAGAGCTTTTGTCCATTGGAGAAAGGGCAGAGAACTCGGGTGGACTGCAGGGATGGCTTGATGTTATCCAGGGAGGCAATTAGAAGGGGCAAAACCCAACTAGAACTGAATGTGGCTACTGCCAAAAAAGAGAAGAGAAAATGTTTGTATCCCTACGTTAGCAGCACAAGGAGGGGTGAGGAGAATCTCCATCTGTTATTGGATGTGGAGGCAAATATTGTGACAAAGGAGAAGGAAAAGGCTGAGGTTTTTGATGTCTTTTGCCTCAGTTAATAGTAGAACCACTTGTTCTGTGGGTAAGCAGTGTTTTGAACTGTAAAACAGGTCTGGGGTGGAGAGTGAATCCCCCATAATCCAAGGGGAAATGGTTAGTGACCTGCTACACCACTGAGACAGTCACAGGTCTATGGGGCCAGATGGGATCCTCCCAAGGGTACTGAGGGAGCCGATGGAAGTGCTCACCAAGGCACTTGCCATCACTGATCTGCAGTGCTGGCTTACTGGGGAGGTCCCAGTGGACTGGAGGTCAGCAAATGTGATGCCCATCTACAGGAAGGGTTGGAAGTAGGATTCAGGGAATTAGAGACCTGTTGGTCTGACCTTTGTGCCAAGGAAGCTTATGCAGCAGATCATGTTGAGTGCCGTCACACAGCACATGCAGGACAACCAGGAGTCCAGGCCCAGTCAGCCTGGGTTTATGTAAGGCAGGTCCTGCTTGACTGACCTGATCAGCTTCTATGACAAGGTGACCCGCTTTGTGGCTGAGGGAAAGGCTGTGGATGTGGTGTACATGGACTTTAGTGAAGCCTTTGACACCATTTCCCACAGCATTCTCCTGCAGAAACTGGCTGCTCATGGCTTGGATGGTGCAGTCTTTGCTGGGTAAAAAACTGCCTGGTTGGCTGGGCCTGGAGACTTGGGGGAGGTCCCAAGAGGTCTTCCCCAGGGCTCAGTATTGGCACCAGCTCTGTTTATGATCTTCATCACTGATCTGGAGAAGGGTGCAGCGAATGAAAATGGGAAGGCAAAAGGACTCCAAGCGTTTTTCTGAGCACAGCAAGCTGCTGCTTCATTATCAGTGAGAATCCACAATTCCCTTGTCCTCGGGCATCTTTGCCAGCGAGAGTTTCTATTTTTCATAGAATCATAGAATCACAGACTGGTGTGGGCTGGAAGGGACCTTAAAGATCATCCAGTTTCAACCCCCCTGCCAGCAGCAGGGACACCTTCCACTAGACCAGGTTGCTCAAAGCCTCATCCAACCTGGCCCAGAACACTTCCAGGGAGGAGCAGCCACAGCTTCTCTGGCCAACCTGGGCCAGGGTCTCACCACCCTCACAGTGAAGAATTTCTTTCTAATGTCCAATCTAATCCTACCCTCTATTAGCTTAAAGCCATTCCCTCTTGTCCTGTCATTAACTGCCCTTGTGAAAAGTCCTTCCCCAGCTTTCCTGTAGGCCCCCTTCAGGTATTGGAAGGCTGCTATAAGATCTCCCTGGAGCCTTCTCTTCTCCAGGCTGAACAACCCCAACTCTCTCAGCCTGTCCTCTCAGCAGAGCTGCTTTAGCCCTCAGATCATTCTCGTGGCCCTTCCCTGGACTCGTTCCAACTGGTCCATGTCTCTCTTGTGTTAGGGGCTCCAGCACTGGAGGCAGCACTGCAGGTGGGGCCTTAGGAGAGCGGAGCAGAGGGGCAGAATCCCCTCCCTGGCCCTGCTGCCCACGCTGCTCTGGGTGCAGCCCAGGACACGGTTATTGGCTCTGTGCTGCCAGCGCACGGTGCCGCCTCATGTTGAGCTTCTCATCCACCACCACTCCCAAGTCCTTCTCTTCAGAGCTGGCCTCAAGCCACTCATTGCCCAGCCTGTGCTTGTGCTTTTGGTTGCCCCGACCCAGATGCAGGACCTTGCATTTGGCCTTGTTGAACTTCATGAGGTTGGCACAAGCCCACCTCTGAAGCCTGTCAAGATCCCTCTGGATGGCATCCCGTCCCTCCAGCGTGTCAACCACACCACTCAGCTTGGTGTCATCAGCAAACTTGCTGAGGGTGCACTCAATCCCCCTGTCCATGTCACTGACAAAGATATTAAAAAGCACCGGACCCAAGACCAAACATTGAGGGACACCACTTGTTGCTGGTTTCCACTCAGACTTTGAGTTTTTGACCACAGCTCTTTGAGTACAACCATCCAGCCAGTTCCTTATATACCAAGTGGTCCATCCATCAAACCCATACACTTCCAATTTGGAGATAAGAATGCCAATTTTCCTCTCTCTCATTCTCCTCTCACGGTTACATTTATACATCTGTGTTCTCAAAGCAGTCAAGCTACACAGGACGTAAAGCAGGATACTTCTTGGCACAGCCACACTTGTGGCTGTTGTCAGCCACATCTCAGTACACACACTCCCTCAGGTGGCCTTCCAGCCCGACCTTCTCACACATTCAGCATCTTCTGTCCTGTGGAGCTTGTTAACCTTGATCAGTCTCCATTTATCTCCACCTGTTCAGCACAGTTCCCACACAAGGGGATGGAGTGCACCCTCAGTGAGTTTGCAGGTGACCCCAAGCCGAGTGGTGGTGTTGATCTGCTGGAGGTTGGGAAGGCTGTACAAAGGGATATGGACAGCCTGGATCAGTGGGCTGAGGCCAACTGTGTGAGGTTCAACAAGGCTGAGTTGTGGCTCCTGCACTTGGGTCACCACAACCCCATGCAGCGCTCCAGGCTTGGGGCAGAGTGGCTGGAAAGCTGCCCGGCAGAAAAGGACCTGGGGGTGTTGGTCACCAGCCGGCTGGATGAGCTGGCAGTGTGCCCAGGTGGCCATGAAGGCCACCAGCATCTTGGCTTGTGTGAGCACTAGTGTGGCCAGCAGGAGCAGGGCAGTGATCGTCCTCGTGTACTGGGCACTGGTGAGGCGGCCCCTCGAGTGCTGGGTTCAGTGTTGGGTTACTCACTCCAAGATAGAAGGGAGGGGTTTGGGGAAGGTGTTTTGGGATTTGTTTTTATTTCTCTGTATTCTACTCAGACATTGATTTGTAATGAATTAAATTAATCTCTTTAAGTCAAGTCTGTTTTGCCTGTGATGGCAGCTGGTGAGTGATGTCCCTGACCTTGTCTCAACTCAGGAACCTGTTGTCATATTTTCTCTCCCCTG
Organism: Caprimulgus europaeus; assembly: GCA_907165065.1. The sequence goes on along the minus strand of OU015525.1, from coordinate 1,459,165 downwards.
TCCAGTTGAGATGGGGGAGTGATAGCGCAGCTTGGTGGGCACCTGGTGTCCAGCCATGGTCAACCCAAACCAGATCCCATCTTCACAGCAGAGCAGGGTCACAGGCTTGTTCCTGCACGTGGTCCCCAGTGCCCCATGCTGTGCCTCAGGGACCCCCCAGTGAGGAGGATGGTGACCTCACCCAGGGCCTTTGTGTGTGACCTGAGAGCAGGGGGCTGGTGGCTCGGGGTCCCCTGCACAGGTGTTCCAGTGACCCTGCAGCAGGGAGGTTGTTGTTCTGGAGCCCCCATGCATGGGTGAGTGTGGGACCCTGCAGTGAAGAGGGGCTGGTGGCCTGGGGATCTGTGCCAAGGGATGAGTTGGGGACCCCATAGCAAGGTGAGTCCATGGCCTGGGAACTCAGTGAAGTCATCCCATGGCATCATGTGCTGTGGTTTGTGGGTGTGTTTGATGATGGGGCCCCATTTCCCCAGAGCCCTGGAAGGCTGCTCTGGGCTTTGGAGTTGTGCTGGACGTGAGGCGCTGACCCTTCCATGGCGTTGGGTCCCTCCCTGCCTTGATCCCAGCTCGTTCAGCCTGTCTTTAGGCCTGGCTGTTGCCGGTGGGTGTGGTGTGTGGGGGTCTTGGTGCCCCTGTTGCTTGTGAGGGTGGAGGTGGGAGAAAGGAGGCTGCCTGTCTGGGCTGGTGCCCTCTTGTTGGCGTCCCTGGGGGCGGCAGTGGCAGCAGGCAGAGCAGGGCTGTTTGGCAGAGCCGGCCGTTGTCCTGGCAGCCCTGCTTCAGAGCTGGCAAGCCCTGTGCTGTGGGACGCCCTGCCATGCTCCCCAAAGGCCTGTGCTGGCCCCCCCGTAGCGCTGCCCTTGGCTGGGGCCGGCACGTTTGCAGCCTGGGCTCTGGCAGGACACAGTGCTGGGATTGGGGCCTGGTGCGTCCAAGGAAGACTGGCAGAGCTTTTGCAAGGTGTGGAGAACAAGGCTTAGGAGCAGTGGTTGAGGGAACTGGGGGTGTTTAGTTTGCAGAGGAAGGCGACTGAGGGGAGAAGAGAGCGCTCTCTACAGCTGCCTGCAATCCAGTTCCAGTGACGTGGCTGTCGGTCCGTTCTCTGCAGGAACAAGAGCAAACAGCCTCGAGTTGCAGCAGGGGAGGTTTGGGTTGGACATTAGGGAGAATTCAATCAGCAGAGGGTTATTAATCATTGGAAGAGGCTTCCCAGGGAAGTGGTTGAGTCACCATGGCGGGAGGTATTTAAAAGAGGTGGAGACATGGCCCCTGGGGACATGGTTTAGTGGTGGATTTGGTGGCGTGAGGTTAACGCCTGGAGTCGATCCTGTTCCAAGTCTTTTCCAAGTGCAGTGACTCTGTGATTGTGTGTGGGGCACCCTGCAAGGGCAGGTGAAAAGGGTTGTGTGAAAAGGGTTGTAAGGTAATTTAGCAGGAAATAAACCCCCTTGTGTTCCAACTCAGCCTCAGAAAACTGGAGGAGCTGGGGGCGGCTGGGCTGAAATCCTGAGTGATGCCCAGTCAAGCCCTATCGGTGCCACAGCTGCGGATGCACCCAGTAGTGAGCTGCACTCCCCTGCCCACCATTTATGGACCCCCACGGCCAAAGCTGCAGAATTTAGCAGCGTCCCGCTGAGCACGGGGCAGTCGGGGTGGCTGGTGACAGACGGACACGGTTTGACCAGACACCACCAGTCCGGGCACGTCGGTGCCGGATCCACTTGACAGTGTCCCGCAGCCGTCGGCCAGTCCCAGTCTATGGCCTCCCACGGCCTCACCAGGCAGCAGCCCGGCAAGGAATTGGGCAGCAGCTCTGTGAGCAAATGAAAGCTCCTTTAATAGAGCAACAGGATTGATGCAGATGTGCATGGATTGCCAGTGATAAACCCCTGTCTGCAGAAATAAATGCTGAGACTGAGGTTAGAAATTACTCAACTCTTAATTGCAGCAGGACTCAGGTTACTCCAGAGTGCTGAATTAGTAAAGGATTTCTCTGGAGTTTTCTGAGTGTCCCAGAGAGGAGTTCTCGGCTGGGTCTAAGTCTAAATCTAAGTCTTAGTCTTACCCAAAGGTCTCCCAGTGTGGGAGAAGGTAGGCTCAGCCCGTCGGCTGGTCCCAGGGGTCAGAGGTCTGTGATGGTGTCATGCCTGGCTGGTCCACGATGATGTCTTCCCTGGCCATGATGGTGTCTTCCCTGATTCCCTCCTTGTTTTTGTCAAGGTCCACAAAGGGAGGCAGCTGTCAAAAGGGGCACCAGCAGTCGGTCCAGAATCACAGACACACCACACATCAAGCCTTGTGGAGTCAAAGCAGGGTCTGGCACGGGGAGCTGGAGAAGGAGCTGCCACTCTTTCCCATCTCCTGTCCAGTGAACACCCGGCACAAAGGTGATGTTAGAGGAATTCCCAGCACACCAGCTGTGTTTTATCCCTGGGATCCTCCTCGACACTGTACCTTCCATTAGTGTGTGGACACAGCCACTGTCTGAATTTTAGCTGCCTGCAGCAATTGCCCCATCAGTCTGAACGTGCGATTGCTGAGGAGTGACCTGATTCTTTTCACTGGAAATAGAGGAATCTCATGCAGAGTCCTGATTCTGGGGAAGAACCAGCCCAGGCAGCAGGAATGGCTGGGGGCCAATTGGCCAGAAAGCAGCTTAGCAGAGAAGGACCTTGTGGTCCTGGTGGAGAACAAATGGAGCATGAGGTGGCAATGCACCCTTGTAGGGAAAGGGGCCACCAGTCTCCAGGGTGACATTAGGAACAGCGTTGCCAGCAGGTGGAGGGAGGTGACCCTTCCTGTCTTGTCAGCACTGGTGAGGATCCATGTGGGGTGCTGTGTGTGGTTTTAGGCTCCCCAGTGGTAGAGGAACATGGACTTAGTAGATCAAAGCCACTGCAGGGCCACTAAGGTTCTGAAGGGGTTGAAGCATCTTTCCTGTGAGGAGAGGCTGAGAGAGCTGGGCCTGTTCATCCAGGAGACAATAATGCACAGGGCAGCAGTCACGAGTGTGTATAAATCTGTGATGGCCGGGAGTGAAGTCAAGACAGCCTGGTTCTTGTGAGCAGTGCACACTGGCAGGACAAGAGTCCACGGGCACAGGGGAGAACAGATGGAACTCCATGGGCAGAGATGGCAAAGCCTTTTTCCTTGTGAGGTTGGTGACGGAGTGGAAGAAGTGGTGGAAACTCTGCCATGGGAGATACTGAAAACCTGACTGGGAATGGTCCCAGAAAACCTGCTCTGGGTGGCCCTGTTTGGTGGAAGGTGGGTGGAAGCACATTCTCTCCAGAGATTCCTCTTGAAATACATGTTTCAGTGATTGTGTTTGCTGGGAGGGCTGAGCTGGGGAAGAGAGAAACTCAAGTGCATGGTGGCACTAGGAGATTTCATCAGAGGGTTGCAAAGGGAACCTTTGTAGTGTTGAAGTCTTTGTTTGAGCTAGTGTTGCTCTTGTGTCCCACAGTGGAAGCCCCCCAGGTGCCAGTGTATGTTGTTGTTCCATGTGGTGTCCTATTTTGTGGCAGAGTTCTTGTGAGCCTTTTCCACCCACCCTGATGGCCTCTTGAGGCCTGGCTTTGTGCAAGGTGAAGCTGGAGGAGCCTTCTGAGAAGAAATGAAGAGGAGGCGTCTGAGGCTGGGATGCAGGAAATCTTTATTGAAAGGATGAAAGAGTGGGAAGGCAGGAGCACCAAGTGGGAGTGATGTGGTCGAAGGTGCAAGAAGGGTGACAATTAGCCAAGGTCTGGCCCCTTCTCTCCTTCCATGCTGAGTGCCTTGAGAGGAGGAGCAGTGGATGGAGAGCCCATGGGCCAGGAACATGGTTGAGGTGCGTCCTCAGTCCATGGCGTGGCTGTCAGGTGTGGGTGTTTGGTGTGAGGGGAGGTGGCAGGAGCCTTAGCAGGGGTAGCAGCCCCTTCTGGCGCCAAAGCAGCCCAGGCCTCCGAAGCCGTAGCCGTAGCCGAAGGCTCCAGAGGAGACGGGCACTCCCTGGGAGCTGAGGGCGCTGCCCACGGCAGCCGATGAGGAGGATCCGACGGCGGTGTTCTGGGGGAAGGAGCTGAGGATGGGTCCTGGCAGGGTGACCAGCACGGTGGGAGGCTGGATGGTGACTGTGGAGTCCTGGCACTGCCTGACACAGGGCTCGTTGCAGCTGTTGGCCAGCGGGGCAGGACGGCAGGAGCCGCAGAGGTCGTAGCAGGCCATGTGTGTGGTGTGGAGGGGCCCTGGAAGAGAGGGTGTTGAGCAAGCGGAGGGGCGTGGGGGTGCGAGGGGCGGTGTTGCAGGAGGGCGAGGGGTCAGGGAGGGCTGGTGTGGGGCTGTGGGGAGCGTGGCGGTGGGGAGGCGTGAGGGCTGGTGAGGCTGGGGCAGAGCGTGCTGGAAGAGAGGGGCCAGGTGGGGCAGGAGCAGGAGGGGCAGGGGGTTGAGGCTCACCTTGCTGAGCGCGGAGGAGAAGGCGTGAGGAGAAGTGTGTGAGGGAGGGAGGCGCGGGGCCGGTTTGATTCTGGTCCCCGAGGGGCGGGACAGCCTTTGCGCATGCCGGCATTTTGCAGCAAGCGGCTGTTCCGTGCCCCAGCTGGACATGGAGGAATGAGGTGGGGAGTGTTTTCCTTCCCACAACGCTGCTTTTCATGGCCTTCTCTTGAGGCCGTGTCCCTGTGGCCCTGGCGGCAGCTTTCAAGTGCCAGTCGGTGTTTGGGAGGGTTTGCACGGAATCTGTGTGTCAGGGCATTTGGCAGACACAGCCAAAGGACATGAGATGATGTCATCTTGTGGCACTCGTGTGCTGTGGTTTGTGGGTGTCTTGTCACAGGGGGACCTCACTTCCTCACTGTCCTGGCAGGCTGCTCTGGCATTTGGAGGTGTGCTGGGCATTAGTGGTTCCTGTTTCATTGTGTTTTATCACTGTCCAGCTGACTGCCATCAGCTTTCATGTGCCAGTCGGTGTTTGGGAGGATTTTCACCGAATTGGCATGTTCAGAGCATTTACCAGAGATGAGCAAAGCGCAGGAGAGGTGCGGTGTGGTCAGTGAGGTGTCATCCCGTGGCATCGTGTGCTGTGGTTTGCGGGGGCGTTGTGCCAAAGGGGCCTCACTTCCTCACAGCCCTGGAAGGCTGCTCTGGGCTCTGCAGGTTTGCTGAGAGTTCTGTGCTGAGAGCTCGGGGCTGCCCCTTCCATTGCCTTTGATCTTATTCCACCTCACTGCCATCTTGCTGAGCCTGTCTTGAGTCCTGGATGTCCTTGTTGCTTGTTTTCTGCGAGTGCCTTGGTGATCACATGAAAGCAGAAGAGAGCTTTTGACCACTGGAGAAAGGGCAGAGAACTCGGGTGGACTACAGGGATGGCTTGATGTTATCCAGGGAGAAAATTAGACGGGGCAAAGCCCTACTAGAACTGAATGTGGCTACTGCCGTAAAAGAGAGAAGATAAAATGTTTGTATCCCTACCTTAGCAGCACAAGGAGGCGTGAGGAGAATCTCCATCTGTTATTGTATGTGGAGGCAAATATTTTGAGAAAGGAGAAGGAACAGACTGAGGTATTTGATGTTTTTGTGCCTCAGTCGTTAATAGTGGGACAATTTACTCTGAGGGAATGCAACATTTTTAGCTGTAAGACAGATGTGGGGAGCAGAGTGAATCCCCCATAATCCAAGGGGAAAAGGTTGGTGGCCTGCTACACCACTGAGACAGTCACAGGTCTGTGGGGCCAGATGGGATCCACCCAAGGGCACTGAGGGAGCCGATGGAAGTGCTCACCAAGGCACTTGCCATCATTGATCAGCAGTGCTGGCTCACCGGGGAGGTCCCAGTGGACTGGAGGTCACTAAATGTGACACTCACCTACCAGAAGGGCTGGAGGAAATATCCAGGGAATTACAGGACTCTCAGTCTGACCTTTGTACCAGGGAAGGTGATGCAGCAGATCACGTTGAGAGCCATCATGCAGCATGTGCTGGATAGATAGGTGCTGAGGCCCAGTCAGCCTGGGTTTATGAAAAGTCGTTCTTGCCTGTTCCCATTTAACTAGCCTGGTGTGCTTCTGTGACAAGGTGACCCACCTAGGGCATGAGGGAAAGGCTGTGGATTTTGTCTAACTAGACTTTACTAAAGCGTTTGACACTGTTTCCCACAGCATTCTCCTGGAGAAACTGGCTGCTCTTGTCTTGGATGGATGTAGTCCTTGCTGGGTAAAAATCTAGCTGGATGGCCAGGCCCAAAGCATGGTGATGAATGGAGTTAAATCCAGGTGATGGCCGGTCAGAAGAGCTGTTCCCCAGGGCTCAGTGTTGTGGCAGCTTTGTTTGATAAGTTTATCACTGATCTCTATGTAAGGATCGAGTGCACCTTCATTAAATCCAATTGTGTGAGGTTCAACAAGGCTGAGTTGTGGCTCCTGCACTTGGGTCACCACAACCCCATGCAGCGCTCCAGGCTTGGGGCAGAGTGGCTGGAAAGCTGCCCGGCAGAAAAGGACCTGGGGGTGTTGGTTGCCAGCCGGCTGAATGTGAGCTGGCAGTGTGCCCAGGTGGCCATGAAGGCCACCAGCATCTTGGCTTGTGTGAGCACTAGTGTGGCGAGCAGGAGCAGGGCAGTGATCGTCCTCATGTACTGGGCACTGGTGAGGTGGCCCCTCGAGTGCTGGGTTCAGTGTTGGGCCCCTCACTCCAAGAAGAACACTGAGGTGCTGGAGCTTGTCCAGAGATGGGTGACAATGGTGGTGAAGGGTCTGGAGCACAAGTGTGATGAGGAGCGACCGGGGAAGCTGGGCTGGTTTAGCCTGGAGAGAAGGACACTGAGGGAAGGATTTATTTTTCTCTCTGCAGCTCTCAGAGCAGAAGTTGTAGTGAGGTGGGGTCAGTCTCTTCTCCCAGGCAAGAAGTGACAGGACGAGAGGAAATGGTGTCAGGTTGGGCCATGGGAGGTTTAGATTGGATAATAGGAAACATTTCTGTACTGACAGGGTGATGGAGCATTGGCACAGGCTGCCCAGGGAAGATGTTGAATCACCATCCTTGGAGGTCGTTAGAAGCCCTGTAGATGTGGATCCAGGGCACACAGTGGTGAACTTGGCAGGATTATGTTAATGTACTTGATGGTTTCAAGTGTCTTTTCCAACCTCAGTGATTCTGTGATTTTATGAAGGACATGGACTTAGATGACCTTATTGTAAGGGGATATCCAATAGGTTAAAGAGGACCTTTTCCTAGTGACCCCATGTTGACTGTGCCTGATGACTGCATTGTCCTTTAAATGCCTTTGAGCAGCACCCAGTAGGATCCTGTCCATGTTTGTTTGAGGCTCTGTGGTTGCACTGACAGCTCTGCACTTTCCTGGCTCTTCACTCCGACCTTCTCTATAAACTGGAGTTCCGTGGACTAACGCTGTGTGACTGGATGTGCAGGAGTCCTTGGGAAAAGAGGGTTTGAACCCATGAATTCTGAGGGAGAGTCCTGAGTTTGTTGCAGTGGACATAGAGGGATCTCATGGAATTTAGCAAGGGGAGATAGAGAGTCCTCTTTCTGAGGAAGAATCAGCCCAGGCAGCAGGAATGTCTGGGGGCCAGTTGGCCAGAAAGCAGCTTAGCAGAGAAGGACCTTGTGGTCCTGGTGGAGAACAAATGGACCATGAGGTGCCAATGCAGCCTTGCAGGGAAAGGGGCCACCACTCTGCAGGGTGGCATTAGGGAAAGTGTTGCCAGCAGGTGGAGGGAGGTGACCCTTCCTGTCTCCTCAGCACTGGTGAGGATCCATGTGGGGTGCTGTGTGTGGTTTTAGGCTCCCCAGCAGAAGAAGGACATGGACTTAGTGGATCAGAGCCACTGCAGAGCCTTCAAGGTTCTGAAGGGGTTGGAGCATCTTTCCTGTGAGGAGAGGCTGAGAGAGCTGGGACTGTTCATCCAGGAGACAATAATGCACAGGGCAGCAGTCACGAGTGTGTATAAATCTGTGATGGCCGGGAGTGAAGTCAAGACAGCCTGGTTCTTGTGAGCAGTGCACACCAGCAGGACAAGAGTCCATGGGCACAGGGGAGAACAGATGGAACTCCATGGGCAGAGATGGCAAAGCCTTTTTAATTGTGAGGTTGGTGAAAGAGTGGCAGAAGTGGTGGAGTCTCTGCCCTGGGAGATACTGAAAACCTGAGAAGCCAATGTCTCTGTGTGGCCCTGCTTGAGGAGGTTGGTGGAAGCACATTCTCTCCAGAGGTTCCTGTTGAAATACAGGTTTCAGTGATTGTATTTGGTGGGAAGGCCGGGCTGGGGAAGAGAGAAACACAAGTGCATGGTGGCCCTAGGATATCACATCAGAGGCGAGTCCAGGGGAACTTTGTGGTGTTTAAACCTTTGATCAAGTGCTGGTCTTGTGTCCCACTGTGGAAGCCCCCCAGGTGCCAGTGTGTGTTGTTGTTCCTTGTGGTTTCATATTTTGAGGCAGAGTACTTGTGGCCCTTTTCCACCCACCCTGATGGCCTCTTGAGGCCTGGCTTTGTGCAAGGTGAAGCTGGCGGAGCCTTCTGAGAAGAAATGAAGAGGAGGCGTCTGAGGCTGGGATGCAGGAAATCTTTATTGAAAGGCTGAAAGAGTGGGAAGGCAGGAGCACCAAGTGGGAGTGATGTGGTCGAAGGTGCAAGAAGGGTGACAATTAGCCAAGGTCTGGCCCCTTCTCTCCTTCCTTGCCTGGTGCCTTGAGAGGAGGAGCAGTGGATGGAGAGCCCGTGGGCCAGGAACATGGTTGAGGTGCGTCCTCAGTCCATGGCGTGGCTGTCAGGGTGTGGGTGTTTGGTGTGAGGGGAGGTGGCAGGAGCCTTAGCAGGGGTAGCAGCCCCTTCTGGCGCCGAAGCAGCCCAGGCCTCCGAAGCCGTAGCCGAAGGCTCCAGAGGAGACGGGCACTCCCTGGGAGCTGAGGGCGCTGCCCACGGCAGCCGATGAGGAGGATCCGACGGCGGTGTTCTGGGGGAAGGAGCTGAGGATGGGTCCTGGCAGGGTGACCAGCACGGTGGGAGGCTGGATGGTGACTGTGGAGTCCTGGCACTGCCTGACACAGGGCTCGTTGCAGCTGTTGGCCAGCGGGGCAGGACGGCAGGAGCTGCAGAGGTCGTAGCAGGCCATGTGTGTGGTGTGGAGGGGCCCTGGAAGAGAGGGTGTTGAGCAAGCGGAGGGGCGTGGGGGTGCGAGGGGCGGTGTTGCAGGAGGGCGAGGGGTTAGGGAGGGCTGGTGTGGGGCTGTGGGGAGCGTGGCGGTGGGGAGGCGTGAGGGCTGGTGAGGCTGGGGCAGAGCGTGCTGGAAGAGAGGGGCCAGGTGGGGCAGGAGCAGGAGGGGCAGGGGGTTGAGGCTCACCTTGCTGAGCGCGGAGGAGAAGGCGTGAGGAGAAGTGTGTGAGGGAGGGAGGCGCGGGGCCGGTTTGATTCTGGTCCCCGAGGGGCGGGACAGCCTTTGCGCATGCCGGCATTTTGCAGCAAGCGGCTGTTCCGTGCCCCAGCTGGACATGGAGGAATGAGGTGGGGAGTGTTTTCCTGCCCACAACGCTGCTTTTCATGGCCTTCTCTTGAGGCCGTGTCCCTGTGGCCCTGGCGGCAGCTTTCAAGTGCCAGTCGGTGTTTGGGAGGGTTTGCACGGAATCTGTGTGTCAGGGCATTTGGCAGACACAGCCAAAGTGTAGGAGAGGTGCGGTGTCATCAGTGATGTCATCTTGTGGCACTCGTGTGCTGTGGTTTCTGGGTGTCTTGTGAGGAGGGGACCTCGCTTCCCCACGGTCCTCAGAGGCTTCTCTGTGCTTTAGGTGTTGCCTATTCCATGGCACAGTCCCTTCCCACCTCACTGCCCCTTGGCTTTACCTGTCCGTAGGCCTGACTGTTCCTGTCTGCTGTGGTCTGTGGGTGCCTTGGTGTCCCTGGTGCTGGAGAGATGGCAGCTGGGTGCACTGGGTTTTTGTGGTGAGGATTTTGTAGCCAAGGGGCTACAGGGGTCGGTTCTGTTTGAGGTTGATTAAAATTCCCCCATGTCCAACAAGGTCCCCATGTGCTGAAACACAGACCTGTCTGAATCAAAGGCTTTGGCTGGATCTCAGGAAAAAGAAAGAGAGAGATTTTGACCTTTGGAGAAGGGTCAGGTCACTCAGGAAGACCTCAAGGATGTTTTGAAGGTATGCTGGGAGAAAATTAGAAAGACCAAAGCTCAAATGTGCTTAGTGCTGTAAAAGACAGAAAGAAATGTTTCTGTAGATGCATTAGCAGCAAAAGGAGGGCCAAGGAGAATCTCCTCCATCCTTTATTGGATGTGTGAGCAAACACAGTGACAAAGGATGAGGAAAAGCCTGAGGTTCTTACTGCCTTTTTTAGCTCAGTCCTTAATAGCAGAGACTGCTTGTTCTGTGGGTACCCAGCCCCCTGAGCTGGAAGACAGGGATGGGGAACAGAATGAATCCCCCATAATCCAAGGGGAAATGGTTAGTGACCTGCTACACCGCTGAGACAGTCACAGGTCTGTGGGGCCAGATGGGATCCACCCAAGGGTTCTGAGGGAGCCGATGGAAGTGTTCCCCAAGGCACTTGCCATCATTGATCAGCAGTCCTGGCTTACCAGGGAGGTCCCAGTGGACTGGAGGTCAGCAAATGTGACGCCCACCTACAAGAGGAGCTGTAAGGAGGATCTGGGGAACTACAGGCCTGTCAGTCTGACCTGTGTGCCAGGGAAGGTCATGTAGCAGATCATCCTCAGTGCGATCACATGGCACGTGCAGGGCAACCAGGTATCCAGTCACAGTCACCATGGGATAATGAAAGGCAAGTTCCACTTGACTTACTTGATCAGCTTCTATGACAAGGTGACCCGCTTAGTGCTTGAGGGAAAGGCTGTGGATGTGGTGTACATGGACTTTAGTAAAGCCTTTGGCACCGTTTCCCACAGCATTCTCCTGCAGAAGCTTGCTGCTCATGGCTTGGATGGGCGTTCTGTTTGCAAAGTGGAAAACTCTCTGGATGTCTGGGCCCAAAGAGTTGTGGTGAATGGAGTTAAATCCAGGTGGTTGGGGGTCACCAGTGGTGTTCCCCAGGGCTCCATATAGGGACCAGCTCCATTGAAAATCTTTATCAGTGATGTGGATGAGTTGATTGAGTGGACCCTCAGTAAGATTGCAGGTGACACCATGTTGTGTGGGAGTGTTGATCTGCTGGAGGGTGGGAAGGCTGTACAGAGAGAACTGGGCAGGCTGGATTGATGGGCCAGGACCAAGTGCATGAGGTTCAACAAGGCTGAGTTGTGGGTCCTGCACTTTTAGGTCACAACAACCCCATGCAGCGCTCCAGGCTTGGGGCAGAGTGGCTGGAAAGCTGCCTGGCAGAAAAGGACCTGGGGGTGTTGGGGAAGGGTCTGGAGCACAAGTGTGCTGAGTTCATGACTGAGGGAACTGGGGGTGTTGAGCCTGGAGAAAAGGAGGCTGAGGGGAGACCTTCTGGCTCTCTCTGCAACTCTCAGAATAGATGTTGTAGTGAGGTTGGGGTGGGTCCTTCCAACCAAGGAACAAGGGACAGGACAAGAGTGAATGGCCTCAAGTTGTGCCATGGGAGGTTTAGATTGGTTCATAGGAGAAATGTCCTCATGGCAAGGGTTATCAAGCATTGGAACAGGCTGCCCAGGGAAGCTGTTGAATCACTACCCTGGAAGTACTGAAGAGTCCTGCAGATGTGATGCTAAGGGACATGGATTAGTGGTGAACTTGGCAGCTGGTGTTAATGGTTGTACTTGATGATTTTAAGCATCTAATCCAGCCTCAATGATTCTGTGATTTTATGAAGGACATGGACTTAGAGGAGCAAGTCGAGTGCAGGACCCCAAGATGCTGAAGGCACTGGAGCATCCTTCGTAGGAGGAGAAGCTGAGAGAGCTGGGAGGTTTTTCACCAGGATGCAAGGTGGCACAGTGGAAATGACATCGATGTGTCTGAATCCCCAGTACAAGGGAATGAGACCAGGGGAGTGAGACTCCTCACACTGGTGCCCAACACTGGAACCAGTTGTGCAGAGAGGTGTTGGAGTGTCCATGCTTGGAGATACTGAAAACCTGGCTGGACATGGTCCTTGAAAGCCAGCCTGAGCTGAGCCTGCTTGAGCAGGTTTGGTTGCAGGAGATGATGTGCAGAGGTTCCCTGTGCCCTCAGTGATTGTGTTTGCTGTGCTTGTGCTTGCTGTGCTGGGCAGAGAGTTGTGCTGGGGAAGAGAGTTGGTCAAGTGGGTGCTGCCATGGGGAGCTTGTGTCAGAGGCATGGGCAGAAGTGCAGAAGCGTGTCCCAGGCTTTGTGTGGACAAGGGAAGGGCTTGTGTCATGGGCTGGAAGCCCCCTGTGCTGCTGTGTGGTGCTGGTGTTGCAGGGGACATAGTTCCTAAGAGAGACCCTGTAGCCCTTTTCCTCCCACCCTGAGGGTCTCTTGAGGCCTGGCTTTGTGTTGCATGAGGTTGGAAGAGCGTTGGGAGAAGAAAGGAAGAGGAGGCATCTGAGGCTGGGATGCAGAGAAACTTTATTGAGGGAAAAAGAGAGAAAAGGCAGGAGCAGCAAGTGGAAGGGAGCTGGAGTGAGGTTCAAGTAGGACGAGCATCAGCCGATGTCCCTCGTGTGAGACAGATCCTGCCAAGATCTTCCTGACCTTCAGTGAGAGCTGCACAGTGGAGATCGCTGGTCTGGTCCCCTTCCCTGCTTCCTTGCTTGGTGCCTTGAGAGGACGAGCAGTGGATGGAGACCCCATGGGCCAGGATGTGGTGTGGTGATGGCAGTTGGTGATGGGATGACTGTGATGGCAGTTGGTGAGTGATGTCCCTGTCCTTAAATACACTGAGGAACCTGTTGTCATAATTTCTCTCCCCTCTCCTGTTGAGGATGAGCAGTGTTAGAGCAGCTTGCTGGGCACCTGGTGACATATTGACATATTTCTTGGTGGCAGCTGGTCTGGGGGTGTTGTTGGGTCCAGCCTTTTTCCTTCCTTCTTTCCCCTCCAGTCCCCCAGCTCCTGTCACGTGAGGCATTTGGGGTTTTTTGGGCAGCACTTCTATTGCTTCATTCCCTCGTTCAGCCCCCACCCTCCCAGCAGTTGTTTTGGGGTAATTTGGTGAAGATGATCTATTTCTTGTCCCAAAGGTGTTGAATCTGGGGTCCTGACAGGCACCTTCTGGAACTTTCCAGGGGCTGATTGTGAGGAGGAGTCAGCCCAGGCAGCAGGAATGGCTGGGGCCAATTGGCCAGAAAGCAGCTTAGCAGAGAAAGACCTCATGGTCCTGGTGGAGAACAAAAGGACCATGAGGTGGCAATGCAGCCTTGCAGGGAAAGGGGCCATCAGTCTCCAGGGTGACATTAGGAACAGCGTTGCCAGCAGGTGGAGGGAGGTGACCCTTCCTTCTCCCCAGCACTGGGGAGGATCCATGTGGGGTGCTGTGTGTGGCTTTAGGCTCCCCAGCAGAAGAAGGACATGGACTTAGTGGATCAAGGCCACTAAAAAAAATCTGAGTGGGGATGGTCCTGAGGAACCTGCCCTGCCTGACCCTCCTTGAGCAGGTGTGTGGAAGCACATACTCTCCACAGGTTCCTGCTGAAATGTGGAATTCAGTGATTCTCTTTCATGGAAGGGCTGAACATTGACGCGGAGAAAGAGAGAAAATTCAACACATGCCAGTACCGGGAGATCTCATCTCAGGTGTGTGCAGAGGAGCTTTGTGGTGTCAAAGCCTTTGTTTGATCAAGTGCTGGTCTTGTGTCCCATTGTGGAAGCTCCCCAGGTGCCAGTCTGTCTTATTGTTGCATGTGGTGTCCTATTTTGTGGCGGACTTATTTTGACCCTTTTCCACCCACCCTGATGGCCTCTTGAGGCCTGGCTTTGTGCGAGGTGAAGCTGGAAGAGCCTTCTGAGAAGAAATGAAGAGGAGGCGTCTGAGGCTGGGATGCAGGAAATCTTTATTGAAAGGATGAAAGAGTGGGAAGGCAGGAGCACCAAGTGGAAGTGGTGTGGTCGAAGGTGCAAGAAGGGTGACAATTAGCCAAGGTCTGGCCCCTTCTCTCCTTCCTTGCCTGGTGCCTTGATAGGAGGAGCAGTGGATGGTGAAGCCCAGAAGTCAGGAACATGGTTGAGGTGCGTCCTCAGTCCATGGCGTGGCTGTCAGGGTGTGGGTGTTTGGTGTGAGGGGAGGTGGCAGGAGCCTTAGCAGGGGTAGCAGCCCCTTCTGGCGCCGAAGCAGCCCAGGCCTCCGAAGCCGTAGCCGAAGGCTCCAGAGGAGACGGGCACTCCCTGGGAGCTGAGGGCGCTGCCCACGGCAGCCGATGAGGAGGATCCGACGGCGGTGTTCTGGGGGAAGGAGCTGAGGATGGGTCCTGGCAGGGTGACCAGCACGGTGGAAGGCTGGATGACCACTGTGGAGTCCTGGCACTGCCTGACACAGGGCTCGTTGCAGCTGTTGGCCAGCGGGGCGGGTGGGCAGGAGCCGCAGAGGTCGTAGCAGGCCATGTGTGTGGTGTGGAGGGGCCCTGGAAGAGAGGGTGTTGAGCAAGCGGAGGGGCGTGGGGGTGCGAGGGGCGGTGTTGCAGGAGGGCGAGGGGTTAGGGAGGGCTGGTGTGGGGCTGTGGGGAGCGTGGCGGTGGGGAGGCGTGAGGGCTGGTGAGGCTGGGGCAGAGCGTGCTGGAAGAGAGGGGCCAGGTGGGGCAGGAGCAGGAGGGGCAGGGGGTTGAGGCTCACCTTGCTGAGCGCGGAGGAGAAGGCGTGAGGAGAAGTGTGTGAGGGAGGGAGGCGCGGGGCCGGTTTGATTCTGGTCCCCGAGGGGCGGGACAGCCTTTGCGCATGCCGGCATTTTGCAGCAAGCGGCTGTTCCGTGCCCCAGCTGGACATGGAGGAATGAGGTGGGGAGTGTTTTCCTTCCCACAACGCTGCTTTTCATGGCCTTCTCTTGAGGCCGTGTCCCTGTGGCCCTGGCGGCAGCTTTCAAGTGCCAGTGGGTGTTTGGGAGGGTTTGCACGGAATCTGTGTGTCAGGGCATTTGGCAGACACAGCCAAAGGACATGAGATGATGTCATCTTGTGGCACTCGTGTGCTGTGGTTTGTGGGTGTCTTGTCATGAGGAGATCTCGCTTCCTCACTGTCCTGGCAGGCTGCTCTGGCATTTGTAGGTGTGCTGGGCATTCTTGTTTCCTGTTTCATTGTGTTTTATCACTGTCCAGCTGACTGCCATCAGCTTTCATGTGCCAGTCGGTGTTTGGGAGGATTTTCACCGAATTGGCATGTTCAGAGCATTTACCAGAGATGAGCAAAGCGCAGGAGAGGTGCGGTGTGGTCAGTGAGGTGTCATCCCGTGGCATCGTGTGCTGTGGTTTGCGGGGGTGTTGTGCCAAAGGGGCCTCACTTCCTCACAGCCCTGGAAGGCTGCTCTGGGCTCTGCAGGTTTGCTGAGAGTTCTGTGCTGAGAGCTCGGGGCTGCCCCTTCCATTGCCTTTGATCTTATTCCACCTCACTGCCATCTTGCTGAGCCTGTCTTGAGTCCTGGATGTCCTTGTTGCTTGTTTTCTGTGAGTGTCTTGGTGATCACATGAAAGCAGAAGAGAGCTTTTGACCATTGGAGAAAGGGCAGAGAACTCGGGGGGACTACAGGGATGGCTTGATGTTATCCAGGGAGGCAATTAGAAGGGGCAAAACCCAACTAGAACTGAATGTGGCTACTGCCAAAAAAGAGAAGAGAAAATGTTTGTATCCCTACGTTAGCAGCACAAGGAGGGGTGAGGAGAATCTCCATCTGTTATTGGATGTGGAGGCAAATATTGTGACAAAGGAGAAGGAAAAGGCTGAGGTTTTTGATGTCTTTTGCCTCAGTTAATAGTAGAACCACTTGTTCTGTGGGTAAGCAGTGTTTTGAACTGTAAAACAGGTCTGGGGTGGAGAGTGAATCCCCCATAATCCAAGGGGAAATGGTTAGTGACCTGCTACACCACTGAGACAGTCACAGGTCTATGGGGCCAGATGGGATCCACCCAAGGGTACTGAGGGAGCCGATGGAAGTGCTCACCAAGGCACTTGCCATCACTGATCTGCAGTGCTGGCTTACTGGGGAGGTCCCAGTGGACTGGAGGTCAGCAAATGTGATGCCCATCTACAGGAAGGGTTGGAAGTAGGATTCAGGGAATTAGAGACCTGTTGGTCTGACCTTTGTGCCAAGGAAGCTTATGCAGCAGATCATGTTGAGTGCCGTCACACAGCACATGCAGGACAACCAGGAGTCCAGGCCCAGTCAGCCTGGGTTTATGTAAGGCAGGTCCTGCTTGACTGACCTGATGTGCTTCTATGACAAGGTGACCAGCTTTGTGGATGAGGGAAAGGCTGTGGATGTGCTGTACATGGACTTTAGTGAAGCCTTTGACACCATTTCCCACAGCATTCTCCTGCAGAAACTGGCTGCTCATGGCTTGGATGGTGCAGTCTTTGCTGGGTAAAAAACTGCCTGGTTGGCTGGGCCTGGAGACTTGGGGGCCGGTCCCAAGAGGTCTTCCCCAGGGCTCAGTATTGGCACCAGCTCTGTTTATGATCTTCATCACTGATCTGGAGAAGGGTGCAGCGAATGAAAATGGGAAGGCAAAAGGACTCCAAGCGTTTTTCTGAGCACAGCAAGCTGCTGCTTCATTATCAGTGAGAATCCACGATTCCCTTGTCCTCGGGCATCTTTGCCAGCGAGAGTTTCTGTTTTTCATAGAATCATAGAATCACAGACTGGTGTGGGCTGGAAGGGACCTTAAAGATCATCCAGTTTCAACCCCCCTGCCAGCAGCAGGGACACCTTCCACTAGACCAGGTTGCTCAAAGCCTCATCCAACCTGGCCCAGAACACTTCCAGGGAGGAGCAGCCACAGCTTCTCTGGCCAACCTGGGCCAGGGTCTCACCACCCTCACAGTGAAGAATTTCTTTCTAATGTCCAATCTAATCCTACCCTCTATTAGCTTAAAGCCATTCCCTCTTGTCCTGTCATTAACTGCCCTTGTGAAAAGTCCTTCCCCAGCTTTCCTGTAGGCCCCCTTCAGGTATTGGAAGGCTGCTATAAGATCTCCCTGGAGCCTTCTCTTCTCCAGGCTGAACAACCCCAACTCTCTCAGCCTGTCCTCTCAGCAGAGCTGCTTTAGCCCTCAGATCATTCTCGTGGCCCTTCCCTGGACTCGTTCCAACTGGTCCATGTCTCTCTTGTGTTAGGGGCTCCAGCACTGGAGGCAGCACTGCAGGTGGGGCCTTACGAGAGCGGAGCAGAGGGGCAGAATCCCCTCCCTGGCCCTGCTGCCCACGCTGCTCTGGGTGCAGCCCAGGACACGGTTATTGGCTCTGTGCTGCCAGCGCACGGTGCCGCCTCATGTTGAGCTTCTCATCCACCACCACTCTCAAGTCCTTCTCTTCAGAGCTGGCCTCAAGCCACTCATTGCCCAGCCTGTGCTTGTGCTTTTGGTTGCCCCGACCCAGATGCAGGACCTTGCATTTGGCCTTGTTGAACTTCATGAGGTTGGCACAAGCCCACCTCTGAAGCCTGTCAAGATCCCTCTGGATGGCATCCCGTCCCTCCAGCGTGTCAACCACACCACTCAGCTTGGTGTCATCAGCAAACTTGCTGAGGGTGCACTCAATCCCCCTGTCCATGTCACTGACAAAGATATTAAAAAGCACCGGACCCAAGACCAAACATTGAGGGACACCACTTGTTGCTGGTTTCCACTCAGACTTTGAGTTTTTGACCACAGCTCTTTGAGTACAACCATCCAGCCAGTTCCTTATATACCAAGTGGTCCATCCATCAAACCCATACACTTCCAATTTGGAGATAAGAATGCCAATTTTCCTCTCTCTCATTCTCCTCTCACGGTTACATTTATACATCTGTGTTCTCAAAGCAGTCAAGCTACACAGGACGTAAAGCAGGATACTTCCTGGCACAGCCACACTTGTGGCAGTTTTCAGCCACATCTCAGTACACACACTCCCTCAGGTGGCCTTCCAGCCCGACCTTCTCACACATTCAGCATCTCCTGTCCTGTGGAGCTTGTTAACCTTGATCAGTCTCCATTTATCTCCACCTGTTCAGCACAGTTCCCACACAAGGGGATGGAGTGCACCCTCAGTGAGTTTGCAGGTGACCACAAGTTGGGTGAGGGTGCTGATCTGCTGGAGGTTGGGAAGGCTGTACAAAGGGATATGGACAGCCTGGATCAGTGGGCTGAGGCCAACTGTGTGAGGTTCAACAAGGCTGAGTTGTGGCTCCTGCACTTGGGTCACAACAACCCCATGCAGCGCTCCAGGCTTGGGGCAGAGTGGCTGGAAAGCTTCCCGGCAGAAAAGGACCTGGGGGTGTTGGTCGCCAGCTGGCTGGATGAGCTGGCAGTGTGCCCAGGTGGCCATGAAGGCCACCAGCATCTTGGCTTGTGTGAGCACTAGTGTGGCCAGCAGGAGCAGGGCAGTGATCGTCCTCGTGTACTGGGCACTGGTGAGGCGGCCCCTCGAGTGCTGGGTTCAGTGTTGGGTTACTCACTCCAAGATAGAAGGGAGGGGTTTGGGGAAGGTGTTTTGGAATTTGTTTTTATTTCTCTGTATTCTACTCAGACATTGATTTGTAATGAATTAAATTAATCTCTTTAAGTCAAGTCTGTTTTGCCTGTGATGGCAGCTGGTGAGTGATGTCCCTGTCTTTATCTCAACACAGGAACCTGTTGTCATATTTTCTCTCCCCTGTCCAGTTGAGATGGGGGAGTGATAGCGCAGCTTGGTGGGCACCTGGTGTCCAGCCATGGTCAACCCAAACCAGATCCCATCTTCACAGCAGAGCAGGGTCACAGGCTTGTTCCTGCACGTGGTCCCCAGTGCCCCATGCTGTGCCTCAGGGACCCCCCAGTGAGGAGGATGGTGACCTCACCCAGGGCCTTTGTGTGTGACCTGAGAGCAGGGGGCTGGTGGCTCGGGGTCCCCTGCACAGTTGTTCCAGTGACCCTGCAGCAGGGAGGTTGTTGTTCTGGAGCCCCCGTGCATGGGTGAGTGTGGGACCCTGCAGTGAAGAGGGGCTGGTGGCCTGGGGATCTGTGCCAAGGGATGAGTTGGGGACCCCATAGCAAGGTGAGTCCATGGCCTGGGAACTCAGTGAAGTCATCCCATGGCATCATGTGCTGTGGTTTGTGGGTGTGTTGTGATGATGGGGCCCCATTTCCCCACAGCCCTGGAAGGCTGCTCTGGGCTTTGCAGTTGTGCTGGACGTGAGGCGCTGCCCCTTCCATGGCGTTGGGTCCCTCCCTGCCTTGATCCCAGCTCGTTCAGCCTGTCTTTAGGCCTGGCCGTTGCCGGTGGGTGTGGTGTGTGGGGGTCTTGGTGCCCCTGTTGCTTGTGAGGTTGGAGGTGGGAGAAAGGAGGCTGCCTGTCTGGGCTGGTGCCCCCTTGTTGGCGTCCCTGGGGGCGGCAGTGGCAGCAGGCAGAGCAGGGCTGTTTGGCAGAGCCGGCCGTTGTCCTGGCAGCCCTGCTTCAGAGCTGGCAAGCCCTGTGCTGTGGGACGCCCTGCCATGCTCCCCAAAGGCCTGTGCTGGCCCCTCCGTAGCGCTGCCCTTGGCTGGGGCCGGCACGTTTGCAGCCTGGGCTCTGGCAGGACACAGTGCTGGGATTGGGGCCTGCTGCGTCCAAGGAAGACTGGCAGAGCTTTTGCAAGGTGTGGAGAACAAGGCTTAGGAGGAGTGGTTGAGGGAACTGGGGGTGTTGAGTTTGCAGAAGAAGGCGACTGAGGGGAGAAGAGAGCGCTCTCTACAGCT
Source organism: Caprimulgus europaeus (assembly GCA_907165065.1). Next base: position 1,439,389 of record OU015525.1, on the reverse strand, counting down.
GCCTGCAATCCAGTTCCAGTGACGTGGCTGTGGGTCCGTTCTCTGCAGGAACAAGAGCAAACAGCCTCGAGTTGCACCAGGGGAGGTTTGGGTTGGACATTAGGGAGAATTCAATCAGCAAAGGGTTATTAATCATTGGAAGCGGCTTCCCAGGGAAGTGGTTGATTCACCATTGCAGGAGGTATTTAAAAGAGGTGGAGACATGGCCCCTGGGGACATGGTTTAGTGGTGGATTTGGTGGCGTGAGGTTAACGCCTGGAGTCGATCCTGTTCCAAGTCTTTTCCAAGCGCAGTGACTCTGTGATTGTGTGTGGGGCACCCTGCAAGGGCAGGTGAAAAGGGTTGTGTGAAAAGGGTTGTAAGGTAATTTAGCAGGAAATAAACCCCCTTGTGTTCCAACTCAGCCTCAGAAAACTGGAGGAGCTGGGGGCGGCTGGGCTGAAATCCTGAGTGATGCCCAGTCGAGCCCTATCGGTGCCACAGCTGCGGATGCACCCAGTAGTGAGCTGCACTCCCCTGCCCACCATTTATGGACCCCCATGGCCAAAGCTGCAGAATTTCGCAGCGTCCCGCTGAGCACGGGGCAGTCGGGGTGGCTGGGTACAGACGGACACAGTTTGACCAGACACCACCAGTCCGGGCACGTCGGTGCCGGATCCACTTGACAGTGTCCCGCAGCCGTCGGCCAGTCCCAGTCTATGGCCTCCCACGGCCTCACCAGGCAGCAGCCCGGCAAGGAATTGGGCAGCAGCTCTGTGAGCAAATGAAAGCTCCTTTAATAGAGCAACAGGATTGATGCAGATGTGCATGGATTGCCAGTGATAAACCCCTGTCTGCAGAAATAAATGCTGAGACTGAGGTTAGAAATTACTCAACTCTTAATTGCAGCAGGACTCAGGTTACTCCAGAGTGCTGAATTAGTGAAGGATTTGTCTGGAGTTTTCTGAGTGTCCGAGAGAGGAGTTCTGGGCTGGGTCTAAGTCTAAATCTAAGTCTTAGTCTTACCCAAAGGTCTCCCAGTGTTGGGGGAGAAAGGCTCAGCCCATCGGCTGGTCCCAGGGGTCAGAGGTCTGTGATGGTGTCATCCCTGGCTGGTCCATGATGATGTCTTCCCTGACCATGATGGTGTCTTCCCTCATTCCATACTTTCTTGGGGCTTTTTCATACTATTTTTCTCCCTGCTAGTCATTCCTTTATGGTGATGGGCAAAGGGCACTTCTGTTCCCCTTTTACGGTAGGGGGAAAGAGGGGGTCAGTGGTGTGGAGTTGTGATTTTGTCAAGGTCCACAAAGGGAGGCAGCTGTCAAAAGGGGCACCAGCAGTCGATCCAGAATCACAGACACACCACACATCAAGCCTTGTGGAGTCAAAGCGGGGTCTGGCACGGGGAGCTGGAGAAGGAGCCACCACTCTTTCCCATCTCCCGTCCAGTGAACACCTGGCACAAAGGTGATGTTAGAGGAATTCCTGGCACACCAGCTGTGTTTTTCCCCCGGGATCCTCCTCGACACTGTACCTTCCCTTGGTGTGTGGACACAGCCACTGTCTGAATTTTAGCTGCCTGCAGCAATTGCTCCATCAGTCTGAACGCGCGATTGCTGAGGAGTGACCTGATTCTTTTCACTGGAAATAGAGGAATCTCATGCAGAGCCCTGATTCTGGGGAAGAACCAGCCCAGGCAGCAGGAATGGCTGGGGGCCAATTGGCCTGAAAGCAGCTTAGCAGAGAAGGACCTTGTGGTCCTGGTGGAGAACAAATGGACCATGAGGTGGCAATGCAGCCTTGTAGGGAAAGGGGCCACCACTCTCCAGGGTGACATTAGGAACAGCGTTGCCAGCAGGTGGAGGGAAATGACCCTTCCTGTCTTGTCAGCACTGGTGAGGATCCATGTGGGGTGCTGTGTGTGGTTTTAGGCTCCCCAGTGGTAGAGGAACATGGACTTAGTAGATCAAAGCCGCTGCAGGGCCACTAAGGTTCTGAAGGGGTTGTAGCATCTTTCCTGTGAGGAGAGGCTGAGAGAGCTGGGACTGTTCATCCAGGAGACAATAATGCACAGGGCAGCAGTCACGAGTGTGTATAAATCTGTGATGGCCGGGAGTGAAGTCAAGACAGCCTGGTTCTTGTGAGCAGTGCACACTGGCAGGACAAGAGTCCATGGGCACAGGGGAGAACAGATGGAACTCCATGGGCAGAGATGGCAAAGCCTTTTTCCTTGTGAGGTTGGTGACGGAGTGGAAGAAGTGGTGGAAACTCTGCCCTGGGAGATACTGAAAACCTGACTGGGAATGGTCCCAGAAAACCTGCTCTGGGTGGCCCTGTTTGGTGGAAGGTGGGTGGAAGCACATTGTCTCCAGAGGTTCCTCTTGAAATACATGTTTCAGTGATTGTGTTTGCTGGGAGGGCTGAGCTGGGGAAGAGAGAAACTCAAGTGCATGGTGGCACTAGGAGATTTCATCAGAGGTTTGCAAAGGGGACCTTTGTGGTGTTGAAGTCTTTGTTTGAGCTAGTGTTGCTCTTGTGTCCCACAGTGGAAGCCCCCCGGGTGCCAGTGTGTGTTGTTGTTCCATGTGGTGTCCTATTTTGTGGCAGAGTTCTTTTGAGCCTTTTCCACCCACCCTGATGGCCTCTTGAGGCCTGGCTTTGTGCAAGGTGAAGCTGGAGGAGCCTTCTGAGCAGAAATGGAGGCGCCTGAGGCTGGGATGCAGGAAATGTTTATTGAAAGGATGAAAGAGTGGGAAGGCAGGAGCACCAAGTGGAAGTGGTGTGGTTGAAAGTGCAAGAAGGGTGACAATTAGCCAAGGTCTGGCCCCTTCTCTCCTTCCTTGCTTGGTGCCTGGAGAGGAGGAGCAGTGGATGGAGAGCCCGTGGGCCAGGAACATGGTTGAGGTGCGTCCTCAGTCCATGGCGTGGCTGTCAGGTGTGGGTGTTTGGTGTGAGGGGAGGTGGCAGGAGCCTTAGCAGGGGTAGCAGCCCCTTCTGGCGCCGAAGCAGCCCAGGCCTCCGAAGCCGTAGCCGTAGCCGAAGGCTCCAGAGGAGACGGGCACTCCCTGGGAGCTGAGGGCGCTGCCCACGGCAGCCGATGAGGAGGATCCGACGGCGGTGTTCTGGGGGAAGGAGCTGAGGATGGGTCCTGGCAGGGTGACCAGCACGGTGGAAGGCTGGATGACCACTGTGGAGTCCTGGCACTGCCTGACACAGGGCTCGTTGCAGCTGTTGGCCAGCGGGGCAGGACGGCAGGAGCCGCAGAGGTCGTAGCAGGCCATGTGTGTGGTGTGGAGGGGCCCTGGAAGAGAGGGTGTTGAGTAAGCAGAGGGGCGTGGGGGTGCGAGGGGCGGTGTTGCAGGAGGGCGAGGGGTTAGGGAGGGCTGGTGTGGGGCTGTGGGGAGCGTGGCGGTGGGGAGGCGTGAGGGCTGGTGAGGCTGGGGCAGAGCGTGCTGGAAGAGAGGGGCCAGGTGGGGCAGGAGCAGGAGGGGCAGGGGGTTGAGGCTCACCTTGTTGAGCGCGGAGGAGAAGGCGTGAGGAGAAGTGTGTGAGGGAGGGAGGCGCGGGGCCGGTTTTATTCTGGTCCCCGAGGGGCGGGACAGCCTTTGCGCATGCCGGCATTTTGCAGCAAGCGGCTGTTCCGTGCCCCAGCTGGACATGGAGGAATGAGGTGGGGAGTGTTTTCCTTCCCACAGCGCTGCTTTTCATGGCCTTCTCTTGAGGCCGTGTCCCTGTGGCCCTGGCGGCAGCTTTCAAGGGAGAAAATTGGAGGCCACATTCTTGGTGTCGGTGGCCGTGTCAGGGCGAGCAGCAGACGCGGCCAAAGCGCAGGAGAGGTGCGGTGTGGTCAGTGAGGTGTCATCCCGTGGCATCGTGTGCTGTGGTTTGCGGGTGTGTTGCGACGAGGAGGTTTGTGGTGGTTTAACCACAGGAGGACCGTGCTGTCCTGCACACACCCCCCCCACCCAGTGAGATGGGAAGGGAATCACAACCAAGGGGCATGGATTAGGATGAGGACAGGGACCTCACTCACCAGTGATGGTCACGGGCAAAACAGAGTCAGCTTGGGGAAGAAAAGTCATTTTAATTCGTTGCTGTTCATCTGAGTAACGCAGTGAGACACAACAACCACATCTTACACCACCTTCCCCCCACCCCTCCCTTCTTCTTGGGCTCAAATCACTTTGCTCCCCATTTCTCTTCCTTCCCCCCCAGCAGCACAGGGAGCAGGGAATGGGGGTTCAGCCCGTTTTCCAATGCGGCTCTTCCAGGCATGAAAGTCCAGGAACAAGATGTTCCAGAGCAATATTCCCATGGAGTCCCAGTCCTCTTTGGGCTCAGCTCCCAACTCCAGTGTGGGGACATCCACAGGCTGCAGACTCACCCCGCTGCTCTGGGGGTCCACACCCGCTCTGGCATTGAGCGTCTCTGGGGTCTCAGTTCAGTCGCGCTTACCCTCAGGCTCAGCTCTTCTGCTCCAGCGTGGAGTCCTCCATGGCCTACACGTGAGCATCTGCTCGGCTGTTGAACCCCCATGGGCTGCAGAGACCTCCTTTGCCTTCTCCTACTCTGTGAGGTTAAACTGGGTGTCTGAGGTTCTGTCCTCCCCCTCCTCCTCCTTCCTCCTGGCAATGAAGCTCTCTCTGTGTTCAGGCCGATGGTCTTTTGTTCAGGTCAATGGCTTCTCCTCCAGGTTCAGCCCACCTTCCTCTTTTCAAGAGAGTCTTCCCCTCACAAATATGGATTCACAGAGGCGTTTCTCTGTTGCTAATTGGCTCAGCCTGGGCTGGGGGCTACACCTTGGAGCCAAGGGAGCTCTCAAAGCTTATCACAAGGTGACCTCTTCCCCCACTACAAACAACGATCCCCCCACTCACATAAACCCAACACATACCACTAGTTGTGTGATTACCCAGCATATTGAGCTTGAGGACAGGATGGGTTGATGTAGTGAGGACAACTGTGTGAGGTTCAACAAGGCTGAGTTGTGGCTCCTGCACTTGGGTCACCACAACCCCATGCAGCGCTCCAGGCTTGGGGCAGAGTGGCTGGAAAGCTGCCCGGCAGAAAAGGACCTGGGGGTGTTGGTCACCAGCCGGCTGAATGTGAGCTGGCAGTGTGCCCAGGTGGCCACGAAGGCCACCAGCATCTTGGCTTGTGTCAGCACTAGTGTGGCCAGCAGGAGCAGGGCAGTGATCGTCCTCGTGTACTGGGCACTGGTGAGGCGGCCCCTCGAGTGCTGGGTTCAGTGTTGGGTTACTCACTCCAAGATAGAAGGGAGGGGTTTGGGGAAGGTGTTTGGGGATTTGTTTTTATTTCTCAGGATTGTTCTGTGACATTGATTTGTAATCCATTAAATTAATTTCCCTAAGTTGTGTGATGAAATTTGTAAGTGATCTCCCTTTCTTTACCTTGGAAACTTGTCATAACGTCTCTCCAGTGTCCAGTTGAGGAGCGGGAGTGATAGAGCAGCTTGGTGGGCACTTGGTGTCCAGCCAAGGTCAACCCAGCACAGAGCCTCATCTCCAGAGCAGAGCAGGGTCACAGGCTTGTTCCTGCACGTGGTCCCCAGTGCCCCATGCTGTGCCTCAGGGACCCCCCAGTGAGGAGGATGGTGACCTCACCCAGGGGCTTTGTGTGTGACCTGAGAGCAGAGGGCTGGTGGCTCGGGGTCCCCTGCACAGTTGTTCCAGTGACCCTGCAGCAGGGAGGTTGTTGTTCTGGAGCCCCCGTGCATGGGTGAGTGTGGGACCCTGCAGTGAAGAGGGGCTGGTGGCCTGGGGATCTGTGCCAAGGGATGAGTTGGGGACCCCATAGCAAGGTGAGTCCATGGGCTGGGGACTCCCATGTAGGAGGAATGGGGACCGTGCAGCCAGGTGGGCAGTGCGTCAGGGAGCCACACCTGGGTCAGGGGAGGCGGGTGGTGACTTGGGTACCTGGCATTGGGTGTCCAGGGTCCTGGGAGCAAGGGGGGATGGAGACATGGGACCAGGTGTGACGCATCACACATGGAAGGTGATGTGGAGACAGCCAGTGGTGGGTGCAGTGGCTCTGGGACACCTCAGCAAGGGGGGAAGATGCCAAGACTCTGAAGAGAGTTAGTGGAGTGTGTGCCATGCCAGGGAGATGTTGTCAAAGGTGTGTGCAGGGAGCGCTGTGATGTTGATGCTTTTGGTAGAGGAAGTGCTGGTCTTGTGTCCCACTGTGGAAGCCCCCAGGTGCCAGTCAGTGGTGTTGCTGGTTGTGTTGGGATATTTTGTAGGAGAGGTCTTGTGGCCCCTTTCCACCCACCCCGATGACCTCTGGAGCCGTGAGTTTTTGCCAGGTGAGGTTGAAGTGCTTTGAGATACGAAAAGAAGTGGAGGAGTCTCAGGCTTGGATGCAGGAGAACTTTATTGACAGAAACCAAAGTGGAAAAGCAGGAACACCAAGTGTATGGGAGCTGCTGTGAGATGCAAGTAGGACGACTCTCAGAAGAGATCCGTGCAGTAGATTTTGCCAGAGTTCCAAGGTCTGCCTGGCCCACACTGGTAGCACCACACCAGAGATTGCCCATGGTCCTTGGCTTGTGAGAAGGTGGTTGCAGTGGGGAAGCGTGGACACAGCAGAAAGAGTGATGCAGAGAAGGAAATGGGAGAAGAGGAGGACTTCTATGGAGAATGTTTCCCGGCTGCCTGGGCTGGCTCCATCCCTTCTTCTTGCCTCTTTGGTTCCTTCAGAAGAGGAACCCTGGATGATGGGATTATGTGCCAAGAATAGAATGAAGGTGCGTCCTCAGTCCATGGCGTGGCTGTCAGGTGTGGGTGTTTGGTGTGAGGGGAGGTGGCAGGAGCCTTAGCAGGGGTAGCAGCCCCTTCTGGCGCCGAAGCAGCCCAGGCCTCCGAAGCCGTAGCCGAAGGCTCCAGAGGAGACGGGCACTCCCTGGGAGCTGAGGGCGCTGCCCACGGCAGCCGATGAGGAGGATCCGACGGCGGTGTTCTGGGGGAAGGAGCTGAGGATGGGTCCTGGCAGGGTGACCAGCACGGTGGAAGGCTGGATGACCACTGTGGAGTCCTGGCACTGCCTGACACAGGGCTCGTTGCAGCTGTTGGCCAGCGGGGCGGGTGGGCAGGAGCCGCAGAGGTCGTAGCAGGCCATGTGTGTGGTGTGGAGGGGCCCTGGAAGAGAGGGTGTTGAGCAAGCGGAGGGGCGTGGGGGTGCGAGGGGCGGTGTTGCAGGAGGGCGAGGGGTTAGGGAGGGCTGGTGTGGGGCTGTGGGGAGCGTGGCAGTGGGGAGGCGTGAGGGCTGGTGAGGCTGGGGCAGAGCGTGCTGGAAGAGAGGGGCCAGGTGGGGCAGGAGCAGGAGGGGCAGGGGGTTGAGGCTCACCTTGTTGAGCGCGGAGGAGAAGGCGTGAGGAGAAGTGTGTGAGGGAGGGAGGCGCGGGGCCGGTTTTATTCTGGTCCCCGAGGGGCGGGACAGCCTTTGCGCATGCCGGCACTTTGCAGCAAGCGGCTGTTCCGTGCCCCAGCTGGACATGGAGGAATGAGGTGGGGAGTGTTTTCCTTCCCACAACGCTGCTTTTCATGGCCTTCTCTTGAGGCCGTGTCCCTGTGGCCCTGGCGGCAGCTTTCAAGTGCCAGTCGGTGTTTGGGAGGGTTTGCACGGAATCTGTGTGTCAGGGCATTTGGCAGATTCAGGCAAAGGACATGAGATGATGTCATCTTGTGGCACTCGTGTCGTGTGGTTTGTGGGTGTCTTGTCATGAGAGGATCTCGCTTCCTCACTGTCCTGGCAGGCTGCTCTGGCATTTGGAGGTGTGCTGGGCATTAGTGGTTCCTGTTTCATTGTGTTTTATCACTGTCCAGCTGACTGCCATCAGCTTTCAAGTGACAGTCGGTGTTTGGGAGGATTTTCACCGAATTGGCATGTTCAGAGCATTTACCAGAGATGAGCAAAGCGCAGGAGAGGGGCGGTGTGGTCAGTGAGGTGTCATCCCGTGGCATCGTGTGCTGTGGTTTGCGGGGGTGTTGTGCCAAAGGGGCCTCACTTCCTCACAGCCCTGGAAGGCTGCTCTGGGCTCTGCAGCTTTGCTGAGAGTTCTGTGCTGAGAGCTCGGGGCTGCCCCTTCCATTGCCTTTGATCTTATTCCACCTCACTGCCATCTTGCTGAGCCTGTCTTGAGTCCTGGATGTCCCTGTTGCTTGTTTTCTGTGAGTGTCTTGGTGCCCCTCTTGCTTGTCAGGGTGTAGCTGGGTGCATTGGGTTTGTGAGGGAAGGTTTTGTCGCCAGGGGGTGCACGGGTGGCTTCTGTGTCAGGTTCATGAATATTCCACCATGTTCCATAGAGAGTCTCCATGTGCCAGAAGAGGAGCCGTGGGGAAGAAGTCTGAGCTGTGTGAATAGAGGGCTTTGGCTGGGTCTCAGGAAAACAGAAGAGAGCTTTTGACCATTGGAGAAAGGGCAGATAACTTGGGTGGACCACAGGGGTGGCTGACAAGGCAAAGCTCAACTAGAACTCAATGCGGCTACTGCTCTAGAAGAGAGAAGAGAAAATATTTGTATCCCTACCTTAGCAGCACAAGGAGGGGTAAGGAGAATCTCCATCTGTTATTGGATGTGGAGGCAAATATTGTGACAAAGGAGGAGGAAAGGGCTGAGGTATTTGATGTCTTTTTGCCTCGGTCATTAACAATAAGATCACTTGTTCTGTGAGTAGGTGGCATTTTTAGCTGTAAGACAGGTCTTGGGAGCAGAGTGAATCCCCCATAATCCAAGGGGAAATGGTTAGTGAGCTGCTACACCACCGAGACAGTCACAGGTCTATGGGGCCACATGGGATCCCCCCAAAGGTACTGAGGGAGCCGATGGAATTGCTCACCAAGGCACTTACCATCATTGATCAGCAGTCCTGGCTCACCGGGGAGGTCCCAGTGGATTGGAGGTCAGCAAATGTGACGCCCACCTACAAGAAGGGCTGGAAGAAAAATCCAGGGAATTACAGACCTGTTTGTCTGACCTTTGTGCCAGGGAAACTGATAGAGCAGATTATGTTGAGAGGCAGCAAGCAGCATATGCAGGACAACCAGGATTCCAGGCCCAGTCAGCCTGGGTTTATGTAAGGCAGGTCCTGCTTGACTGACCTGATCAGCTTCTATGACAAGGTGACCCTCTTAGTGCATGAGGGAAAGGCTGTGGATGTGGTGTACATGGAGTTTAGTAAAGCCTTTGGCGGCGTTTCTCACAGCATTCTCCTGCGGAAATTGGCTGCTCGTGGCTTGGGTGGGTGCAGTCTTTGCTGGGTAAAAAACTGCCTGGTTGGCTGGTCCCAGAGACTTGGGGGCCGGTCCCAAGAGGTCTTCCCCAGGGCTCAGTATTGGCACCAGCTCTGTTTATGATCTTTATCAATGCTCTGGAGAAGGGTGCAGTGAATGAAAATGGGAAGGAAAAAGGACTCCAAGCCTTTTTCTGAGTAAAGCAAACTGCTGCTTCATTATCAGTGAGAATCCACAATTCCCTTGTCCCCGGGGATCTTTGCCAGCAAGAGTTTCTGTTTTCCCTCTCTCTCATTCTCCTCTCACGGTTACATTTATACATCTGTGTTCTCAAAGCAGTCAAGCTACACAGGACGTAAAGCAGGATACTTCTTGGCACAGCCACACTTGTGGCTGTTGTCAGCCACATCTCAGTACACACACTCCCTCAGGTGGCCTTCCAGCCCAATCTTCTCACACATTCAGCATCTCCTGTCCTGTGGAGCTTGTTAACCTTGATCAGTCTCAATTTATCTCCCACCTGTTCAGCACAGTTCCCACACAAGGGGATTGAGTGCACCCTCAATCAGTTTGCAGGTGACCCCAAGTTGGGTGGGGGTGTTGATCTGCTGGAGGGCGAGAAGGCTCTACAGAGGGATCTGGACAGGCTGCATCAATGGGCTGAGGCCAACTGTGTGAGGTTCAACAAGGCTGAGCTGTGGCTCCTGCACTTGGGTCACAACAACCCCATGCAGCGCTCCAGGCTTGGGGCAGAGTGGCTGGAAAGCTGCCCGGCAGAAAAGGACCTGGGGGTGTTGGTCACCAGCCGGCTGAATGTGAGCTGGCAGTGTGCCCAGGTGGCCATGAAGGCCACCAGCATCTTGGCTTGTGTCAGCACTAGTGTGGCCAGCAGGAGCAGGGCAGTGATCGTCCTCGTGTACTGGGCACTGGTGAGGTGGCACCTCGAGTGCTGGGTTCAGTGTTGGGTTACTCACTCCAAGAGAGAAGGGAGGGGTTTGGGGAAGGTGTTTTGGGATTTGTTTTTATTTCTCTGTATTCTACTCTGACATTGATTTTTAATCAATTAAATTAATCTCTTTAAGTCGAGTCTGTTTTGCCTGTGATGGCAGTTGGTGAGTGATGTCCCTGTCCTTGTCTCAACTGAAGGATCATTTATCAAAATTTCTCTCCCTTCTCTTGTTGAGGAGGCGGAGTGATGGAGCAGCTTGGTGGGCACTTGGTGTCCAGCCAAGGTCAACCCAGCACAGAGCCTCATCTCCACAGCAGAGCAGGGTCACAGGCTTGTTCCTGCACGTGGTCCCCAGTGCCCCATGCTGTGCCTCAGGGACCCCTCAGTGAGGAGGATGGTGACCTCACCCAGGGGCTTTGTGTGTGACCTGAGAGCAGAGGGCTGGTGGCTCGGGGTCCCCTGCACAGTTGTTCCAGTGACCCTGCAGCAGGGAGGTTGTTGTTCTGGAGTCCTCCTGCATGGGTGAGTGTGAGACCCTGCAGTGAAGAGGGGCTGGTGGCCTGGGGATCTGTGCCAAGGGATGAGTTGGGGACCCCATAGCAAGGTGAGTCCATGGGCTGGGGACTCCCATGTAGGAGGAATGGGGACCGTGCAGCCAGGTGGGCAGTGCGTCAGGGAGCCACACTTGCTTCAGGGGAGGCGGGTGGTGACTTGGGTACCTGGCATTGGGTGTCCAGGGTCCTGGGAGCAAGGGGGGATGGAGACATGGGACCAGGTGTGACGCATCACACATGGAAGGTGATGTGGAGACAGCCAGTGGTGGGTGCAGTGGCTCTGGGACACCTCAGCAAGGGGGGAAGATGCCAAGACTCTGAAGAGAGTTAGTGGAGTGTGTGCCATGCCAGGGAGATGTTGTCAAAGGTGTGTGCAGGGAGCGTTGTGATGTTGATGCTTTTGTTAGAGGAAGTGCTGGTCTTGTGTCCCATTGTGGAAGCCCCCAGGTGCCAGTCAGTGGTGTTGCTGGTTGTGTTGGGATGTTTTGTAGGAGAGGTCGTGTGGCCCCTTTCCACCCACCCCGATGACCTCTAGGGCCGTGAGTTTTTGCCAGGCGAGGTTGAAGTGCTTTGAGATACGAAAAAAAGTGGAGGAGTCTCAGGCTTGGATGCAGGAGAACTTTATTGACAGAACCCAAAGTGAAAAAGCAGGAACACCAAGTGTATGGGAGCTGCTGTGAGATGCAAGTAGGACGACTCTCAGAAGAGATCCGAGCAGTAGATTTTGCCAGAGCTCCAAGGTCTGCCTGGCCCACACTGGTAGCACCACACCAGAGATTGCCCATGGTCCTTGGCTTGTGAGAAGGTGGTTGCAGTGGGGAAGCGTGGACAGAGCAGAAAGAGTGATGCAGAGAAGGAAATGGGAGAAGAGGAGGACATTCTATGGAGAATGTTTCCCGGCTGCCTGGGCTGGCTCCATCCCTTCTTCTTGCCTCTTTGGTTCCTTCAGAAGAGGAACCCTGGATGATGGGATTGTGTGCCAAGACTAGAATGAAGGTGCGTCCTCAGTCCATGGCGTGGCTGTCAGGTGTGGGTGTTTGGTGTGAGGGGAGGTGGCAGGAGCCTTAGCAGGGGTAGCAGCCCCTTCTGGCGCCGAAGCAGCCCAGGCCTCCGAAGCCGTAGCCGAAGGCTCCAGAGGAGACGGGCACTCCCTGGGAGCTGAGGGCGCTGCCCACGGCAGCCGATGAGGAGGATCCGACGGCGGTGTTCTGGGGGAAGGAGCTGAGGATGGGTCCTGGCAGGGTGACCAGCACGGTGGAAGGCTGGATGAGGACTGTGGAGTCCTGGCACTGCCTGACACAGGGCTCGTTGCAGCTGTTGGCCAGCGGGCAGGAGCCGCAGAGGTCGTAGCAGGCCATGTGTGTGGTGTGGAGGGGCCCTGGAAAAGAGGGTGTTGAGCAAGCGGAGGGGCGTGGGGGTGCGAGGGGCGGTGTTGCAGGAGGGCGAGGGGTTAGGGAGGGCTGGTGTGGGGCTGTGGGGAGCGTGGCGGTGGGGAGGCATGAGGGCTGGTGAGGCTGGGGCAGAGCGTGCTGGAAGAGAGGGGCCAGGTGGGGCAGGAGCAGGAGGGGCAGGGGGTTGAGGCTCACCTTGTTGAGCGCGGAGGAGAAGGCGTGAGGAGAAGTGTGTGAGGGAGGGAGGCGCGGGGCCGGTTTGATTCTGGTCCCCGAGGGGCGGGACAGCCTTTGCGCATGCCGGCATTTTGCAGCAAGCGGCTGTTCCGTGCCCCAGCTGGACATGGAGGAATGAGGTGGGGAGTGTTTTCCTTCCCACAACGCTGCTTTTCGTGGCCTTCTCTTGAGGCCGTGTCCCTGTGGCCCTGGCGGCAGCTTTCAAGTGCCAGTCGGTGTTTGGGAGGGTTTGCACGGAATCTGTGTGTCAGGGCATTTGGCAGACTCAGCCAAAGGACATGAGATGATGTCATCTTGTGGCACTCGTGTGTGTGGTTTGTGGGTGTCTTGTCACGAGGGGACCTTTCTTCCTCACTGTCCTGGCAGGCTGCTCTGGCATTTGGAGGTGTGCTGGGCATTAGAGGTTCCTGTTTCATTGTGTTTTATCACTGTCCAGCTGACTGCCATCAGCTTTCAAGTGCCAGTCTGTATTTGGGAGGATTTTCACCGAATTGGCATGTTCAGAGCATTTACCAGAGATGAGCAAAGCGCAGGAGAGGTGCGGTGTGGTCAGTGAGGTGTCATCCCGTGGCATCGTGTGCTGTGGTTTGCGGGGGTGTTGTGCCAAAGGGGCCTCACTTCCTCACAGCCCTGGAAGGCTGCTCTGGGCTCTGCAGGTTTGCTGAGAGTTCTGTGCTGAGAGCTCGGGGCTGCCCCTTCCATTGCATTTTGACGGAGCTTTAAAGTAGATTGGAAGGGGGAAGGGGATGTAACTGGGAGTGCTGGTAGTGACTCTGGGAGGTCCATGCCTGAAGAGCAGCTCACTGGGGTTCCAGCTGCTCCAGCCTTCAAGTCAAAGTCAGCTTCACTGGGGGCCCGTGTGAAATGCCTCTCTGCTAATGCACACAGCATGGGCAGTGAACAGGAGGAGCTGGAGATGTGTGCGTGCCTGCAGGGATCCGACCTGATTGGCATCACGGAGACATGGTGGGATGGCTCCCATGACTGGAGTGTTGGGATGGAAGGATCCAGGTCTTCAGGAAGGACAGGAAGGGGAGATGAGGGGGGGGTGTTGCCCTCTATGTCAACAACCAGCTGGAGTGTCTGGAGCTCCACCTGGAGCCAGATGAGGAGCTGACTGAGAGTCTGTGGGTCAGGATTAAAGGGAAGGCGGGGGAAGGGGATGTTACAGTTGGGGTCTGCTACAGGCTGCCAGACCAGGGAGGCCAAGCAGATGAGGCTCTCTCTAGGCAGATAGGAGCAGCCTCACGTTCACAAGCCTTGGTCCTCATGGGGGACTTCAACCACCCCCATATCTTTTGGAGGGGCAACACAGCTTGGCACAACCAATCCAGGCGGATCCTGGAATGTGTGGAGGACAACTTCCATCTCCAGGTGGTTGAGGAACCGACGAGGAGGGGTGCCATGCTGAACCTTGTTCTCATCAATACGGAGGGGTTGGTGGGGAACCTGAAGCTCTTGGGCAGTCTTTGCTGCAGTGACCATGAAATGGTGGAATTCGAGATCCTCAGGGCAGTGAGGAAGGTGCACTGTGAGCTCATCACCCTGGATTTCAGGAGAGCAGACTTTGACCTCTTCAGGGATCTGCTTGGTCACGTACCATGGGATGAATTCCTGGAAGGAAGAGGGGTGCAAGACAGTTGGAACATACTCAAAGGTCTCTTCCTCCAAGCCCAGGAACGATGCATCCCACAAAGAGGAAGGCAGGCAAAACCAGCAGGAGGCCTGCATGGATGGACAGGGAGATCCTGAGCAAACTTAGGATCAAGAAAGAAGCCTACAGAGGGTGGAAGGAAGGACAGGTAACCTGGGATGAATACAGAGAAATTGCCTGAGTAGCCAGGGATCAGATTAGGAAAGCCAAGGCCCTTGGAGAATCAAATTTAGCCAGAGATGTCAAGGGCAACAGAAAAAGCTTCTATAGGTGTGTTGGGGAGAAAAGGAAAACTAGGGAAAGTGTGGGCCCTCTCCGGGAGGTGACGGGAGATCTGGTCACCCAGGACACTGAGAAGGCTGAGGTGCTCACTGACTTTTTTCCCTCAGTCTTCACCAGCAAGGACTCGTGCCACACTGCCCAAGTCCTAGAAATCCAAGGATGGGTCCAGGAGAATGAAAAGCCACCCACTGTAGGAGAAGATCAGGTTTGGGAGCACCTAAGGAAGCTGAAGGTCCACAAGTAATTCCATGGGACCTGATGGGATGCATCCGTGGGTCCTAAGGGAATTGGCAGCTGAAGTTGCAAAGCCTCTATCCATCGTATTTGAGGAGTCCTGGCAGTCTGGTGAAGTTCCCACAGACTGGAAAAAGGGGAACATAACCCCCATTTTTAAAAAGGGTAACAAGGAAGACCAGGGGAACTACGGGCCGGTCAGTCTCACCTCAGTGCCAGGCGAGATCATGGAGCAGATACTCCTAGAAACTGTGCTAAGGCACATGGAGAATGAGAAGGTGATTGGTGACAACCAGCATGGCTTCACCAAGGTCAAATCGTGCCTGACCAATCTGGTGGCCTTTTATGACGGGGTTACAACATCGGTGGATGAGGCCAAAGCAACTGATGTCATCTACCTGGACTTGTGCAAGGTGTTTGACACCGTCCCACATGGCATTCTTATCTCCAAATGGGCAACAAGTGGGTTTGATGGATGGACCACTCGGTGGGTAAGGAACTGGCTGGATGGTGGCACTCAAAGAGTTGTGGTCAACAGCTCAAAGTCCGAGTGGAAACTGGTGACGAGTGGTGTCCCTCAAGGTTCAGTATTGGGACCGGTGCTCTTCATCATCTTTGTCAGTGACATGGACAGGGGGATTGAGTGCACCCTCAGCAAGTTTGTTGAGGACACCAAGCTGAGCGGTGTGGTTGACACGCTGGAGGGACGGGATGCCATCCAGAGGGACCTTGACAGGCTTGAGAGGTGGGCCTGTGCCAACCTCATGAAGTTCAACAAGGCCAAATGCAAGGTCCTGCACCTGGGTCGGGGCAACCCCAAGCACAAGCACAGGCTGGGCAATGAGTGGCTTGAGGCCAGCTCTGAAGAGAAGGACTTGGGAGTGGTGGTGGATGAGAAGCTCAACATGAGTTGACAACGTGCGCTGGCAGCCCAGAGCCAATAACCGTGTCCTGGGCTGCACCCAGAGCAGCGTGGGCAGCAGGGCCAGGGAGGGGATTCTGCCCCTCTGCTCCGCTCTCCTCAGACCCCCCCTGCAGTGCTGCCTCCAGTGCTGGGGCCACCAACAGCACAAGGACATGGAGCTACTGGAGCCAGCCCAGAGGAGGCCACGAGGATGATGCCAGGGCTGGAGCAGCTCTGCTGTGAGGACAGGCTGAGAGAGTTGGGGCTGTTCAGCCTCGAGAAGAGAACGCTCCAGGGAGACCTTCTAGTGGCCTCCTAGTACCTGAAGGGGCTCCAGCAAGGCTGGGGAGGGACTTTGGCCAAGGGCAGGAAGTGACAGAACAAGGGGTGATGGCTTGAAACTGGGAGAGGAGAGATGGAGCTGAGATGTGAGGAAGAAATTCTTTGGTGTGAGGGTGGCAAGACACTGGCCCAGGTTGGCCAGAGAAGCTGTGGCTGCTCCTCCCTGGAAGTGTTCTGGGCCAGGTTGGATGAGGCTTTGAGCAACCTGGTCTTAGTGGAAGGTGTCCCTGCTGCTGGCAAGGGGGTTGGAATTGGATAATCTTTAAGGTCCTTTCCAACCCAAACCATTTTATGGTTCAATGATTCTATTAGGAACAGCTTTGCCAGCAGGTGGAGGGAGGTGACTCTTCCTGTCTCCTCAGCACTGGTGAGGATCCATGTGGGGTGCTGTGTGTGGTTTTAGGCTACCCAGTGTTAGAGGGGTATGGACATAGTGGATCAAGGCCACTGCAGGGCCACCAAGATTCTGAAGGGGTTGGAGCATCTTTCCTGTGAGGAGAGGCTGAGAGAGCTGGAACTGTTCATCCAGGAGACAATAATGCACAGGGCAGCAGTCACGAGTGTGTATAAATCTGTGATGGCCGGGAGTGAAGTCAAGACAGCCTGGTTCTTGTGAGCAGTGCACACTGGCAGGACAAGAGTCCATGGGCACAGTGTTAGTTTGATGCAGGAGTGGCAGAAGTGGTGGAGTCTCTGCCCTGGGAAATACTGAAAACCTGAGTGGCCATGGTTTCAGAAAAGCTGCTCTGGGTAGCCCTGTTTGGTGGAAGGTGGGTGGAAGCACATTGTCTCCAGAGGTTCCTGTTGAAATACATGTTTCAGTGATTGTGTTTGGTGGGAAGGCCGGGCTGGGGAAGAGAGAAACTCAAGTGCATGTTGGCACTAGGATATCACCTCAGAGACGAGTCCAGGGGAACTTTGTGCTGTTTAAACATTTGTTTGAGCAAGTGCTGGTCCAGTGTCCCACAGTGGAAGCCCCCCAGGTGCCAGTGTGTGTTGTTGCTGATTGTGGTGTCATTTCTTGTAGCACAGTTCTTGTGGGCCTTTTCCACCCACCCTGATGGCCTCTTGAGGCCTGGCTTTGTGCAAGGTGAAGCTGGAGGAGCCTTCTGAGAAGAAATGAAGAGGAGGCGTCTGAGGCTGGGATGCAGAAATCTTTATTGAAAGGATGAAAGAGTGGGAAGGCAGGAGCACCAAGTGGAAGTGATGTGGTCAAAGGTGCGAGAAGGGGGACAATTAGCCAAGGTCTGGCCCCTTCTGTCTTTCCTCTCTTGGTGCCTTGAGAGGAGGAGCAGTGGATGGAGAGCCCATGGGCCAGGAAGATGGTTGAGGTGCGTCCTCAGTCCATGGCGTGGCTGTCAGGTGTGGTTGTTTGGTGTGAGGGGAGGTGGCAGGAGCCTTAGCAGGGGTAGCAGCCCCTTCTGGCGCCGAAGCAGCCCAGGCCTCCGAAGCCGTAGCCGTAGCCGAAGGCTCCAGAGGAGACGGGCACTCCCTGGGAGCTGAGGGCGCTGCCCACGGCAGCCGATGAGGAGGATCCGACGGCGGTGTTCTGGGGGAAGGAGCTGAGGATGGGTCCTGGCAGGGTGACCAGCACGGTGGAAGGCTGGATGACCACTGTGGAGTCCTGGCACTGCCTGACACAGGGCTCGTTGCAGCTGTTGGCCAGCGGGGCAGGACGGCAGGAGCCGCAGAGGTCGTAGCAGGCCATGTGTGTGGTGTGGAGGGGCCCTGGAAGAGAGGGTGTTGAGCAAGCGGAGGGGCGTGGGGGTGCGAGGGGCGGTGTTGCAGGAGGGCGAGGGGTTAGGGAGGGCTGGTGTGGGGCTGTGGGGAGCGTGGCGGTGGGGAGGCGTGAGGGCTGGGGAGTCTGGGGCAGAGCGTGCTGGAAGAGAGGGGCCAGGTGGGGCAGGAGCAGGAGGGGCAGGGGGTTGAGGCTCACCTTGCTGAGCGCGGAGGAGAAGGCGTGAGGAGAAGTGTGTGAGGGAGGGAGGCGCGGGGCCGGTTTGATTCTGGTCCCCGAGGGGCGGGACAGCCTTTGCGCATGCCGGCATTTTGCAGCAAGCGGCTGTTCCGTGCCCCAGCTGGACATGGAGGAATGAGGTGGGGAGTGTTTTCCTTCCCACAACGCTGCTTTTCATGGCCTTCTCTTGAGGCCGTGTCCCTGTGGCCCTGGCGGCAGCTTTCAAGTGCCAGTCGGTGTTTGGGAGGGTTTGCACGGAATCTGTGTGTCAGGGCATTTGGCAGACACAGCCAAAGGACATGAGATGATGTCATCTTGTGGCACTCGTGTGTGTGGTTTGTGGGTGTCTTGTCACAGGGGGACCTCACTTCTCACAGCCCTGGCAGGCTGGAGGTGTGCTGGGCATTAGTGGTTCCTGTTTCATTGTGTTTTATCACTGTCCAGCTGACTGCCATCAGCTTTCAAGTGACAGTCGGTGTTTGGGAGGATTTTCACCGAATTGGCATGTTCAGAGCAGTTACCAGAGATGAGCAAAGCGCAGGAGAGGTGCGGTGTGGTCAGTGAGGTGTCATCCCGTGGAATCGTGTGCTGTGGTTTGCGGGGGTGTTGTGCCAAAGGGGCCTCACTTCCTCACAGCCCTGGAAGGCTGCTCTGGGCTCTGCAGCTTTGCTGAGAGTTCTGTGCTGAGAGCTCGGGGCTGCCCCTTCCATTGCCTTTGATCTTATTCCACCTCACTGCCATCTTGCTGAGCCTGCCTTGAGTCCTGGATGTCCTTGTTGCTTGTTTTCTGTGAGTGTCTTGTTCCCATCTTGCTTGTCAGGCTGTGTGTGGCCAGCAGGACCAGGGCAGTGATTGTCCTCGTGTCCTGGGCACTGGTGAGGTGCTGCAGCCCTTTGATCATTTTTGTGGCCTCCTCTGGACATGCTCCAACAGTTGCACGTCCTTCTTGTGCTGAGAGCTCTAAAACTGGACGCAGTACTCCAGGAGAACTCTGACCAGAGCAGAGCAGAGGGGCAGAATCACCTCTTTTGAAGTTTTTGTGTAGCTATAATACAAAATCCACCATAGGGAGGCAGATGTTAGAGGGGCATTTGGAGAGTGCTGATTATCAACCCCTGAATTTTTCGTGGACAGCACATCAAGCCTTGCACCATGCTGCGATCCAGACAAGAGCTAGAAGGCAAGCCTGCACTGTCTCCTCATGTCTTCTTTATTCCTTGATGGCTGCCTTTCCCTCCTAGCAGGGAGGCAGCCTTGGAGAAGATTCTTTGCACACCAGGTGTGTTTTTGCCCTGGGAACTTCTTCAACATTTTCCCTGTCCCTTAGTGTGTGCACACAGCCATTTTCTGATTTTTAGTTACCTCCCATAATTACTCCACACATGGTTGGTCCAAGGACCCCATCCATGGCTGAGGAATGGTGACACGTGGTGGGCACAGGATGTGTGTGGTGAGGGGTCTGTGGCACCCAGCAGGGCAGATGTTTGCTTTGGAGAGTTTTGGTTGTTGCTGTTGCTGTGATCAGCATTTTTAGCAGCGTTTTGTCTTTGTGTCCCATCCTCCCCCTCTTTTTTCCTCAGAATTTACATTTGGTCTTTTATTGCCTCTTCATTTTTTTCATTTATTTAATTAATTATTTTATCCCTTTTCTCTATATTTTAGTCAGGTTTTTTGTGGGCTTCTTGTCTGATCTTAACAATGTGTTTCCTCAGGGCTTCCTAACCGGGTGTTTTCTCATCTTGTTTTGGCAACTTTTTCCCCTAGAAGTTCTTTCTGGGGAGGTTTTCTTGTTGGCATTTATTCTGGTTGGATTTCATGGATTTTCTCAAAGTGGGAGGACATGTGGGGGATTTTTGGATCTTCAGCAAGTTTTTTTCCTCCCCCACCAATTTGTTGTAGGATCTGTTGACGTATTTCTTGATGGCAGCTCTTTTGGGGTGTTGCTGAATCCGGGCATTTTTCCTCCCTCTTACCCCTTCCAGTCCCCCAACTCCTGTCACATGAGGGGTTGGGTTTGGTTTGGTTTGGTTTAGTTTGGTTTTGGTCCCTTGAGGTGATGTTTGCATGCCAAAGGGTCGATGAAGCAGACTAGACTAGCCTAGAAGAGTCCAGTGGGAAGGGACCTGCAGTGATCATCTGGTGCAACTGCCTGAGCACTTCAGGGCTGAGCAAAAGTCCCAGCATGTTCTAAATGCCTCTTAAACACTGACAGGCTTGGGGCATGGACCATCTCTCTAGGGAGCCTGTTCCAGTGTTTGAGCACCCTCTTGGTAAAGAAATGCTTCCTAATATCTTGTCACCCTCCCTGAAGTAGCTTTGAACCATTCCCAGGCATCCTGTGACTGCATCCAAGGGAGAAGAGATCAGCACCTTCATCTCCAGTTCCCTCCTCCTCAGGAAGCTGTAGCGAGCCCTGAGGTCGCCCCTCAGCCTCCTTTTCTCCAGACTAGACAAAGCCAGTGTCCTCAGCCGCTCCTCACAGGCCATGCCTTCCAGCCCTGTCACCAGCTCTGTCCCTCCTCTGGACACATTCAAGGTCTTTCCCGTCCTTCTGACCTGGTGGGGCCCAGAAGTGCCCCCAGGGCTCCAGGTGAGTCAGCAGCGTGGCTGAATCCAGCGGGATCATCACCTCTTTGGAGCGGCCGGTCGGGCTGTGTTGGATGCAGCCCAGGCTGCGGTTTGCCCTCTGGGCTGCCAGGGCACACTGCTGCCTCATGGTGAGCCTGCTGGCAGCCAGCACCCCAGGTCCCTTTCTGCAGGGCTGCTCTCCAGCCACTCCTCTCCCAGTCTCTCCTTGGGGCCAGTGTTGCTCCGTTGCGGGTGCAGAATCCCCCATTTGTTCTTGTTCAGTTTCCCACCAGTGATGGTTGCCCCTGCTCTGATTTCTCTGGATCCCTCTGCCAGGCCTCTCATCCCTCAAGGGAATCAACAGCCCCTCCCAGGTTGTGTCACCAGCAAATTTTCTACTGATGCATCAACTGCTGCATCCAGATCACTGATAAGAACCTTGAACAGAACTGGCCCTGGGCCAGAGCTTTGAGGAGCAGCACTGGTCACTGGTCACCAGCCAGCTGCAGCCCCATTCACTACAGCCCTTAGAGCTCTGCCCTTCAGGCAGTTCTTCACCCAGTGCCCCATGGACCTGCTCATCTCCCAGGTGGACACCTTGTCCAGAAGGATGCTGTGAGGGACAGATTCAAAAGCCTTACTGACCTCTATATAATCATAGAATGTCTTGGGTTGGAATGGACCTTCAGAGGTCATCTAGTCCAACCCCCCTGCAGTGAGCAGGGACATCTTTACTAGAGGAGGTTTCTCTGAGCCCCATCAAGCCTGACCTTGACTATTTCCATGGATGGGGCCTCCAATACCACTACCTCCACTACCACTGTGGGCATCCTGTTCAGTGATCTACCAGCCTCATATTGAAGAACTTTTTCCTAATATCCAACCTAAATCTCCTCTTTTCTAGTTTAAAACCATCACCCCTCGTCCTGTTGCTACCTGCCCTAGTGACCAGTTCTTCCCCAGTTTTATTTTAGGCATTTTTCAGATACTGGAAGGCTGCTCTAAGGTCCCCCTGCAGCCTTCTCCAGGCTGAACAACCCCAACTCTCTCAGCCTCTCTTCATAGGAGAGGTGCTTCAGCCTTTTGATCGTATTTGTGGCCTCCTCTGGACACACTCCAACAGGGACACGTCCTTCCTGTGTTGAGGGCTCCAAAACTGGACACAGTAAACCAGGTGAGGTCTCACCAGAGCGGAGTAGAGGGGCAGAATCACCTCTCTGGATCTGCTGACCACGCTTCTTTTGATGCAGCTCAGGATGGGGTTGGCCTTCTGGGCTGCAGATGCACATTGGTGGCTCATGTCCAGCTTTTCATCCACTATTTCCCCCAAGTCCTTTTCCTCAGGGCTTCTTTCCAACACATCACCTGTGCTGGAAGCCCCCCAGGTGCCAGTGTGTGGTGTTGTTGGTTGTGGTGTCCTCTTTTGTGGCAGACTCCTTGTGGCCCTTTTCCACCCACCCTGATGGCCTCTTGAGGCCTGGCTTTATGCAAGGTGAAGCTGGAGGAGCCTTCTGAGAAGAAATGAAGAGGAGGTGTCTGAGGCTGGGATGCAGGAAATCTTTATTGAAAGGATGAAAGAGTGGGAAGGCAGGAGCACCAAGTGGGAGTGATGTGGTCAAAGGTGCGAGAAGGGTGACAATTAGCCAAGGTCTGGCCCCTTCTCTCCTTCCTTGTTTCGTGCCTTGAGAGGAGGAGCAGTGGATGGAGAGCCCATGGGCCAGGAACATGGTTGAGGTGCGTCCTCAGTCCATGGCGTGGCTGTCAGGGTGTGGGTGTTTGGTGTGAGGGGAGGTGTCAGGAGCCTTAGCAGGGGTAGCAGCCCCTTCTGGCGCCGAAGCAGCCCCTTCTGCCTCCAAAGCCGTAGCCGTAGCCGAAGGCTCCAGAGGAGACGGGCACTCCCTGGGAGCTGAGGGCGCTGCCCACGGCAGCCGATGAGGAGGATCCGACGGCGGTGTTCTGGGGGAAGGAGCTGAGGATGGGTCCTGGCAGGGTGACCAGCACGGTGGAAGGCTGGATGACCACTGTGGAGTCCTGGCACTGCCTGACACAGGGCTCGTTGCAGCTGTTGGCCAGCGGGGCAGGACGGCAGGAGCCGCAGAGGTCGTAGCAGGCCATGTGTGTGGTGTGGAGGGGCCCTGGAAGAGAGGGTGTTGAGCAAGCGGAGGGGCGTGGGGGTGCGAGGGGCGGTGTTGCAGGAGGGCGAGGGGTTAGGGAGGGCTGGTGTGGGGCTGTGGGGAGCGTGGCGGTGGGGAGGCGTGAGGGCTGGTGAGGCTGGGGCAGAGCGTGCTGGAAGAGAGGGGCCAGGTGGGGCAGGAGCAGGAGGGGCAGGGGGTTGAGGCTCACCTTGTTGAGCGCGGAGGAGAAGGCGTGAGGAGAAGTGTGTGAGGGAGGGAGGCGCGGGGCCGGTTTTATTCTGGTCCCCGAGGGGCGGGACAGCCTTTGCGCATGCCGGCATTTTGCAGCAAGCGGCTGTTCCGTGCCCCAGCTGGACATGGAGGAATGAGGTGGGGAGTGTTTTCCTTCCCACAACGCTGCTTTTCATGGCCTTCTCTTGAGGCCGTGTCCCTGTGGCCCTGGCGGCAGCTTTCAAGGGAGAAAATTGGAGGCCACATTCTTGGTGTCGATGGCCGTGTCGGGGCGAGCAGGAGACGCGGCCAAAGCGCAGGAGAGGTGCGGTGTGGTCAGTGAGGTGTCATCCCGTGGCATCGTGTGCTGTGGTTTGCGGGTGTGTTGCGACGAGGAGGTCTGTGGTGGTTTAACCACAGGAGGACCGTGCTGTCCTGCACACACCCCCCCCACCCAGTGAGATGGGAAGGGAATCACAACAAAGGGGCATGGATTAAGATGAGGACAGGGACCAGTCACTCACCAGTGATGGTCATGGGCAAAACAGAGTCAGCTTGGGGAAGAAAAGTCATTTTAATTCGTTGCTGTTCATCTGAGTAACGCAGTGAGACACAACAACCACATCTTACACCACCTTCCCCCCACCCCTCCCTTCTTCTTGGGCTCAAATAACTTTGCTCCCCATTTCTCTTCCTTCCCCCCCAGCAGCACAGGGAGCAGGGAATGGGGGTTCAGCCAGTTTTCCAATGCCGCTCTTCCAGGCATGAAAGTCCAGGAACAAGATGTTCCAGAGCAATATTCCCATGGAGTCCCAGTCCTCTTTGGGCTCAGCTCCCAACTCCAGTGTGGGGACATCCACAGGCTGCAGACTCACCCCGCTGCTCTGGGGGTTCACACCCGCTCTGGCATTGAGCGTCTCTGGGGTCTCAGTTCAGTCGCGCTTACCCTCAGGCTCAGCTCTTCTGCTCCAGCGTGGAGTCCTCCATGGCCTACACGTGACCATCTGCTCCGCTGTTGAACCCCCATGGGCTGCAGAGGCCTCCTTTGCCTTCTCCTACTCTGTGAGGTTAAACTGGGTGTCTGAGGTTCTGTCCTCCCCCTCCTCCTCCTTCCTCCTGGCAATGAAGCTCTCTCTTTGTTCAGGCCGATGGTCTTTTGTTCAGGTCAATGGCTTCTCCTCCCGGTTCAGCCCACCTTCCTCTTTTCAAGAGAGTCCTTCCCCTCACAAATATGGATTCACAGAGGCGTTTCTCTGTTGCTCATTGGCTCAGGGTGGGCTGGGGGCTACACCTTGGAGCCAAGGGAGCTC
The DNA here is from genome assembly GCA_907165065.1 of Caprimulgus europaeus. The sequence goes on along the minus strand of OU015525.1, from coordinate 1,415,429 downwards.
TCAAAGCTTATCACAAGGTGACCTCTTCCCCCACTACGTACAAGGATCCCCCCACTCGCATAAACCCAACACATACCACTAGTTGTGTGATTACCCAGCATATTGAGCTTGAGGACAGGCTGGATTGATGTAGTGAGGCCAACTGTGTGAGGTTCAACAAGGCTGAGTTGTGGCTCCTGCACTTGGGTCACCACAACCCCATGCAGCGCTCCAGGCTTGGGGCAGAGTGGCTGGAAAGCTGCCCGGCAGAAAAGGACCTGGGGGTGTTGGTCGCCAGCCGGCTGAATGTGAGCTGGCAGTGTGCCCAGGTGGCCACGAAGGCCACCAGCATCTTGGCTTGTATGAGCACTAGTGTGGCCAGCAGGAGCAGGGCAGTGATGGTCCTCGTGTACTGGGCACTGGTGAGGCGGCCCCTCGAGTGCTGGGTTCAGTGTTGGGTTTCTCACTCCAAGATAGAAGGGAGGGGTTTGGGGAAGGTGTTTTGGGATTTGTTTTTATTTCTCAGGATTGTTCTGTGACATTGATTTTTAATCCATTAAATTAATTTCCCTAAGTTGTGTGATGAAATTTGTAAGTGATCTCCCTTTCTTTACCTTGGAAACTTGTCATAACGTCCCTCCAGTGTCCAGTTGAGGAGGGGGAGTGATAGAGCAGCTTGGTGGGCACTTGGTGTCCAGCCAAGGTCAACCCAGCACAGAGCCCCATCTCCAGAGCAGAGCAGGGTCACAGGCTTGTTCCTGCACGTGGTCCCCAGTGCCCCATGCTGTGCCTCAGGGACCCCACAGTGAGGAGGATGGTGACCTCACCCAGGGGCTTTGTGTGTGACCTGAGAGCAGGGGGCTGGTGGCTCGGGGTCCCCTGCACAGTTGTTCCAGTGACCCTGCAGCAGGGAGGTTGTTATTCTGGATCCCCCCTGCATGGGTGAGTGTGAGACCCTGCAGTGAAGAGGGGCTGGTGGCCTGGGGATCTGTGCCAAGGGATGAGTTGGGGACCCCATAGCAAGGTGAGTCCATGGCCTGGGGACTCCCCATGAGGAGGAATGGTGATCGTGCAGCCATTGGGACAGTGCAATAGGGACCCACACTTGGGTTTGGGGGGACCCTAAAGCGAGGGTAGTGGTTACCTGGGCACCTGGCATGGGTGTCCCAGGGTCCTGGCAGCAAGGGGGAATGAGGACTTGGGACCCTGCACGGGCATCCTAGGGGTGTTGCAGCACAGATGGAAGGTGATGTGGACACAGCAAGTGGTGAGGGCAGTGGCTCTGGGACACCTCAGTAGGTGGGGAAGATGCCAGGACCCTGCATGGTTGGTCCAAGAACCCCGTGGCTGAGGCGTCCTGTCACTGCATCCAAGGCAGAAGAGATCAGCACCTTCATCTCCAGTTCCCTCCTCCTCAGGAAGCTGTAGAGAGCCCTGAGGTCGCCCCTCAGCCTCCTTTTCTCCAGACTAGACAAGCCAGTGTCCTCAGCTGCTCCTCACAGGCCATGCCTTCCAGCCCTGTCACCAGCTCTGTCCCTCCTCTGGACACATTCAAGGTCTTTCCCGTCCTTCTGACCTGGTGGGGCCCAGAAGTGCCCCCAGGACTCCAGGTGAGTCAGCAGCGTGGCTGAATCCAGCGGGATCATCACCTCTTTGGAGCGGCCGGGCGGGCTGTGTTGGCTGCAGCCCAGGCTGCGGTTTGCCCTCTGGGCTGCCAGGGCACACTGCTGACTCCTGGTGAGCCTGCTGGCAGCCAGCACCCCAGGTCCCTTTCTGCAGGGCTGCTCTCCAGCCACTCCTCTCCCAGTCTCTCCTTGGGGCCAGTGTTGCTCCGTTGGGGGTGCAGAATCCCCCATTTGTTCTTGTTCAGTTTCCCACCATTGATGGTTGCCCCTGCTCTGATTTCTCTGGATCCCTCTGCCAGGCCTCTCATCCCTCAAGAGAATCAACAGCCCCTCCCAGGTTGGTGTCACCAGCAGGTTTGCTACTGATGCATCAACTGCTGCATCCAGATCACTGATAAGAACCTTGAACAGAACTGGCCCTGGGCCAGAGCTTTGAGGAGCAGCACTGGTCACTGGTCCCCAGCCAGCTGCAGCCCCATTCACTACAGCCCTTAGAGCTCTGCCCTTCAGGCAGTTCTTCACCCAGTGCCCCATGGACCTGCTCATCTCTCAGGTGGACACCTTGTCCAGAAGGATGCTGTGAGGGACAGATTCAAAAGCCTTACTGACCTCTATATAATCATAGAATGTCTTGGGTTGGAATGGACCTTCAGAGGTCATCTAGTCCAACCCCCCTGCAGTGAGCAGGGACATCTTTACTAGAGGAGGTTGCTCTGAGACCCATCCAGCCTGACCTTGAATATTTCCAGTGATGTGGCCTCCACTACCACTGCGGGCATCCTGTTCAGTGATCTACCAGCCTCATATTGAAGAACTTTTTCCTAATACCCAGCCTAAATCTCCCCTTTTCTAGTTTAAAACCATCACCCCTCGTCCTGTTGCTACCTGCCCTGGTGACCAGTTCTTCCCCAGTTTTATTTTAGGCATTTTTCAGATACTGGAAGGCTGCTATGAGGTCCCCCTGCAGCCTTCTCCAGGCTGAACAACCCCAACTCTCTCCGCCTGTCCTCATAGGAGAGGTGCTTCAGCCTTTTGATCACTTTTGTGGCCTCCTCTGGAATCGCTCCAACAGGGACACGTCCTTCTTGTGTTGAGGGCTCTAAAACTGGCCTCAGCATCCAGGTGAGGTCTCACCAGAGCAGAGTAGAGGGGCAGAATCACCTCTCTGGATCTGCTGGCCACGTGCCTTTTGATGCAGCCCAGGGTGGCGTTGGCCTTTAGGGCTGCAGATGCACATTGGTGGCTCATGTCCAGCTTTTCATCCACTACCTCCCCCAAGTCCTTTTCCTCAGGGTTGATTTCCAGCACATCATCTGTTCTGGAAGCCCCCCAGGTGCCAGTGTGTCTTGTTGTTGCATGTGGTGTCCTATTTTGTGGCCTTTTCCACCCACCCTGATGGCCTCTTGAGGACTGGCTTTGTGCAAGGTGAAGCTGGAGGAGCCTTCTAAGAAGAAATGAAGAGGAGGCGTCTGAGGCTGGGATGCAGGAAATGTTTATTGAAAGGATGAAAGAGTGGGAAGGCAGGAGCACCAAGTGGAAGCGATGTGGTGGAAGGAGCAAGAAGGGTGACAATTAGCCAAGGTCTGGCCCCTTCTCTCCTTCCTTGCCTGGTGCCTTGAGAGGAGGAGCAGTGGATGGAGAGCCCGTGGGCCAGGAACATGGTTGAGGTGCATCCTCAGTCCATGGCGTGGCTGTCAGGGTGTGGGTGTTTGGTGTGAGGGGAGGTGGCAGGAGCCTTAGCAGGGGTAGCAGCCCCTTCTGGCGCCGAAGCAGCCCAGGCCTCCGAAGCCGTAGCCGTAGCCGAAGGCTCCAGAGGAGACGGGCACTCCCTGGGAGCTGAGGGCGCTGCCCACGGCAGCCGATGAGGAGGATCCGACGGCGGTGTTCTGGGGGAAGGAGCTGAGGATGGGTCCTGGCAGGGTGACCAGCACGGTGGGAGGCTGGATGGTGACTGTGGAGTCCTGGCACTGCCTGACACAGGGCTCGTTGCAGCTGTTGGCCAGCGGGGCGGGTGGGCAGGAGCCGCAGAGGTCGTAGCAGGCCATGTGTGTGGTGTGGAGGGGCCCTGGAAGAGAGGGTGTTGAGCAAGCGGAGGGGCGTGGGGGTGCGAGGGGCGGTGTTGCAGGAGGGCGAGGGGTCAGGGAGGGCTGGTGTGGGGCTGTGGGGAGCGTGGCGGTGGGGAGGCGTGAGGGCTGGTGAGGCTGGGGCAGAGCGTGCTGGAAGAGAGGGGCCAGGTGGGGCAGGAGCAGGAGGGGCAGGGGGTTGAGGCTCACCTTGTTGAGCGCGGAGGAGAAGGCGTGAGGAGAAGTGTGTGAGGGAGGGAGGCGCGGGGCCGGTTTTATTCTGGTCCCCGAGGGGCGGGACAGCCTTTGCGCATGCCGGCATTTTGCAGCAAGCGGCTGTTCCGTGCCCCAGCTGGACATGGAGGAATGAGGTGGGGAGTGTTTTCCTTCCCACAACGCTGCTTTTCATGGCCTTCTCTTGAGGCCGTGTCCCTGTGGCCCTGGCGGCAGCTTTCAAGTGCCAGTGGGTGTTTGTGAGGGTTTGCACGGAATCTGTGTGTCAGGGCATTTGGCAGATTCAGCCAAAGTGTAGGAGAGGTGCGGTGTCATCAGTGATGTCATCTTGTGGCACTCGTGTGCTGTGGTTTCTGGGTGTCCTGTGAAGAGGTGACCTCGCTTCCTCACAGTCCTCAGAGGCTTCTCTGGGCTTTAGGTGTTGCCTATTCCATGGCACGGTTCCTTCCCACCTCACTTCCCCTTCACTTTACCTGTCCATAGGCCTGACTGTTCCTGTCTGTTGGGGTCTGTGGGTGCCTTGGTGTCCCTGGTGCTGGAGAGATGGCAGCTGGGTGCATTGGGGTTTTGTGGCAAGGATTCGGTAGCCAGGGGCTATAGGGGTGGGATCTGTGTGAGTTACATTAAGATTCGCCCATGTTTGTCAGAGTCCCCATGTGCTGGACCTGGGCACACTGCCAGCTCACATTCAGCCGGCTGGCGACCAACACCCCCAGGTCCTTTTCTGCCGGGCAGCTTTCCAGCCACTCTGCCCCAAGCCTGGAGCGCTGCATGGGGTTGTGGTGACCCAAGTGCAGGATCTGGCACTTGGTCATCACAGAATCACAGAGTGGTTTGTGTTGGAAGCGACGTTAAATGTCATCCAGTTCCAAACCCCTGCCATCAACAGGGACATCTTCCACTAGACCAGGTTGCTCAAAGCCTCATCCAACGTGGCCTTCAACACTTCCAGCGAGGAGCAGCCACAGCTTCTCTGGGTAACCTTGATTTGTAGCAAGGGTGATCTTCCTATTCCCAAAATCCTTGTCAGGGGTCCCCAGACATTTGTTTTGTTTTGAAACTCTTAAGGCATTTATAAACGCACCTGGAAACAAAGCGAAGCTCTGTGCCCAAAGGAAGGGGTGGCCACCACACTCCTACCATGACAGCCCTGGACACAAGGGTCTGTCCGATCCCCCAGGATGTTATAAGTGAATTTGACTCAAAGTCCAATAATAAATTTAAAGGTAATTTATTGAGTAGGAATAGGTGAGCAAAAGCAGCGCTGGGCGGCCGGGGAGTCTGTGCTCCGCCAACGGCTCGCACCTCAGAGCAGTCAGTTCTCTGTATTTAAAGTATATTCCAATACATATCCATTAGCCAATGCAAAACACCTATACATGTGCATGACCTTTCCCTGCTTCGTATTGAAATTAGGTCTGCTCCCCTCCATGCCTGCAGCAGAGCTTTGTGGTGGTGGTCGTTGAGGGTCTTAGAGGGAAATCTTCATCACTTGAATCTGGGCCTGAGTCCCTCTGTTGTTACTCTTGCTTATCAGCTCTAAACGGGTTGGAGTTTTCTCCAGGCCCTCGTCCCTTTGGTATGTGGGGAGTTGTTCTGTTCTATCACCTGCAAGGCCATGTGGTGTGGAAGGGAGTTTCCTGTTAGATCACCTACAAGGCTCATCCCTGGCCATCTTGGCGCCTAGGTCCTGTAATGAATTATTCGTTAGGCCTCACTCCTGACATGTTGAGAGCCCACCATAAACTGGCTACAAGTCCTGTCTGCGTTAGGTTAAGATAAGAAAACTCTGAAGCTAGAAATGTCAGCGCTTAAAGCTTAAAGAGACAAACTAAAACAAATACAAAATGCCTGCAATCACCCCCCCCCCCCCCTTTCTAAAATCTTTTCCTTCTCTACACACATGGCTTATAAGAACACTTCAGGCTCCATTTGTGGTTAAACAGCAAGATGCTTAAACACAGCATTGTGGTTCGACATTATACAAGTTGTTTCCCAAGATAAATTGATTGTTTGATTAGCAAATTCTCTTAATGTACCTACTACAGGTTCTTACTGAAATATGGAATTCAGTGACTCTCTTTCATGGAAGGGCTGAACATTGACGCGGATAAAGAGAGAAACTGAAGCGCATGCCAGCACCGGGAGATCTCATCTCAGGTGTGTGCAGAGGAGCTTTGTGGTGTCAAAGCCTTTGTTTGATCAAGTTCTGGTCTTGTGTCCCATGGTGGAAGCCCCCCAGGTGCCAGTCTGTGTAGTTGTTGGTTGTGGTGTCCTATTTTGTGGCAGAGGTCTTGTGGCCCTTTTCCACCCACCCTGATGGCCTCTTGAGGCCTGGCTTTGTGCAAGGTGAACCTGGAAGAGCCTTCTGAGGAGAAATGAAGAGGAGGCGTCTGAGGCTGGGATGCAGGAAATCTTTATTGAAAGGATGAAAGAGTGGGAAGGCAGGAGCACCAAGTGGAAGTGATGTGGTCGAAGGTGCAAGAAGGGTGACAATTAGCCAAGGTCTGGCCCCTTCTCTGCTTCCTTGCTTGGTGCCTTGAGAGGAGGAGCAGTGGATGGAGAGCCCATGGGCCAGGAACATGGTTGAGGTGCGTCCTCAGTCCATGGCGTGGCTGTCAGGTGTGGGTGTTTGGTGTGAGGGGAGGTGGCAGGAGCCTTAGCAGGGGTAGCATCCCCTTCTGGCGCCGAAGCAGCCCAGGCCTCCGAAGCCGTAGCCGAAGGCTCCAGAGGAGACGGGCACTCCCTGGGAGCTGAGGGCGCTGCCCACGGCAGCCGATGAGGAGGATCCGACGGCGGTGTTCTGGGGGAAGGAGCTGAGGATGGGTCCTGGCAGGGTGACCAGCACGGTGGAAGGCTGGATGGTGACTGTGGAGTCCTGGCACTGCCTGACACAGGGCTCGTTGCAGCTGTTGGCCAGCGGGGCAGGACGGCAGGAGCCGCAGAGGTCGTAGCCGGCCATGTGTGTGGTGTGGAGGGGCCCTGGAAGAGAGGGTGTTGAGCAAGCGGAGGGGCGTGGGGGTGCGAGGGGCGGTGTTGCAGGAGGGCGAGGGGTTAGGGAGGGCTGGTGTGGGGCTGTGGGGAGCGTGGCGGTGGGGAGGCGTGAGGGCTGGTGAGGCTGGGGCAGAGCGTGCTGGAAGAGAGGGGCCAGGTGGGGCAGGAGCAGGAGGGGCAGGGGGTTGAGGCTCACCTTGTTGAGCGCGGAGGAGAAGGCGTGAGGAGAAGTGTGTGAGGGAGGGAGGCGCGGGGCCGGTTTTATTCTGGTCCCCGAGGGGCGGGACAGCCTTTGCGCATGCCGGCATTTTGCAGCAAGCGGCTGTTCCGTGCCCCAGCTGGACATGGAGGAATGAGGTGGGGAGTGTTTTCCTGCCCACAACGCTGCTTTTCATGGCCTTCTCTTGAGGACGTGTCCCTGTGGCCCTGGCGGCAGCATTCAAGTGCCAGTCGGTGTTTGGGAGGGTTTGCACGGAATCTGTGTGTCAGGGCATTTGGCAGACACAGCCAAAGGACATGAGATGATGTCATCTTGTGGCACTCGTGTCGTGTGGTTTGTGGGTGTCTTGTAGTGAGGGGACCTCTCTTCCTCACCATCCTGGCAGGCTGGAGGTGTGCTGGGTGTTAGGGGTTCCTGTTTCATTGTGTTTTATCCCTCTTTACCTCACTGCCATCTCACTTCGCCTGTCTTTAGGCCTGGCTGTTCCCATTGGGTGAGGTCTGTGAGTGTCTTGGTGCCCCTCTTGCCTGTAAGGTTGTAGCTGACTGCACTGGGTATGCGTGTCAAGGTTTTGGTAACAATGAGGCTTCAAGGGTTGCTCCTGTGAGAGGTTCATGAAGATTCCCCCATGTTCGATAGAGATTCTCCATGGGCTGAGAGATGTGCTGGGTGGGAGGAAGATGGAACAGAGATCTTGTGTGTGAACAGAGAGCTTCTCCTGTACCTCAGAGAAAAAAACAAAAGGAGAATTTATGGCCTTTGGCAGAAGGGGCCAACAACTGAGGTGAACTACAAGGATGTCTTGGGTTTATGCAGGGAGAAAGAAGATGGGTAAAAGCCCAACTAGAACTTTAGTCCCAGTGTACTGGAGATTAGCAAATGTGACACCCATCTCCAAGAAAATCTGGAAGGTGAATCCAGAGACCTACAGGCCTGTCAGACTGACTTCAGTGCCAGGGAAGCTTATGGAGCAGGTCATCTCGAGTGCCATCACTCAGCATGTGCAGGACAACCAGGAGTCCAGGCCCAGTCAGCACGGGTTTATGTAAGGCAGGTCCTGCTTGACTGACCTGATGAGCTTCTATGACAAGGTGACCCGCTTTGTGGATGAGGGAAAGGCTGTGGAAGTTGTCTACCTGGACTTTAGTAAAGCCTTTCACATCGCTTCCCACAGCATTCTCCTGCAGAAACTGGCTGCTCGTGGCTTGGATGGGTGCAGTCTTTGCTGGGTAAAAACCTTTCTGCATGTTGGGGCCCAAAGAGTTGTGGTGAATGGAGTTAAATCCAGCTGGTGAGCAGTGCCCAGAGGTGTTCCCCAGGGCTCAGTGTTGGGGACAGTTCTGTTTAATATCTTTATTAACTATCAGGATGAGGGGATCGAGTGCAGTGTCATTGAGTTTGCAGGTGATACCACGTTGGGTGGGAGTGTTGAACTGCTGGAGGATGGGAAGGCTCTACGAAGGGATCTGGACAGGCTGGATCGATGTAGTGAGGCCAACTGTGTGAGGTTCAACAAGGCTGAGTTGTGGCTCCTGCACTTGGGTCACCACAACCCCATGCAGCGCTCCAGGCTTGGGGCAGAGTGGCTGGAAAGCTGCCCGGCAGAAAAGGACCTGGGGGTGTTGGGGAAGGGTCTGGAGCACAAGTGTGCTGAGTTCCCGGCTGAGGGAACTGGGGGTGTTGAGCCTGGAGAAAAGGAGGCTGAGGGGAGACCTTCTGCCTCTCTCTGCAACTCTCAGAATAGATGTTGTAGTGAGGTTGGGGTGGATCCTTTCAACCAAGGAGCAAGTGACAGGACAAGAGTGAATGGCCTCAAGTTGTACCATGGGAGGTTTAGATTGGTTCATAGGAGAAATGTCCTCACAGCAAGGGATATCAAGCATTGGAACAGGCTGCCCAGGGAAGCTGTTGAATCACTACCCTAGAAGTACTGACAAGTCCTGCAGATGTGATGCTAAGGGACATGGATTAGTGGTGAACTTGGCAGTTTGTGTTAATGGTTGTACTTGATGATTTTAAGCATCTAATCCAGCCTCAATGATTCTGTGATTTTATGAAGGACATGGACTTAGAGGAGCAAGTCGAGTGCAGGACCCCAAGACGCTGATGGGCCTGGAGCATCCTTCGTAGGAGGAGAAGCTGAGAGAGCTGGGAGGTTTTTCACCAGGATGCAAGGTGGCAGAGTGGAAATGACATCAGTGTGTCTGAATCCCCAGTACAAGGGAATGAGATCAAGGGAGTGAGACTCCTCACACTGGTGCCCAACACTGGAACCAGTTGTGCAGAGAGGTGCTGGAGTGTCCATCCTTGGAGATACTGAAAACCTGGCTGGACATGGTCCTTGAAAGCCAGCCTGAGCTGAGCCTGCTTGAGCAGGTTTGGTTGCAGGAGATGATGTGCAGAGGTTCCCTGTGCCCTCAGTGATTGTGTTTGCTGTGCTTGTGCTTGCTGTGCTGGGCAGAGAGTTGTGCTGGGGAAGAGAGTTGGTCAAGTGGGTGCTGCCATGGGGAGCTTGTGTGAGAGGCATGGGCAGAAGTGCAGTAGCGTGTCCCAGGCTTTGTGTGGACAAGGGAAGGGCTTGTGTCATGGGCTGGAAGCCCCCTGTGCTGCTGTGTGGTGCTGGTGTTGCAGGGGACATAGTTCCTAACAGAGACCCTGTAGCCCTTTTCCACCCACCCCAAGGGCCTCCTGAGGCCTGGCTTTGTGGTGGGTGAGGTTGGAAAAGCCTTGAGACAAGTAAGGAAGAGGAGGCATCTGAGGCTGGAATGCAGAGAGACTTTATTGACAGAAGAAGAGAGAAAAGGCAGGAGCACCCAGTGGAAGGGAGCTGGAGTGAGGTTCAAGGAGGACGAGCATCAGCCGAGGTCCCTTGTGTGAGACAGATCCTGCCAAGGTCTTCCTGGCCTGCAGTGAGAGCTGCACAGTGGAGATGGCTGGTCTGGTCCCCTTCCCTGCTCCCTTGCTTGGTGCCTTGAGAGGAGGAGCAGTGGATGGAGAGCCCATGGGCCAGGAACATGGTTGAGGTGCGTCCTCAGCGCATGGCGTGGCTGTCAGGGTGTGGGTGTTTGGTGTGAGGGGAGGTGGCAGGAGCCTTAGCAGGGGTAGCAGCCCCTTCTGGCGCCGAAGCAGCCCAGGCCTCCGAAGCCGTAGCCGTAGCCGAAGGCTCCAGAGGAGACGGGCACTCCCTGGGAGCTGAGGGCGCTGCCCACGGCAGCCGATGAGGAGGATCCGACGGCGGTGTTCTGGGGGAAGGAGCTGAGGATGGGTCCTGGCAGGGTGACCAGCACGGGGGGAGGCTGGATGACCACTGTGGAGTCCTGGCACTGCCTGACACAGGGCTCGTTGCAGCTGTTGGCCAGCGGGGCAGGACGGCAGGAGCCGCAGAGGTCGTAGCAGGCCATGTGTGTGGTGTGGAGGGGCCCTGGAAGAGAGGGTGTTGAGCAAGCGGAGGGGCGTGGGGGTGCGAGGGGCGGTGTTGCAGGAGGGCGAGGGGTTAGGGAGGGCTGGTGTGGGGCTGTGGGGAGCGTGGCGGTGGGGAGGCGTGAGGGCTGGTGAGGCTGGGGCAGAGCGTGCTGGAAGAGAGGGGCCAGGTGGGGCAGGAGCAGGAGGGGCAGGGGGTTGAGGCTCACCTTGTTGAGCGCGGAGGAGAAGGCGTGAGGAGAAGTGTGTGAGGGAGGGAGGCGCGGGGCCGGTTTTATTCTGGTCCCCGAGGGGCGGGACAGCCTTTGCGCATGCCGGCATTTTGCAGCAAGCGGCTGTTCCGTGCCCCAGCTGGACATGGAGGAATGAGGTGGGGAGTGTTTTCCTGCCCACAACGCTGCTTTTCATGGCCTTCTCTTGAGGCCGTGTCCCTGTGGCCCTGGCGGCAGCTTTCAAGTGCCAGTCGGTGTTTGGGAGGGTTTGCACGGAATCTGTGTGTCAGGGCATTTGGCAGACACAGCCAAAGACATGAGATGATGTCATCTTGTGGCACTCGTGTGTGTGGTTTGTGGGTGTCTTGTCACGAGGGGTCCTCGCTTCCCGACAGACCTGAAAGGCTGCTCTGGCATTTGGAGATGTTCTGGCTGTCACAGGTGCCCGTTTCATTGTGTTTTATCGCTCTTCACCTCACTGCCATCTCACTTCCCCTGTCTTTAGGCCTGGCTGTTCCCATTGAGTGTGGTCTCTGAGTGTCTTGGTGCCCCTCCTGCTTGTCAGGTTGCAGCTGGCTGCATTTGGTCTTCATGTCAAGGTTTTGTTAACGATGGGGCTGCAGGGGTGGCTCCTGTGAGAGGTTCATGAAGATTCCCCCATGTTCAATAGAGTCTCCATATGCTGAAAGTTGTGCTGGCCGGGAGGAAGACAGACCTGTGTGAACAGAGAGCTTCTGCTGGGTCTCAGGGAAAGAAATGAGAATTCATGACCTTGTGGTGGGTTGACCGTGGCTGGATGCCAGATGCCCACCAAAGCCCACTCTGTCACTTCTCCTCTCAACTGGACAGGGAAGAGGAAAATACAGTGAAAGGCTCGTAGGTGGAGATAGGGACAGGGAGAGATCGCTCCCCAGTTACTGGCACGGGAAAAACAGACTCGACTTTGGGAAAAAAAAACGACTTTTAATTTATATACCAACCAGACAAGAGGATAAAGAGAAATAAAACCAAATCTTAAAACACCTCCCGCCAGCGCTCCCTGCTTCCCAGGCTTCACTTCTCTTCCAATTTCCACCTCTTCTCCCCCAGCAGCACAGGGGGACAGGGAATGGGGTTGGGGTCAGTTCATCACACATTGTTTCTGCCGCTCCCTCCTCCTCAGGGGGAGGTCTCCTTCCCCTGCACCAGCGTGGGGTCCCTCTCACAGGAGACAGTCCTTCACCAGCTTCTCCAACAGGAGTCCTTCCCATGACTGACAGTTCTTCTCAAGCCTGGGTCCTTTCCATGGGGTGCAATCCTTCAGGAAGGGACTGCTCCAGCGCGAGTCCTCCATGGGGTCACAAGTCCTGCCAGCAAACCTGCTCCGGCCTGGGCTCCTCTCTACACAGGGCCACAGGTCCTGACAGGAACCTGCTCCAGCGTGGGCTCCCCACGGTGTCACAGAATCCTTCAGGCATCCACCTGCCCCTGTGTGGGGTCCTCCACGAGCTACAGGTGGTTATTTCCTCCACCATGGACTTCCATGGGCTGCAGGGGGGACAGCCTGCCTTACCTTGGGCTTTACCACAAGTTGCAGGGAGATCTTTGCTCTGGTGCCTGGAGCACCTCCTCCTCCCCCTCCTGAGAGAAACAACTCTGCAGACCTTGGTGTCTGCAGAGTTGTTTCTCTCACATCTTCTCACTCCTCTCTCTTGAGCTGCAAAGTGTGCAGCTTTTTTTTCTTCTTCTTCCCCTTTTTTTCCTAATTCTGCTATCACAGAGGCGTTACTGATGGGCTCAGCCTTGGCCAGTGGCAGCTCCATCTCGGAGCTGGCTGGCATTGACTGTGTGGGACATGGGGGAAGCTTCTGGCAGCTTCTCACAGAAGCCACCCCTGTGCACAACCCCCTCCTGATATCAAAGCCTTGCCACAGAAACCAAATAGACCTTTGGGAGAAGGCACAGGCAGCTCAGGAGAACTACAAGGATGTCTTGGGTGTATGCAGGGAGAAAATTAGATGAGGAGAAGCCCAACTAGAACTTTAGTCCCATTGCACTGGAGATCAGCAAATGTGACACCCATCTGCAAGAAAGTCTGGAAGGTGGATCCAGGAATTTAGAGGCCTGTGAGACTGACCTCAGTGCCAGGGAAGCTTATCGAGCAGGTCACCTCGAGTGCCTTTACGTGGCACATGCAAGACAACCAGGTGCACAGGCACAGTGAGCATGGGTGTGTGAAAGGCAGGACCTGCTTGACTGACCTGATGTGCTTCTGTGACAAGGTGACCCGCTCAGTGCTTGAGGGAAAGGCTGTGGATGTGGTGTACCTGGACATTAGCAAAGCCGGTCCCAAGACTTGTTCCCCGCGGCTCAATATTGGGGCCAGCTCTGGTTCACATCTTTATCAGTGATCTGGATGAGGGGATCAAGTGCACCCTCAGTCAGTTTGCAGATGACCCTAAGTTGGGTGGGGGTGTTGATCTTCTGGAAGGTGAGAAGGCTCTAAAGGGGGAGCTGGACAGGCTGGATCGATGGGCTGAAGCCAGCTGTGTTGGAAGGGGAGGGATAGAGCAGCTTGGTGGGCACTTGGTGTCCAGCCAAGGTCAAGTCACGACAAAGCCCCATCTCCACAGCAGAGCAGGGTCACAGGCTTGTTCCTGCACATGGTCCCCAGTGCCCCATGCTGTGCCTCAGGGACCCCACAGTGAGGAGGATGGTGACCTCACACAGGGGCTTTGTGTGTAACCTTTGTGGCAGAGTTCTTGTGGGCCTTTTCCACCCACCCTGATGGCCTCTTGAGGCCTGGCTTTGTGCAAGGGGAAGCTGGAAGAGCCTTCTGAGAAGAAATGAAGAGGAGGCGTCTGAGGCTGGGATGCAGGAAATCTTTATTGAAAGGATGAAAGAGTGGGAAGGCAGGAGCACCAAGTGGAAGTGATGTGGTCGAAGGTGCAAGAAGGGTGACAATTAGCCAAGGTCTGGCCCCTTCTCTTCTTCCTTGCCTGGTGCCTTGAGAGGAGGAGCAGTGGATGGAGAGCCCATGGGCCAGGAACATGGTTGAGGTGCGTCCTCAGTCCATGGCGTGGCTGTCAAGGTGTGGGTGTTTGGTGTGAGGGGAGGTGGCAGGAGCCTTAGCAGGGGTAGCAGCCCCTTCTGGCGCCGAAGCAGCCCAGGCCTCCGAAGCCGTAGCCGAAGGCTCCAGAGGAGACGGGCACTCCCTGGGAGCTGAGGGCGCTGCCCACGGCAGCCGATGAGGAGGATCCGACGGCGGTGTTCTGGGGGAAGGAGCTGAGGATGGGTCCTGGCAGGGTGACCAGCACGGTGGGAGGCTGGATGAGGACTGTGGAGTCCTGGCACTGCCTGACACAGGGCTCATTGCAGCTGTTGGCCAGCGGGGCAGGACGGCAGGAGCCGCAGAGGTCGTAGCAGGCCATGTGTGTGGTGTGGAGGGGCCCTGGAAGAGAGGGTGTTGAGCAAGCGGAGGGGCGTGGGGGTGCGAGGGGCGGTGTTGCAGGAGGGCGAGGGGCTAGGGAGGGCTGGTGTGGGGCTGTGGGGAGCGTGGCGGTGGGGAGGTGTGAGGGCTGGTGAGGCTGGGGCAGAGCGTGCTGGAAGAGAGGGGCCAGGTGGGGCAGGGGGTTGAGGCTCACCTTGTTGAGCGCGGAGGAGAAGGCGTGAGGAGAAGTGTGTGAGGGAGGGAGGCGCGGGGACGGTTTTATTCTGGTCCCCGAGGGGCGGGACAGCCTTTGCGCATGCCGGCATTTTGCAGCAAGCGGCTGTTCCGTGCCCCAGCTGGACATGGAGGAATGAGGTGGGGAGTGTTTTCCTTCCCACAACGCTGCTTTTCATGGCCTTCTCTTGAGGCCGTGTCCCTGTGGCCCTGGCGGCAGCTTTCAAGTGCCAGTCGGTGTTTGGGAGGGTTTGCACGGAATCTGTGTGTCAGGGCATTTGGCAGATTCAGCCAAAGGACATGAGATGATGTCATCTTGTGGCACTCGTGTCATGTGGTTTGTGGGTGTCTTGTCATGAGGAGATCTTTCTTCCTCACTGTCCTGGCAGGCTGCTCTGGCATTTGGAGGTGTGCTGGGCATTAGTGGTTCCTGTTTCATTGTGTTTTATCACTGTCCAGCTGACTGCCATCAGCTTTCAAGTGCCAGTCGGTGTTTGGGAGGATTTTCACCGATTTGGCATGTTCAGAGCATTTACCAGAGATGAGCAAAGCGCAGGAGAGGTGCGGTGTGGTCAGTGAGGTGTCATCCCGGGGCATCGTGTGCTGTGGTTTGCGGGGGTGTTGTGCCAAAGGGGCCTCACTTCCTCACAGCCCTGGAAGGCTGCTCTGGGCTCTGCAGCTTTGCTGAGAGTTCTGTGCTGAGAGCTCGGGGCTGCCTCTTCCATTGCATTTTGACAGAGCTTTAAAGTAGAGTGGAAGGGGGATGGGGGTGTAACTGGGACTGCTGGTAGTGACTCTGGGAGGTCCATGCCTGAAGAGCAGCTCACTGGGGTTCCAGCTGCTCCAGCCTGCAAGTCAAAGTCAGCTTCCCTGGGGGCCCATGTTAAATGCCTCTCTGCTAATGCACACAGCATGGGCAGTGAACAGGAGGAGCTGGAGATGTGTGCGTGCCTGCAGGGATCCGACCTGATTGGCATCACAGAGACATGGTGGGATGGCTCCCATGACTGGAGTGTTGGAATGGAAGGATCCAGGTCTTCAGGAAGGACAGGAAGGGGAGAAGAGGAGGGGGTGTTGCCCTCTATGTCAACAACCAGCTGGAGTGTCTGGAGCTCCACCTGGAGCCAGATGAGGAGCTGACTGAGAGTCTGTGGGTCAGGATTAAAGGGAAGGTGGGGGAAGGGGATATTACAGTGGGGGTCTGCTACAGGCTGCCAGACCAGGGAGGCCAAGCAGATGAGGTTCTCTCTAGGCAGATAGGAGCAGCCTCACGTTCACAAGCCCTGGTCCTCATGGGGGACTTCAACCACGGGGCAACAGAGCTTGGCACAACCAATCCAGGCGGATCCTGGAATGCGTGGAAGACAACTTCCTTCTCCAGGTGGTTGAGGAACCGACGAGGAGGGGTGCCATGCTGAACCTTGTTCTCATCAACAAGGAGGGGTTGGTGGGGACCCTGAAGCTCTTGGGCAGTCTTGGCTGCAGTGACCATGAAATGGTGGAATTCGAGATCCTCAGGGCAGTGAGGAAGGTGCACTGTAAGCTCAACACCCTGGATTTCAGGAGAGCAGACTTTGACCTCTTCAGGGATCTGCTTGGTCACGTATGAATTCCTGGGAGGAAGAGGGGTGCAGGACAGTTGGAACATACTCAAAGATCTACATGGCAGATAAAGCCAACGTTAGAGGCAATGTAGGCCCACTGATGGATGAGGTGGGTGCCCTGGTGACAGAGGATACAGAGAAGGCAGAGCTATTGAATACCTTCTTTGCCTCTGTCTACTCTGCTGGAAGCTGTCCTGAGGAGCCCCGTACCCCTGAGGTCCCAGAGGGAGTCAGGACAATGGAGGAGTTTGCCTCAGTTGATGAGGATTGGGTCAGGGACCAATTAAGCAATCTGGACATCCATAAATCTATGGGTCCAGATGGGATGCACCCACGGGTGTTGAGGGAGCTGGCTGAGGTCATTGCTAGACCACTCTCCATCATCTTTGCTAAGTCGTGGGGAACGGGAGAGGTGCCTGAGGACTGGAGGAAGGCAAATGTCACTGCAGGCTTCAAAAAGGGCAAGAAGGAGGACCCGGGTAACTACAGACCGGTCAGCCTCACCTCCATCCCTGGGAAGGTGATGGAACGACTCATCCTTGGTGCCATCTCTAGGCATATCAAGGATAAGAGGGTCATTAGGGGCAGTCAGCACGGCTTCACCAAGGGGAAGTCGTGCTTGACCAACCTTCTAGACTTTTATGAAAACACAACCAGGTGGCTGGATGATGGTAGAGCAGTGGATGTGGTCTATCTTGATTTCAGCAAAGCATTTGACACGGTCTCCCACAGCATCCTCGCTGATAAATTGAGGAAGTGTGGATTAGATGAGCAGGTAGTGAGATGGATTGTGAACTGGCTGGTGGGAAGAAGCCAGAGAGTAGTGGTCAATGGGGCGGAGTCTAGTTGGAGACCTGTGTCTAGTGGAGTCCCTCAGGGGTCGGTACTGGGTCCAGTACTATTCAATATATTCATCAATGACCTGGATGAGGGAATTGAATGCACTGTCAGCAAGTTTGCTGATGACACACAGCACTGTGCCCTTGTGGCCAGGAAGGCCAATGGCATCCTGGGGTGCATTAGAAGGGCTGTGGTCAGTAGGTCCAGAGAGGTTCTTCTCCCCCTCTACTCTGCCCTGGTGAGGCCACATCTGGAATATTGTGTCCAGTTCTGGGCCCCACAGTTCAAGAAGGACAGGGAGCTGCTGGAGAGAGTCCAGCACAGAGCCACCAAGATGATGAAGGGAGTGGAGCATCTCCCTGATGAGGAAAGGCTGAGGGAGCTGGGCCTCTTTAGCTTGGAGAAGAGGAGGCTGAGGGGGGACCGGATTAATGTTTATAAATATTTGAAGGGTGAGTGTCAGGAGGATGGAGCCAGGCTCTTCTCAGTGGTGTCCAATGATAGGACAAGGGGCAATGGGTGTGAGCTGGAACACAGGAGGTTCTGCTTGGATTTGAGGAGGAACTTCTTTACTGTGAGGGTAACAGAGCACTGGAACAGGCTGCCCAGGGAGGGTGTGGAGTCTCCTTCTCTGGAGACATTCAAGTCCCACCTGGACGCCTTCCTGTGTGATCTCATCTGGGTGTTCCTGCTCCGGCAGGGGGATTGGACTGGATGATCTTTTGAGGTCCCTTCCAATCCCTAATATTCTGTGATTCTGTGATTCTGTGATGGCCTCTTGAGGCCTGGCTTTATGCAAGGTGAAGCTGGAGGAGCCTTCTGAAAAGAAATGAAGAGGAGGTGTCTGAGGCTGGGATGCAGGAAATCTTTATTGAAAGGATGAAAGAGTGGGAAGGCAGGAGCACCAAGTGGGAGTGATGTGGTCGAAGGTGCAAGAAGGGTGACAATTAGCCAAGGTCTGGCCCCTTCTCTCCTTCCTTGCCTGGTGCCTTGAGAGGAGGAGCAGTGGATGGCGAGCCCATGGGTCAGGAACATGGTTGAGGTCCGTCCTCAGTCCATGGCGTGGCTGTCAGGTGTGGGTGTTTGGTGTGAGGGGAGGTGGCAGGAGCCTTAGCAGGGGTAGCAGCCCCTTCTGGCGCCGAAGCAGCCCAGGCCTCCGAAGCCGTAGCCGTAGCCGAAGGCTCCAGAGGAGACGGGCACTCCCTGGGAGCTGAGGGCGCTGCCCACGGCAGCCGATGAGGAGGATCCGACGGCGGTGTTCTGGGGGAAGGAGCTGAGGATGGGTCCTGGCAGGGTGACCAGCACGGTGGGAGGCTGGATGGTGACTGTGGAGTCCTGGCACTGCCTGACACAGGGCTCGTTGCAGCTGTTGGCCAGCGGGGCAGGACGGCAGGAGCCGCAGAGGTCGTAGCAGGCCATGTGTGTGGTGTGGAGGGGCCCTGGAAGAGAGGGTGTTGAGCAAGCGGAGGGGCGTGGGGGTGCGAGGGGTGGTGTTGCAGGAGGGCGAGGGGTAGGGAGGGCTGGTGTGGGGCTGTGGGGAGCGTGGCGGTGGGGAGGCGTGAGGGCTGGTGAGGCTGGGGCAGAGCGTGCTGGAAGAGAGGGGCCAGGTGGGGCAGGAGCAGGAGGGGCAGGGGGTTGAGGCTCACCTTGTTGAGCGCGGAGGAGAAGGCGTGAGGAGAAGTGTGTGAGGGAGGGAGGCACGGGGCCGGTTTTATTCTGGTCCCCGAGGGGCGGGACAGCCTTTGCGCATGCCGGCATTTTGCAGCAAGCGGCTGTTCCGTGCCCCAGCTGGACATGGAGGAATGAGGTGGGGAGTGTTTTCCTTCCCACAACGCTGCTTTTCATGGCCTTCTCTTGAGGCCGTGTCCCTGTGGCCCTGGCGGCAGCTTTCAAGTGCCAGTGGGTGTTTGGGAGGGTTTGCACGGAATCTGTGTGTCAGGGCATTTGGCAGACACAGCCAAAGGACATGAGATGATGTCATCTTGTGGCACTCGTGTGTGTGGTTTGTGGGTGTCTTGTCATGAGGGGACCTCTCTTCCTCACCATCCTGGCAGGCTGGAGGTGTGGTGGGTGTTAGGGGTTCCTGTTTCATTGTGTTTTATCCCTCTTTACCTCACTGCCATCTCACTTTGCCTGTCTTCAGGCCTGGCTGTTCCCACTGGGTGAGGTCTGTGAGTGTCTTGGTGCCCCTCTTGCCTGTAAGGTTGTAGCTGACTGCACTGGGTCTGTGTCAAGGTTTTGGTAACATTGAGGCTACAAGGGTGGCTCCTGTGAGAGGTTCATGAAGATTCCCCCATGTTTGATAGAGATTCTCCATGGGCTGAGTAATGTGCTGAGTGGGAGTAAGATAGAACAGAGATCTTGTGTGTGAACAGAGAGCTTCTCCTGTACCTCAGGGGGAAAACCAAAAGAGGAATTTATGGCCTTTTCACAGAAGGGGCAGACAGCTCAGGTGAACTACAAGGCTGTCTTGGGTTTATGCAGGGAGAAAGTAGATGGGTAAAATCCCAACTAGAACTTTAGTCCCAGTGTACTGGAGATTAGCAAATGTGACACCCATCTCCAAGAAAGTCTGGAAGGTGGATCCAGAGATCTACAGGCCTGTCAGGCTGACCTCAGTGTCAGGGAAGCTTATGGAGCAGGTCATCTTGAGTGCCATCACTCAGCATGTGCAGGATGACCAGGAGTCCAGGCCAATTAAATTAATTTCCCTAAGTCGAGTGAGTCAATTGGTGAGTGATGTCCCTCTCCTTAAATGAACTGAGAAACATTTTGTCATATATTTCTCTCCCCTGTCCAGTTGGGGATGAGGAGTGATAGAGCAGCTTGGTGGGCACTTGGTGTCCAGCCAAGGTCAACCCAGCACAGAGCCTCATCTCCACAGCAGAGCAGGGTCACAGGCTTGTTCCTGCACGTGGTCCCCAGTGCCCCATGCTGTGCCTCAGGAACCCCACAGCGAGGAGGATGGTGATTTGGGCACCTGGTATGGGTTGCCCCTTTTCCTGGCAGCAAGGGAAGACAGGAACAAGGAACCCTGTTTGAGTGTCCCAGTGTTGTTGCAGCACAGATGGAAGGTGGTGTGGACACAGCCAGTGGTGGGGGCAGTGGCTTTGGGACACCTCAGCAAGGGGGGAAAATGCCAAGACCCTGCATGGTTGGTGCAAGGACCCCATGGCTGAGGAATGGTGACACGTGATGGGCACAGGATGTGTGTGGTGAGGAGTCTGTGGCACCCAGCAGGGCAGATGTTTGCTTTGGAGAGTTTGGGTTGTTGCTGTGGCTGTGATCAGCATTTTTAGCACCATTTTGTCTTTGTGTCCCATCCTCCCCCTTCTTTTTCCCCAGAATTTACGTTTGGTCTTTTCTTGCCTCTTCATTTTTTTCATTTATTTAATTGATTCTTTTATCCCTTTTCTCTGTATTTTAGGCAGGTTTTTTGTGGGCTTCTTGTTTGATCTTAACAACGTGTTTCCTCAGGGCTTCCTAACTCGGTGTTTTCTTATCTTTTTTGGGCAACTTTTTCCCCTAGAAGGGCTTTCTGGGGACGTTTTCTTTTTGGCATTTATTCTGGTTAGATTTCATGGATTTTGTCAAAGTGGGAGGACACGTGGGGGATTTTTGGATCTTCAGCAGGTTATTTTTCCTCCTCTACCAATTTTTTGTAGGATCTGTTGATGTATTTCTTGATGGCAGCTCTTTTGGGGTGTTGCTGAATCCGGGCATTTTTCCTCCCTCTTACCCCTTCCAGTCCCCCAACTCCTGTTTTGTGAGGGGTTTGGCTTGATTCAGTTTGGTTTGGTTTTGGTCCCTTGAGGTGATGTTTGCATGCCAAAGGGTTGATGAAGCAGACTAGACTAGCCTAGAAGAGTCCAGTGGGAAGGGACCTGCAGGGATCATCTGGTGCAACTGTCTGAGCACTTCAGGGCTGAGCAAAAGTCCCAGCATGTTCTAAATGCCTCTTAACCACTGACAGGCTTGGGGCATGGACCATCTCTCTAGGAAGCCTGTTCCAGTGTTTGAGCACCCTCTTGCTAAAGAAATGCTTCCTAATATCTCCTCTGACCCTCCCTGATGCAGCTTTGAACCATTCCCAGGTGTCCTGTCACTGCATCCAAGGGAGAAGAGATCAGCACCTCCATCTCCAGTTCCCTCCTCCTCAGGAAGCTGTAGAGAGCCCTGAGGTCGCCCCTCAGCCTCCTTTTCTCCAGACTAGACAAGCCAGTGTCCTCAGCCGCTCCTCACAGGCCATGCCTTCCAGCCCTGTCACCAGCTCTGTCCCTCCTCTGGACACGTTCAAGGCCTTTCCCGTCCTTCTGAACTGTGGGGCCCAGAAGTGCCCCCAGGACTCCAGGTGAGTCAGCAGCGTGGCTGAATCCAGCGGGATCATCACCTCTTTGGAGCGGCCGGGCGGGCTGTGTTGGCTGCAGCCCAGGCTGTGGTTTGCCCTCTGGGCTGCCAGGGCACACTGCTGCCTCATGGTGAGCCTGCTGGCAGCCAGCACCCCAGGTCCCTTTCTGCAGGGCTGCTCTCCAGCCACTCCTCTCCCAGTCTCTCCTTGGGGCCAGTGTTGCTCCGTTGCGGGTGCAGAATCCCCCATTTGTTCTTGTTCAATTTCCCACCATTGATGGTTGCCCCTGCTCTGATTTCTCTGGATCCCTCTGCCAGGCCTCTCATCCCTCCAGAGAATCAACAGCCCCTCCCAGGTTGGTGTCACCAGCAGATTTTCTACTGATGCATCAACTGCTGCATCCAGGTCAGTGATAAGAACCTTGAACAGAACTGGCCCTGGGCCAGAGCTTTGAGGAGCAGCACTGGGGACTGGTCACCAGCCAGCTGCAGCCCATTCACTACAGCCCTTAGAGCTGTTCTTCACCCAGTGCCCCATGGACCTGCTCATCTCTCAGGTGGACACCTTGTCCAGAAGGATGCTGTGAGGGACAGATTCAAAAGCCTTACTGACCTCTATATAATCATAGAATGGATTGGGTTGGAATGGACCTTCAGAGGTCATCCAGTCCAACCCCCCTGCAGTGAGCAGGGACATCTTTATGAGAGGAGGTTGCTCTGAGCTCCATCAAGCCTGACCTTGAATATTTCCAGTGATGGGGCCTCCACTACCACTGTAGGCAACCTGTTCAGTGATCTACCAGCCTCATATTGAAGACCTTTTTCCTAATATCCAACCTAAATCTCCTCTTTTCTAGTTTAAAACCATCACCCCTCGTCCTGTTGCTACCTGCCCTGGTGACCAGTTCTTCCCCAGTTTTATTTTAGGCATTTTTCAGATACTGGAAGGCTGCTATAAGGTCCCCCTGCAGCCTTCTCCAGGCTGAACAACCCCAACTCTCTCAGCCTGTCCCCATAGGAGAGGTGCTCCAGCCCTTGGATCATATTTGTGGCCTCCTCTGGACATGCTCAAACAGGGACACGTCCTTCTTGTGTTGAGGGCTGCAAAACTGGACACAGTATCCAGGTGAGGTCTCACCAGAGCAGAGTAGAGGGGCAGAATCACCTCTCTGGATCTGCTGGCCACACTTCTTTTGATGCAGCCCAGGATGTGGTTGTCCTTCTAAGCTGCAGATGCACATTGGTGGCTCATGTCCAGCTTTTCATCCACCACTTCCCCCAAGTCCTTTTCCTCAGGGTTGATTTCCAGCACAACATCTGTTCTGGAAGCCCCCCAGGTGCCAGTGTGTGTTGTTGTTGCATGTGGTTTCATATTTTGTGGCAGAGTTCCTGTGGCCATTTTCCACCCACCCTGATGGCCTCTTGAGGCCTGGCCTTGTGCAAGGTGAAGCTGGAGGAGCCTTCTGAGAAGAAATGAAGAGGAGGCGTCTGAGGCTGGGATGCAGGAAATCTTTATTGAAAGGATGAAAGAGTGGGAAGGCAGGAGCACCAAGTGGGAGTGATGTGGTCGAAGGTGCAAGAAGGGTGACAATTAGCCAAGGTCTGGCCCCTTCTCTCCTTCCTTGCTTGGTGCCTTGAGAGGAGGAGCAGTGGATGGAGAGCCCATGGGCCAGGAACAAGGTTGAGGTGCGTCCTCAGTCCATGGCGTGGCTGTCAGGGTGTGGGTGTTTGGTGTGAGGGGAGGTGGCAGGAGCCTTAGCAGGGGTAGCAGCCCCTTCTGGCGCCGAAGCAGCCCAGGCCTCCGAAGCCGTAGCCGTAGCCGAAGGCTCCAGAGGAGACGGGCACTCCCTGGGAGCTGAGGGCGCTGCCCACGGCAGCCGATGAGGAGGATCCGACGGCGGTGTTCTGGGGGAAGGAGCTGAGGATGGGTCCTGGCAGGGTGACCAGCACGGGGGGAGGCTGGATGGTGACTGTGGAGTCCTGGCACTGCCTGACACAGGGCTCGTTGCAGCTGTTGGCCAGCGGGGCGGGTGGGCAGGAGCCGCAGAGGTCGTAGCAGGCCATGTGTGTGGTGTGGAGGGGCCCTGGAAGAGAGGGTGTTGAGCAAGCGGAGGGGCGTGGGGGTGCGAGGGGCGGTGTTGCAGGAGGGCGAGGGGTTAGGGAGGGCTGGTGTGGGGCTGTGGGGAGCGTGGCGGTGGGGAGGCGTGAGGGCTGGTGAGGCTGGGGCAGTGCGTGCTGGAAGAGAGGGGCCAGGTGGGGCAGGAGCAGGAGGGGCAGGGGGTTGAGGCTCACCTTGTTGAGCGCGGAGGAGAAGGCGTGAGGAGAAGTGTGTGAGGGAGGGAGGCGCGGGGCCGGTTTTATTCTGGTCCCCGAGGGGCGGGACAGCCTTTGCGCATGCCGGCATTTTGCAGCAAGCGGCTGTTCCGTGCCCCAGCTGGACATGGAGGAATGAGGTGGGGAGTGTTTTCCTTCCCACAACGCTGCTTTTCATGGCCTTCTCTTGAGGCCGTGTCCCTGTGGCCCTGGCGGCAGCTTTCAAGTGCCAGTGGGTGTTTGGGAGGGTTTGCACGGAATCTGTGTGTCAGGGCATTTGGCAGATTCAGCCAAAGAACATGAGATGATGTCATCTTGTGTCACTCGTGTGTGTGGTTTGTGGGTGTCTTGTCACGAGGGGACCTCACTTCCTCACTGTCCTGGCAGGCTGCTCTGGCATTTGGAGATGCGCTGGGCATTAGTGGTTCCTGTTTCATTGTGTTTTATCACTGTCCAGCTGACTGCCATCAGCTTTCAAGTGACAGTTGGTATTTGGGAGGATTTTCACCCAATTGGCATGTTCAGAGCATTTACCAGACATGAGCAAAGCGCAGGAGAGGTGCGGTGTGGTCAGTGAGGTGTCATCCCGGGGCATCGTGTGCTGTGGTTTGCGGGGGTGTTGTGCCAAAGGGGCCTCACTTCCTCACAGCCCTGGAAGGCTGCTCTGGGCTCTGCAGGTTTGCTGAGAGTTCTGTGCTGAGAGCTCGGGGCTGCCCCTTCCATTGCCTTTGATCTTATTCCACCTCACTGCCATCTTGCTGAGCCTGTCTTGAGTCCTGGATGTCCTTGTTGCTTGTTTTCTGTTAGTGTCTTGGTGCCCCTCTTGCTTGTCAGGTTGTAGCTGGGTGCATTGGGTTTGTGAGGGAAGGTTCTGTAGCGAGGGGGTGCACGGGTGGCTTCTGTGTCAGGTTCATGAATATTCCCCCATGTTCCATAGAGAGTCTCCATGTGCCAGAAGAGGAGCCGTGGGGAAGAAGACTGAGCTGTGTGAATAGAGGGCTTTGGCTGGGTCTCAGGAAAACAGAAGTGAGCTTTTGACCATTGGAGAAAGGGCAGATAACTCAGAGGGACCACAGGGGTGGCTGACAAGGCAAAGCTCAACTAGAACTTAATGCGGCTACTGCTCTAAAAGAGAGAAGAGAAAATGTTTGTATCCCTACCTTAGCAGCACAAGGAGGGGTAAGGAGAATCTCCAACTGTTATTGGATGTGGAGGTAAATATTTTGACAGAGGAGGACGAAAAAGCTGAGGTGTTTGATGTCTTTTGCCTCAGTTAATAGTAGAACCACTTGTTCTGTGGGTAAGTGTGGGTGACGGAGGAAACTCTGCGAGCCGACTCAATGTGGGTGATAAGGACATAGTTCCGTTTATTGCTCTCATTCAGTCATATTGATACAGGCTACGATAATTATTCCTACTAGTCCCTAGCTAATTGGCTTAAGCTCTAAACTTTACATTTACAGGTCCTCCTACTTGTGGTTCAACGGCAAAGCATTCCCTGCCTCCTTCACACACTCACTTTCTCAAGGTTGTTTACCAGATTGAGATAAAGTCGCAGTGTCAGTATTCAGGACTTTTCCTCTGCAGCCTGCTGAGTGTTAGACCAGGCTCTGCTCGTACAACCATTCTGTGAATCCATGTCCTTGCTCTCTGAGCCATTCCCTAACACATCCCCCTGTTTCTTTTTGTACGAGCAGAGCTTGCCCTGCAACACACTCAATCATTTTTCTAAACCAGGATACAACACAGCTCAAACATAAAAGGCCAACTAGTACAATGATTAAAAGTAACAGCATGCTTTGCAACAAGCTTTTAAACCATCCTCCCAGTCCCAACCAGTTTGTTAGACCTCCTAGGCCAAAGAACCCCATGTCCTTTTGAATTTTCTGAGAGCGGTCCATGAGTTGTTGTATTTCTTTATGGAGAGATCTCAATTTATCTTCTAGGTCCATACAGCAGAGGCCCTTAAGATTTTCACAGCCGTATTTATACCCTTTATCACAATACCTGCAAGCTAAACACATACAGCAATTGGTTAAACACTCTTAAGCATGAGCTCTAAATTTGACACAACAGGTGGCTTAGCTCTGTTCACGCCCCAGGACGTTAACAGGTTGCTCCTACTTTGAGGTTACCAGCTATAGCCACTCCCTTCTTTTTCCCAACTTAGTTTTGCTAAAGTTGTTCATCTGAAGTCTCAAGGACAAGTCAGTATCCTGGAGACTTCTGCCAATTCACTCTGACCGTGCAATTGCCTGTTATACTAATGTCAAGGGCCTAAGCTGGCTACTGTGGCCTGACCCATTTCATACCCTCGCTGCTTCTGCTGAGCCTCTGATTGTACAACATCTCCAGTGATCTGTGACTGTCCCATAGCCGTTCTGCAACAGACATAGTTCCTAAGAGAGACCCTGTAGCCCTTTTCCACCCACCCCAACAGCCTCTTGAGGTCTGGCTTTGTGGTGGGTGAGGTTGGAGGAGTATTGGGAGACGAAAGGAAGAGGAGGCGTGTCATGCTGGGATGCAGAAAAGCTTTATTAAGGGAAAAAGAAAGAAAAAACACCAGCACCAAGTGGAAAAGAGCTGGAGTGAGGTTCAGTAGGACGAGCATCAGACGAGGTCCCCTGAGTGAGACAGATCTTGCCAGAGCACCAAAGTCTTCCTGACCTGCAGTGGAAGCTGCAAACTGGAGATACCTGGTGCTCTGGCCCCCTTCCCTGCCTCCTTCCTTGATATCTTGAGAGGAGGAGCAGTGGATGGAGAGCCCATGGGCCAGGAACATGGTTGAGGTGCGTCCTCAGTCCATGGCGTGGCTGTCAGGGTGTGGGTGTTTGGTGTGAGGGGAGGGGGCAGGAGCCTTAGCAGGGGTAGCAGCCCCTTCTGGCGCCGAAGCAGCCCAGGCCTCCGAAGCCGTAGCCGTAGCCGAAGGCTCCAGAGGAGACGGGCACTCCCTGGGAGCTGAGGGCGCTGCCCACGGCAGCCGATGAGGAGGATCCGACGGCGGTGTTCTGGGGGAAGGAGCTGAGGATGGGTCCTGGCAGGGTGACCAGCACGGTGGGAGGCTGGATGGTGACTGTGGAGTCCTGGCACTGCCTGACACAGGGCTCGTTGCAGCTGTTGGCCAGCGGGGCAGGACGGCAGGAGCCGCAGAGGTCGTAGCAGGCCATGTGTGTGGTGTGGAGGGGCCCTGGAAGAGAGGGTGTTGAGCAAGCGGAGGGGCGTGGGGGTGCGAGGGGCGGTGTTGCAGGAGGGCGAGGGGTTAGGGAGGGCTGGTGTGGGGCTGTGGGGAGCGTGGCGGTGGGGAGGCGTGAGGGCTGGTGAGGCTGGGGCAGAGCGTGCTGGAAGAGAGGGGCCAGGTGGGGCAGGAGCAGGAGGGGCAGGGGGTTGAGGCTCACCTTGTTGAGCGTGGAGGAGAAGGCGTGAGGAGAAGTGTGTGAGGGAGGGAGGCGCGGGGCCGGTTTTATTCTGGTCCCCGAGGGGCGGGACAGCCTTTGCGCATGCCGGCATTTTGCAGCAAGCGGCTGTTCCGTGCCCCAGCTGGACATGGAGGAATGAGGTGGGGAGTGTTTTCCTTCCCACAACGCTGCTTTTCATGGCCTTCTCTTGAGGCCGTGTCCCTGTGGCCCTGGTGGCAGCTTTCAAGTGCCAGTGGGTGTTTGGGAGGGTTTGATGGAATCTGTGTGTCAGGGCATTTCACACACAGGAACCAAGCGTAAGAGCTGTGAGGTGTCAGCAGTGAGGTCATCCCATGGCACTGCTGTGCTGTGGTTTGCAGTGTCTTGTCCAGTGGGGACCTCACTTCTCACAGCCCTGGCAGGCTGCTCTGGGCTGTAGAGCTGTGCTGGGCGTTCAGTGTTGCCCCTTCCTTGGTGTTCAGGGACTTCTCACCTCACTGCCCCTTGGCTTTACCTGTCCGTAGGCCTGACTGTTCCTGTCTGCTGTGGTCTGTGGGTGCCCTGGTGTCCCTGGTGCTGGAGAGATGGCAGCTGGGTGCATTGGGTTTTTGTGACAAGGATTTGGTAGCCAGGGGCTATAGGCGTGGCATCTGTGTGAGTTCCATTAAGATTCCCCCATGTTTGACAGAGTCCCCATGTGCTGGACCTGGGCACACTGCCAGCTCACATTCAGCCGGCTGGCGACCAACACCCCCAGGTCCTTTTCTGCCGGGCAGTTTTCCAGCCACTCTGCCCCAAGCCTGGAGCGTTGCATGGGGTTGTGGTGACCCAAGTGCAGGATCTGGCACTTGGTCTTCACAAAATCACAGAATGGTTTGTGTTGGAAGGGACGTTAAAGATCATCCAATTCCACCCCCTGCCATCAGCAGGGACACCTCCCACTAGACCAGGTTGCTCAAAGCCTCATCCAACCTGGCCTTCAACACTTCCAGCGAGGAGCAGCCACAGCTTCTCTGAGTAACCTTGATTTGTAGCAAGGTTGATCTTCCTATTCCTAAAATCCTTGTCAGGGGCCTCCAGACATTTGTTTTGTTTTGAAACTCTTAAGGCATTTATAAAGGCACCTGGAAACAAAGCAAAGCTCTGTGCCCAAAGAAAGGGGTGGGCACCACACTCCTACCATGACAGCCCTGGACACAAGGGTCTGTCTAATCCCCCAGGAGAACCATTTGCATCCTGACAACACACAGATTGGACTGCAAGGAACTGGCCACTATTAGCAAGTAATGAATATTATCAAATTTCCACACAGTATTCCTTATGCAGTGCTCTGAGAAATCCGTGGAGGATCAGGTGAGCGTGCCAAAAGGAGCAGTGTCCCATTTTCACAGTGACACAGGCAAGGGAGAAGTGTCAGTGTGAGGGTTTCCTTCATGGCATCAATTCCTGATCTCTTGGCAGAACCGCTCGGCGCTTACAGACTTCAAAGACCGTGCAGTGCCCGCCCTCCTCATCCAGTTTGTTGCAGCCCATGGATCCAACCTGTCCAGATCCCTCTGTAGAGCCTTCCTACCCTCAAGCACATCAACACTTCCACCCAGCTTAGTGTCATCTGTGAATTTACTGCAGATGCACTCAATTAGTTCATCCAGATCATTGTTAGAGATGTTAAGCAGAGCTGATCCCAACACTGAGCCCTGGGGAACACCACTGGTGACCGGCCACCAGCTGGATTTGACTCCATTCACCACAACTCTTTGGGCCCAGCCATCCAGCCAGTTTTTAACCCAGCAGCGAGTGTGCCTGTCCAGGCCATTGGCAGCCAGTTTCTCCAGGAGAATCCTCTGGGAAATGGTGTCAAAGGCTTTAGTAAAGTCCAGGTAGACAACATCCACAGCCTTTCCTTCATCCACTAAGAAGATCACCTTGTCATAGAAGGAGATCAGGTGAGTCAAGCAGGACCTGCCTTTCACAAACCCAGGCTGACTGGGCCTCATCACCTGGTTGGCCTGTGTGGTAGCACTCAAAACGATCTGCTCCACGACCTTCCAGGGCACCGAGGTCAGACTGACAGGCCTTTTAAATGCTTTTCAACAGCACCCAGGAAGATCATCTCCATACTTGTTCCAGGTTCTGTGGTTGGACTGGCAGGTCTGCAGTTTCCTGGCACTTCACTCACACGCTCTTCATACCTGGGAATGACGTTGCCCAGCCTGCAGTCAGTGAGGACCTCTCCAGACTCCTAAATCACACAGAGGGTTCCTTGCTGTGTTATCAGCACTTGTTGGTGAGGAAGATGAGGTGAGGCAGGAAGGGTGTCTGTGCCTCTGAGTTGCTGGGTGCTGGAGTTCCTGGCAGGCAAGAGGCACGCTGGGCCAATGCAGGGCTGGTCTGGGGCTGCCAGTGATTCAGGTGGAGTCACGTCTGTCCCTCAGAAAGGGGGGTTGTGTGACTGGATGTGCAGAAATCCTTGGGGAAAGATGGTTTGAACGGAGAGATGCCAAGGAAACGACCTGATTCTTTTAACTGAATGTGGAGGAATCTCATGAATTTCAAAAAGGGGTGGTGCAGAGTCCTGATTCCAGGGAAGAACCAGCCCAGGCAGCAGGAATGTCTGGAGGCCAATTGGCCAGAAAGCAGCTTAGCAGAGAAGGACCTTGTGGTCCTGGTGGAGAACAAATGGACCATGAGGTGCCAATGCCCCCTTGCAGGGAAAAAAAGTCCAGCAATCTCCAGTGTGACATTAGGAACAGCGTTGCCAGCAGGTGGAGGGAGGTGACCCTTCCTGTCTCCTCAGTACTGAGGAGGATCCATGTGGGGTGCTGTGTGTGGTTTTAGGCTTCCCAGTGGTAGAAGGACAAGGACTTATTTAATCAAGGTCACAACAGGGCCACCAAGATTCTGAAGGTGTTGGAGCATCTTTCCTCTGAGGAGAGGCTGAGAGAGCTGGGACTGTTCATCCAGGAGACAATAATGCACAGGGCAGCAGTCACGAGTGTGTATAAATCTGTGATGGTCAGAAATGAAGTCAAGACAGCCTGGTTCTTGTGAGCAGTGCACACTAGCAGGACAAGAGTCCATGGGCAGAGGGGAGAACAGATGGAACTACATGGGCAGAGATGGCAAAGCCTTTTTCCTTGTGAGGTTGGTGACGGAGTGGCAGAAGTGGTGGAGTCTCTGCCCTGGGAGATACTGAAAACCTGAGTGGCCATGGTCCCAGAAAAGCTGCTCTGGGTGGCCCTGTTTGGTGGAAGGTCGGTGGAAGCACATTCTCTCCAGAGGTTCCTGTTGAAATAGATGTTTCAGTGATTGTATTTGGTGGGAGGACTGAGCTGGAGAAGAAAGAAACTCAAGTGCATGCTGGTACCAGGATATCGCATCAGAGGCGAGTCCAGGAGAACTTTGTGGTGTTTAAACCTTTGTTTGATCAGGTGCTGGTCTTGTGTCCCACTGTGGAATCCCCCAAGGTGCCAGTGTGTGTTGTTGTTGCATGTGGTGTCCTGTTTTGTGGCAGAGTTCTTGTGGCCCCTTTCCCACCCACCCTGATGGCCTCTTGAGGCCTGGCTTTGTGCAAGGTGAAGCTGGAAGAGCCTTCTGAGAAGAAATGAAGAGGAGGCGTCTGACGCTAGGATGCAGGAAATGTTTATTGAAAGGATGAAAGAGTGGGAAGGCAGGAGCACCAAGTGGGAGTGATGTGGTCAAAGGTGCGAGAAGGGTGACAATTAGCCAAGGTCTGGCCCCTTCTCTCCTTCCTTGCCTGGTGCCTTGAGAGGAGGAGCAGTGGATGGAGAGCCCATGGGCCAGGATCATCCTTGAGGTGCGTCCTCAGTCCATGGCGTGGCTGTCAGGGTGTGGGTGTTTGGTGTGAGGGGAGGTGGCAGGAGCCTTAGCAGGGGTAGCAGCCCCTTCTGGCGCCGAAGCAGCCCAGGCCTCCGAAGCCGTAGCCGTAGCCGAAGGCTCCAGAGGAGACGGGCACTCCCTGGGAGCTGAGGGCGCTGCCCACGGCAGCCGATGAGGAGGATCCGACGGCGGTGTTCTGGGGGAAGGAGCTGAGGATGGGTCCTGGCAGGGTGACCAGCACGGGGGGAGGCTGGATGGTGACTGTGGAGTCCTGGCACTGCCTGACACAGGGCTCGTTGCAGCTGTTGGCCAGCGGGGCAGGACGGCAGGAGCCGCAGAGGTCGTAACAGGCCATGTGTGTGGTGTGGAGGGGCCCTGGAAGAGAGGGTGTTGAGCAAGCGGAGGGGCGTGGGGGTGCGAGGGGCGGTGTTGCAGGAGGGCGAGGGGTTAGGGAGGGCTGGTGTGGGGCTGTGGGGAGCGTGGCGGTGGGGAGGCGTGAGGGCTGGTGAGGCTGGGGCAGAGCGTGCTGGAAGAGAGGGGCCAGGTGGGGCAGGAGCAGGAGGGGCAGGGGGTTGAGGCTCACCTTGTTGAGCGCGGAGGAGAAGGCGTGAGGAGAAGTGTGTGAGGGAGGGAGGCGCGGGGCCGGTTTGATTCTGGTCCCCGAGGGGCGGGACAGCCTTTGCGCATGCCGGCATTTTGCAGCAAGCGGCTGTTCCGTGCCCCAGCTGGACATGGAGGAATGAGGTGGGGAGTGTTTTCCTTCCCACAACGCTGCTTCTCATGGCCTTCTCTTGAGGCCGTGTCCCTGTGGCCCTGGCGGCAGCTTTCAAGTGCCAGTCGGTGTTTGGGAGGGTTTGCACGGAATCTGTGTGTCAGGGCATTTGGCAGATTCAGCCAAAGGACATGAGATGATGTCATCTTGTGGCACTCGTGTGTGTGGTTTGTGGGTGTCTTGTCACGAGGGGACCTCACTTCCTCACCATCCTGGCAGGCTGGAGGTGTGCTGGGCTTTAGGGCTTCCTGTTTCATTGTGTTTTATCCCTCTTCACCTCACTGCCATCTCACTTTGCCTGTCTTCAGGCCTGGCTGTTCCCATTGGGTGAGGTCTGTGAGTGTCTTGGTGCCCCTCTTGCCTGTAAGGTTGTAGCTGACTGCACTGGGTCTGTGTCAAGGTTTTGGTAACAATGAGGCTTCAAGGGTGGCTCCTGTGAGCGGTTCATGAAGATTCCCCCATGTTTGATAGAGATTCTCCATGGGCTGAGTGATGTGCTGAGTGGGAGGAAGATGGAACAGAGATCTTGTGTGTGAACAGAGAGCTTCTCCTGTACCTCAGGGGGAAAACCAAAAGGCGAATTTATGGCCTTTGGCAGAAGGGGCAGAGAACTCAGGTGAACTACGAGGATGTCTTGGATGTATGCAGGGAGAAAATTAGATGGGTAAAAGCCCAACTAGAACTTTAGTCCCAGTGTACTGGAGATTAGCAAATGTGACACCCATCTCCAAGAAAGTCTGGAAGGTGAATCCAGAGATCTACAGTCCTGTCAGGCTGACCTCAGTGCCAGGGAAGCTTATGGAGCAGGTCATCTCGAGTGCCATCACTCAGCATGTGCAGGAGAAGCAGCAGTCCAGCCCAATTAAATTAATTTCCCTAAGTGGAGTGAGTCAATTGGTGAGTGATGTCCCGCTCCTTAAATGAACTGAGAAACATTTTGTCATGTATTTCTCTCCCCTGTCCAGTTGGGGATGAGGAGTGATAGAGCAGCTTGGTGGGCACTTGGTGTCCAGCCAAGGTCAACCCAGCACAGAGCCTCATCTCCACAGCAGAGCAGGGTCACAGGCTTGTTCCTGCACGTGGTCCCCAGTGCCCCATGCTGTGCCTCAGGGACCCCACAGCGAGGGGCAGGGTTATTTGGGCAACTGGTATGGGTTGCCCCTTTTCCTGGCAGCAAGGGAAGACAGGAACAAGGAACCCTGTTTGAGTGTCCCAGGGATGTTGCAGCACAGAAGGAAGGTGATGTGGACACAGCCAGTGGTGGGGGCAGTGGCTTTGGGACAGCTCAGCAAGGGGGGAAGATGCCAGGACCCTGCATGGTTTGTCCAAGGACCCCATGGCTGAGGACTGGTGACACGTGATGGGCACAGGATGTGTGTGGTGAGGGCTCTGCGGCACCCAGCAGGGAGATGTTTGCTTTGGAGAGTTTTGGTTGTTGCTGTTGCTGTGATCAGTATTTTTAGCAGCATTTTGTCTTTGTGTCCCATCCTCCCCCTCTTTTTTCCCCACAACTTATGTTTGGTCTTTTCTTGCCTCCTCATTTTCTTCATTAATTTAATTAATTATTTTATCTCTTTCCTCTGTATTTTAGGCAGGCTTTTTGGATCTTCAGCAGGATGTTTTTCCTCCTCCAATAGTTTCTTTCAGGGTATGTTGACATATTTCTTGATGGCAGCTTGTTTGGGGGTGTTGTTGGATCCGGGCATTTTCTGTCCTTCTTACCCACCCCCAGTCCTCCAGCTCCTGTCACATGAGGGGTTTGGTTTGGTTTGGTTTTGGTCCCTTGAGGTGATGTTTGCATGCCAAAGGGTTGATGAAGCAGACTAGACTAGCCTAGAAGAGTCCAGTGGGAAGGGACCTGCAGGGATCATCTGGTCCAACTGCCTGAGCACTTCAGGGCTGAGCAAAAGTCCCAGCATGTTCTAAATGCCTCTTAAACACTGACAGGCTTGGGGCATGGACCATCTCTCTAGGGAGCCTGTTCCAGTGTTTGAGCACCCTCTTGCTAAAGAAATGCTTCCTAATATCTCGTCTGACCCTCCCTGATGCAGCTTTGAACCTGCTCATCTCACAGGTGGACACCTTGTCCAGAAGGATGCTGTGAGGGACAGATCCAAACCTTACTGACCTCCAGGAAAACTGCATCCACCTCCTCCTCCTAAAAGGATATCAAATTAGTTAGGCCAGACTTACCCTGAGTGATCTCCTGTTGACTGTTCCCGATCACAGAATCATAGATTTGCTTGGTTGAAATAGACCTTTGAGATCATTGAGTCCAACCATACCTGTCCACTATTAAACCACATCTCTGAGCACCCCATCTACCCTTTTAAACACCTCCAGGGATGAGGTCTCAGACCACCTCCTGGGCAGCCCATTCCAGTTCCTGAGAACCCTTTCAGTGAAGAAATTTTTCCTGACATCCAATCTGAACCTCCCCTGGTGCAGCTCAAGGCCGTGGCCTCTTGTTGTAGCACTGGTTACCTGGGAGAAAAGACACACGAGCGCCTCACTGCACCCTCCTTTCAGGTAGTTCTAGACAGGTATAAGGTCTCCCCTCAGGCTCCTTTTCTCCAGGCTCAGCACCCCCAGTTCCCTCAGCCAGGAACTCAGCACACTTGTGCTCCAGACCCTTCCCCAGCTCCGTTCCCTTCTCTGGACTCGCTCCAGCACCTCCATGTCCTTCTTGGAGTCAGGGGCCCGAAAGTGCACAGTTTTCAAGGTGTGGCCTCAACAGTGCTGAGTACAGGGGAAGGATGACTTCCTGGTCCTGCTGGCCACACTGCTTCTGACCCAGGCCAGGATGCCCTTGGCCTTATTGGCCACCTGGGCACTCTGCTGACTCATGTTCAGCCGCTGTCGACCAACACCCCCAGGTCCTTTTCTGCCGGGCAGCTTTCCAGCCACTCTGCCCCAAGCCTGGAGCGCTGCATGGGGTTGTTGTGACCCAAGTGCAGGACCTGGTACTTGGTCTTGTTGAACCTCACACATTTGGCCTCAGCCCATTGATCCAGCCTGTCCAGATCCCTCTGTAGAGCCTTCCTACCCTCAAGCACATCAACACTTCCACCCAGCTTAGTGTCATCTCTGAATTTACTGCAGATGCACTCAATTAGTTCATCCAGATCATTGTTAGAGATGTTAAGCAGAGCTGATCCCAACACTGAGCCCTGGGGAACACCACTGGTGACCGGCCACCAGCTGGAACTCCATTCACCACAACTCTTTGGGCCCAGCCATCCAGACAGTTTTTAACCCAGCAGCAAGTGTGCCTGTCCAGGCCATTGGCAGCCAGTTTCTCCAAGAGAATCCTCTGGGAAATGGTGTCAAAGGCTTTAGTAAAGTCCAGGTAG
Organism: Caprimulgus europaeus; assembly: GCA_907165065.1. The sequence continues at coordinate 1,380,575 of OU015525.1, read as the reverse complement.
ACAACATTCACAGCCTTTCCTTCATCTACTAAGCCGATCACCTTGCCACAGTCTGAGATCAGGTCAGTCAAGCAGGACCTGCCTTTCACAAACCCAGGCTGACTGGGCCTCATCACCTGGTTGGCCCATGTGGTAGCACTCAAAACGATCTGCTCCACAACCTTCCAGGGCACCGAGGTCAGACTGACAGGCCTTTTAAATGCTTTTCAACAGCACCCAGGAAGATCATCTCCATAATTGTTCCAGGTTCTGAGGTTGGACTGGCAGGTCTGCAGTTTCCTGGCTCTTCACTCACACGCTCTTCATACATGGGAATGACGTTGCCCAGCCTGCAGTCAGTGAGGACCTCTCCAGACTCCTCAGTTACACAGAGGTGAGAGTCTTGAGGGTTCCTTGCTGTGTTATCAGCGCTTGTTGGTGAGGAAGATGAGGTGAGGCAGGAAGGGTGTCTGTGCCTCTGAGTTGCTGGGTGCTGGAGTGGCTGGCAGGCACATTCAAGGACTTTCCCATCCTTCTGCACTGGTGGGGCCCAGAAGTGCCCCCAGGACTCCAGGTGAGTCAGCAGCGTGGCTGAATCCAGCGGGATCATCACCTCTTTGGAGCGGCCGGTCGGGCTGTGTTGGATGCAGCCCAGGCTGCGGTTTGCCCTCTGGGCTGCCAGGGCACACTGCTGCCTCATGGTGAGCCTGCTGGCAGCCAGCACCCCAGGTCCCTTTCTGCAGGGCTGCTCTCCAGCCACTCCTCTCCCAGTCTCTCCTTGGGGCCAGTGTTGCTCCGTTGCGGGTGCAAAATCCCCCATTTGTTCTTGTTCAGTTTCCCACCACTGATGGTTGCCCCTGCTCTGATTTCTCTGGATCCCTCTGCCAGGCCTCTCATCCCTCCAGAGAATCAACAGCCCCTCCCAGGTTGGTGTCACCAGCAGATTTGCTACTGATGCATCAACTGCTGCATCCAGGTCAGTGATAAGAACCTTGAACAGAACTGGTCCTGGGCCAGAGCTTTGAGGAGCAGCACTGGTCACTGGTCACCAGACAGCTGCAGCCCATTCACTACAGCCCTTAGAGCTCTGCCCTTCAGGCAGTTCTTCACCCAGTGCCCCATGGACCTGATCATCTCTCAGGTGGACACCTTGTCCAGAAGGATGCTGTGAGGGACAGCTTCAAAAGCCTTACTGACATCTATATAATCATAGAATGTGTTGGGTTGGAATGGACCTTCAGAGGTCATCTAGTCCAACCCCCTGCAGTGAGCAGGGACATCTTTACTAGAGGAGGTTGCTCTGAGCCTCATCAAGGCTGACCTTGAATATTTCCAGTGATGGGGCCTCCACTACCACTGTGGGCAACCTGTTCAGTGATCTACCAGCCTCATATTGAAGAACTTCTTCCTAATATCCAACCTAAATCTCCCCTTTTCTAGTTTAAAACCATCACCCCTCGTCCTGTTGCTACCTGCCCTTGTGACCAGTTCTTCCCCAGTTTTATTTTAGGCATTTTTCAGATGCTGGAAGGCTGCTATAAGGTCCCCCTGCAGCCTTCTCCAGGCTGAACAACCCCAACTCTCTCAGCCTCTCTTCATAGGAGAGGTGCTCCAGCCTTTTGATCGTATTTGTGGCCTCCTCTGGAATCGCTCCAACAGGGACACGTCCTTCTTGTGTTGAGGGCTCCAAAACTGGACGCAGCATTCCAGGTGAGGTCTCACCAGAGCAGAGTAGAGGGGCAGAATCACCTCTCTGGATCTGCTGGCCACGCTTCTTTTGATGCAGCCCAGGATGGGGTTGGCCTTCTGGGCTGCAGATGCACATTGGTGGCTCATGTCCAGCTTTTCCTCCACTACTTCCCCCAAGTCCTTTTCCTCAGGGCTGCTTTCCAGCACATCATCTGTTCTGGAAGCCCCCCAGGTGCCAGTGTGTGGTGTTGTTAGTTGTGGTATCCTATTTTGTGGCAGAGTTTTTTTGGCCCTTTTCCACCCACCCTGATGGCCTCTTGAGGCCTGGCCTTGTGCAAGGTGAAGCTGGAGGAGCCTTCTGAGAAGAAATGAAGAGGAGGCGTCTGAGGCTGGGATGCAGGAAATCTTTATTGAAAGGATGAAAGAGTGGGAAGGCAGGAGCACCAAGTGGGAGTGATGTGGTCAAAGGTGCAAGAAGGGTGACAATTAGCCAAGGTCTGGCCCCTTCTCTCCTTCCTTGCTTGGTGCCTTGAGAGGAGGAGCAGTGGATGGAGAGCCCATGGGCCAGGAACATGGTTGAGGTGCGTCCTCAGTCCATGGCGTGGCTGTCAGGGTGTGGGTGTTTGGTGTGAGGGGAGGTGGCAGGAGCCTTAGCAGGGGTAGCAGCCCCCTTCTGGCGCCGAAGCAGCCCAGGCCTCCGAAGCCGTAGCCGAAGGCTCCAGAGGAGACGGGCACTCCCTGGGAGCTGAGGGCGCTGCCCACGGCAGCCGATGAGGAGGATCCGACGGCGGTGTTCTGGGGGAAGGAGCTGAGGATGGGTCCTGGCAGGGTGACCAGCACGGGGGGAGGCTGGATGGTGACTGTGGAGTCCTGGCACTGCCTGACACAGGGCTCGTTGCAGCTGTTGGCCAGCGGGGCAGGACGGCAGGAGCCGCAGAGGTCGTAACAGGCCATGTGTGTGGTGTGGAGGGGCCCTGGAAGAGAGGGTGTTGAGCAAGCGGAGGGGCGTGGGGGTGCGAGGGGCGGTGTTGCAGGAGGGCGAGGGGTTAGGGAGGGCTGGTGTGGGGCTGTGGGGAGCGTGGCGGTGGGGAGGCGTGAGGGCTGGTGAGGCTGGGGCAGAGCGTGCTGGAAGAGAGGGGCCAGGTGGGGCAGGAGCAGGAGGGGCAGGGGGTTGAGGCTCACCTTGTTGAGCGCGGAGGAGAAGGCGTGAGGAGAAGTGTGTGAGGGAGGGAGGCGCGGGGCCGGTTTTATTCTGGTCCCCGAGGGGCGGGACAGCCTTTGCGCATGCCGGCATTTTGCAGCAAGCGGCTGTTCCGTGCCCCAGCTGGACATGGAGGAATGAGGTGGGGAGTGTTTTCCTGCCCACAGCGCTGCTTTTCATGGCCTTCTCTTGAGGACGTGTCCCTGTGGCCCTGGCGGCAGCTTTCAAGGGAGAAAATTGGAGGCCACATTCTTGGTGTCGGTGGCTGTGTCAGGGCGAGCAGGAGACGCGGCCAAAGCGCAGGAGAGGTGCGGTGTGGTCAGTGAGGTGTCATCCCGTGGCATCGTGTGCTCTGGTTTGCGGGTGTGTTGCGACGAGGAGATCTGTGGTGGTTTAACCACAGGAGGACCGTGCTGTCCTACACACACCCCCCCCACCCAGTGAGATGGGAAGGGAATCACAACCAAGGGGCATGGATTAGGATGAGGACAGGGACCAGTCACTCACCAGTGATGGTCACGGGCAAAACAGAGTCAGCTTGGGGAAGAAAAGTCATTTTAATTTGTTGCTGTTCATCTGAGTAACGCAGTGAGACACAACAACCACATCTTACACCACCTTCCCCCCACCCCTCCCTTCTTCTTGGGCTCAAATCACGTTGCTCCCCATTTCTCTTCCTTCCCCCCCAGCAGCACAGGGAGCAGGGAATGGGGGTTCAGCTACTTTTCCAATGCCGCTCTTCCAGGCATGAAAGTCCAGGAACAAGATGTTCCAGAGCAATATTCCCATGGAGTCACAGTCCTCTTTGGGCTCAGCTCCCAACTCCAGTGTGGGGACATCCACAGGCTGCAGACTCACCCCGCTGCTCTGGGGGTCCACACCCGCTCTGGCACTGAGCGTCTCTGGGGTCTCAGTTCAGTCGCGCTTACCCTCAGGCTCAGCTCTTCTGCTCCAGCGTGGAGTCCTCCATGGCCTACACGTGAGCATCTGCTCGGCTGTTGAACCCCCATGGGCTGCAGAGACCTCCTTTGCCTTCTCCTACTCTGTGAGGTTAAACTGGGTGTCTGAGGTTCTGTCCTCCCCCTCCTCCTCCTTCCTCCTGGCAGTGAAGCTCTCTCTGTGTTCAGGCCGATGGTCTTTTGTTCAGGTCAATGGCTTCTCTTCCCGGTTCAGCCCACCTTCCTCTTTTCAAGAGAGTCCTTCCCCTCACAAATATGGATTCACAGAGGCGTTTCTCTGTTGCTCATTGGCTCAGCCTGGGCTGGGGGCTACACCTTGGAGCCAAGGGAGCTCTCAAAGCTTATCACAAGGTGACCTCTTCCCCCACTACAAACAACGATCCCCCCACTCACATAAATCCAACACAGACCACTAGTTGTGTGATTACCCAGCATATTGAGCTTGAGGACAGGCTGGGTTGATGTAGTGAGGCCAACTGTGTGAGGTTCAACAAGGCTGAGTTGTGGCTCCTGCACTTGGGTCACCACAACCCCATGCAACGCTCCAGGCTTGGGGCAGAGTGGCTGGAAAGCTGCCCGGCAGAAAAGGACCTGGGGGTGTTGGTCGCCAGCCGGCTGAATGTGAGCTGGCAGTGTGCCCAGGTGGCCACAAAGGCCACCAGCATCTTGGCTTGTGTCAGCACTAGTGTGGCCAGCAGGAGCAGGGCAGTGATGGTCCTCGTGTACTGGGCACTGGTGAGGTGGCCCCTCGAGTGCTGGGTTCAGTGTTGGGTTACTCACTCCAAGAGAGAAGGGAGGGGTTTGGGGAAGGTGTTTTGGGATTTGTTTTTATTTCTCAGGATTGTTCTGTGACATTGATTTTTAATCAATTAAATTAATTTCCCTAAGTTGTGTGATGAAATTTGTAAGTGATCTCCCTTTCTTTACCTTGGAAACTTGTCATAACGTCTCTCCCCTGTCCAGTTGAGGAGCGGGAGTGATGGAGCAGCTTGGTGGGCACTTGTTGTCCAGCCAAGGTCAACTCAGCACAGAGCCCCATCTCCACAGCAGAGCAGGGTCACAGGCTTGTTCCTGCACGTGGTCCCCAGTGCCCCATGCTGTGCCTCAGGGACCCCCCAGTGAGGAGGATGGTGACCTCACCCAGGGGCTTTGTGTGTGACCTGAGAGCAGAGGGCTGGTGGCTCGGGGTCCCCTGCACAGTTGTTGCAGTGACCCTGCAGCAGGGAGGTTGTTGTTCTGGAGCCACCCTGCATGGGTGAGTGTGGGACCCTGCAGTGAAGAGGGGCTGGTGGCCTGGGGATTTGTGCCAAGGGATGAGTTGGGGACCCCATAGCAAGGTGAGTCCATGGCCTGGGGACTCCCATGTAGGAGGAATGGGGACCGTGCAGCCATTGGGACAGTGCATCAGGGACCCACACTTGGGTCAGGGGAGGACCCCACAGTAAGAGGTGTGGTAATCTGGGCACCTGGCATGGGTGTCCCAGGGGTGTTGCAGCACAGATGGAAGGTGATGTGGACACAGCAAGTGGTGGGGGTAGTGCCTTTGGGACAGCTCAGCAAGGGGGGAAGATTCCAAGACCCTGCATGGTTGGTGCAAGGACCCCATGGCTGGGGAATGGTGACACGTGATGGGCACAGGATGTGTGTGGTGAGGGCTCTGTGGCACCCAGCTGGGCAGATGTTTGCTTTGGAGAGTTTGGGTTGTTGCTGTTGCTGTGATCAGCATTTTTAGCAGCATTTTGTCTTTATGTCCCACCTGTCCCCCTCTCTTCACCCTGGTGTTTCCTTGCCATTTGTTCTCCATTTTTTTATATTGATTCTTTTCTTCCTTTTTTCTTTATTTTTGGCATTTTTTTGTGGGCTCCTTGGTTGATCTGAACAATGTGTTTCTGTGGGGCTTTCTCAGCAGGTTTTTTTTCTCATCCTGTTTTGGCAACATTTTCTTCCAGCGGGACAATTCATTTTCTTGTAGGCATTTCTGGATCTACTCTAAGTGGGAAGACACGTGGGGCTTTTGGATCTTCAGCAGGTTATTTTCCTGCTGAGAAGCCCAGAAAGTAGGGGCAGAAAGAGTGTGCAGTGAGATGGAGTGCCAAGTGGTTGAAGGGCTGGGCTTAGAGGCTTGTAATTTTTGTGAGGACAAGAGGCCATGTGCACAAGTGAAACCAGATGGAACTCCATGGGCAAAGGCAGCAAAGCTTTTTTCATTGTGAAGGTGGAGTAAGAGTGGAAGAGGTGGTGGAATTTCCATCCTGGGAGATGGTGAAAACCTGACTGGCCATTGTCCAGGACAACCTGCTCTGGCTGTCCCTGCTTGAGCAGGTGGGGGCAAGCACGAGCTCTCCAGAGGCTTCTGCCAAAATATCTGCTTTAGTGATTGTGTTGCATGGGAGGACACTTGGGGTTTTTGGATCTGTGGCAGGTTATTTTCCCTTCCCCTGCCAGTTTCTTCCAGGGTCTGGTGTCGTATTTTTTGATGGCAGCTGTTTTGGGGTGTTGTTGTTTCTGGGCATTTTCACTCTCTCTGACCCCTCCCAGTCCCCCAGCTCCTGTCGCGTGAGGCCTTTGGTTTTGTTTGGTTTTGTTTGGTTTTGGGCAGCGCTCACACTGCTTCATTCCCTCATTCACCCTCCACTGTCCCACGTTGTGGAAGATGGCCAGGTGCCAGTGTGTGTTGTTGTTGGTTGTGTTGGCCTTTTTTTGTGGCAGAGTTCTTGTGGGCCTTTTCCACGCACCCTGATGGCCTCTTGAGGCCTGGCTTTGTGCAAGGTGAAGCTGGAGGAGCCTTCTGAGAAGAAATGCAGAGGAGGCGTCTGAGGCTGGGATGCAGGAAATGTTTATTGAAAGGATGAAAGAGTGGGAAGGCAGGAGCACCAAGTGGGAGTGATGTGGTCGAAGGTGGGAGAAGGGTGACAATTAGCCAAGGTCTGGCCCCTTCTCTCCTTCCTTGCTTGGTGCCTTGAGAGGAGGAGCAGTGGATGGAGAGCCCAGGTGCGTCCTCAGTCCATGGCGTGGCTGTCAGGTGTGGGTGTTTGGTGTGAGGGGAGGTGGCAGGAGCCTTAGCAGGGGGTAGCAGCCCCTTCTGGCGCCGAAGCAGCCCAGGCCTCCGAAGCCGTAGCCGTAGCCGAAGGCTCCAGAGGAGACGGGCACTCCCTGGGAGCTGAGGGCGCTGCCCACGGCAGCCGATGAGGAGGATCCGACGGCGGTGTTCTGGGGGAAGGAGCTGAGGATGGGTCCTGGCAGGGTGACCAGCACGGTGGAAGGCTGGATGAGGACTGTGGAGTCCTGGCACTGCCTGACACAGGGCTCGTTGCAGCTGTTGGCCAGCGGGGCGGGTGGGCAGGAGCCGCAGAGGTCGTAGCAGGCCATGTGTGTGGTGTGGAGGGGCCCTGGAAGAGAGGGTGTTGAGCAAGCGGAGGGGCGTGGAGGTGCGAGGGGCGGTGTTGCAGGAGGGCGAGGGGTTAGGGAGGGCTGGTGTGGGGCTGTGGGGAGCGTGGCGGTGGGGAGGCGTGAGGGCTGGTGAGGCTGGGGCAGAGCGTGCTGGAAGAGAGGGGCCAGGTGGGGCAGGAGCAGGGGGGGCAGGGGGTTGAGGCTCACCTTGTTGAGCGCGGAGGAGAAGGCGTGAGGAGAAGTGTGTGAGGGAGGGAGGCGCGGGGCCGGTTTTATTCTGGTCCCCGAGGGGCGGGACAGCCTTTGCGCATGCCGGCATTTTGCAGCAAGCGGCTGTTCCGTGCCCCAGCTGGACATGGAGGAATGAGGTGGGGAGTGTTTTCCTTCCCACAACGCTGCTTTTCATGGCCTTCTCTTGAGGCCGTGTCCCTGTGGCCCTGGCGGCAGCTTTCAAGTGCCAGTGGGTGTTTGGGAGGGTTTGCACGGAATCTGTGTGTCAGGGCATTTGGCAGACACAGCCAAAGGACATGAGATGATGTCATCTTGTGGCACTCGTGTGCTGTGGTTTGTGGGTGTCTTGTCATGAGGGGATCTCGCTTCCTCACTGTCCTGGCAGGCTGCTCTGGCATTTGGAGGTGTGCTGGGCATTAGTGGTTCCTGTTTCATTGTGTTTTATCACTGTCCAGCTGACTGCCATCAGCTCTCAAGTGCCAGTCGGTGTTTGGGAGGATTTTCACCGAATTGGCATGTTCAGAGCATTTACCAGAGATGAGCAAAGCGCAGGAGAGGTGCGGTGTGGTCAGTGAGGTGTCATCCCGTGGCATCGTGTGCTGTGGTTTGCGGGGGTGTTGTGCCAAAGGGGCCTCACTTCCTCACAGCCCTGGAAGGCTGCTCTGGGCTCTGCAGGTTTGCTGAGAGTTCTGTGCTGAGAGCTCGGGGCTGCCCCTTCCATTGCCTTTGATCTTCTTCCACCTCACTGCCATCTTGCTGAGCCTGGCTTGAGTCCTGGATGTCCTTGTTGCTTGTTTTCTGTGAGTGCCTTGGTGATCACATGAAAGCAGAAGAGAGCTTTTGATCTTTGGAGAAAGGGCTGAGAACTCGGGTGGACTGCAGGGATGGCTTGATGTTATCCAGGGAGAAAATTAGAAGGGGCAAATCCCAACTAGAACTGAATGTGGCTACTGCTGCAAAAGAGAGAAGACAAAATGTTTGTATCCCTATCTTAGCAGCACAAGGAGGGGTAAGGAGAATCTCCATCTGTTATTGGATATGGAGGCAAATATTGTGACAGAGGAGAAGGAAAAGCCTGAGGTATTTGATGTCTTTTTGCCTCGGTCATTAACAATAAGATCACTTGTTCCGTGAGTAGGTGGCATTTTTAGCTGTAAGACAGGTCTTGGGAGCAGAGTGAATCCCCCATGATCCAAGGGGAAATGGTTAGTGAGCTGCTACACCACTGAGACAGTCACAGGTCTATGGGGCCAGATGGGATCCCCCCAAGGGTACTGGGGGAGCCGATGGAAGTGCTCACCAAGGCACTTGCCATCATTGATCAGCAGTGCTGGCTTACTGGGGAGTTCCCAGTGGACTGGAGGTCAGCAAAAGTAACGCCCACCTACAAGAAGGGCTGGAGGAAAAATCCAGGGAATTACAGACCTGTTGGTCTGACCTTTGTGCCAGGGAAGGTGACACAGCAGATCATGTTGAGTGCCATCACACAGCATGTGCAGGACAACCAGGATTCCAGGCCCAGTCAGCCTGGGTTTATTAAATGCAGGTCCTGCTTGACTGACCTGATCAGCTTCTGTGACAAGGTGACCCGCTTAGTGCATGAGGGAAAGGCTGTGGATGTGGTGTACATGGACTTTAGTAAAGCCTTTGACACCATTTCCCACAGCATTCTCCTGCAGAAACTGGCTGCTCGTGGCTTGGATGGTGCAGTCTTTGCTGGGTAAAAATCTGCCCAATTGGCTGGGCCCGGAGACTTGGGGGCCGGTCCCAAGAGGTCTTCCCCAGGGCTCAGTCTTGGCACCAGCTCTGTTTATGATCTTCATCACTGATCTGGAGAAGGGTGCAGTGAATGAAAATGGGAAGGAAAAAGGACTCCAAGCCTTTTTCTGAGTAAAGCAAGCTGCTGCTTTATTATCAGTGAGAATCCACAATTCCCTTGTCCCCGGGCATCTTTGCCAGCAAGAGTTTCTGTTTTCCCTCTCTCTCATTCTCCTCTCACGGTTACATTTATACATCTGTGTTCTCAAAGCAGTCAAGCTACACAGGACGTAAAGCAGGATACTTCTTGGCACAGCCACACTTGTGGCAGTTTTCAGCCACATCTCAGTACACACACTCCCTCAGGTGGCCTTCCAGCCCGACCTTCTCACACATTCAGCATCTCCTGTCCTGTGGAGCTTGTTAACCTTGATCAGTCTCAATTTATCTCCCACCTGTTCAGCACAGTTCCCACACAAGGGGATGGAGTGCACCCTCAATCAGTTTGCAGGTGACCCCAAGTTGGGTGAGGGTGTTGATCTGCTGGAGGGTGGGAAGACTCTACAGAGGGAGCTGGACAGGCTGCATCAATGGGCTGAGGCCAACTGTGTGAGGTTCAACAAGGCTGAGTTGTGGCTCCTGCACTTGGGTCACCACAACCCCATGCAGCGCTCCAGGCTTGGGGCAGAGTGGCTGGAAAGCTGCCCGGCAGAAAAGGACCTGGGGGTGTTGGTCACCAGCCGGCTGAATGTGAGCTGGCAGTGTGCCCAGGTGGCCATGAAGGCCACCAGCATCTTGGCTTGGATCAGCACTAGTGTGGCCAGCAGGAGCAGGGCAGTGATGGTCCTCGTGTACTGGGCACTGGTGAGGCGGCTCCTCGAGTGCTGGGTTCGGTGTTGGGTTACTCACTCCAAGATAGAAGGGAGGGGTTTGGGGAAGGTGTTTGGGGATTTGTTTTTATTTCTCTGTATTCTAATCTGGCATTGATTTGTAATCAATTAAATTAATCTCTTTAAGTCAAGTCTGTTTTGCCTGTGATGGCAGCTGGTGAGTGATGTCCCTGTCCTTGTCTCAACTGAAGAATCATTTATCATAATTTCTCTCCCTTCTCTTGTTGAGGAGCGGGAGTGATAGAGCAGCTTGGTGGGCACTTGGTGTCCAGCCAAGGTCAACCCAGCACAGAGCCTCATCTCCAGAGCAGAGCAGGGTCACAGACTTGTTCCTGCATGTGGTCCCCAGTGCCCCATGCTGTGCCTCAAGGACCCCCCAGTGAGGAGGATGGTGACCTCACCCAGGGGCTTTGTGTGTGACCTGAGAGCAGAGGGCTGGTGGCTTGGGGTCCCCTGCACAGTTGTTCCAGTGACCCTGCAGCAGGGAGGTTGTTGTTCTGGAGCCCCCGTGCATGGGTGAGTATGGGACCCTGCAGTGAAGAGGGGCTGGTGGCCTGGGGATCTGTGCCAAGGGATGAGTTGGGGACCCCGTAGCAAGGTGAGTCCATGGCCTGGGAACTCAGTGAAGTCATCCCATGGCATCATGTGCTGTGGTTTGTGGGTGTGTTGTGATGAAGGGGCCCCATTTCCCCAGAGCCCTGGAAGGCTGCTCTGGGCTTTGCAGTTGTGCTGGACATGAGGCGCTGCCCCTTCCATGGTGTTGGTCCCTCCCTGCCTTGATCCCAGCTCGTTCAGCCTGTCTTTAGGCCTGGCCGTTGCCGGTGGGTGTGGTGTGTGGGGGTCTTGGTGCCCCTGTTGCTTGTGAGGTTGGAGGTGGGAGAAAGGAGGCTGCCTGTTTGGGCTGGTGCCCCCTTGTTGGCGTCCCTGGGGGCGGCAGTGGCAGCAGGCAGAGCAGGGCTGTGTGGCAGAGCCGGCCGTTGTCCTGGCAGCCCTGCTTCAGAGCTGGCAAGCCCTGTGCTGTGGGACGCCCTGCCATGCTCCCCAAAGGCCTGTGGTGGCCCCTCCGTAGCGCTGCCCTTGGCTGGGGCCGGCACGTTTGCAGCCTGGGCTCTGGCAGGACACAGTGCTGGGACTGGGGCCTGATGCGTCCAAGGAAGACTGGCAGAGCTTTTGCAAGGTGTGGAGAACAAGGCTTAGGAGCAGTGGTTGAGGGAACTGGGGGTGTTGAGTTTGCAGAAGAAGGCGACTGAGGGGAGAAGAGAGCGCTCTCTACAGCTGCCTGCAATCCAGTTCCAGTGACGTGGCTGTCGGTCCGTTCTCTGCAGGAACAAGAGCAAACAGCCTCGAGTTGCACCAGGGGAGGTTTGGGTTGGACATGAGGGAGAATTCAATCACCAAAGGGTTATTAATCATTGGAAGAGGCTTCCCAGGGAAGTGGTTGAGTGACCATGGCGGGAGGTATTTAAAAGAGGTGGAGACATGGCCCCTGGGGACATGGTTTAGTGGTGGGTTTGGTGGCGTGAGGTTAACGCCTGGAGTCGATCCTGTTCCAAGTCTTTTCCAAGCGCAGTGACTCTGTGACTGTGTGTGGGGCACCCTGCAAGGGCAGGGGAGTTTGTGGAGAGGCCTTTGAGTGTGGCGAGAGGCAGAGGGGGAGCATCAGGCAGAGGAGGTGGTGAGCCAGGGCCTTTGGGGTGTTTCCTTGGGGTGAGTGCCGAGGGCTGAGGCCTCTTGTGTGCACAGTGGCTGAGAAGCAGCCAGAGGCTTTGGAGCTGGGCGAGGGCGTTGGAGGCGAGCACGCTGCACGGGGCTGCAGAGCCCAGGCCCTGGTGCTGGTGGCTGCGTGCCGGGGGGTTGCTGAATGGCAAGGCCTGCCCCAGCTCAGCCCCGGGGAGGGCTGCGCAGGCTGTTTTGCAGCCGAGCTGTTCTGGTGGCTGAGGAAGGTGAAAGGCGCTCATCAGGAGTGCTGAGCCACTGGATGTTCCCAGGTCCATGGGGCCTGACGGGCTGCAGCCAGGAATGCTGAGGGAGCTGGCTGATGTCCTTGGGAGGCGCCTCTGGATGGGCTTGGAAAGATCCTGGTGCCTGGGAGCAGTTCCTGAAGGCTGGAAGAGAGCTGCTCGCCCTCATATCTTGAAGATGAAGAGAAAGGCTCTGGGAAATCAGGGGCTGGTGAAGCCTGTCCTCATTTCTGGGAAGGTGATGCAGGAAATCCTCATGGAAGGCTTTGCCAATGCCCAGAAGGACAAGAACGTGGTGGGGAGTGGCTGACGTGGATTTACAAGGGGGAAGTTCATGCTCGACTGACCTCGGTGTGTTTCACGAGGCAGTAACCAGCTTTGTGGGCGAGGACGGAGCTGTGGCTGTTTTTTACCATGACTTCTTTAATAAAGGTTTTGACGATTCCTCCCCTTGCACACTCCTAGAGAAGCTTAGGGTCTTGTGGCCCTTTTCCACCCACCCTGATGGCCTCTTCAGGCCTGGCTTTGTGGCTGGTGAAGGAGAAGAAATTAAGAGGAGGCATCTGGGGCTGGGATGCAAGAAATCTTTATTGAAGGAAGCAAAGAGTGCAAAGGCAGGAGTGCCAAGTAGGAGGCAGCTGGTTTGAGGTTCAAGCAGGACAAGCATCAGCATCGTCATGTAGTAGATAAATCTGGAGCACCACAGTGGGAGCTGCACACTGGAGGTCCCCAGTGGTCTTCGGCTTGTGAGAAGATGGATGCAGCAGAGAGTGGTGGCAATAGCAGAAGGGGAGACTCAAAGAAGGAAGCCGGAGAAGAGGAGGAGGTGCATGGGCCGTGTTTCCAGGCAGCCCAGGCTGGTCCCCTTCCCTGCTTCCTTGTTTGGTGTCTCAAGAAGAGGAGCAGTGGATGGAGAGCCCATGGGCCAGGAACATGGTTGAGGTGCGTCCTCAGTCCATGGCGTGGCTGTCAGGGTGTGGGTGTTTGGTGTGAGGGGAGGTGGCAGGAGCCTTAGCAGGGGTAGCAGCCCCTTCTGGCGCCGAAGCAGCCCAGGCCTCCGAGCCGTAGCCGTAGCCGAAGGCTCCAGAGGAGACGGGCACTCCCTGGGAGCTGAGGGCGCTGCCCACGGCAGCCGATGAGGAGGATCCGACGGCGGTGTTCTGGGGGAAGGAGCTGAGGATGGGTCCTGGCAGGGTGACCAGCACGGTGGAAGGCTGGATGGTGACTGTGGAGTCCTGGCACTGCCTGACACAGGGCTCGTTGCAGCTGTTGGCCAGCGGGGCGGGTGGGCAGGAGCCGCAGAGGTCGTAGCAGGCCATGTGTGTGGTGTGGAGGGGCCCTGGAAGAGAGGGTGTTGAGCAAGCGGAGGGGCGTGGGGGTGCGAGGGGCGGTGTTGCAGGAGGGCGAGGGGTTAGGGAGGGCTGGTGTGGGGCTGTGGGGAGCGTGGCGGTGGGGAGGCGTGAGGGCTGGTGAGGCTGGGGCAGAGCGTGCTGGAAGAGAGGGGCCAGGTGGGGCAGGAGCAGGAGGGGCAGGGGGTTGAGGCTCACCTTGTTGAGCGCGGAGGAGAAGGCGTGAGGAGAAGTGTGTGAGGGAGGGAGGCGCGGGGCCGGTTTGATTCTGGTCCCCGAGGGGCGGGACAGCCTTTGCGCATGCCGGCATTTGGCAGCAAGCGGCTGTTCCGTGCCCCAGCTGGACATGGAGGAATGAGGTGGGGAGTGTTTTCCTGCCCACAACGCTGCTTTTCATGGCCTTCTCTTGAGGCCGTGTCCCTGTGGCCCTGGCGGCAGCTTTCAAGTACCAGTCGGTGTTTGGGAGGGTTTGCACGGAATCTGTGTGTCAGGGCATTTGGCAGTTGTGACCAAAGCGCAGGAGAGGTGCGGTGTCATCAGTGATGTCATCTTGTGGCACTCGTGTGCTGTGGTTTGTGGGTGTGTTGTGACGAGGTGCCCCTGTTTCCCCACAGCCCTGGCAGGCTGCTCTCAGCTCTGGAGCTGTGCTGGGCGTTAGGGGTTCCTGTTTCATTGTGATTTATTGCTCTTCACCTCAATGCCATCTCACTTCTCCTGTCAGTAGGTCTTGTTGTTCCTGTTGGGCTTGGTCTGTGAGTGTCCTTGTGCTCCTCTTGCTTGTCAGGTTGTCTCTGGGTGCATTGGGTTTAGGAGGCAAGGTTTTGGCAGTGAGGGGTGTCTGGGTGGCTTCTGTGAGAGATTCTTGAAGATTGGTCCATGTTTGATAGAGAGTTGTCATGTGCTGAAAGAGAAGCTGGTGGGGAAGAAGACTGAGCTGTGTGAGCAGAGGGCTTTGGCTGGATCTCAGGAAAAAGGAAGAGTGTTTCTGGCCTTTAGAGAAGGGGCAGAGAACCCAGGAGATTAGCAAGGATATTTTGATGTTATGCAGGGTAAAATTTAAAAGGACCAAAGCCCAGCTAGAACTTAATCTGGCTCCTGCTGTTAAAGACAAAAAGAAATGTTTCTGTAGATGCATTAGCAGCAAAAGGAGGGCCAAGGAGAATCTCCTCCATCCTTTATTGGATGTGTGAGCAAACACAGGGACAAAGGATGAGCAAAAGCCTGAGGTTCTTACTGCCTTTTGTAGCTCAGTCCTTAATAGCAGAGACCCCTTGTTCTGTGGGTACCCAGCCCCCTGAGCTGGAAGACAGGGTCAGCAAATGTGCTGCCCATCTACAGGAAGGGCCACAAGGAGGATCCAGGGATTGACAGGCCTGTCAGTCTGGTTTCAGTGCCAGGAGAGGTCAAGGAGCAGGTCATCTTGAGTGCCATCACACAGCACGTGCAGGACAACCAGGAGTCCCAGCCCAGTCAGCACGGGTTGATGAAGGACAGGTCCTGCTTTACTGAGCTGATCTCCTCCTATGACGAGGTGACCCGCTTAGTGGATGAGGGATGATCTTTAAGGTCCCTCCAAACCCAAACTATTTTATGATTCCATGAACAAGCAACAGGACAAGAAGGAACAACCTCAGGTTGTGCCATGGGAGGTTTGGACGGGATATCAGGAGAAGTTTGTTCCCCAAAAGGGCAGACGTGTGGATGTGAGACTTAGTCACAAGGTTTAGAGGTGGACTGGGAAGTTTTGCTTTACAGTTGGAGTTGCTGAACTCAAAGGTCCCTTCCAACCTAAGTAATTCTCTTTCTCCATGGCTTTGTGGTGCTGCTGGAGAACAAGCTGATGATGAGGCAGCAATGCAGCCTTGTGGCAAAAGACAGCAAGAGGCTCCAGTGGGGTGTTGGGAAGAGCATTGCAAGGAGGTGGGAGGAGATGATCTTGGTCTCTCTTCAGCCCTGGGGAGGCTCCGTGTGGAGTCCTGTTTGCAGTTAAGGGCTCCCCAGTGGAGGAAGGACATGGAGTTAGAGGAGCGAGTGGAGTGAAGGCTCCCAAGACACTGAAGGGACTGGAGCATCCTTCTTCTGAAGAGAAAGTGAGAGAGCTGGGAGGATTTTCAGGCAGCAGGCAAGGCCACACAGGGGAGATGTCATCAATGTGTCTAAATGGCAGATGGGAGGGAATGAGGACAGGTCAGTGAGACTCTTCTCACTGCTGGCTGGGGCAAGGGAGAATGGAGGCAGCTGAAACAACGTGCCATTTCCTTGGGAGAGAAGACAACCCTTTTTCAGTGTGAGGGGGGTCCAACAGTGGAATCGGTTGTGCAGAGAGGTGTTGGAGTGTCCATCCTTGGAGATACTGAAAGCCTGAGTGGACATGGTCCTTGAAAGCCAGCCTGAGCTGAGCCTGTAGTTAGGTCAGCTACCTGAGGTGGAAGACAAGGATGGAGAGCAGAATGAAGCCCCCATAATCCAAGGGGAAATGGTTAGAGACCTGCTACACCACTGAGACAGTCTCAGGTCTATGGGGCCAGATGGGATCCACCCTAGGGCACTGAGGGAACTGATGGAAGTGCTCACCAAGGCACTTGCCATCATTTTTCAGCAGTCCTGGCTTACTGGGGAGGTCCAAGTGGACTGGTAGTTGGCAAAGGTGATG
This sequence comes from Caprimulgus europaeus, assembly GCA_907165065.1. The sequence goes on along the minus strand of OU015525.1, from coordinate 1,364,515 downwards.
CCCATCTACAAGAAGGGCCGTAAGGAGGATCTGGGGAGCTACAGGCCTGTCAATCTGACCTCAGTACCGGGGAAGCTTATGGAGCAGATCAGCCTGGTGCCATCAAACAACACAAGCAGAACAACCGGGTAATCACGCCCCGTCAGCCTGGGTTTATTAAGGCAGGTCCTGCTTGACTGACCTGATGAGCTTATATGACAAGATGATCTGCTTAGTGGATGAGGGAAAGGCTGTGGATGTGGTGGACATGGACTTCAGTAAAGCCTTTGACACCATTTCCCACAGCATTCTCCTGCAGAAACCGGCTGCTCATTTCTTGGATGGGTGTAGTCTTTGCTACACCACTGGCTATGTGGCCAGGCCCAAAGAGTTGTGGTGAATGGAGTTAAATCCAGGTGGTGGCCAGAACTCAAAATTGGGACCAGCTTTATTTAAAATCTTTATCAGTGATGTGGACGAGGGGATGGAGTGCACCCTCTGTAAGTTTGCAGGTGACACCAAGTTGGGTGAGGGTGTTGATCTGCTGGAGGGTGAGAAGGCTCTACAGAGGGATCTGGACAGCCTGCATCAATGGGCTGAGACCAACTGTGTGAGGTTCAACAAGGCTGAGTTGTGGCTCCTGCACTTGGGTCACCACAACCCCATGCAGCGCTCCAGGCTTGGGGCAGAGTAGCTGGAAAGCTGCCCGGCAGAAAAGGACCTGGGGATGTTGGTCACCAGCCGGCTGAATGTGAGCTGGCAGTGTGCCCAGGTGGCCACGAAGGCCACCAGCATCTTGGCTTGTATCAGCACTAGTGTGGCCAGCAGGAGCAGGGCAGTGATCGTCCTCGTGTACTGGGCACTGGTGAGGCGGCCCCTTGAGTGCTGGGTTCAGTGTTGGGTTACTCACTCCAAGATAGAAGGGAGGGATTTGGGGAAGGTGTTTTGGGATTTGTTTTTATTTCTCTGTATTCTAATCAGACATTGATTTGTAATGAATTAAATTAATCTCTTTAAGTCAAGTCTGTTTTGCCTGTGCTGGCAGCTGGTGAGTGATGTCCCTGTCCTTGTCTCAACTCAGGAACCTGTTGTCATATTTTCTCTCCCCTGTTCAATTGAGGAGGGGGAGTGATAGAGCAGCTTGGTGGGCACTTGGTGTCCAGCCATGGTCAACCCAGCACAGAGCCCCATTTCTACAGCAGAGCAGGGTCACAGGCTTGTTCCTGCACGTGGTCCCCAGTGCCCCATGCTGTGCCTCAGGAACCCCCCAGTGAGGAGGATGGTGACCTCACCCAGGGGCTTTGTGTGTGACCTGAGAGCAGAGGGCTGGTGGCTGGGGGTCCCCTGCACAGTTGTTCCAGTGACCCTGCAGCAGGGAGGTTGTTGTTCTGGAGCCCCCCTGCATGGGTGAGTGTGAGACCCTGCAGTGAAGAGGGGCTGGTGGCCTGGGGATCTGTGCCAAGGGATGAGTTGGGGACCCCATAGCAAGGTGAGTCCATGGCCTGGGGACTCCCATGGAGGAGGAATGGGGATTGTGCAGCCATTTGGACAGTGCATCAGGGACTCACACTTGGGTCAGTGGAGGACCTCACAGTGAGGGGGTGGTGACTTGGGTACCTGGCATGGGTGTTACAGGGTCCTGGAAGCAAGGGGGATTGGGACACAGGACGTTGCATGGGTGTCCCAGTGTTGTTGCAGCACAGATGGAAGGTGATGTGGACACAGCCAGTGGTGGGGGCAGTGGCTTTGGGACAGCTCAGCAAGGGGGGAAGATGCCAGTACCCTGCATGGTTGGTGCAAGGACCCCATGGCTGATGAATGGTGACATGTGATGGGCACAGGATGTGTGTGGTGAGGGCTCTGTGGCACCCAGCAGGGCAGATGTTTGCTTTGGAGAGTTTTGGTTGTTGCTGTTGCTGTGATCAGCATTTTTAGCAGCATTTGATCTTTATTTTCCATCCTCCACATCTTTTTTCCTGCCATTTACATTTGGTCTTTTCTTGCCTCCTCATTTTCTTTATTTATTTATTTGACTGTTTAATCTTTTTCCTCTCTATTTTAGGCAGGTTTTTTGGATCTTCAGCAGGTTGTTTTTCCTCCTCCAATAGTTTCTTTCAGGGTCTGCTGATGTATTTCTTGATGGCAGGTCTTTTTTGGTTGTTGCTGAATCTGGGCATTTTCCTTCCCCCTTCCAGTCCCTCAGCTCCTGTTGTGTGAGACGTTTGGTTTGATTTGGTTTGGTTTCAGGTGCACAAGGTGATGTTTGCATGCCAAAGGGTTGATGAAGCAGACTAGACTAGCCTAGAAGAGTCCAGTGGGAAGGGACCTGCAGGGATCATCTGGTGCAACTGCCTGAGCACTTCAGGGCTGAGCAAAAGTCCCAGCATGTTCTAAATGCCTCTGAAACACTGACAGGCTTGGGGCATGGACCATCTCTCTAGGGAGCCTGTTCCAGTGTTTGAGCACCCTCTTGGTAAAGAAATGCTTCCTAATATCTCGTCTGACCCTCCCTGATGCAGCTTTGAACCTGCTCACCTCTCAGGTGGACACCTTGTCCAGAAGGATGCTGTGAGGGACAGATTCAAAAGCCTTACTGACCTCCAGGAAAACTGCATCCACCTCCTCCTACTAAAAGGATATCAAATTAGTTAGGCCAGATTTGCCCTGAGTGATCTCCTGTTGACTGTTTCCAATCACAGAATCATAGATTTGCTTGGTTGAAATAGACCTTTGGTATCATTGAGTCCAACCATACCTGTCCACTACGAGACCACATCTCTGAGCACCCCATCTACCCTTTTAAACACCTCCAGGGATGAGGTCTCAGCCCATTCCAGTTCCCGAGAACCCTTTCAGTGAAGAAATTTTTCCTGACATCCAATCTGAACCTCCCCTGGTGCAGCTCGAGGCCGTGGCCTCTTGTTGTAGCACTGGTTACCTGGGAGAAAAGACACACGAGCGCCTCACTGCACCCTCCTTTCAGGTAGTTCTAGACAGGTATAAGGTCTCCCCTCAGGCTCCTTTTCTCCAGGCTCAACACCCCAGTTCCCTCAGCCGGGAACTCAGCACACTTGTGCTCCAGAACCCTTCCCCAGCTCGTTGCCCTTCTCTGGACTCGCTCCAGCACCTCCAGGTCCTTCTTGGAGTCAGGGGCCCGAAAGTGCACAGTTTTCAAGGTGTGGCCTCAACAGTGCTGAGTACAGGGGAAGGATGACTTCCTGGTCCTGCTGGCCACACTGCTTCTGACCCAGGCCAGGATGTCCTTGGCCTTATTGGCCACCTGGGCACTCTTCTGACTCAAGTTCAGCCGCTGTCGACCAACACCCCCAGGTCCTTTTCTGCCGGGCAGCTTTCCAGCCACTCTGCCCCAAGCCTGGAGCGCTGCATGGGGTTGTGGTGACCCAAGTGCAGGACCTGGTACTTGGTCTTGTTGAACCTCACACATTTGGCCTCAGCCCATGGATCCAACCTTTCCAGATCCCTCTTAGAGCCTTCTACTTTCAAGCAGACCAGCAATTCCACCCAGCTTAGTGTCATCTGTGAATTTACTGCAGATGCACTCAATTAGTTCATCCAGATCATTGTTAGAGAAGTTAAACAGGTCTGGCCCCAACACTGAGCCCTGGGGAACACCACTGGTGACCGGCCACCAGCTGGATTTAACTCCATTCACCACAACTCTTTGGGCCCAGCCATCCAGACAGTTTTTAACCCAGCAGCGAGTGTGCCTGTCCAGGCCATTGGCAGCCAGTTTCTCCAGGAGAATCCTCTGGGAAATGGTGTCAAAGGCTTTAGTAAAGTCCAGGTAGACAACATCCACAGCCTTTCCTTCATCTACTAAACAGGTCACCTTGTCATAGAAGGAGATCAGGTCAGTCAAGCAGGACCTGCATTTCACAAACCCATGCTGACTGGGCCTCATCACCTGGTTGGCCTGTGTGGTAGCACTCAAAACGATCTGCTCCACGACCTTCCAGGGCACCGAGGTCAGACTGACAGGCCTTTTAAATGCTTTTCAACAGCACCCAGGAAGATCATCTCCATAATTGTTCCAGGTTCTGTGGTTGAACTGGCAGGTCTGCAGTTTCCTGGCTCTTCACTCACACGCTCTTCATACATGGGAATGACGTTGCCCAGCCTGCAGTCAGTGAGGACCTCTCCAGACTCCTAAATCACACAGAGGGTTCCTTGCTGTGTTATCAGCACTTGTTGGTGGGGAAGATGAGGTGAGGCAGGAAGGGTGTCTGTGCCTCTGAGTTGCTGGGTGCTGGAGTTTCTGGCAGGCAAGAGGCACGCTGGGCCAATGCAGGGCTGGTTTGGGGGTGCCAGTGATTCAGGTGGAGTCACGTCTGTCCCCCAGAAATGGGGGTTGTGTAACTGGATGTGCAGAAGCCATTGGGGAGAGATGGTTTGAACCCACGAATGCTGAGGGAGTGACCTGATTTACTGGACGCAGAGCAATCCCATGGACTTCACCAAAGGACGATGCAGAATCCTGTTTCTGGGGAAGAACCAGCCCAGGCAGCAGGAATGGCTGGGGGCCAATTGGCCAGAAAGCAGCTTAGCAGAGAAGGACCTTGTGGTCCTGGTGGAGAACAAATGGAGCATGAGGTGGCAATGCAGCCTTGTAGGGAAAGGGGCCACCACTCTCCAGGGTGACATTAGGAACAGCGTTGCCAGCAGGTGGAGGGAGGTGACCCTTCCTGTCTCCTCAGCACTGGGGAGGATCCATGTGGGGTGCTGTGTGTGGTTTTAGGCTCCCCAGCAGAAGAAGGACATGGACTTAGTGGATCAAAGCCACTGCAGGGCCACAAAGGTTCTGAAGGGGTTGGATCATCTTTCCTGTGAGGAGAGGCTGAGAGAGCTGGGACTGTTCATCCAGGAGACAATAATGCACAGGGCAGCAGTCACGAGTGTGTATAAATCTGTGATGGCCGGGAGTGAAGTCAAGACAGCCTGGTTCTTGTGAGCAGTGCACAGCAGCAGGACAAGAGTCCATGGGCACAGGGGAGAACAGATGGATCTCCATAGGCAGAGATGGCAAAGCCTTTTTCCTTGTGAGGTTGGTGACAGAGTGGCAGAAGTGGTGGAAACTCTGCCATGGGAGATACTGAAAACCTGAGAAGCCAGTGTCTCTGTGTGGCCCTGCTTGAGGAGGTGGGTGGAAGCACATTCTCTCCAGAGGTTCCTGTTGAAATACATGTTTCATTGATTGTGTGTGGTGGGAGGGCTGGGCTGGGGAAGAGAGAAACTCAAGTGCATGGTGGCACCAGGAGATTTCATCAGAGGTGTGTCCAAGGGAGCTTTGTGGTTTGTCCCGATCCGATGTTGGGATCATTTTGTGGCAGAGTTCTTGTGGGCCTTTTCCACCCACCCTGATGGCCTCTTGAGGCCTGGCTTTGTGCAAGGTGAAGCTGGAAGAGCCTTCTGAGAAGAAATGAAGAGAAGGCATCTGAGGCTGGAATGCTGGTTGTGTTGGGATATTTTGTAGGAGAGGTCTTGTGGCCCCTTTCCACCCACCCCGATGACCTCTGGAGCCGTGAGTTTTTGCCAGGCGAGGTTGAAGTGCTTCGAGATACGAAAAGAAGTGGAGGAGTCTCAGGCTTGGATGCAGGAGAACTTTATTGACAGAACCCAAAGTGAAAAAGCAGGAACACCAAGTGTATGGGAGCTGCTGTGAGATGCAAGTAGGACGACTCTCAGAAGAGATCCGTGCAGTAGATTTTGCCAGAGCTCCAAGGTCTGCCTGGCCCACACTGGTAGCACCACACCAGAGGTTGCCCATGGTCCTTGGCTTGTGAGAAGGTGGTTGCAGTGGGGAAGCGTGGACACAGCAGAAAGAGTGATGCAGAGAAGGCAATGGGAGAAGAGGAGGACTTGTATGGAGAATGTTTCCCGGCTGCCTGGGCTGGCTCCATCCCTTCTTCTTGCCTCTTTGGTTCCTTCAGAAGAGGCACCCTGGATGATGGGATTGTGTGCCAAGACTAGAATGAAGGTGCGTCCTCAGTCCATGGCGTGGCTGTCAGGGTGTGGGTGTTTGGTGTGAGGGGAGGTGGCAGGAGCCTTAGCAGGGGTAGCAGCCCCTTCTGGCGCCGAAGCAGCCCAGGCCTCCGAAGCCGTAGCCGTAGCCGAAGGCTCCAGAGGAGACGGGCACTCCCTGGGAGCTGAGGGCGCTGCCCACGGCAGCCGATGAGGAGGATCCGACGGCGGTGTTCTGGGGGAAGGAGCTGAGGATGGGTCCTGGCAGGGTGACCAGCACGGGGGGAGGCTGGATGGAGACTGTGGAGTCCTGGCACTGCCTGACACAGGGCTCGTTGCAGCTGTTGGCCAGCGGGGCGGGTCGGCAGGAGCCGCAGAGGTCGTAGCAGGCCATGTGTGTGGTGTGGAGGGGCCCTGGAAGAGAGGGTGTTGAGCAAGCGGAGGGGCGTGGGGGTGCGAGGGGCGGTGTTGCAGGAGGGCGAGGGGTTAGGGAGGGCTGGTGTGGGGCTGTGGGGAGCGTGGCGGTGGGGAGGCGTGAGGGCTGGTGAGGCTGGGGCAGAGCGTGCTGGAAGAGAGGGGCCAGGTGGGGCAGGAGCAGGAGGGGCAGGGGGTTGAGGCTCACCTTGTTGAGCGCGGAGGAGAAGGCGTGAGGAGAAGTGTGTGAGGGAGGGAGGCGCGGGGCCGGTTTTATCCTGGTCCCCGAGGGGCGGGACAGCCTTTGCGCATGCCGGCATTTTGCAGCAAGCGGCTGTTCCGTGCCCCAGCTGGACATGGAGGAATGAGGTGGGGAGTGTTTTCCTTCCGACAACGCTGCTTTTCATGGCCTTCTCTTGAGGCCGTGTCCCTGTGGCCCTGGCGGCAGCTTTCAAGTGCCAGTGGGTGTTTGGGAGGGTTTGCACGGAATCTGTGTGTCAGGGCATTTGGCAGACACAGCCAAAGTGTAGGAGAGGTGCATTGTCATCAGTGCTGTCATCTTGTGGCACTCGTGTGCTCTGGTTTCTGGTTTTCTTGTGATCAGGGGACCTCAGTTCCTGACAGACCTGCAAGGCTGCTGTGGCGTTTTTAGGTGTGCTGGGCGTTAGGAGTTCCTGTTTCATTGTGTTTTATCGTTCTTCACCTCACTGCCATCTCGCTTCCCCTGTCTTTAGGCCTGGCTGTTCCCATTGAGTGTGGTCTCTGAGTGTTTTGGTGCCCCTCCTGCTTGTCAGGTTGCAGCTGGCTCTATTGGGTCTTCATGTCAAGGTTGTGTTAACGATGGGGCTACAGGGTTGGCTCCTGTGAGAGGTTCATGAAGATTCCCCCATGTTCAGTAGAGTCTCCATGTGCTGAAAGTTGTGCTGGCCGGGATGAAGACAGACCTGTGTGAACAGAGAGCTTCTGCTGGGTCTCAGGGAAAGAAATGAGAATTTATGACCTTGTGGTGGGTTGACCGTGGCTGGATGCCAGATGCCCACCAAAGCCCACTCTGTCACTCCTCCTCTCAACTGGACAGGGAAGAGGAAAATACAACGGAAGGCTCGTAGGTGGAGATAGGGACAGAGAGAGATCGCTCCCCAGTTACTGGCATGGGCAAAACAGACTTGACTTTGGGGAAAAAAAATGGCTTTTAATTTATATACCAACCAGACAAGAGGATAAAGAGAAATAAAACCAAATCTTAACACACCTCCCCCCAGCGCTCCCTGCTTCCCAGGCTTCACTTCTCTTCCAATTTCCACCTCGTTTCCCCCAGCAGTAGAGAGGGACAGGAAATGGGGTTGGGGTCAGTTCATCACACGTTGTTTCTGCTGCTCCCTCCTCCGCAGGGGGAGGACTCAGGAAGTGGCCCTGTTCAACAAGGCCAAATGCAAGGTCCTGCACCTGGGTCAGGGCAACCCCAAGTACAAGCACAGGCTGGGCAATGAGTGGCTTGAGGCCAGCTCTGAAGAGGAGGACTTGGGAGTGGTGCAAGACAAGAAGATCAACAGGAGCCAGCAATGTGCGCTCACAGCTCAGAAGGCCAATAACTGTGTCCTGGGCTGCATCCAGAGCAGTGTGGGCAGCAGGGCCAGGGAGGGGATTCTTCCCCTCTACTCCGCTCTCGTAAGGCCCCACTTGCAGTGCTGTGTCCATTTCTGGAGCCTCCAAAACAAGAGAGACATGGACCAGATAGAACAAGTGCAGAGGAGGCCACAAGGATGATGCCAGGGCTGGAGCAGCTCTGCTGTGAGGACAGGCTGAGAGAGTTGGGGCTGTTCAGCCTGGAGAAGAGAAGGCTCCAGGGAGACCTTCTAGTGGCCTCCCAGTACCTGAAGGGGCTCCAGGAAGGCTGGGGAGGGACTTTGTCCAAGGGCAGGGAGTGACAGAACAAGGGGTGATGGCTTGAAAGTGGGAAAGGAGAGATTGAGATGAGATGTGAGGAAGAAATTCTTTGGTGTGAAGGTGGTGAGACACTGGCTCGGATTGCCCAGAGAAGCTGTGGCTGCTCCTCCCTGGAAGTGTTCTTGGCCAGGTTGGATGAGGCTTTGAGCAACCTGGTCTAGTGGAAGGTGTCCCTGCTGCTGGCAGGGGGGATGGGACTGGATGATCTTGAAGGTCCCTTCCAACCCAAAGCATTTTATGGTTCAATGCTTCTATTAGGAAAAGCGTTGCCAGCAGGTGGAGGGAGGTGACCCTTCCTGTCTCCTCAGCACTGGTGAGGATCCATGTGGGGTGCTGTGTGTGGTTTTAGGCTCCCCAGCAGAAGAAGGACATGGACTCAGTGGATCAAAGTCACTGCAGGGCCACCAAGGTTCTGAAGGGGTTGGAGCATCTTTCCTGTGAGGAGAGGCTGAGAGGGCTGGGACTGTTCATGCAGGAGACAATAATGCACAGGGCAGCAGTCACGAGTGTGTGTAAATCTGTGATGGCCGGGAGTGAAGTCAAGACAGCCTGGTTCTTGTGAGCAGTGCACACCAGCAGGACAAGAGTCCATGGGCACAAGGGAGAACAGATGGAACTCCATGGGCAGAGATGGCAAAGCCTTTTTCCTTGTGAGGCTGGTGACAGAGTGGCAGAATTGGTGGAGTCTCTCCCCTGGGAGATACTGAAAACCTGAGTGGCCATGGTCCCAGAAAAGCTGCTCTGGGTGGCCCTGCTTGAGGAGGGGGGTGGAAGCAGGGTGGTTGTCTTTTTATAATGGCTACATCCCCAAATGGGTTTATAAATTAATTGCTGTCTTATTGGAATAAAAACCTTCTGTGGACATGCTTGATATCATCTGTCTAAGTCCTTGTTCTGGACCTCCCTCCTTCTTGGTTAGTATATCACAGCTGGAGCTTTAATTTACTGATCTTATTAGCACTAATTAATAACTAACAACAGCTTCTTGCCATGTATCAACAGTCAACCACTACTGAAGGCAACTGGGATTGGTCAGACTTGCTGCCAGGTTACTTGGGAGTGAATCAGATGAGCTTCAGGGTGCTGCTGGCACACAGGTAGGAATTCTGGGAAATAACTGAACTTGCCTGTTGTCTATTTACTTTAGAATAGTCATTACACAAAGATTTTAAGGGTGAAATTTATAAAATAAATTATCTGTTTCTTTTTAAATATGCAGTTTTAAAATAGAGATACTTGCTGTCTAGTGCATTTGATCCATACAAAGATGGTTTTCAATTCCTATTTTGAGGAACTTAAAATGCTCTTTCTGTCTGAGACCTCAATATATGTTGATACTGCCCTTAAATGATGCTTTAAAAAGAGAGTGAAGTAACTTTTGTGAAGCTCTACTGCTCAGGGAGATTTCAGCTGTATAGCACAGAACTTGGGGGCTCTTTAATCAAGTTGCAATGTATTAAATTTAATTGGGAGCATTCCAAGTGTAGCTATAAATAGAGTTTCCTTAAAAGTTAAAAGCACATTCTCTCCAGAGGTTCCTGTTGAAATACATGTTTTGGTGATTGTGTTTGGTGGGAGGGCTGGGCTGGGCTGGGGAAGAGAGAAAGTCAAGTGCATGCTGCCACTAGGAGATTTCATCAGAGATGTGTACAGAGGAGCTTTATTTGAGCAAGTGCTGGTCCTGTATCCCATTGTGAAAGACCCCCAGGTGCCACTGTGTGTTGCTGTTCCATGTGGTGTCCTATGTTGTGGCAGAATTCTTGTGGCCCTTTTCCACCCACCCTGATGGCCTCTTGAGGCCTGGCTTTGTGCAAGGTGAAGCTGGAGGAGCCTTCTGAGAAGAAATGAAGAGGAGGCATCTGAGGCTGGGATGCAGAAATCTTTATTGAAAGGATGAAAGAGTGGGAAGGCAGGAGCACCAAGTGGAAGTGCTGTGGCCGAAGATGCAAGAAGGGTGACAATTAGCCAAGGTCTGGCCCCTTCCCTCCTTCCTTGCCTGGTGCCTTGAGAAGTGGAGCAGTGGATGGAGAGCCCGTGGGCCAGGAACATGGTTGAGGTGCGTCCTCAGTCCATGGCGTGGCTGTCAGGGTGTGGGTGTTTGGTGTGAGGGGAGGTGGCAGGAGCCTTAGCAGGGGTAGCAGCCCCTTCTGGCGCCGAAGCAGCCCAGGCCTCCGAAGCCGTAGCCGTAGCCGAAGGCTCCAGAGGAGACGGGCACTCCCTGGGAGCTGAGGGCGCTGCCCACGGCAGCCGATGAGGAGGATCCGACGGCGGTGTTCTGGGGGAAGGAGCTGAGGATGGGTCCTGGCAGGGTGACCAGCACGGTGGGAGGCTGGATGGTGACTGTGGAGTCCTGGCACTGCCTGACACAGGGCTCGTTGCAGCTGTTGGCCAGCGGGGCAGGACGGCAGGAGCCGCAGAGGTCGTAGCAGGCCATGTGTGTGGTGTGGAGGGGCCCTGGAAGAGAGGGTGTTGAGCAAGCGGAGGGGCGTGGGGGTGCGAGGGGCGGTGTTGCAGGAGGGCGAGGGGTTAGGGAGGGCTGGTGTGGGGCTGTGGGGAGCGTGGCGGTGGGGAGGCGTGAGGGCTGGTGAGGCTGGGGCAGAGCGTGCTGGAAGAGAGGGGCCAGGTGGGGCAGGAGCAGGAGGGGCAGGGGGTTGAGGCTCACCTTGTTGAGCGCGGAGGAGAAGGCGTGAGGAGAAGTGTGTGAGGGAGGGAGGCGCGTGGCCGGTTTTATTCTGGTCCCCGAGGGGCGGGACAGCCTTTGCGCATGCCGGCATTTTGCAGCAAGCGGCTGTTCCGTGCCCCAGCTGGACATGGAGGAATGAGGTGGGGAGCGTTTTCCTTCCCACAACGCTGCTTTTCATGGCCTTCTCTTGAGGCCGTGTCCCTGCGGCCCTGGCGGCAGCTTTCAAGTGCCAGTCGGTGTTTGGGAGGGTTTGCACGGAATCTGTGTGTCAGGGCATTTGGCAGATTCAGCCAAAGGACATGAGATGATGTCATCTTGTGGCACTCGTGTCGTGTGGTTTGTGGGTGTCTTGTCACGAGGGGACCTCACTTCCTCACCATCCTGGCAGGCTGGAGGTGTGCTGGGCTTTAGGGCTTCCTGTTTCATTGTGTTTTATCCCACTTTACCTCACTGCCATCTCACTTTGCCTGTCTTTAGCCCTGCCTGTTCCCATTGGGTGAGGTCTGTGAGTGTCTTGGTGCCCCTCTTGCCTGTAAGGTTGTAGCTGACTGCACTGGGTCTACGTGTCAAGGTTTTGGTAACAATGAGGCTTCAAGGGTGGCTCCTGTGAGAGGTTCATGAAGATTCCCCCATGTTCAACAGAGATTCTCCATGGGCTGAGTAATGTGCTGAGTGGGAGGAAGATAGAACAGAGATCTTGTGTGTGAACAGAGAGCTTCTCCTGTACCTCAGAGAAAAAAAACAGAAGGAGAATTTATGGCCTTTGGCAGAAGGGGCAGAGAACTCAGGTGAACTACAAGGATGTCTTGGGTGTATGCAGGGAGAAAATTAGATGGGTAAAATCCCAACTAGAACTTTAGTCCCAGTGTCCTGGAGATTAGCAAATCTGACACCCATCTCCAAGAAAGTCTGGAAGGTGAATCCAGAGATCTACAGGCCTGTCAGGCTGACCTCAGTGCCAGGGAAGCTTATGGAGCAGGTCATCTTGAGTGCCATCACTCAGCATGTGCAGGATGACCAGGAGTCCAGGCCAATTAAATTAATTTCCTTAAGTCGAGTGAGTCAATTGGTGAGTGATGTCCCTCTCCTTAAATGAACTGAGAAACATTTTGTCATATATTTCTCTCCTCTGTCCAGTTGGGGATGAGGAGTGATAGAGCAGCTTGGTGGGCACTTGGTGTCCAGCCAAGTTCAACCCAGCACAGAGCCTCATCTCCAGAGCAGAGCAGGGTCACAGGCTTGTTCCTGCACGTGGTCCCCAGTGCCCCATGCTGTGCTTCAGGGACCCCACAGTGAGGAGGATGGTGATTTGGGCACCTGGTATGGGTTGCCCCTTTTCCTGGCAGCAAGGGAAGACAGGGACAAAGAACCCTGTTTGAGTGTCCCAGGGATGTTGCAGCACAGATGGAAGGTGATGTGGACGTGGCAGGTGGTGGGGGCAGTGGCTTTGGGACAGCTCAGCAAGGGGGGAAGATGCCAGGACCCTGCATGGTTGGTGCAAGGACCCCATGGCTGAGGAATGGTGACACGTGATGGGCACAGGATGTGTGTGGTGAGGGCTCTGTGGCACCCAGCAGGGCAGATGTTTGCTTTGGAGAGTTTGGGTTGTTGCTGTTGCTGTGATCAGCATTTTTAGCAGCTTTTTGTCTTTGTGTCCCATCCTTCCCCTCTTTTTTCCCCACAACTTATCTTTGGTCTTTTCTTGCCTCCTCATTTTCTTCATTAATTTAATTAATTTTTTTATCTCTTTCCCCTGTATTTTAGGCAGGTTTTTTGGATCTTCAGCAGGATGTTTTTCCTCCTCCAGCAGTTTCCTACAGGATCTTTTGACTTATTTCTTGATGGCAGCTTGTTTGGGGGTGTTGTTGGATCCGGGCATTTTCCGTCCTTCTTACCCACCCAGTCTCCGAGCTCCTGTCACATGAGGTGTTTGGTTTGGTTTGGTTTGGCTTGGCTTGGTTTGGTTTGGTTTGGTTTGGTTTTGGACCCTTGAGGTGATGTTTGCATGCCAAAGGGTTGATGAAGCAGACTAGACTAGCCTAGAAGAGTCCAGTGGGAAGGGACCTGCAGGGATCATCTGGTGCAACTGCCTGAGCACTTCAGGGCTGAGCAAAAGTCCCAGCATGTTCTAAATGCCTCTTAAACACTGACAGGCTTGGGGCATGGACCATCTCTCTAGGAAGCCTGTTCCAGTGTTTGAGCACCCTCTTGGTAAAGAAATGCTTCCTAATATCTCGTCTGACCCTCCCTGATGCAGCTTTGAACCTGCTCATCTCTCAGGTGGACACCTTGTCCAGAAGGATGCTGTGAGGAACAGATTCAGAAGCCTTACTGACCTCCAGAACAACTACATCCACCTCCTCCTACTAAAGGATATCAAATTAGTTACCCTGAGTGATCTCCTGTTGACTGTTCCCGATCACAGAATCATAGATTTGCTTGGTTGAAATAGACCTTTGAGATCATTGAGTCCAACCATACCTGTCCACTGCTAAACCACATCTCTGAGCACCCCATCTACCCTTTTAAACACCTCCAGGGATGAGGTCTCAGACCACCTCCTGGGCAGCCCATTCCAGTTCCTGAGAACCCTCTCAGTGAAGAAATTTTTCCTGACATCCAATCTGAACCTCCCCTGGTGCAGCTCAAGGCCGTGGCCTCTTGTTGTAGCACTGGTTACCTGGGAGAAAAGACACACGAGCGCCTCACTGCACCCTCCTTTCAGGTAGTTCTAGACAGGTATAAGGTCTCCCCTCAGGCTTCTTTTCTCCAGGCTCAACACCCCCAGTTCCCTCAGCTGGGAACTCAGCACACTTGTGCTCCAGACCCTTCCCCAGCTCCGTTCCCTTCTCTGGACACGCTCCAGCACCTCCAGGTCCTTCTTGGAGTGAGGGGCCCGAAAGTGCACAGTTTTCAAGGTGTGGCCTCACCAGTGCTGAGTACAGGGGAAGGATGACTTCCTGCTCCTGCTGGCCACACTGCTTTTGACCCAGGCCAGGATGTCCTTGGCCTTATTGGCCACCTGGGCACTCTTCTGACTCAAGTTCAGCCACTGTCGACCAACACCCCCAGGTCCTTTTCTGCCGGGCAGCTTTCCAGCCACTCTGCCCCAAGCCTGGAGCGTTGCATGGGGTTGTTGTTACCCAAGTGCAGGACCTGGTACTTGGTCTTGTTGAACCTCACACATTTGGCCTCAGCCCATGGATCCAGCCTGTCCAGATCCCTCTGTAGAGCCTTCCTACTTTCAAGCAGATCAGCAATTCCACCCAACTTAGTGTCATCTGTGAATTTACTGCAGATGCACTCAATTAGTTCATCCAGATCATTGTTAGAGAAGTTAAACAGAGCTGATCCCAACACTGAGCCCTGGGGAACACCACTGGTGACCGGCCACCAGCTGGATTTAACTCCATTCCCCACAACTCTTTGGGCCCAGCCATCGAGACAGCTTTTAACCCAGCAGCGAGTGTGCCTGTCCAGGCCATTGGCAGCCAGTTTCTCCAGGAGAATCCTCTGGGAAATGGTGTCAAAGGCTTTACTAAAGTCCAGGTAGTCAACATCCACAGCCTTTCCTTCATCCACTAAGCAGATCACCTTGTCATAGAAGGAGATCAGGTGAGTGAAGCAGGACCTGCCTTTCACAAACCCAGGCTGACTGGGCCTCATCACCTGGTTGGCCTGTGTGGTAGCACTCAAAACGATCTGCTCCACGACCTTCCAGGGCACCGAGGTCAGACTGACAGGCCTTTTAAATGCTTTTCAACAGTACCCAGTGAAATCTTCTCCATAATTGTTCCAGGTTCTGTGGTTGGACTGACAGGTCTGCAGTTTCCTGACTCTTCACTCACACGCTCTTCATACATGGGAATGACGTTGCCCAGCCTGCAGTGAGGACCTCTCCAGACTCCTAAATTACACAGAGGGTTCCTTGCTGTGTTATCAGCACTTGTTGGTGAGGAAGATGAGGTGAGGCAGGAAGGGTGTCTGTGCCTCTGAGTTGCTGGGTGCTGGAGTGCCTGGCAGGCAAGAGGCACGCTGGGCCAATGCAGGGCTGGTTTGGGGCTGCCAGTGATTCAGGTGGAGTCACGTCTGTCCCCCAGAAAGGGGGGTTGTGTGACTGGATGTGCAGAAATCCTTGGGGAAAGATGGTTTGAACGGAGAGATGCCAAGGAAACGACCTGATTCTTTTAACTGAATGTGGAGGAATCTCATGAATTTCAAAAAGGGGTGGTGCAGAGTCCTGATTCCAGGGAAGAACCAGCCCAGGCAGCAGGAATGTCTGGAGGCCAATTGGCCAGAAAGCAGCTTAGCAGAGAAGGACCTTGTGGTCCTGGTGGAGAACAAATGGACCATGAGGTGCCAATGCCCCCTTGCAGGGAAAAAAAGTCCAGCAATCTCCAGTGTGACATTAGGAACAGCGTTGCCAGCAGGTGGAGGGAGGTGACCCTTCCTGTCTCCTCAGTACTGAGGAGGATCCATGTGGGGTGCTGTGTATGGTTTTAGGCTTCCCAGTGGTAGAAGGACAAGGACTTATTTAATCAAGGTCACAACAGGGCCACCAAGATTCTGAAGGTGTTGGAGCATCTTTCCTGTGAGGAGAGGCTGAGAGAGCTGGGACTGTTCATCCAGGAGACAATAATGCACAGGGCAGCAGTCACGAGTGTGTAGAAATCTGTGATGGTCAGAAATGAAGTCAAGACAGCGTGGTTCTTGTGAGCAGTGCACACTAGCAGGACAAGAGTCCATGGGCAGAGGGGAGAACAGATGGAGCTCCATGGGCAGAGATGGCAAAGCCTTTTTCCTTGTGAGGTTGGTGACAGAGTGGCAGAAGTGGTGGAGTCTCTGCCCTGGGAGATACTGAAAACCTGAGTGGCCATGGTCCCAGAAAAGCTGTTCTGGGTGGCCCTGTTTGGTGGAAGGTCGGTGGAAGCACATTCTCTCCAGAGGTTCCTGTTGAAATACATGTTTCAGTGATTGTGTTTGGTGGGAGGGCTGGGCTGGAGAAGAGAGAAACTCAAGTGCATGCTGGTACCAGGATATCGCATCAGAGGCGAGTCCAGGAGAACTTTGTGGTGTTTAAATCTTTGTTTGATCAAGTGCTGGTCTTGTGTCCCACTGTGGAATCCCCCAAGGTGCCAGTGTGTGTTGTTGTTGCATGTGGTGTCCTGTTTTGTGGCAGAGTTCTTGTGGGCCTTTTCCACCCACCCTGATGGCCTCTTGAGGCCTGGCTTTGTGCAAGGTGAAGCTGGAGGAGCCTTCTGAGAAGAAATGAAGAGGAGGCGTCTGAGGCTGGGATGCAGGAAATCTTTATTGAAAGGATGAAAGAGTGGGAAGGCAGGAGCACCAAGTGGAAGTGGTGTGGTTGAAGGTGCAAGAAGGGTGACAATTAGCCAAGGTCTGGCCCCTTCTCTCCTTCCTCGCTTGGTGCCTTGAGAGGAGGAGCAGTGGATGGAGAGCCCATGGGCCAGGAACATGGTTGAGGTGCGTCCTCAGTGCATGGCGTGGCTGTCAGGTGTGGGTGTTTGGTGTGAGGGGAGGTGGCAGGAGCCTTAGCAGGGGTAGCAGCCCCTTCTGGCGCCGAAGCAGCCCAGGCCTCCGAAGCCGTAGCCGTAGCCGAAGGCTCCAGAGGAGACGGGCACTCCCTGGGAGCTGAGGGCGCTGCCCACGGCAGCCGATGAGGAGGATCCGACGGCGGTGTTCTGGGGGAAGGAGCTGAGGATGGGTCCTGGCAGGGTGACCAGCACGGTGGGAGGCTGGATGGTGACTGTGGAGTCCTGGCACTGCCTGACACAGGGCTCGTTGCAGCTGTTGGCCAGCGGGGCGGGTGGGCAGGAGCCGCAGAGGTCGTAGCAGGCCATGTGTGTGGTGTGGAGGGGCCCTGGAAGAGAGGGTGTTGAGCAAGCGGAGGGGCGTGGGGGTGCGAGGGGCGGTGTTGCAGGAGGGCGAGGGGTTAGGGAGGGCTGGTGTGGGGCTGTGGGGAGCGTGGCGGTGGGGAGGCGTGAGGGCTGGTGAGGCTGGGGCAGAGCGTGCTGGAAGAGAGGGGCCAGGTGGGGCAGGAGCAGGAGGGGCAGGGGGTTGAGGCTCACCTTGTTGAGCGCGGAGGAGAAGGCGTGAGGAGAAGTGTGTGAGGGAGGGAGGCGCGGGGCCGGTTTTATTCTGGTCCCCGAGGGGCGGGACAGCCTTTGCGCATGCCGGCATTTTGCAGCAAGCGGCTGTTCCGTGCCCCAGCTGGACATGGAGGAATGAGGTGGGGAGTGTTTTCCTTCCCACAACGCTGCTTTTCATGGCCTTCTCTTGAGGCCGTGTCCCTGTGGCCCTGGCGGCAGCTTTCAAGTGCCAGTGGGTGTTTGGGAGGGTTTGCACGGAATCTGTGTGTCAGGGCATTTGGCAGACACAGCCAAAGAACGGGAGATGATGTCATCTTGTGGCACTCGTGTGTGTGGTTTGTGGGTGTCTTGTCACAGGGGGACCTCACTTCCTCACCATCCTGGCAGGCTGGAGATGTGCTGGGTGTTAGGGGTTCCTGTTCTATTGTGTTTTATCCCTCTTTACCTCACTGCCATCTCACTTTGCCTGTCTTTACCCCTGGCTGTTCCCATTGGGTGAGGTCTGTGAGTGTCTTGGTGCCCCTCTTGCCTGTAAGGTTGTAGCTGACTGCACTGGGTCTACGTGTCACGGTTTTGGTAACGAGGCTTCAAGGGTGGCTCCTGTGAGAGGTTCATGAAGATTCCCCCATGTTTGATAGAGATTCTCCATGGGCTGAGTGATGTGCTGGGTGGGAGGAAGATAGAACAGAGATCTTGTGTGTGAACAGAGAGCTTCTCCTGTACCTCAGAGAAAAAAACAAAAGGAGAATTTATGGCCTTTGGCAGAAGGGGCAGAGAACTCAGGTGAACTACAAGGATGTCTTGGGTTTATGCAGGGAGAAAGTAGATGGGTAAAAGCCCAACTAGAACTTTAGTCCCAGTGTACTGGAGATTAGCAAATGTGACACCCATCTCCAAGAATGTCTGGAAGGTGAATCCAGAGATCTACAGGCCTGTCAGGCTGACCTCAGTGCCAGGGAAGCTTATGGAGCAGGTCATCTTGAGTGCCATCACTCAGCATGTGCAGGACAACCAGGAGTCCAGGCCTAGTCAGCATGGGTTTGTGTAAGGCACGTCCTGCTTGACTGACCTGATGTGCTTCTATGACAAGGTGACCTGCTTAGTGGATGAGGGAAAGGCTGTGGATGTGGTGTGCATGGACTTTAGTAAAGCCTTTCACATCGCTTCCCACAGCATTCTCCTGCAGAAACTGGCTGCTCGTGGCTTGGATGGGTGCAGTCTTTGCTGGGTGAAAAACTTTCTGCATGTTGGGGCCCAAAGAGTTGTGGTGAATGGAGTTAAATCCAGCTGGTGAGCAGTGCCCAGAGGTGTTCCCCAGGGCTCAGTGTTGGGGACAGTTCTGTTTAATATCTTTATTAACTGTCGGGATGAGGGGATCGAGTGCAGTGTCAGTGAGTTTGCAGGTGACACCACGTTGGGTGGGAGTGTTGATCTGCTTGAGTTTGGGAAGACTCTACGAAGGGATCTGGACAGGCTGGGTTGATGTAGTGAGGCCAACTGTGTGAGGTTCAACAAGGCTGAGTTGTGGCTCCTGCACTTGGGTCACCACAACCCCATGCAGCGCTCCAGGCTTGGGGCAGAGTGGCTGGAAAGCTGCCCGGCAGAAAAGGACCTGGGGGTGTTGGTCGCCAGCCGGCTGAATGTGAGCTGGCAGTGTGCCCAGGTGGCCACGAAGGCCACCAGCATCTTGGCTTGTATCAGCACTAGTGTGGCCAGCAGGAGCAGGGCAGTGATCGTCCTCGTGTACTGGGCACTGGTGAGGCGGCCCCTCGAGTGCTGGGTTCAGTGTTGGGCCCCTCACTCCAAGAAAGAAGGGAGGGGTTTGGGGAAGGTGTTTTGAGATTTGGTTTTGTTTCTCCATATTCTAATCTGACATTGATATGTAATTAATTAAATTAATTTCCTTAAGTCGAGTGAGTCAATTGGTGAGTGATGTCCCGCTCCTTAAAGGAACTGAGGAATTTTATCTCGTATATTTCTCTCCCCTGTCCAGTTGGGGATGAGGAGTGATAGCGCAGCTTGCACCCCACAGCGAGGGGCATGGTTATTTGGGCACCTGGTATGGGTTGCCTCTTTTTTCTGGCAGCAAGGGAAGACAGGGACAAGGAACCCTGTTTGAGTGTCCCAGAGGTGTTGCAGCACAGATGGAAGGTGATGTGGACACAGCCAGTGGTGGGGGCAGTGGCTTTGGGACAGCTCAGCAAGGGGGGAAGATGCCAGGACCCTGCATGGTTGGTCCAAGGACCCTGTGGCTGAGGAATAGTGACACGTGATGGGCACAGGATGTGTGTGGTGAGGGCTCTGTGGCACCCAGCAGGGCAGATGTTTGCTTTGGAGAGTTTGGGTTGTTGCTGTGATCAGCATTTTTAGCAGCATTTTGTCTTTGTGTCCCACCTGTCCCCCTCTCTTCACCCTGGTGTTTCCTTGCCATTTGTTCTCCATTTTTTTATATTGATTCTTTTCTCTCTTTTCTGTTTATATTTGGCATTTTTTTTGGGCTCCTTGGTTGATCTGAACAATGTGTTTCTGTGGGGCTTTCTCAGCAGGTTTTTTTGTCATCCTGTTTTGGCAACATTTTCTTCCAGCGGGACATTTCATTTTCTTGTAGGCATTTCTGGATCTACTCTCAGTGGGAAGACACGTGGGGCTTTTGGATCTTCAGCAGGTTATTTTCCTGCTGAGAAGCCCAGAAAGTAGGGGTAGAAAGAGTGTGCAGTGAGATGAAGTGCCAAGTGGTTGAAGGGCTGGGCTTAGAGGCTTGTGAGGACAAGAGGCCATGTGCACAAGTCAAAACAGATGGAACTCCATGGGCAAAGGCAGCAAAGCCTTTTTCATTGTGAAGGTGGTGAAAGAGTGGAAGAGGTGGTGGAATCTCCATCCTGGGAGATGGTGAAAACCTGACTGGCCATTGACCAGGACAACCTGCTCTGGCTGTCCCTGCCTGAGCAGGTAGGGGCAAGCACGAGCTCTCCAGAGGCTTCTGCCAAAGTATCTGCTTTAGTGATTGTGTTTGATGGGAGGACACTTGGGGTTCTTGGATCTGTGGCAGGTTATTTTCCCTTCCCCTACCAGTTTCTTGCAGGGTCTGGTGTCGTATTTTTTGATGGCAGCTCTTTTGGGGTGTTGTTGATTCTGGGCATTTTCACTCTCTCTGACCCCTCACGGTCCCCCAGCTCCTGTCGCGTGAGGCCTTTGGTTTTGTTTGCTTTTGTTTGCTTTTGTTTGCTTTTGGGCAGCGCTCACACTGCTTCATTCCCTCATTCACCCTCCACTGTCCCACGTTGTGGAAGCCCCCCAGGTGCCAGTGTGTGTTGTTGTTGGTTGTGTTGGCCTTTTTTGTGGCAGAGTTCTTGTGGCCCTTTTCCACCCACCTGATGGCCTCTTGAGGCCTGGCTTTGTGCAAGGTGAAGCTGGAGGAGCCTTCTGAGAAGAAATGAAGAGGAGGCGTCTGAGGCTGGGATGCAGGAAATGTTTATTGAAAGGATGAAAGAGTGGGAAGGCAGGAGCACCAAGTGGGAGTGATGAGGTCGAAGGTGCGAGAAGGGTGACAATTAGCCAAGGTCTGGCCCCTTCTCTCCTTCCTTGCTTGGTGCCTTGAGAGGAGGAGCAGTGGATGGAGAGCTCGTGGGCCAGGAACATGGTTGAGATGCATCCTCAGTCCATGGTGTGGCTGTCAGGGTGTGGGTGTTTGGTGTGAGGGGAGGTGGCAGGAGCCTTAGCAGGGGTAGCAGCCCCTTCTGGCGCCGAAGCAGCCCAGGCCTCCGAAGCCGTAGCCGTAGCCGAAGGCTCCAGAGGAGACGGGCACTCCCTGGGAGCTGAGGGCGCTGCCCACGGCAGCCGATGAGGAGGATCCGACGGCGGTGTTCTGGGGGAAGGAGCTGAGGATGGGTCCTGGCAGGGTGACCAGCACGGTGGAAGGCTGGATGAGGACTGTGGAGTCCTGGCACTGCCTGACACAGGGCTCGTTGCAGCTGTTGGCCAGCGGGGCAGGACGGCAGGAGCCGCAGAGGTCGTAGCAGGCCATGTGTGTGGTGTGGAGGGGCCCTGGAAGAGAGGGTGTTGAGCAAGCGGAGGGGCGTGGGGGTGCGAGGGGCGGTGTTGCAGGAGGGCGAGGGGTCAGGGAGGGCTGGTGTGGGGCTGTGGGGAGCGTGGCGGTGGGGAGGCGTGAGGGCTGGTGAGGCTGGGGCAGAGCGTGCTGGAAGAGAGGGGCCAGGTGGGGCAGGAGCAGGAGGGGCAGGGGGTTGAGGCTCACCTTGTTGAGCGCGGAGGAGAAGGCGTGAGGAGAAGTGTGTGAGGGAGGGAGGCGCGGGGCCGGTTTTATTCTGGTCCCCGAGGGGCGGGACAGCCTTTGCGCATGCCGGCATTTTGCAGCAAGCGGCTGTTCCGTGCCCCAGCTGGACATGGAGGAATGAGGTGGGGAGTGTTTTCCTTCCCACAACGCTGCTTTTCATGGCCTTCTCTTGAGGCCGTGTCCCTGTGGCCCTGGCGGCAGCTTTCAAGTGCCAGTCGGTGTTTGGGAGGGTTTGCACGGAATCTGTGTGTCAGGGCATTTGGCAGACACAGCCAAAGGACATGAGATGATGTCATCTTGTGGCACTCATGTGTGTGGTTTGTGGGTGTCTTGTCACGAGGGGACCTCACTTCCTCACTGTCCTGGCAGGCTGCTCTGGCATTTGGAGCTGTGCTGGGCATTAGAGGTTCCTGTTTCATTGTGTTTTATCACTGTCCAGCTGACTGCCATCAGCTTTCAAGTGACAGTCGGTGTTTGGGAGGATTTTCACCGAATTGGCATGTTCAGAGCATTTACCAGAGATGAGCAAAGCGCAGGAGAGGTGCGGTGTGGTCAGTGAGGTGTCATCCCGTGGCATCGTGTGCTGTGGTTTGCGGGGGTGTTGTGCCAACGGGGCCTCACTTCCTCACAGCCCTGGAAGGCTGCTCTGGGCTCTGCAGGTTTGCTGAGAGTTCTGTGCTGAGAGCTCGGGGCTGCCCCTTCCATTGCCTTTGATCTTCTTCCACCTCACTGCCATCTTGCTGAGCCTGCCTTGAGTCCTGGATGTCCTTGTTGCTTGTTTTCTGTCAGTGTCTTGGTGCCCCTCTTGCTTGTCAGGGTGTAGCTGGGTGCATTGGGTTTGTGAGGGAAGGTTTTGTAGCCAGGGGGTGCACGGGTGGCTTCTGTGTCAGGTTCATGAATATTCCCCCATGTTCCATAGAGAGTCTCCATGTGCTGGAAGAGGAGTTTGTGGGAAGAAGACTGAGCTGTGTGAATAGAGGGCTTTGGCTGGGTCTCAGGAAAACAGAAGAGAGCTTTTGACCATTGGAGAAAGGGGAGATAACTTGGGTGGATCCCAGGGATGGCCAGTGGGGCAAAGTCCAACTAGAACTTAATATGGATCCATAAAAGAGGGAAGAGAAAATGTTTGTATCCCTACCTTAGCAGCACAAGGAGGGGTAAGGAGAATCTCCATCTGTTATTGGATGTGGAGGGAAATATTTTGACAGAGGAGGAGGAAAAGCCTGAGGTATTTGATGTCTTTTTGCCTTGGTCATTAACAATAAGATCACTTGTTCTGTGAGTAGGCAGCATTTTTAGCTGTAAGACAGGTCTTCACAGCAGAGCGAATCCCCCATAATCCAAGGGGAAATGGTTAGTGACCTGCTACACCACCGAGACAGTCACAGGTCTATGGGGCCACATGGGATCCCCCCAAAGGCACTGAGGGAGCCTATGGAAGTGCTCACCAAGGCACTTGCCATCACTGATCTGCAGTGCTGGCTTACTGGGGAGTTCCCAGTGGACTGGAGGTCAGCAAATGTGATGCCCACCTACAAGAAGGGCTGGAAGAAAAATCCAGGGAATTACAGACCTGTTGGTCTGACCTTTGTGCCAGGGAAGGTGACACAGCAGATCATGTTGAGTGCCATCACTCAGCATGTGCAGGACAACCAGGATTCCAGGCCCAGTCAGCCTGGGTTTATTAAATGCAGGTCCTGCTTGACTGACCTGATCAGCTTCTATGACAAGATGACCTGCTTAGTGCATAAGGGAAAGGCTGTGGATGTGGTGTACATGGACTTTAGTGAAGCCTTTGACACCATTTCCCACAGCATTCTCCTGCAGAAACTGGCTGCTCATGGCTTGGATGGTGCAGTCTTTGCTGGGTAAAAAACTGCCTGGTTGGCTGGGCCCGGTGACTTGGGGGCCGGTCCCAAGAGGTCTTCCCCAGGGCTCAGTATTGGCACCAGCTCTGTTTATGATCTTCATCACTGATCTGGAGAAGGGT
The DNA here is from genome assembly GCA_907165065.1 of Caprimulgus europaeus. The sequence goes on along the minus strand of OU015525.1, from coordinate 1,341,125 downwards.
GCAGCGAATGAAAATGGGAAGGAAAAAGGACTCCAAGCCTTTTTCTGAGTAAAGCAAGCTGCTGCTCCATTATCAGTGAGAATCCACGATTCCCTTGTCCCCGGGCATCTTTGCCAGCGAGAGTTTCTGTTTTCCCTCTCTCTCATTCTCCTCTCACGGTTACATTTATACATCTGTGTTCTCAAAGCAGTCAAGCTACACAGGACATAAAGCAGGATACTTCCTGGCACAGCCACACTTGTGGCAGTTTTCAGCCACATCTCAGTACACACACTCCTTCAGGTGGCCTTCCAGCCCGACCTTCTCACACATTCAGCATCTCCTGTCCTGTGGAGCTTGTTAACCTTGATCAGTCTCAATTTATCTCCCACCTGTTCAGCACAGTTCCCACACAAGGGGATGGAGTGCACCCTCAGTGAGTTTGCAGGTGACCCCTAGTTGGGTGGGGGTGCTGATCTGCTGGAGGTTGGGAAGGCTCTACAGAGGGATCTGGACAGGCTGGGTTGATGTAGTGAGGCCAACTGTGTGAGGCTCAACAAGGCTGAGTTGTGGCTCCTGCACTTGGGTCACCACAACCCCATGCAGCGCTCCAGGCTTGGGGCAGAGTGGCTGGAAAGCTGCCCGGCAGAAAAGGACCTGGGGGTGTTGGTCGCCAGCCGGCTGAATGTGAGCTGGCAGTGTGCCCAGGTGGCCATGAAGGCCACCAGCATCTTGGCTTGTATCAGCACTAGTGTGGCCAGTAGGAGCAGGGCAGTGATAGTCCTCGTGTACTGGGCACTGGTGAGACGGCCCCTCGAGTGCTGGGTTCAGTGTTGGGCCCCTCACTCCAAGAAGAACACTGAGGTGCTGGAGCGTGTCCAGAGAAGGGTGACAGTGGTGGTGAAGGGTCTGGAGCCCAAGTGTGATGAGGAGCGACTGGGGAAACTGGGCTGGTTTAGCCTGGAGAGAAGGACACTGAGGGAAGGCTTTATTTTTCTCTCTGCAGCTCTCAGAGCAGAAGTTGTAGTGAGGTGGGGTCAGTCTCTTCTCCTGGGCAATAAGTGACAGGACGAGAGGAAATGGTGTCAGGTTGGGCCATGGGAGGTTTAGATTGGATAATAGGAAACATTTCTTACTGACAGGGTGATGGAGCATTGGAACAGCCTGCCCAGGGAAGATGTTGAATCACCATCCTTGGAGGTCGTTAGAAGCCCTGTAGATGTGGATCTAAGGCACACAGTGGTGAACTTGGCAGGATTATGTTAATGTACTTGGTGATTTCAAGCGTCTTTTCCCACCTCAGTGATTCTGTGATTTTCTGAAGGACATGGACTGAGATGACCTTATTGTAAGGGGATATCCAATAGGTTAAAGAGGACCTTTTCCTAGTGACCCCATGTTGACTGTGCCTGATGACTGCATTGTCCTTTAAATGCCTTTGAGCAGCACCCAGTAGGATCGTGTCCATGTTTGTTTGAGGCTCTGTGGTTGCACTGACAGCTCTGCACTTTCCTGGCTCTTCACTCCAACCTTCTCTATAAACTGGAATTCCGTGGACTAACGCTGTGTGACTGGATGTGCAGGAGTCCTTGGGAAAAGAGGGTTTGAACCCATGAATTCTGAGGGAGCGTCCTGACTTTCTTGCAGTGGACATAGAGGAATCTCATGGAATTTAGCAAGGGGAGATAGAGAGTCCTCTTTGTGAGGAAGAACCAGCCCAGGCAGCAGGAATGGCTGGGGGCCAATTGGCCAGAAAGCAGCTTAGCAGAGAAGGACCTTGTGGTCCTGGTGGAGAACAAATGGACCATGAGGTGGCAATGCAGCCTTGCAGGGAAAGGGGCCACCACTCTCCAGGGTGACATTAGGAACAGCGTTGCCAGCAGGTGGAGGGAGGTGACCCTTCCTGTCTCCTCAGCACTGGGGAGGATCCATGTGGGGTGCTGTGTGTGGCTTTAGGCTCCCCAGCAGAAGAAGGACATGGACTTAGTGGATCAAAGCCACTGCAGGGCCAGCAAGGTTCTGAAGGGGTTGGAGCATCTTTCCTGTGAGGAGAGGCTGAGAGAGCTGGGACTGTTCATCCAGGAGACAATAATGCACAGGGCAGCAGTCACGACTGTGTATAAATCTGTGATGGCCAGGAGTGAATGAATTCTCTCCAGAGGTTCCTGTTGAAATACATGTTTCAGTGATTGTGTTTGGTGGGAATGCTGGGCTGGGGAAGAGAGAAACTGAAGTGCATAGTGGCACCAGGAGATTTCATCAGAGATGTGTGCAGAGGAGCTTTGTTTGATCAACTGCTGCTCTTGTGTCCCATTGTGGAAGCCACCCAGGTGCCAGTGTGTGTTGCTGTACCATGTGGTGTCCTATTTTGTGGCAGAGTACTTGTGGCCCTTTTCCACCCACCCTGATGGCCTCTTGAGGCCTGGCTTTGTGCAAGGTGAGGCTGGAAGAGCCTTATGAGAAGAAATGAAGAGGAGGCATCTAAGGCTGGGATGCAGGAAATCTTTATTGAAAGGATGAAAGAGTGGGAAGGCAGGAGCACCAAGTGGGAGTGATGTGGTCGAAGATGCAAGAAGGGTGACAATTAGCCGAGGTCTGGCCCCTTCTCTCCTTCCTTGCCTGGTGCCTTGAGAGGAGGAGCAGTGGATTGAGAGTCCATGGGCCAGGAACATGGTTGAGGTGCGTCCTCAGTCCATGGCGTGGCTGTCAGGGTGTGGGTGTTTGGTGTGAGGGGAGGTGGCAGGAGCCTTAGCAGGGGTAGCAGCCCCTTCTGGCGCCGAAGCAGCCCAGGCCTCCGAAGCCGTAGCCGTAGCCGAAGGCTCCAGAGGAGACGGGCACTCCCTGGGAGCTGAGGGCGCTGCCCACGGCAGCCGATGAGGAGGATCCGACGGCGGTGTTCTGGGGGAAGGAGCTGAGGATGGGTCCTGGCAGGGTGACCAGCACGGGGGGAGGCTGGATGGTGACTGTGGAGTCCTGGCACTGCCTGACACAGGGCTCGTTGCAGCTGTTGGCCAGCGGGGCGGGTGGGCAGGAGCCGCAGAGGTCGTAGCAGGCCATGTGTGTGGTGTGGAGGGGCCCTGGAAGAGAGGGTGTTGAGCAAGCGGAGGGGCGTGGGGGTGCGAGGGGCGGTGTTGCAGGAGGACGAGGGGTTAGGGAGGGCTGGTGTGGGGCTGTGGGGAGCGTGGCGGTGGGGAGGCGTGAGGGCTGGTGAGGCTGGGGCAGAGCGTGCTGGAAGAGAGGGGCCAGGTGGGGCAGGAGCAGGAGGGGCAGGGGGTTGAGGCTCACCTTGTTGAGCGCGGAGGAGAAGGCGTGAGGAGAAGTGTGTGAGGGAGGGAGGCGCGGGGCCGGTTTTATTCTGGTCCCCGAGGGGCGGGACAGCCTTTGCGCACGCCGGCATTTTGCAGCAAGCGGCTGTTCCGTGCCCCAGCTGGACATGGAGGAATGAGGTGGGGAGTGTTTTCCTTCCCACAACGCTGCTTTTCATGGCCTTCTCTTGAGGCCGTGTCCCTGTGGCCCTGGCGGCAGCTTTCAAGTGTCAGTCGGTGTTTGGGAGGGTTTGCACGGAATCTGTGTGTCAGGGCATTTGGCAGACACAGCCAAAGTGTAGGAGAGGTGCGGTGTCATCAGTGATGTCATCTTGTGGCACTCGTGTGCTGTGGTTTGTGGGTGTCTTGACACAGGGGGACCTCACTTCCCCCCTGTCCTGGCACGCTGCTCTGGCATTTGGAGGTGTGCTGGGCATTAGTGGTTCCTGTTTCATTGTGTTTTATCACTGTCCAGCTGACTGCCATCAGCTCTCAAGTGACAATCGGTGTTTGGGAGGATTTTCACCGAATTGGCATGTTCAGAGCATTTACCAGACGCGGCCAAAGCGCAGGAGAGGTGCCGTGTGGTCAGTGAGGTGTCATCCCGGGGCATCGTGTGCTGTGGTTTGCGGGGGTGTTGTGCCAAAGGGGCCTCACTTCCTCACAGCCCTGGAAGGCTGCTCTGGGCTCTGCAGGTTTGCTGAGAGTTCTGTGCTGAGAGCTCGGGGCTGCCCCTTCCATTGCCTTTGATCTTCTTCCACCTCACTGCCATCTTGCTGAGCCTGCCTTGAGTCCTGGATGTCCTTGTTGCTTGTTTTCTGTGAGTGTCTTGGTGCCCCTCTTGCTTGTCAGGGTGTAGCTGGGTGCATTGGGTTTGTGAGGGAAGGTTTGTAGCGAGGGGGTGCACGGGTGGCTTCTGTGTCAGGTTCATGAATATTCCCCCATGTTCCATAGAGAGTCCCCATGTGCCAGAAGAGGAGCTGGTGGGGAAGAAGACTGAGCTGTGTGAGTAGAGGCTTTGGCTTGGTCTCAGGAAAACAGAAGAGAGCTTTTGACCATTGGAGAAAGGACAGATAACTCGGGGGGACTACAGGGATGGCTTGATGTTTTCCAGGGAGGCAATTAGAAGGGGCAAAACCCAACTAGAACTGAATGTGGCTACTGCCAAAAAAGGGAAGAGAAAATGTTTGTATCCCTACCTTAGCAGCACAAGGAGGGGTGAGGAGAATCTCCATCTGTTATTGGATGTGGAGGCAAATATTTTGAGAAAGGAGAAGGAAAAGACTGAGGTACTTGGTGTTTTTGTGCCTCAGTCGTTAATAGTGGGACAATTTGCTCTGGGGGAATGCAACATTTCTAGCTGTAAGACAGATGTGGAGAGCAGAGTGAATCCCCCATAATCCAAGGGGAAATGGTTAGAGATCTGCTACACCACTGAGACAGTCACAGGTCTATGGGGCCAGATGGGATCCACTGAAGGGCACTGAGGGAGCCGATGGAAGTGCTCACCAAGGCACTTGCCATCATTGATCAGCAGTGCTGGCTCACCAGGGAGGTCCCAGTGGACTGGAGGTCAGCAAATGTGACACTCACCTACCAGAAGGGCTGCAAGGAATATCCAGGGAATTACAGGACTCTCAGTCTGACCTTTGTACCAGGGAAGGTGATAGAGCAGATCACGTTGAGAGCCATCATGCAGCACGTGCTGGATAAATAGTTGCTGAGCCCCAGTCAGCCTGGGTTTATGAAAAGTCGTTCTTGCCTGTTCCCATTTAACTAGCCTGATGTGCTTCTGTGACAAGGTGACCCACCTAGGGCATGAGGGAAAGGCTGTGGATTTTGTCTAACTAGACTTTACTAAAGCGTTTGACACTGTTTCCCACAGCATTCTCTTGGAGAAACTGGCTGCTCATGTCTTGGATGGATGTAGTCTTTGCTGGGTAAAAATCTAGCTGGATGGCTGGGCCCAGAGAGTTGTGGTGAATGGAGTTAAATCCAGTTGGTGTCCGGTCAGCAGTGGAGTACCCAGGGCTCAGTGTTATGAAAGCTTTGTTTGATAAGTTTATCACTGATCTCTATGTGGGGATCGAGTGCACCCTCGGTAAATCCAACTGTGTGAGGTTCAACAAGGCTGAGTTGTGGCTCCTGCACTTGGGTCACCACAACCCCATGCAGCGCTCCAGGCTTGGGGCAGAGTGGCTGGAAAGCTGCCCGGCAGAAAAGGACCTGGGGGTGTTGGTCGCCAGCCGGCTGAATGTGAGCTGGCAGTGTGCCCAGGTGGCCACAAAGGCCACCAGCATCTTGGCTTGTATGAGCACTAGTGTGGCCAGCAGGAGCAGGGCAGTGATCGTCCTCGTGTACTGGGCACTGGTGAGGTGGCCCCTCGAGTGCTGGGTTCAGTGTTGGGCCCCTCACTCCAAGATAGAAGGGAGGGGTTTGGGGAAGGTGTTTTGGGATTTGTTTTTATTTCTCAGGATTGTTCTGCGACATTGATTTGTAATCAATTAAATTAATTTCCCTAAGTTGTGTGATGAAATTTGTAAGTGATCTCCCTTTCTTTACCTTGGAAACTTGTCATAACGTCTCTCCAGTGTCCAGTTGAGGAGCGGGAGTGAGAGAGCAGCTTGGTGGGCACTTGGTGTCCAGCCAAGGTCAACCCAGCACAGAGCCTCATCTCCACAGCAGAGCAGGGTCACAGGCTTGTTCTTGCACGTGGTCCCCAGTGCCCCATGCTGTGCCTCAGGGACCCCCCAGTGAGGAGGATGGTGACCTCACCCAGGGGCTTTGTGTGTGACCTGAGAGCAGAGGGCTGGTGGCTCGGGGTCCCCTGCACAGTTGTTGCAGTGACCCTGCAGCAGGGAGGTTGTTGTTCAGGAGTCCTCCTGCATGGGTGAGTGTGGGACCCTGCAGTGAAGAGGGGCTGGTGGCCTGGGGATCTGTGCCAAGGGATGAGTTGGGGACCCCATAGCAAGGTGAGTCCATGGGCTGGGGACTCCCATGTAGGAGGAATGGGGACCGTGCAGCCATTGGGACAGTGCAACAGGGACCCACACTTGGGTCAGGGGAGGACCCCACATTGAGAGGTGTGGTAATCTGGGCACCTGGCATGGGTGTTCCAGGGTTGTTGCAGCACAGATGGAAGGTGATGTGGACACAGCAAGTGGTGGGGGCTGTGCCTTTGGGACAGCTCAGCAAGGGGGACCCTGCATGGGTGGTCCAAGGACCCCATCCATGGCTGAGGACTGGTGACACGTGATGGGCACAGGATGTGTGTGGTGAGGGGTCTGTGGCACCCAGCAGGGCAGATGTTTGCTTTGGAGAGTTTGGGTTGTTGCTGTTGCTGTGATCAGCATTTTTAGCAGCATTTTGTCTTTGTGTCCCACCTGTCCCCCTCTCTTCACCCTGGTGTTTCCTTGCCATTTGCTCTCCATTTTTTTACATTGATTCTTTTCTCTCTTTTCTGTTTATTTTTGGCAGTTTTTTTGTGGGCTCCTTGGTTGATCTTAACAATGTGTTTCTGTGGGAAGACACGTGGGGCATTTGGATCTTCAGCAGGTTATTTTCCTGCTGAGAAGCCCAGAAAGTAGGGGCAGAAAGAGTGTGCAGTGAGATGGAGTGCCAAGTGGTTGAAGGGCTGGGCTTAGAGGCTTGTAATTTTTGTGAGGACAAGAGGCCATGTGCACAAGTGATAACAGATGGAACTCCATGGGCAAAGGCAGCAAAACCTTTTTCATTGTGAAGGTGGTGAAAGAGTGGAAGAGGTGGTGGAATTTCCATCCTGGGAGATGGTGAAAACCTGACTGGCCATTGTCCAGGACAACCTGCTCTGGCTGTCCCTGCCTGAGCAGGTGGGGGCAAGCACGAGCTCTCCAGAGGCTTCTGCCAAAGTAACTGCTTTAGTGATTGTGTTGGATGGGAGGACACTTGGGGTTTTTGGATCCTTGGCAGGTTATTTTCCCTTCCCCTACCAGTTTCTTGCAGGGTCTGGTGTTGTATTTTTTGATGGCAGCTCTTTTGGGGTGTTGTTGTTTCTGGGCAATTTCACTCTCTCTGACCCCTCACAGTCCCCCAGCTCCTGTCGCGTGAGGCCTTTGGTTTTGTTTGCTTTTGGGCAGCGCTCACACTGCTTCATTCCCTCATTCACCCTCCACTGTCCCACGTTGTGGAAGATGGCCAGGTGCCAGTGTGTGTTGTTGTTGGTTGTGTTGGCCTTTTTTGTGGCAGAGTTCTTGTGGCCCTTTTCCACCCACCCTGATGGCCTCTTGAGGCCTGGCTTTGTGCAAGGTGAAGCTGGAGGAGGCTTCTGAGAAGAAATGAAGAGGAGGTGTCTGAGGCTGGGATGCAGAAATCTTTATTGAAAGGATGAAAGAGTGGGAAGGCAGGAGCACCAAGTGGAAGTGATGTGATCGAAGGTGCGAGAAGGGTGACAATTAGCCAAGGTCTGGCCCCTTCTCTCCTTCCTTGCTTGGTGCCTTGAGAGGAGGAGCAGTGGATGGAGAGCCCGTGGGCCAGGAACATGGTTGAGGTGCATCCTCAGTCCATGGCGTGGCTGTCAGGGTGTGGGTGTTTGGTGTGAGGGGAGGTGGCAGGAGCCTTAGCAGGGGTAGCAGCCCCTTCTGGCGCCGAAGCAGCCCAGGCCTCCGAAGCTGTAGCCGTAGCCGAAGGCTCCAGAGGAGACGGGCACTCCCTGGGAGCTGAGGGCGCTGCCCACGGCAGCCGATGAGGAGGATCCGACGGCGGTGTTCTGGGGGAAGGAGCTGAGGATGGGTCCTGGCAGGGTGACCAGCACGGTGGAAGGCTGGATGGTGACTGTGGAGTCCTGGCACTGCCTGACACAGGGCTCGTTGCAGCTGTTGGCCAGCGGGGCAGGACGGCAGGAGCCGCAGAGGTCGTAGCAGGCCATGTGTGTGGTGTGGAGGGGCCCTGGAAGAGAGGGTGTTGAGCAAGCGGAGGGGCATGGGGGTGCGAGGGGCGGTGTTGCAGGAGGGCGAGGGGTTAGGGAGGGCTGGTGTGGGGCTGTGGGGAGCGTGGCGGTGGGGAGGCGTGAGGGCTGGTGAGGCTGGGGCAGAGCGTGCTGGAAGAGAGGGGCCAGGTGGGGCAGGAGCAGGAGGGGCAGGGGGTTGAGGCTCACCTTGTTGAGCGCGGAGGAGAAGGCGTGAGGAGAAGTGTGTGAGGGAGGGAGGCGCGGGGCCGGTTTTATTCTGGTCCCCGAGGGGCGGGACAGCCTTTGCGCATGCCGGCATTTTGCAGCAAGCGGCTGTTCCGTGCCCCAGCTGGACATGGAGGAATGAGGTGGGGAGTGTTTTCCTTCCCACAACGCTGCTTTTCATGGCCTTCTCTTGAGGCCGTGTCCCTGTGGCCCTGGCGGCAGCTTTCAAGTGCCAGTGGGTGTTTGGGAGGGTTTGCACGGAATCTGTGTGTCAGGGCATTTCACACACAGGAACCAAGCGTAAGAGCTGTGAGGTGTCAGCAGTGAGGTCATCCCATGGCACTGCTGTGCTGTGGTTTGCAGTGTCTTGTCCAGTGGGGACCTCACTTCTCACAGCCCTGGGAGGCTGCTCTGGGCTGTAGAGCTGTGCTGGGCGTTCAGTGTTGCCCCTTCCTTGGTGTTCAGGGACTTCTCACCTCACTGCCCCTTGGCTTTACCTGTCCGTAGGCCTGACTGTTCCTGTCTGCTGTGGTCTGTGGGTGCCTTGGTGTCCCTGGTGCTGGAGAGATGGCAGCTGGGTGCACTGGGTTTTTGTGGCAAGGATTTGTTTGTGAGGGGCTACAGGGGTGGCTTGTGAGTGAGATTCATTGAGATTCTTCATTTTTGAAGAGAGTCCCCACGTGCTGAAGCACAGACCTGTCTGCACAGAGGGCTTTGGCTGGATCTCAGGAACAATGAAAGAGCTTTTGACCTCTGGCAAAGAGGCAGAGAACTCCAGTGGACTTTGAGTATTTTTTGAGTGTATTCTGGGAGAAAAATAGAAGTGCCAAAACTCAACTAAAATTTCATCTGGCTACTGGCATAACAGACAGTTAAAAATGTTTATAGAAATTACTTAGCAGCCAAAGGAGTGTTAAGGGGAATCTCTCTCCTTTATTAGATGTGTGAGGAGACACAGTGACAAGGGATAAGCAAAAGGCTGAGGTACTTCCTGCCGTCTTTGCCTCAGTTTTTAGTACTAAGAGCACTTGTTCTGTGGGTACCCAGCCACCTGAGCTGGAAGACAGGGATGGGGAGCAGAATGAATCCCCCATAGTCAATGGGGAAATGGATAGAGACCTGCTACACCACTTGGACAGTCACAAGCCCATGAGATCCACCCAGTGGTACTGAGGGAGCTGGCAGAAGTGCTCGCCATGCCACTTTCCATCCTTTATCAGCAGTCCTGGCTTTTCCAGGAGGTCCCAGTTGCCTAGAGGTAAGCAAATTGGATGCCCATCTACAAGGAGGGTCAGAAGGAGAATCCAGGGAACTACAGGCCTGTCAGTCTGACCTTGGTGCCTGGGAGGGTTCTCTTGAGTGTCATCATATGGCACGTGCAGAACAACCAGATGATCAGGCCCAGTCAGCATGGGTTTATGAAAGGCAGGTCCTGCTTGACTGACCTGATGTGCTTCTGTGACAAGGTGACCTGCTTAGTGGATGAGGGAAAGACTGTGGATTTTATCTAACCAGACTTTAATAAAGCCAGAGAATTCTCCTGGAGAAAGTGGCTGCTCTTGTCTTGGATGGATGTAGTCTTTGCTGGGTAAAAATCTAGCTGGATGGCCAGGCCCAAAGCATGGTGATGAATGGAGTTAAATCCAGGTGATGGCCGGTCAGAAGAGCTGTTCCCCAGGGCTCAGTGTTGGGACCAGCTCTGCTTAATATTATTATCAATGATCTGCATGAGGGGATGGAGTGCACCCTCAGTGAGTTTGCAGGTGACCCCAAGTTGGGTGGGGGTGTTGATCTGCTGGAGGGTGAGAAGGCTCTACAGAGGGATCTGGACTGGCTGGATCAATGGGCTGAGTCCAACTGTGTGAGGTTCAACAAGGCTGAGTTGTGGCTCCTGCACTTGGGTCACCACAACCCCATGCAGCGCTCCAGGCTTGGGGCAGAGTGGCTGGAAAGCTGCCCGGCAGAAAAGGACCTGGGGGTGTTGGTCACCAGCCGGCTGAATGTGAGCTGGCAGTGTGCCCAGGTGGCCATGAAGGCCACCAGCATCTTGGCTTGTGTGAGCACTAGTGTGGCCAGCAGGAGCAGGGCAGTGATTGTCCTCGTGTACTGGGCACTGGTGAGGCGGCCCCTCGAGTGCTGGGTTCAGTGTTGGGTCACTCACTCCAAGATAGAAGGGAGGGGTTTGGGGAAGGTGTTTTGGGATTTGATTTTATTTCTCAGGATTGTTCTGTGACATTGATTTGTAATCAATTAAATTAATTTCCCTAAGTTGTGTGATGAAATTTGTAAGTGATCTCCCTTTCTTTACCTTGGAAACTTGTCATAACGTCTCTCCAGTGTCCAGTTGAGGAGCGGGAGTGAGAGAGCAGCTTGGTGGGCACTTGGTGTACAGCCATGGTCAACTCCCCACAGAGCCCCATCTCCAGAGCAGAGCAGGGTCACAGGCTTGTTCCTACACGTGGTCCCTAGTGCCCCATGCTGTGCCTCAGGGACCCCCCAGTGAGGAGGATGGTGACCTCACCCAGGGGCTTTGTGTGTGACCTGAGAGCAGAGGGCTGGTGGCTCGGGGTCCCCTGCACAGTTGTTCCAGTGACCCTGCAGCAGGGAGGTTGTTGTTCTGGAGCCCCCCTGCATGGGTGAGTGTGGGACCCTGCAGTGAAGAGGGGCTGGTGGCCTGGGGATCTGTGCCAAGGGATGAGTTGGGGACCCCGTAGCAAGGCGCTGCCCCTTCCATGGCGTTGGGTCCCTCCCTGCCTTGATCCCAGCTCGTTCAGCCTGTCTTTAGGCCTGGCCGTTGCCGGTGGGTGTGGTGTGTGGGGGTCTTGGTGCCCCTGTTGCTTGTGAGGTTGGAGGTGGGAGAAAGGAGGCTGCCTGTTTGGGCTGGTGCCCCCTTGTTGGCGTCCCTGGGGGCGGCAGTGGCAGCAGGCAGAGCAGGGCTGTTTGGCAGAGCCGGCCGTTGTCCTGGCAGCCCTGCTTCAGAGCTGGCAAGCCCTGTGCTGTGGGACGCCCTGCCATGCTCCCCACAGGCCTGTGCTGGCCCCTCCGTAGCGCTGCCCTTGGCTGGGGCCGGCACGTTTGCAGCCTGGGCTCTGGCAGGACACAGTGCTGGGATTGGGGGCTGATGCGTCCAAGGAAGTCTAGCAGAGCTTTTGCAAGGTGTGGAGAACAAGGCTTAGGAGCAGTGGTTGAGGGAACTGGGGGTGTTTAGTTGGCATAAGAAGGCGACTGAGGGGAGAAGAGAGCGCTCTCTACAGCTGCCTGCAATCCAGTTCCAGTGACGTGGCTGTCGGTCCGTTCTCTGCAGGAACAAGAGCAAACAGCCTCGAGTTGCACCAGGGGAGGTTTGGGTTGGACATTAGGGAGAATTCAATCAGCAAGGGGTTATTAATGATTGGAAGAGGCTTCCCAGGGAAGTGGTTGAGTCACCATGGCGGGAGGTATTTAAAAGAGGTGGAGACATGGCCCCTGGGGACATGGTTTAGTGGTGGATTTGGTGGCGTGAGGTTAACGCCTGGAGTCGATCCTGTTCCAAGTCTTTTCCAAGCGCAGTGACTCTGTGATTGTGTGTGGGGCACCCTGCAAGGGCAGGGGAGTTTGTGGAGAGGCCTTTGAGTGTGGCGAGAGGCAGAGGGGGAGCGGGAGCATCAGGCAGAGGAGGTGGTGAGCCAGGGCCTTTGGGGTGTTTCCTTGGGGTGAGTGCCGAGGGCTGAGGCCTCTTGTGTGCACAGTGGCTGAGAGGCAGCCAGAGGCTTTGGAGCTGGGCGAGGGCGTTGGAGGCGAGCACGCTGCACGGGGCTGCAGAGCCCAGGCCCTGGTGCTGGTGGCTGCGTGCCGGGGGGTTGCTGAATGGCAAGGCCTGCCCCAGCTCAGCCCCGGGGAGGGCTGCGCAGGCTGTTTTGCAGGCGAGCTGTTCTGGTGGCTGAGGAAGATGAAAGGCGCTCATCAGGAGTGCTGAGCCACTGGATGTTCCCAGGTCCATGGGGCCTGATGGGCTGCAGCCAGGAATGCTGAGGGAGCTGGCTGATGTCCTTGGGAGGCACCTCTGGATGAGCTTGGAAAGATCCTGGTGCCTGGGAGCAGTTCCTGAAGGCTGGAAGAGAGCTTCTCGCCCTCATGTCTTGAAGATGAAGAGAAAGGCTCTGGGAAATCAGGGGCTGGTGAAGCCTGTCCTCATTTCTGGGAAGGTGATGCAGGAAATCCTCGTGGAAGGCTTTGCCAATGCCCGGAAGGAGAAGAAGGTGGTGGGGAGTGGTCGACCTGGATTTACAAGGGGGAAGTCATGCTCGACTGACCTCGGTGTGTTTCACGAGGCAGTAACCAGCTTTGTGGGCGAGGACGGAGCTGTGGCTGTTTTTTACCATGACTTCTTTATTAAAGATTTTGACGCTTATTCCCCTTACACGCTCCTAGAGAAGCCAAGAAAGTAAAAGTTGTGTTAAGTGTCCAGTGAGATGGAGTGCCAAGGGGTTGAAGGGCTGGGCCCAGAGTATTGTGATCTGCGTGGGGACAAGAGGCCATGGGCACAAGTGAAAAAGATGGAACTCCATGTGCAAAGGCAGCAAAGCCTTTTTCATTGTGAGGCTGGTGAAAGAGTGGAAGAGGTGGTGGAATCTCCATCCTGGCAGATACTGAAAACCTGACTGGCCATGGTCCTGGACAACCTGCTCTGGCTGTCCCTGCTTGAGCAGTTGGGTAGAAGCATGAGCTCTCCAGAGGTTCTTGCTGAACTACATGATTCAGAGATTCTGTTTGGTGGGAGGGCTGGAGAGCCATGCTGGGGAAGAGAGTTAGTGAAGTGTGTGCCAACACAGAGATCTCATCAAAGGTGTGACAGGAGAGCTTTTGGTGTTGAAGCCTTTGTTTGGGCAAGTGCTGGTCTTGTGTCCCATTGTGGAAGCCCCCCAGGTGCCAGTCTGTGTTGTTGTTGGTTGTGGTGTCCTATTTTGTAGGAGAGGTCTTGTGGCCCTTTTCCACCCACCCTGATGGCCTCTTCAGGCCTGGCTTTGTGGCTGGTGAAGGAGAAGAAATGAAGAGGAGGCATCTGGGGCTGGGATGCAAGAAATCTTTATTGAAGGAAGCAAAGAGTGAAAAGGCAGGAGTGCGAAGTAGGAGGCAGCTGGTTTGAGGTTCAAGCAGGACGAGCATCAGCATCGTCATGTAGTAGATAAATCTGGAGCACCACAGTCTTCCTGTCCTGCAGTGAGAGCTTCACACTGGAGGTCCCCACTGGTCTTTGGCTTGTGAGAAGAGGGTTGTAGGAGAGTGGTGACAGTACCAGAAGGGGCAAATCAAAGAAAGAAGCCGGAGAAGAGGAGGAGGTTCATGGGCCATGTTTGCAGGCAGCCCAGGCTGGTCCCCTTCCCTGCTTCCTTGCCTGGTGCCTTGAGAGGAGGAGCAGTGGATGGAGAGCCCATGGGCCAGGAACATGGTTGAGGTGCATCCTCAGTCCATGGCGTGGCTGTCAGGTGTGGGTGTTTGGTGTGAGGGGAGGTGGCAGGAGCCTTAGCAGGGGTAGCAGCCCCTTCTGGCGCCGAAGCAGCCCAGGCCTCCGAAGCCGTAGCCGTAGCCGAAGGCTCCAGAGGAGACGGGCACTCCCTGGGAGCTGAGGGCGCTGCCCACGGCAGCCGATGAGGAGGATCCGACGGCGGTGTTCTGGGGGAAGGAGCTGAGGATGGGTCCTGGCAGGGTGACCAGCACGGTGGGAGGCTGGATGGTGACTGTGGAGTCCTGGCACTGCCTGACACAGGGCTCGTTGCAGCTGTTGGCCAGCGGGGCAGGACGGCAGGAGCCGCAGAGGTCGTAGCAGGCCATGTGTGTGGTGTGGAGGGGCCCTGGAAGAGAGGGTGTTGAGCAAGCGGAGGGGCATGGGGGTGCGAGGGGCGGTGTTGCAGGAGGGCGAGGGGTTAGGGAGGGCTGGTGTGGGGCTGTGGGGAGCGTGGCGGTGGGGAGGCGTGAGGGCTGGTGAGGCTGGGGCAGAGCGTGCTGGAAGAGAGGGGCCAGGTGGGGCAGGAGCAGGAGGGGCAGGGGGTTGAGGCTCACCTTGTTGAGCGCGGAGGAGAAGGCGTGAGGAGAAGTGTGTGAGGGAGGGAGGCGCGGGGCCGGTTTTATTCTGGTCCCCGAGGGGCGGGACAGCCTTTGCGCATGCCGGCATTTTGCAGCAAGCGGCTGTTCCGTGCCCCAGCTGGACATGGAGGAATGAGGTGGGGAGTGTTTTCCTTCCCACAACGCTGCTTTTCATGGCCTTCTCTTGAGGCCGTGTCCCTGTGGCCCTGGCGGCAGCTTTCAAGTGCCAGTCGGTGTTTGGGAGGGTTTGCACGGAATCTGTGTGTCAGGGCATTTGGCAGACACAGCCAAAGCGCAGGAGAGGTGCGGTGTCATCAGTGATGTCATCTTGTGGGACTCGTGTGCTGTGGTTTGTGGGTGTGTTGTGACGAGGGGCCCCTGTTTCCCCAGAGCCCTGGCAGGCTGGAGCTGTGCTGGGCGTTAGGGGTTCCTGTTTCATTGTGTTTTATCGCTCTTCCTCTCCCTGCCATCTCACTTCACCTGTCTTTAGGTCTTGTTGTTCCTGTTGGGCTTGGTCTGTGAGTGTCCTTGTGCTCCTCTTGCTTCTAAGGTTGTCTCTGGGTGCATTGGGTTTACGAGGCAAGGTTTTGGCAGTGAGGGGTGTCTGGGTGGCTTCTGTGAGAGATTCTTGAAGATTGGTCCATGTTTGATAGAGAGTCGTCATGTGCTGAAAGAGAAGCTGGTGGGGAAGAAGACTGAGCTGTGTGAGTAGAGGGCTTTGGCTGGATCTCAGGAAAAAGGAAGAGAGTTTCTGGCCTTTAGGGAAGGGGCAGAGAACCCAGGAGAACTGCAAGGATATTTTGAGGTTACTCAGGGAGAAATGTAGGACCAAAGCCCAGCTAGAACTTAATCTGGCTACTTCAGTAAGACAAGAAGAAATGTTTCTGTAGATGGACTAGTAGCTAAAGGACGGCCAAGGAGAATCTCCTCCATCCTTTATTGGATGTGTGAGCAAACACAGTGACAAAGGATGAGCAAAAGCCTGAGGTACTTACTGCCTTTTTTAGCCCATTCCTTAATAGTAGAGACCACTTGTTCTGTGGGTACCCAGCCCCCTGAGCTGGAAGACAGGGATGGGGAGCAGAGTGAATCCCCCATAATCGAAGGGGAAATGGTTAGAGAGCTGCTACACCACTTAGTCACAAGTCTGTGGGGCCAGATGGCATCAGCTTCAGTGCCATCACTCAGCACGTGCAGAACAACCAGGAGTCCAGGCCCAGTCAGCATGGGTTTATGAAAGGCAGGTCCTGCTTGACTGACCTGATGTGCATCTAGGACAAGGTGACCCGCTTAGTGGATGAGGGACAGTTTGTGGATGTCTGATTGGGCTTTAGTAAAGCCTTTGACACCATTTCCCACAGCATTCTCCAGGAGAAACTGGCTGCTCATACCTTGGATCAGTGTTCTCTTCGCTGGCTGGAAAACTGGCTGCATGACTGGGCCCGGAGTGCTGGGGGCCGGACACCAGTGGTGTTCCCCAGGGCTCAGTGTTGGGATCACCTCTGTTTAATATCTTTGTCAATGATGTGGATGAGGGGATTGAATGCACCCTCAGAAAATATACAGATGACACCACGTTGGGTGGTGATGTTGATCTGCTGGAGGGTGGGAAGGCTCTACAGAGGGATCTGGACAGGCTGCATCAATGGGCCGAAGCCAACTGTGTGAGGTTCAACAAGGCTGAGTTGTGGCTCCTGCACTTGGGTCACCACAACCCCATGCAACGCTCCAGGCTTGGGGCAGAAATGGACCTGGGGGTGTTGGTCTCCAGCTGGCTGAATGTGAGCTGGCAGTGTGCCCAGGTGGCCAAGGAGACCAGTAGCATCTTGGCTTGTATCAGCACTAGTGTGGCCAGCAGGAGCAGGGCAGTGATCGTTGTCCTGCACTGGGCACTGGTGAGGCGGCCCCTCGAGTGCTGGGTTCAGTTTTGGGTCTCACTCCAAGAAAGACATTGAGGGGATGGAGCGTGTCCAAGGAAGGGCAACAAAGCTGATGAAGGGTCTGGAGCACAAGTGTGATGACTGACTGAGGGAACTGGGGTGCTTTAGCCTGGAGAAAAGGCGGCTGAGAGGAAACCTTCTGACTCTCTCTGCAAATATCAGAAAGGAAGTTGTAGTGAGGTGGTGTCAGTCTCTTCTCCCAGGCAATAAGTGACAGGACGAGAGGAAATGGTGTCAGGTTGTGCCATGGGAGGTTTAGATTGGTTATTAGGTAAAATTTCTTCACCAAAAGGGTTATCAAGCATTGGAACAGGCTGCCCAGAGAAGTTGTTGAATCACCATCCCTGGAGATATTTCAAACACACATGTAGGTGTGGACCTCTGGCACGTGGAATAGTGGTGGACGTGGCAGCATTAGAGTGATGGTTAAACATGATGATCTTCAGTGTCTTTTCCAACCTCAGAGATTCTGTGATTTTTCTGAAGGACATGGACTTACAAGTGTGAGTCGAGTGCAGGACCCCAAGATGCTGAAGGGACTGGAGCATCCTTCCTATGAGGAGAAGCTGAGAGAGCTGGGAGGCTTTTCAGCCCTGATGCAAGGTGGCAGAGTGGAAATGACATCAGTGTGTCTGAATCCCCAGTATAAGGGAATGAGTCCAGGGGAGTGAGACTCCTCACACTGGTAGTCAAGAGTGGAATCAGTTGTGCAGAGAGGTGTTGGAGTGTCCATGCTTGGAGATACTGAAAACCTGGCTGGACATGGTCCTTGAAAGCCAGCCTGAGCTGAGCCTGCTTCAGCAGGTTGGGCTGAAGGAGATGATGTGCAGAGGTTTCCTGTGCCCTCAGTGATTGTGTTTGCTGTGCTTGTGCTTGCTGTGCTGGGCAGAGAGTTGTGCTGGGGGAGAGAGTTGGTCAAGTGGGTGCTGCCATGGGGAGCTTGTGTCAGAGGCATGGGCAGAAGTGCAGTAGCGTGTCCCAGGCTTTGTGTGGACAAGGAAAGGGCTTGTGTCATGGGCTGGAAGCCCCCTGTGCTGCTGTGTGGTGCTGGTGTTGCAGGGGACATAGTTCCTAAGAGAGACTCTGTAGCCCTTTTCCTCCCACCCTGATGGCCTCTTGAGGCCTGGCTTTGTGCAAGGTGAAGCTGGAGGAGCCTTCTGAGAAGAAATGAAGAGGAGGCGTCTGAGGCTGGGATGCAGGAAATCTTTATTGAAAGGATGAAAGAGTGGGAAGGCAGGAGCACCAAGTGGAAGTGATGTGGTCGAAGGTGCAAGAAGGGTGACAATTAACCAAGGTCTGGCCCCTTCTCTCCTTCCTTGCCTGGTGCCTTGAGAGGAGGAGCAGTGGATGGAGAGCCCATGGGCCAGGAACATGGTTGAGGTGCGTCCTCAGTGCATGGCGTGGCTGTCAGGGTGTGGGTGTTTGGTGTGAGGGGAGGTGTCAGGAGCCTTAGCAGGGGTAGCAGCCCCTTCTGGCGCCGAAGCAGCCCAGGCCTCCGAAGCCGTAGCCGTAGCCGAAGGCTCCAGAGGAGACGGGCACTCCCTGGGAGCTGAGGGCGCTGCCCACGGCAGCCGATGAGGAGGATCCGACGGCGGTGCTCTGGGGGAAGGAGCTGAGGATGGGTCCTGGCAGGGTGACCAGCACGGTGGAAGGCTGGATGGTGACTGTGGAGTCCTGGCACTGCCTGACACAGGGCTCGTTGCAGCTGTTGGCCAGCGGGGCGGGTGGGCAGGAGCCGCAGAGGTCGTAGCAGGCCATGTGTGTGGTGTGGAGGGGCCCTGGAAGAGAGGGTGTTGAGCAAGCGGAGGGGCGTGGGGGTGCGAGGGGCGGTGTTGCAGGAGGGCGAGGGGTTAGGGAGGGCTGGTGTGGGGCTGTGGGGAGCGTGGCGGTGGGGAGGCGTGAGGGCTGGTGAGGCTGGGGCAGAGCGTGCTGGAAGAGAGGGGCCAGGTGGGGCAGGAGCAGGAGGGGCAGGGGGTTGAGGCTCACCTTGTTGAGCGCGGAGGAGAAGGCGTGAGGAGAAGTGTGTGAGGGAGGGAGGCGCGGGGCCGGTTTTATCCTGGTCCCCGAGGGGCGGGACAGCCTTTGCGCATGCCGGCATTTTGCAGCAAGCGGCTGTTCCGTGCCCCAGCTGGACATGGAGGAATGAGGTGGGGAGTGTTTTCCTTCCCACAACGCTGCTTTTCATGGCCTTCTCTTGAGGCCGTGTCCCTGTGGCCCTGGCGGCAGCTTTCAAGTGCCAGTCGGTGTTTGGGAGGGTTTGCACGGAATCTGTGTGTCAGGGCATTTGGCAGACACAGCCAAAGTGTAGGAGAGGTGCGGTGTCATCAGTGATGTCATCCTGTGGCACTCGTGTGCTGTGGTTTGTGGGTGTGTTGTGACGAGGGGCCCCTGTTTCCCCACAGCCCTGGCAGGCTGGTCTCGGCTCTGGAGCTGTGCTGGCGTTAGGGGTTCCTGTTTCATTGTGTTTTATCACTCTTCCCCTCACTGCCATCTCACTTCACCTGTCTTTAGGTCTTGTTGTTCCTGTTGGGCTTGGTCTGTGAGTGTCCTTGTGCTCCTCTTGCTTCTAAGGTTGTCTCTGGGTGCATTGGGTTTACGAGGCAAGGTTTTGGCAGTGAGGGGTGTCTGGGTGGCTTCTGTGAGAGATTCTTGAAGATTGGTCCATGTTTGATAGAGAGTCGCCATGTGCTGAAAGAGAAGCTGGTGGGGAAGAAGACTGAGCTGTGTGAGTAGAGGGCTTTGGCTGGATCTCAGGAAAAAGGAAGAGAGTTTCTGGCCTTTAGGGAAGGGGCAGAGAACCCAGGAGAACTGCAAGGATATTTTGAGGTTACTCAGGGAGAAATGTAGGACCAAAGCCCAGCTAGAACTTAATCTGGCTACTTCAGTAAGACAAGAAGAAATGTTTCTGTAGATGGACTAGTAGCTAAAGGACGGCCAAGGAGAATCTCCTCCATCCTTTATTGGATGTGTGAGCAAACACAGTGACAAAGGATGAGCAAAAGCCTGAGGTACTTACTGCCTTTTTTAGCCCATTCCTTAATAGTAGAGACCACTTGTTCTGTGGGTACCCAGCCCCCTGAGCTGGAAGACAGGGATGGGGAGCAGAGTGAATCCCCCATAATCGAAGGGGAAATGGTTAGAGAGCTGCTACACCACTTAGTCACAAGTCTGTGGGGCCAGATGGCATCAGCTTCAGTGCCATCACTCAGCACGTGCAGAACAACCAGGAGTCCAGGCCCAGTCAGCATGGGTTTATGAAAGGCAGGTCCTGCTGGAATGACCTGATGTGCATCTAGGACAAGGTGACCCGCTTAGTGGATGAGGGAGAGTTTGTGGATGTCTCATTGGACTTTAGTAAAGCCTTTGACACCATTTCCCACAGCATTCTCCAGGAGAAACTGGCTGCTCATACCTTGGATCAGTGTTCTCTTCGCTGGCTGGAAAACTGTCTGCATGACTGGGCCCGGAGTGCTGGGGGCTGGACACCAGTGGTGTTCCCCAGGGCTCAGTGTTGGGACCAGCTCTGTTTAATATCTTTGTCAATGATGTGGATGAGGGGATTGAATGCACCCTCAGAAAATATACAGATGACACCACGTTGGGTGGTGATGTTGATCTGCTGGAGGGTGGGAAGGCTCTACAGAGGGATCTGGACAGGCTGCATCAATGGGCCGAAGCCAACTGTGTGAGGTTCAACAAGGCTGAGTTGTGGCTCCTGCACTTGGGTCACCACAACCCCATGCAACGCTCCAGGCTTGGGGCAGAAATGGACCTGGGGGTGTTGGTCTCCAGCTGGCTGAATGTGAGCTGGCAGTGTGCCCAGGTGGCCAAGGAGACCAGTAGCATCTTGGCTTGTATCAGCACTAGTGTGGCCAGCAGGAGCAGGGCAGTGATCGTTGTCCTGCACTGGGCACTGGTGAGGCGGCCCCTCGAGTGCTGGGTTCAGTGTTGGGTCTCACTCCAAGAAAGACATTGAGGGGATGGAGCGTGTCCAAGGAAGGGCAACAAAGCTGATGAAGGGTCTGGAGCACAAGTGTGATGACTGACTGAGGGAACTGGGGTGCTTTAGCCTGGAGAAAAGGCGGCTGAGAGGAAACCTTCTGACTCTCTCTGCAAATATCAGAAAGGAAGTTGTAGTGAGGTGGTGTCAGTCTCTTCTCCCAGGCAATAAGTGACAGGACGAGAGGAAATGGTGTCAGGTTGTGCCATGGGAGGTTTAGATTGGTTATTAGGTAAAATTTCTTCACCAAAAGGGTTATCAAGCATTGGAACAGGCTGCCCAGAGTTGTTGTTGAATCACCATCCCTGGAGGTATTTCAAACACACATGTAGATGTGGACCTCTGGCACGTGGAATAGAGGTGGACACGGCAGCATTAGAGTGATGGTTAAACATGATGATCTTCAGTGTCTTTTCCAACCTCAGAGACTCTGTGATTTTTCTGAAGGACATGGACTTAGGAGTGTGAGTCGAGTGCAGGACCCCATGATGCTGAAGGGACTGGAGCTTCCTTCCTATGAGGAGAAGCTGAGAGAGCTGGGAGGCTTTTCAGCCAGGATGCAAGGTGGCAGAGTGGAAATGCCATCAGTGTGTCTGAATCCCCACTACAAGGGAATGAGTCCAGGGGAGAGAGACTCTTCACCTTGGTACCCATGGCCAGAACAAGAGAGAATGGAGAAAGATGAAATGATGTGCCAGTTGCTTGGAAGAGAAGACAACCCTTTTTCAGTGTGACGGGGGTCCAACAGTGGAATCAGTTGTGCAGAGAGGTGCTGGAGTGTCCATGCTTGGAGATACTGAAAACCTGGCTGGACATGGTCCTTGAAAGCCAGCCTGAGCTGAGCCTGCTTGAGCAGGTTTGGTTGCAGGAGATGATGTGCAGAGGTTCCCTGTGCCCTCAGTGATTGTGTTTGCTGTGCTTGTGCTTGCTGTGCTGGGCAGAGAGTTGTGCTGGGGAAGAGAGTTGGTCAAGTGGGTGCTGCCATGGGGAGCTTGTGTCAGAGGCATGGGCAGAAGTGCAGTAGTGTGTCCCAGGCTTTGTGTGGACAAGGGAAGGGCTTGTGTCCTGGGCTGGGAGCCCCCTGTGCTGCTGTGTGGTGCTGGTGTTGCAGGGGACATAGTTCCAAAGAAAGACCCTTTAATCCTTTTCCAGCCACCTCAAGGGCCTCTTGAGGCCTGGCTCTGTTATAGGTGAGGTTGGAAAAGCCTTGAAATAAGTAAGGAAGAGGAGGTGACTCAGGCTGGGATTCAGAGAGACTTTATTGAGGGAAAAAGAGAGAAAAGGCAGGAGCAGCAAGGGGAAGAGAGCTGGAGTGAGGTTCAAGTAGGATGAGCATCAGACGATGTCCCCTGTGTGAGACAGATCTTGCCAAGGTCTTCCTGGCCTGCAGTGAGAGCTGCACACTGGAGATCGCTGGTCTGGTCCCTTTCCCTGCTTCCTTGCTTGGTGCCTTGAGAGGAGGAGCAGTGGATGGAGACCCCATGGGCCAGGATATGGTGTGGTGATGGCAGTTGGTGATGGGATGACTGTGATGGCAGTTGGTGAGTGATGTCCCTGTCCTTAAATACACTGAGGAACCTGTTGTCATAATTTCTCTCCCCTCTCCTGTTGAGGATGAGCAGTGTTAGAGCAGCTTGCTGGGCACCTGGTGACATATTGACATATTTCTTGGTGGCAGCTGTTCTGGGGGTGTTGTTGGATCCAGCCTTTTTCCTTCCTTCTTTCCCCCCCAGTCCCCCAGCTCCTGTCACGTGAGGCATTTGGGGTTTTTTGGGCAGCGCTTCTATTGCTTCATTCCCTCGTTCAGCCCCCACCATCCCAGCAGTTGTTTTGGGGCCATTTGGTGAAGATGATCTGTTTCTTGTCCCAGAGGTGTTGAATCTGGGGTCCTGACAGGCACCTGCTGGAACTTTGAGAGCCTTATTATGGGGAGGAGTCAGCCCAGGCAGTAGGAATGGCTGGGGGCCAATTGGCCAGAAAGCAGCTTAGCAGAGAAGGACCTTGTGGTCCTGGTGGAGAACAAATGGACCATGAGGTGGCAATGCAGCCTTGTAGGGAAAGGGGCCACCACTCTCCAGGGTGACATTAGGAACAGCGTTGCCAGCAGGTGGAGGGAGGTGACCCTTCCTGTCTCCTCAGCACTGGTGAGGATCCATGTGGGGTGCTGTGTGTGCTTTTAGGCTCCCCAGCAGAAGAAGGACATGGACTTAGTGGATCAAGGCCACTAAAAAAAATCTGAGTGGGGATGGTCCTGAGGAACCTGCCCTGCCTGGCCCTCCTTGAGCAGGTGTGTGGAAGCACATACTCTGCACAGGTTCCTGCTGAAATATGGAATTCAGTGATTCTCTTTCATGGGAGGGCTGAAGATTGACGCGGAGAAAGAGAGAAAGTTCAACACATGCCAGCACCGGGAGATCTCATCTCAGGTGTGTGCAGAGGAGCTTTGTGTTGTTTAAGCCTTTGTTTGAGCAGATGCTGGTGTTGTGTCCCATTGTAGAAGCCCCCCAGGTGCCTATCTGTGTAGTTGTAGGTTGTGGTGTCATATTCTGTGGCGAAGTTCTTGTGGCCCTTTTCCACCCACCCTGATGGCCTCTTGAGGCCTGGCTTTGTGCAAGGTGAAGCTGGAGGAGCCTTCTGAGAAGAAATGAAGAGGAGGCGTCTGAGGCTGGGATGCAGGAAATCTTTATTGAAAGGATGAAAGAGTGGGAAGGCAGGAGCACCAAGTGGAAGTGATGTGGTCGAAGGTGCGAGAAGGGTGACAATTAGCCAAGGTCTGGCCCCTTCTCTCCTTCCTTGCCTGGTGCCTTCAGAGGAGGAGCAGTGGATGGAGAGCCCATGGGCCAGGAACATGGTTGAGGTGTGTCCTCAGTCCATGGCGTGGCTGTCAGGGTGTGGGTGTTTGGTGTGAGGGGAGGTGGCAGGAGCCTTAGCAGGGGTAGCAGCCCCTTCTGGCGCCGAAGCAGCTCAGGCCTCCGAAGCCGTAGCCGTAGCCGAAGGCTCCAGAGGAGACGGGCACTCCCTGGGAGCTGAGGGCGCTGCCCACGGCAGCCGATGAGGAGGATCCGACGGCGGTGTTCTGGGGGAAGGAGCTGAGGATGGGTCCTGGCAGGGTGACCAGCACGGGGGGAGGCTGGATGGTGACTGTGGAGTCCTGGCACTGCCTGACACAGGGCTCGTTGCAGCTGTTGGCCAGCGGGGCGGGTGGGCAGGAGCCGCAGAGGTCGTAGCAGGCCATGTGTGTGGTGTGGAGGGGCCCTGGAAGAGAGGGTGTTGAGCAAGCGGAGGGGCGTGGGGGTGCGAGGGGCGGTATTGCAGGAGGGCGAGGGGTTAGGGAGGGCTGGTGTGGGGCTGTGGGGAGCGTGGCGGTGGGGAGGCGTGAGGGCTGGTGAGGCTGGGGCAGAGCGTGCTGGAAGAGAGGGGCCAGGTGGGGCAGGAGCAGGAGGGGCAGGGGGTTGAGGCTCACCTTGTTGAGCGCGGAGGAGAAGGCGTGAGGAGAAGTGTGTGAGGGAGGGAGGCGCGGGGCCGGTTTGATTCTGGTCCCCGAGGGGCGGGACAGCCTTTGCGCATGCCGGCATTTTGCAGCAAGCGGCTGTTCCGTGCCCCAGCTGGACATGGAGGAATGAGGTGGGGAGTGTTTTCCTTCCCACAATGCTGCTTTTCATGGCCTTCTCTTGAGGCCGTGTCCCTGTGGCCCTGGCGGCAGCTTTCAAGTGCCAGTGGGTGTTTGGGAGGGTTTGCACGGAATCTGTGTGTCAGGGCATTTGGCAGACACAGCCAAAGGACATGAGATGATGTCATCTCGTGTCACTCGTGTTGTCTGGTTTGTGGGTATCTTGTTACCAGGGGACCTCACTTCCTCACTGTCCTGGCAGGCTGCTCTGGCATTTGGAGGTGTGCTGGGCATTAGTGGTTCCTGTTTCATTGTGTTTTATCACTGTCCAGCTGACTGCCATCAGCTTTCAAGTGACAGTCGGTGTTTGGGAGGATTTTCACCGAATTGGCATGTTCAGAGCATTTACCAGAGATGAGCAAAGCGCAGGAGAGGGGAACTACTGGCCTGCCAGTCAGTTTATGGAATAAATCATCCTGTGGCACGTGCAGGACAACCATGTATCCAAGTGCAGTCAGCATGGGTTTATGAAAGGCAGGTCCTTCTTGAATTACCTGATCTCCTTCCATGACAAGGTGACCCGCTTCGTGGATGAGGGAGAGGTTGTGGATTTTCTCTAACCAGACTTCAGTGAAGCCTTTGGCACCGTTTCCCACACCATTCTCCTGGAGAAACTGGATGCTCCTGTAGTTTTTGTTGTGTAAAAAACTGTCTGGATGGCTGGGCCCAGAGAACTGTGGTGAATGGAGTTAAATCCAGCTGTTTTGGGGTCACCAGTGGCTTTCCCCAGGGCTCAGTACTGAGACCGGCTCTGTTTAATATCTTTATCAATGATGTGGATGAGGACACTGAATGCAACCTCAGAAAATATACAGATGACACCATGTTGGGTGGTGGTGTTGATCTGCTGGAGAGTGAGAATGCTCTGCAGACAGATCTGGGCAAGTACAAGAGCATTCCAACACATTAAGAATTTGGATCATGTACTTTATATGAGCTGAGTTTCCTTGATTAATGAATCAGTTTGGCCAATCTGATCTTTTATTTTTTTTAAACATTTTAGAAACAAATTTGGAAAAAAAAAGGAAGCAAAAAACTGAAAAGCAAACAAATAAACAAGCAAACAAAAATGCTGAATACTTCTACAGACAGACAACTAAGAGAGAGGAAGTCTGAATCTCCCAGTATACACTTCTGCACCTGGGCTTATCACCCTTGATTTTCTTCATAGATGAGAGAGTCATATCCTAAAAGTATCTGTTTTATCTTTCCTACTTTAGATGTTCACCTGAAGGTAGGAGAATCTCCATCTCTTCTCTATGTACCCACATCAGATGTTCATGTGGAACAAGTTCTGCTAATTTATAATTTTGCAACCCTGACAACCCTGATGTCATGAATGAAAAGGGCCAAAGAGATGAAAAATCATTTGCACCAACTGAATTGCAGCTGTGTTAGGGCTCATTAGGACTCATAATTCAGGAGAAAGCTGTACAAAGCAAGAGCAGAGAATCCTCACAGAGGAATTACCTGAGTTTTGGGGACTAGTTGTCACACACAAATGGCGCCTGGAGCATGTGGGGACACTTGGTCAAGACATGACACCATCATAAATGATGTAAACTATATTTCAGATTATTTCTTTGGAAGCGAGTGATGTGATTACCTACTGTGGCTTCGTGCCTACTGAGACAGGAAATAGGATTTTTCAGTATTAATTTTTGCTTCAAGTGTAATAGTCATATAAATACTAAAGTTTAACTTTTAAATAAGAAAAATCCAGCGGGATCATCACCTCTTTGGAGCGGCCGGTCGGGCTGTGTTGGGTGCAGCCCAGGCTGCGGTTTGCCCTCTGGGCTGCCAGGGCACACTGCTGCCTCATGGTGAGCCTGCTGGCAGCCAGCACCCCAGGTCCCTTTCTGCAGGGCTGCTCTCCAGCCACTCCTCTCCCAGTCTCTCCTTGGGGCCAGTGTTGCTCCGTTGCAGGTGCAGAATCCCCCATTTGTTCTTGTTCAATTTCCCACCATTGATGGTTGCCCCTGCTCTGATTTCTCTGGATCCCTCTGCCAGGCCTCTCATCCCTCAAGGGAATCAACAGCCCCTCCCAGGTTGGTGTCACCAGCAGATTTGCTACTGATGCATCAACTGCTGCATCCAGATCACTGATAAGAACCTTGAACAGAGCTGGCCCTGGGCCAGAGCTTTGAGGAGCAGCAGTGGTCACCAGCCAGCTGCAGCCCCATTCACTACAGCCCTTAGAGCTGTTCTTCACCCAGTGCCCCATGGACCCTGGACCTCATCTCTCAGGTGGACACCTTGTCCAGAAGGATGCTGTGAGGGATAGATTCAAAAGCCTTACTGACCTCTATGTAATCATAGAATGTCTTGGCTTGGAATGGACCTTCAGAGGTCATCTAGTCCAACCCCCTGCAGTGAGCGGGGACATCTTTACTAGAGGAGGTTGCTCTGAGCCTCATCAAGCCTGACCTTGACTATTTCCATGGATGGGGCCTCCACTACCACTGTGGGCAACCTGTTCAGTGATCTACCAGCCTCATATTGAAGAACTTTTTCCTAATACCCAGCCTAAATCTCCCCTTTTCTAGTTTAAAACCATCACCCCTCGTCCTGTTGCTACCTGCCCTTGTGACCAGTTCTTCCCCAGTTTTATTTTAGGCATTTTTCAGATACTGGAAGGCTGCTATGAGGTCCCCCTGCAGCCTTCTCCAGGCTGAACAACCCCAACTCTCTCAGCCTCTCTTCATAGGAGAGATTCTTTAGGCTTTTAATCATATTTGTGGCCTGCTCTGGACACACTCCAACAGGGACACGTCCTTCTTGTGTTGAGGGCTCCAAAACTGAATGCAGTAAACCAGGTGAGGTCTCATCAGAGCAGAGAAGAGGGGCAGAATCACCTCTGTGGATCTGCTGGCCACACTTCTTTTGATGCAGCCCAGGATGGGGTTGGCCTTCTGTGCTGCAGATGCACATTGGTGGCTCATGTCCAGCTTTTCATCCACGACATCCCCCAAGTCCTTTTCCTCAGGGCTGCTTTCCAGCACATCATCTGAGCTGGAAGCCCCCCAGGTGCCAGTCTGTGTTGTTGCATGTGGTGTCATGTTTTGTGGCAGAGTTCTTGTGTCCCTTTTCCACCCACCCTGATGGCCTCTTGAGGCCTGGCTTTGTGCGAGGTGAAGCTGGAGGAGCCTTCTGAGAAGAAATGAAGAGGAGGCGTCTGAGGCTGGGATGCAGGAAATCTTTATTGAAAGGATGAAAGAGTGGGAAGGCAGGAGCACCAAGTGGGAGAGATGTGGTCGAAGGTGCAAGAAGGGTGACAATTAGCCAAGGTCTGGCCCCTTCTCTCCTTCCTTGCTTGGTGCCTGGAGAGGAGGAGCAGTGGATGGAGAGCCCATGGGCCAGGAACATGGTTGAGGTGCGTCCTCAGTCCATGGCGTGGCTGTCAGGGTGTGGGTGTTTGGTGTGAGGGGAGGTGGCAGGAGCCTTAGCAGGGGTAGCAGCCCCTTCTGGCGCCGAAGCAGCCCAGGCCTCCGAAGCCGTAGCCGTAGCCGAAGGCTCCAGAGGAGACGGGCACTCCCTGGGAGCTGAGGGCGCTGCCCACGGCAGCCGATGAGGAGGATCCGACGGCGGTGTTCTGGGGGAAGGAGCTGAGGATGGGTCCTGGCAGGGTGACCAGCACGGTGGGAGGCTGGATGGTGACTGTGGAGTCCTGGCACTGCCTGACACAGGGCTCGTTGCAGCTGTTGGCCAGCGGGGCAGGACGGCAGGAGCCGCAGAGGTCGTAGCAGGCCATGTGTGTGGTGTGGAGGGGCCCTGGAAGAGAGGGTGTTGAGCAAGCGGAGGGGCGTGGGGGTGCGAGGGGCGGTGTTGCAGGAGGGCGAGGGGTTAGGGAGGGCTGGTGTGGGGCTGTGGGGAGCGTGGCGGTGGGGAGGCGTGAGGGCTGGTGAGGCTGGGGCAGAGCGTGCTGGAAGAGAGGGGCCAGGTGGGGCAGGAGCAGGAGGGGCAGGGGGTTGAGGCTCACCTTGTTGAGCGCGGAGGAGAAGGCGTGAGGAGAAGTGTGTGAGGGAGGGAGGCGCGGGGCCGGTTTTATTCTGGTCCCCGAGGGGCGGGACAGCCTTTGCGCATGCCGGCATTTTGCAGCAAGCGGCTGTTCCGTGCCCCAGCTGGACATGGAGGAATGAGGTGGGGAGTGTTTTCCTTCCCACAACGCTGCTTTTCATGGCCTTCTCTTGAGGCCGTGTCCCTGTGGCCCTGGCGGCAGCTTTCAAGTGCCAGTGGGTGTTTGGGAGGGTTTGCACGGAATCTGTGTGTCAGGGCATTTGGCAGACACAGCCAAAGGACATGAGATGATGTCATCTTGTGGCACTCGTGTGGTTTGTGGGTGTCTTGTCATGAAGAGAATCTCGCATCCTCACTGTCCTGGCAGGCTGCTCTGGCATTTGGAGGTGTGCTGGGCATTAGTGGTTCCTGTTTCATTGTGTTTTATCACTGTCCAGCTGACTGCCATCAGCTTTCAAGTGACAGTCGGTGTTTGGGAGGATTTTCACCGAATTGGCATGTTCAGAGCATTTACCAGAGATGAGCAAAGCGCAGGAGAGGTGCGGTGTGGTCAGTGAGGTGTCATCCCGTGGCATCGTGTGCTGTGGTTTGCGGGGGTGTTGTGCCAAAGGGGCCTCACTTCCTCACAGCCCTGGAAGGCTGCTCTGGGCTCTGCAGGTTTGCTGAGAGTTCTGTGCTGAGAGCTCGGGGCTGCCCCTTCCATTGCCTTTGATCTTCTTCCACCTCACTGCCATCTTGCTGAGCCTGTCTTGAGTCCTGGATGTCCTTGTTGCTTGTTTTCTGTGAGCGTCTTGTTCCCATATTGCTTGTCAGGCTGTGTGTGGCCAGCAGGACCAGGGCAGTGATTTTTCTTGTGTCCTGGGCACTGGTGAGGTGCTGCAGCCCTTTGATCATTTTTGTGGCCTCCTCTGGACATGCTCCAACAGTTGCACGTCCTTCTTGTGCTGAGAGCTCTAAAACTGGACGCAGTACTCCAGGAGAACTCTGACCAGAGCAGAGCAGAGGGGCAGAATCACCTCTTTTGAAGTTTTTGTGTAGCTATAATTCAAGGTTTGCCATAGGGAGGCAGATGTTAGAGGGGCTCCTGTGGGGCACCGATGGTCACCCCTGGGTTTTTCATAGACAGCACCTCAAGCCTTGCACCATGCTGCGATCCAGACAAGAGCTGGAAGGCAAGCCCTCACTGTCTCCTCATCTCTTCTTTATTCCTTGATGGCTGCCTGTCCCTCCTAGCAGGGAGGCAGCTTTGGAGAAGATTCTTCACATGCCAGGAGTGTTTTTGCCCTGGGAACTGCTTAAACATTTTACCTTTCTTTTACTGTGTGCACACAGCCATTTTCTGATTTTTAGTTACCTCCCATAATTACTCCACACATGGTTGGTGCAAGGACCCCATGGCTGAGGAATGGTGACACGTGATGGGCACAGGATGTGTGTGGTGAGGGGTCTGTGGCACCCAGCAGGGCAGATGTTTGCTTTGGAGAGTTTTGGCTGTTGCTGTGGCTGTGATCAGCATTTTTAGCAGCTTTTGTCTTTGTGTCCCATCCTCCCCCTCCTTTTTCCCCAGAATTTACGTTTGGTCTTTTCTTGCCTCTTCAGTTTTTTTCATTTATTTAATTGATTATTTTATCCCTTTTCTCTGTATTTTAGGCTGGTTTTTTGTGGGCTTCTTGTTTGATCTTAACAACGTGTTTCCTCAGGGCTTCCTAACTCATTGTTTTCTCATCTTGTTTGGGCAACTTTTTCCGCTAGAAGGGCTTTCTGGGGAGGTTTTCTTGTTGGCATTTATTCTGGTTGGATTTCATGGATTTTCTCAAAGTGGGAGGACACGTGGGGGATTTTTGGATCTTCAGCAGGTTATTTTTCCTCCCCTACCAATTTTTTGTAGGATCTGTTGATCTGTTTCTTGATGGCAGCTCTTTTGGGGTGTTGCTGAATCCGGGCATTTTCCCTCCCTCTTACCCCTCCCAGTCCCCCAGCTCCTGTTGTGTGAGGGTTTTGGCTTGGATTGGTTTGGTTTTGGTCCCTCGAGGTGATGTTTGCATGCCAAAGGGTTGATGAAGCAGACTAGACTAGCCTAGAAGAGTCCAGTTGGAAGGGACCTGCAGGGATCATCTGGTGCAACTGCCTGAGCACTTCAGGGCTGAGCAAAAGTCCCAGCATGTTCTAAATGCCTCTTAAACACTGACAGGCTTGGGGCATGGACCATCTCTCTAGGAAACCTGTTCCAGTGTTTGACCACCCTCTTGGTAAAGAAATGCTTCCTAATATCTCCTCTGACCCTCCCTGATGCAGCTTTGAACCATTCCCAGGCATCCTGTGACTGCATCCAAGGCAGAAGAGATCAGCACCTCCATCTCCAGTTCCCTCCTCCTCAGGAAGCTGTAGAGAGCCCTGAGGTCACCCCTCAGCCTCCTTTTCTCCAGACAAGACAAGCCAGTGTCCTCAGCTGCTCCTCACAGGACATGCCTTCCAGCCCTGTCACCAGCTCTGTCCCTTCTCTGGACACGAATGTCCCACCCTGTGCTGCTGTGTCCTGCTGGTGTTGCAGGGGACATATGCGAGTGACAGAGGAAACTCTGTGATCCGACTCCATGTGGGTGATAAGGCAGAGTTCACTTTATTGCTCTCATTCAGTCATATTTATACAGGCTACGATAATTATTCCTACTAGTCCCTCGCTAATTGGCTTAAGCTCTAAACGTTACATTTACAGGTCCTCCTGCTTGTGGTTCAACGGCAAAGCATTCCCTGCCTCCTTCACACACTCACTTTCTCAAAGTTGTTTACCAGATTGAGATAAAGTCGCAGTGTCAGTATTCAGGACTTTTCCTCTGCAGCCTGCTGAGTGTCAGACAGGCTCTGCTCGCACAACCATTCTGTGAATCCATGTCCTTGCTCTCTGAGCCATTCCCCAACAACTCCCCCTTTTTCTTTTTGTACGAGCAGAGCTTGCCCTGCAACACACTCAATCATTTTTCTAGCCCAGGATACAACACAGCTCAAACATAAAAGGCCAACTAGTACAATGATTAAAATTAACAGCATGCTTTGCAACAAGCTTTTAAACCATCCTCCCAGTCCCAATCAGTTTGTTAGACCTTCTAGGCCAAAGAAACCCATGTCCTTTTGCATTTTCTGCGAGTGGTCCATGAGTTGTTGTATTTCTTTATGGAGAGATCTCAGTTTATCTTCTAGGTCCATACAACAGAAGCCCTTGAAATGTTTCACAGCCGTATTTATACCCTTTATCACAATACATGCGAGCTAAACACATACAACAACTGGATAAACACTCTTAAGCATGAGCTCTAAATCTGACACAACAGGTGGCTTAGCTCTGTTCACGCCGCAGGACGTTAACAGGGCACTCCTACTTTGAGGTTACCAGCTAAAGCTACTCCCTTCTTTTTCCCAACTTAGTTTTGCTGAAGTTGTTCATCTGAAGTCTCAAGGACAAGTCAGTATCCTGGAGACTTCTGCCAATTCACCCTGACCGTGCAATTGCTTGTTATACTTATGTCAAGGGCCTAAGCTGGCTACTGTGGCCTGACCCATTTCAATACCCTCGCTGCTTCTGCTGAGCCTCTGATTGTACAACATCTCCAGTGATCTGTGACTGTCCCATAGCCATTCTGCAACAGACATAGTTCCTAAGAGAGACCCTGTAGCCCTTTCCCACCCACCCCGACGGCCTCTTGAGGTCTGGCTTTGTGGTGGGTGAGGTTGGAGAAGTATTGGGAGACCAAAGGAAGAGGAGGCGTGTCAGGCTGGGATGCAGAACACTTTTATTAAGGGAAAAAGAAGGAAAAAAACAGCAGCACCAAGTGGAAAAGACCTGGAGTGAGGTTCAGCAGGACGAGCATCAGATGAGGTCCCTTGTGTGAGACAGATCTTGCCAGAGCACCAAAGTCTTCCTGACCTGCAGTGGAAGCTGCACACTGGAGATCACTGGTGCTCTGGCCCCCTTCCCTGCCTCCTTCCTTGATATCTTGAGAGGAGGAGCAGTGGATGGAGAGCCCATGGGCCAGGAACATGGTTGAGGTGCGTCCTCAGTCCATGGCGTGGCTGTCAGGGTGTGGGTGTTTGGTGTGAGGGGAGGTGGCAGGAGCCTTAGCAGGGGTAGCAGCCCCTTCTGGCGCCGAAGCAGCCCAGGCCTCCGAAGCCGTAGCCGTAGCCGAAGGCTCCAGAGGAGACGGGCACTCCCTGGGAGCTGAGGGCGCTGCCCACGGCAGCCGATGAGGAGGATCCGACGGCGGTGTTCTGGGGGAAGGAGCTGAGGATGGGTCCTGGCAGGGTGACCAGCACGGTGGAAGGCTGGATGACCACTGTGGAGTCCTGGCACTGCCTGACACAGGGCTCGTTGCAGCTGTTGGCCAGCGGGGCAGGACGGCAGGAGCCGCAGAGGTCGTAGCAGGCCATGTGTGTGGTGTGGAGGGGCCCTGGAAGAGAGGGTGTTGAGCAAGCGGAGGGGCGTGGGGGTGCGAGGGGCGGTGTTGCAGGAGGGCGAGGGGTTAGGGAGGGCTGGTGTGGGGCTGTGGGGAGCGTGGCGGTGGGGAGGCGTGAGGGCTGGTGAGGCTGAGGCAGAGCGTGCTGGAAGCTTGGGGCCAGGTGGGGCAGGAGCAGGAGGGGCAGGGGGTTGAGGCTCACCTTGTTGAGCGCGGAGGAGAAGGCGTGAGGAGAAGTGTGTGAGGGAGGGAGGCGCGGGGCCGGTTTGATTCTGGTCCCCGAGGGGCGGGACAGCCTTTGCGCATGCCGGCATTTTGCAGCAAGCGGCTGTTCCGTGCCCCAGCTGGACATGGAGGAATGAGGTGGGGAGTGTTTTCCTGCCCACAACGCTGCTTTTCATGGCCTTCTCTTGAGGCCGTGTCCCTGTGGCCCTGGCGGCAGCTTTCAAGTGCCAGTCGGTGTTTGGGAGGGTTTGCACGGAATCTGTGTGTCAGGGCATTTGGCAGACACAGCCAAAGGACATGAGATGATGTCATCTTGTGGCACTCGTGTGTGTGGTTTGTGGGTGTCTTGTAGTGAGGGGACCTCTCTTCCTCACCATCCTGGCAGGCTGGAGGTGTGCTGGCTGTTCCTGCTTCCTGTTTCATTGTGTTTTATCCCTCTTTACCTCACTGCCATCTCACTTTGCCTGTCTTTAGGCCTGGCTGTTCCCATTGGGTGAGGTCTGTGAGTGTCTTGGTGCCCCTCTTGCCTGTAACGTTGTAGCTGACTGCACTGGGTCTACGTGTCAAGGTTTTGGTAACAATGAGGCTTCAAGGGTGGCTCCTGTGAGCGGTTCATGAAGATTCCCCCATGTTCAACAGAGATTCTCCATGGGCTGAGTGATGTGCTGGGTGGGAGGAAGATAGAACAGAGATCTTGTGTGTGAACAGAGAGCTTCTCCTGTACCTCAGAGAAAAAAACAAAAGGAGAATTTATGGCCTTTGGCAGAAGGGGCAGAGAACTCAGGTGAACTACAAGGATGTCTTGGGTTTATGCAGGGAGAAAGAAGATGGGTAAAAGCTGAACTAGAACTTTAGTCCCAGTGTTCTGGAGATTAGCAAATGTGACACCCATCTCCAAGAAAGTCTGGAAGGTGAATCCAGAGGCCTGTCAGACTGACCTCAGTGCCAGGGAAGCTTACGGAGCAGGTCATCTCGAGTGCCATGGCTCAGCATGTGCAGGACAACCAGGAGTCCAGGCCCAGTCAGCACGGGTTTATGTAAGGCAGGTCCTGCTTGACTGACCTGATGTGCTTCTATGACAAGGTGACCTGCTTAGTGGATGAGGGAAAGGCTGTGGAAGTTGTCTACCTGGACTTTAGTAAAGCCTTTCACATCGCTTCCCACAGCATTCTCCTGCAGAAACTGCCTGCTCGTGGCTTGGATGGGTGCAGTCTTTGCTGGGTAAAAAACCTTCACCATGTTGCAGCCCAAAGAGTTGTGGTGAATGGAGTTAAATCCAGCTGGTGAGCAGTGCCCAGAGGTGTTCCCCAGGGCTCAGTGTTGGGCACAGTTCTGTTTAATATCTTTATTAACTATTGGGATGAGGGGATCGAGTGCAGTGTCAGTGAGTTTGCAGATGACACCATGTTGGGTGGGAGTGTTGATCTGCTTGAGTTTGGGAAGACTCTAGAAAGGTATCTGGACTGGCTGGGTTGATGTAGTGAGGCCAACTGTGTGAGGTTCAACAAGGCTGAGCTGTGGCTCCTGCACTTGGGTCACCACAACCCCATGCAGCGCTCCAGGCTTGGGGCAGAGTGGCTGGAAAGCTGCCCGGCAGAAAAGGACCTGGGGGTGTTGGTCGCCAGCCGGCTGAATGTGAGCTGGCAGTGTGCCCAGGTGGCCATGAAGGCCACCAGCATCTTGGCTTGTATCAGCACTAGTGTGGCCAGCAGGAGCAGGGCAGTGATCGTCCTCCTGTACTGGGCACTGGTGAGGCGGCCCCTCGAGTGCTGGGTTCAGTGTTGGGTTACTCACTCCAAGATAGAAGGGAGGGGTTTGGGGAAGGTGTTTTGGGATTTGTTTTTATTTCTCAGGATTGTTCTGTGACATTGATTTTTAATCAATTAAATTAATTTCCCTAAGTTGTGTGATGAAATTTGTAAGTGATCTCCCTTTCTTTACCTTGGAAACTTGTCATAACGTCTCTCCAGTGTCCAGTTGAGGAGCAGGAGTGATAGAGCAGCTTGGTGGGCACTTGGTGTCCAGCCAAGGTCAACCCAGCACAGAGCCTCATCTCCAGAGCAGAGCAGGGTCACAGGCTTGTTCCCGCACGTGGTCCCCAGTGCCCCATGCTGTGCCTCAGGGACCCCCCAGTGAGGAGGATGGTGACCTCACCCAGGGGCTTTGTGTGTGATCTGAGAGCAGAGGGCTGGTGGCTCGGGGTCCCCTGCACAGTTGTTGCAGCGACCCTGCAGCAGGGAGGTTGTTGTTCTGGAGTCCCCCTGCATGGGTGAGTGTGGGACCCTGCAGTGAAGAGGGGCAGGTGGCCTGGGGATCTGTGCCAAGGGATGAGTTGGGGACCCCATAGCAAGGCGAGTCCATGGGCTGGGGACTCCCATGTAGGAGGAATGGGGACCGTGCAGCCAGGTGGGCAGTGCGTCAGGGAGCCACACTTGGGTCAGGGGAGGCGGGTGGTGACTTGGGTACCTGGCATTGGGTGTCCGGGGTCCAGGGAGCAACGGGGGATGGAGACATGGGACCAGGTGTGAGGCATCACACATGGAAGGTGATGTGGAGACAGCCAGTGGTGGGTGCAGTGGCTCTGGGACACCTCAGCAAGGGGGGAAGATGCCAAGACTCTGAAGAGAGTTAGTGGAGTGTGTGCCATGCCAGGGAGATGTTGTCAAAGGTGTGTGCAGGGAGCGTTGTGATGTTGATGCTTTTGTTAGAGGAAGTGCTGGTCTTGTGTCCCATTGTGGAAGCCCCCAGGTGCCAGTCAGTGGTGTTGCTGGTTGTGTTGGGATATTTTGTAGGAGAGGTCTTGTGGCCCCTTTCCACCCACCCCGATCACCTCTGGAGCCGTGAGTTTTTGCCAGGCGAGGTTGAAGTGCTTTGAGATACGAAAAAAAGTGGAGGAGTCTCAGGCTTGGATGCAGGAGAACTTTATTGACAGAAACCAAAGTGGAAAAGCAGGAACACCAAGTGTATGGGAGCTGCTGTGAGATGCAAGTAGGACGACTCTCAGAAGAGATCCGTGCAGTAGATTTTGCCAGAGCTCCAAGGTTTGCCTGGCCCACACTGGTAGCACCACACCAGAGATTCCCCATGGTCCTTGGCTTGTGAGAAGGTGGTTGCAGTGGGGAAGCGTGGACACAGCAGAAAGAGTGATGCAGAGAAGGAAATGGGAGAAGAGGAGGACTTCTATGGAGAATGTTTCCCGGCTGCCTGGGCTGGCTCCATCCCTTCTTCTTGCCTCTTTGGTTCCTTCAGAAGAGGAACCCTGGATGATGGGATTGTGTGCCAAGACTAGAATGAAGGTGCGTCCTCAGTCCATGGCGTGGCTGTCAGGGTGTGGGTGTTTGGTGTGAGGGGAGGTGGCAGGAGCCTTAGCAGGGGTAGCAGCCCCTTCTGGCGCCGAAGCAGCCCAGGCCTCCGAAGCCGTAGCCGTAGCCGAAGGCTCCAGAGGAGACGGGCACTCCCTGGGAGCTGAGGGCGCTGCCCACGGCAGCCGATGAGGAGGATCCGACGGCGGTGTTCTGGGGGAAGGAGCTGAGGATGGGTCCTGGCAGGGTGACCAGCACGGTGGGAGGCTGGATGGTGACTGTGGAGTCCTGGCACTGCCTGACACAGGGCTCGTTGCAGCTGTTGGCCAGCGGGGCAGGACGGCAGGAGCCGCAGAGGTCGTAGCAGGCCATGTGTGTGGTGTGGAGGGGCCCTGGAAGAGAGGGTGTTGAGCAAGCGGAGGGGCGTGGGGGTGCGAGGGGCGGTGTTGCAGGAGGGCGAGGGGTTAGGGAAGGGCTGGTGTGGGGCTGTGGGGAGCGTGGCGGTGGGGAGGCGTGAGGGCTGGTGAGGCTGGGGCAGAGCGTGCTGGAAGAGAGGGGCCAGGTGGGGCAGGAGCAGGAGGGGCAGGGGGTTGAGGCTCACCTTGCTGAGCGCGGAGGAGAAGGCGTGAGGAGAAGTGTGTGAGGGAGGGAGGCGCGGGGCCGGTTTTATTCTGGTCCCCGAGGGGCGGGACAGCCTTTGCGCATGCCGGCATTTTGCAGCAAGCGGCTGTTCCGTGCCCCAGCTGGACATGGAGGAATGAGGTGGGGAGTGTTTTCCTTCCCACAACGCTGCTTTTCATGGCCTTCTCTTGAGGCCGTGTCCCTGTGGCCCTGGCGGCAGCTTTCAAGTGCCAGTCGGTGTTTGGGAGGGTTTGCACGGAATCTGTGTGTCAGGGCATTTCACACACAGGAACCAAGCGTAAGAGCTGTGAGGTGTCAGCAGTGAGGTCATCCCATGGCACTGCTGTGCTGTGGTTTGCAGTGGCAGCAGGCAGAGCAGGGCTGTTTGGCAGAGCCGGCCGTTGTCCTGGCAGCCCTGCTTCAGAGCTGGCAAGCCCTGTGCTGTGGGGTGCCCTGCCATGCTCCCCAAAGGCCTGTGCTGGCCCCTCCGTAGCGCTGCCCTTGGCTGGGGCCGGCACGTTTGCAGCCTGGGCTCTGGCAGGACGTAGTGCTGGGATTGGGGCGTGATGCGTCCAAGGAAGACTGGCAGAGCTTTTGCAAGGTGTGGAGAACAAGGCTTAGGAGGAGTGGTTGAGGGAACTGGGGGTGTTTAGTTGGCAGAAGAAGGCGACTGAGGGGAGAAGAGAGCGCTCTCTACAGCTGCCTGCAATCCAGTTCCAGTGACGTGGCTGTCGGTCCGTTCTCTGCAGGAACAAGAGCAAACAGCCTCGAGTTGCACCAGGGGAGGTTTGGGTTGGACATTAGGGAGAATTCAATCACCAAAGGGTTATTAATCATTGGAAGAGGCTTCCTAGGGAAGTGGTTGAGTCACCATGGCGGGAGGTATTTAAAAGAGGTGGAGACATGGCCCCTGGGGACATGGTTTAGTGGTGGGTTTGGTGGCGTGAGGTTAACGCCTGGAGTCGATCCTGTTCCAAGTCTTTTCCAAGCGCAGTGACTCTGTGACTGTGTGTGGGGCACCCTGCAAGGGCAGGGGAGTTTGTGGAGAGGCCTTTGAGTGTGGCGAGAGGCAGAGGGGGAGCATCAGGCAGAGGAGGTGGTGAGCCAGGGCCTTTGGGGTGTCTCCTTGGGGTGAGTGCCGAGGGCTGAGGCCTCTTGTGTGCGCAGTGGCTGAGAGGCAGCCAGAGGCTTTGGAGCTGGGCGAGGGCGTTGGAGGCGAGCACGCTGCACGGGGCTGCAGAGCCCAGGCCCTGGTGCTGGTGGCTGCGTGCCGGGGGGTTGCTGAATGGCAAGGCCTGCCCCAGCTCAGCCCCAGGGAGGGCTGCGCAGGCTGTTTTGCAGCCGAGCTGTTCTGGTGGCTGAGGAAGATGAGGGGAGGTAGGGAGAAGTGCTTTGCACCTGGATGTACTCAAGTGTGTGGGGCCTTCATGGGTCGTAGCTGCCAGTGTTGTGGGAGCTGGCTGATGTCCTTGGGAGGACACATTCCATGAGTTTGGGAGGGTCTTGGTGTCTGGGAGTGGTTGGTGATGTCTGGAAGAGAGCTCACCACCCTCCAGTGTTTGAGAAGTTGGGGTAGGAAGGTTGGGAATGTCAAGGCTGGTGAGACTGAGCTGGTCCGTGGGGAATGTGATGGAGGAAATTGTCCCAGAAATACCTGATGAACCCACGAACAACATAGAGGTGATGGGAAGTGGTTGTCATGGATTTCCGAAGGGGAAGTCATGCTTTATGGGCCTCTGTGTCTTTCATGTCGATGTGACTCTCTTTGTGGACAAGGACAGAGCTGTGTCTGGTATTAACTGTGACTTTACAGTAAAGACTTTGATGCTTCCTCCCCTTGGGTGCTCCTAGAGAAACCGAGAAGGTTCAGGTTGTGTAAGTGTCCAGTGAGATGGAGTGCCACGTGGTTGAAGGGCTGGCCTGAGGGGCTTGTGATGAGCGGCTGTGGTGGGTTGACCCTGGCTAGAGGCCGGATGCCCACCAAAGCCCACTCTATCACTCCCCCTCCTCAAATGGGCAGGGGGAGAAAATTATAACGAAAAGCTCGTGGGTGGAGATAAGGACGGAGAGAGATCACTCACCAATTACTGGCACGGGCAAAACAGACTTGACTTGGGGGAAAAAAAAAACAAATTTACTTTATTACAAATCAAAATTAGAGGAGAATGAGAAGTAAAACCAAATCTTAAAACACCTCCCCCATCCCTCCCTTCTTCCCGGGCTTAATCTCTTTCCTGATTTTCCACCTCCTCCCCCCAGCGGCACAGGGGGACAGGGAATGGGGTTAGGGTCAGTTCATCACACGTTTCTGCCGCTCCTTCCTCCTCAGGGGGAGGACTCCTTCCCCCGCACCAGCGTGAGGTCCCTCTCACGGGAGACAGTCCTCCACCAACTGCTCCAACGTGAGTCCTTCCCATGACTTACAGCTCTTCACGAGCTGCTCCAGTCTGGGTCCATTCCATGGTGTGCAGTCCTTCAGGAAGGGACTGCTCCAGCGCGGGTCCCCCACGGGGTCACAAGTCCTGCCAGCAAACCTGCTCCGGCCTGGGCTCCTCTCTCCACGGGCTACAGGTCCTGACAGGAACCTGCTCCAGCGCGGGCTTCCCGCGGGGTCACAGCCTCCTTCGGCATCCACCTGCTCCGGCGTGGGGTCCTCCACGGGCTACAGGTGGTCATCTGCTCCACCATGGACCTCCATGGGCTGCAGGGGGACAGCCCGCTTCACCATGGTCTTTCACCACAGGCTGGGGGGGGGAATCTCTGCTCCGGCGCCTGAGCCCATCCTCCCCCTCCTTCTTCACTGACCTTGGTGTCTGTGGAGTTGTTTCTCTTACATCTTCTCACTCCTCTCTCCAGCTGCAAAGTGTGCAGCTTTTTTTTCTCCCTTCCTTTTTTTTTTCCTTAATTATGTTATCACAGAGGCGTTACTGATTGGCTCGGCCTTGGCCAGCGGCGGGTCCCTTCTTGTAGCCGGCTGGCATTGGCTGTGTCGGGTCGGACATGGGGGAAGCTTCTGGCAGCTTCTCTCACAGAAGCCACCCCATGTCCCCTCCCCCACTGCTACCAAAAACCTTGCCACGCAAACCCAATACAGCGGCCCAAAGTGCAGTTGGACACAAGACTCAAGTGGTGTAGCCCAGGACTCAGATCCATGGGGCCAACACCATTCAACATCCCCATCAGTGAGGTGGGCAGTGGGAAGGATGAGCCCCCTCAGCAGGTTGGCAGATGATGCAGAATGTGGAGGAGAAGCTGGGGAAGGGGCCAGCGGGGAATGTCCTGAAGTTGAAGAAGGGGAAATGCAAAGTCCTGCATGTGGGTAGGAACAGTGCTGGGCATGAGGACATGCTGGGGACCAACACTCTAGAAAGCAGCTTTGCTGAGCAGGACTTTGTGGGGCTGCTGGAGAACAAGCTGATGATGAGGCAGCAATGCAGCCTTGTGGCAAAAGAGGCCAAGAGTCTCCAGGGTGGTGTTGGGACGAGCGTTGCAAGGAGGTGGGAGGAGATGATCTTGCTCTCTATTCAGCACTGGGAAGGCCCCGTGTGGAGTCCTGTGTCCATCTGAAGGCTCCGCAGTGGAAGAACGACATGGAGTTAGAGAAACGGGTGCAGTGCAGGGCCCCCAAGATGCTGAAGGGACTGGAGCATCCTTCCTATGAGTAGCAGCTGAGAGCTGTGAGGATTTTCAAACAAGAGGCAAGGCCACACACGGGAGATGTCACTGGTGTGTCTGAATGGCAGAGGGGAGGGAATGAAGACAAGAGAGTGATACTTTTCTCACTGCTGGCCATGGCCAGGTCAAAGGAGAATGAAGAAAGCTGAAATGACGTGCCAGTTCCTTGGAAGAGAAGACAACCCTTTTTCAGTGTGAGGGGGGTCCAACAGTGGAATCAATTGTGCAGAGAGGTGCTGGAGTGTCCATCCCTGGAGATACTGAAAAGCTGAGTGCACAAGTTCCTTGAAAGCCAGCCTGAGCTGAGCCTGCTTGAGCAGGTTGGGCTGAAGGAGATGATGTGCAGAGGTTTCCTGTGCCCTCAGTGATTGTGTTTGCCGTGCTTGTGCTTGCTGTGCTGGGCAGAGAGTTGTGCTGGGGAAGAGAGTTGGTCAAGTGGGTGCTGCCATGGGGAGCTTGTGTCAGAGGCATGGGCAGAAGTGCATTAGCGTGTCCCAGGCTTTGTGTGGACAAGGGAAGGGCTTGTGTCCTGGGCTGGAAGCCCCCTGTGCTGCTGTGTGGTGCTGGTGTTGCAGGGGACATAGTTCCTAACAGAGACCCTGTAGCCCTTTTCCTCCCACCCTGAGGACCACGAGGCCTGGCTTTGTGGTGGGTGAGGTTGGAAGAGCATTGGGAGAAGAAAGGAAGAGGAGGCATCTGAGGCTGGGATGCAGTAAAACTTTATTGAGGGAAAAAGAGAGAAAAGGCAGGAGCAGCAAGTGGAAGGGAGCTGGAGTGAGGTTCAAGTAGGACGAGCATCAGCCGAGGTCACTTGTGCGAGACAGATCCTGCCAAGGTCTTCCTGACCTGCAGTGAGAGCTGCACACTGGAGATCGCTGGTCTGGTCCCCTTCCCTGCTTCCTTGCTTGGTGCCTTGAGAGGAGGAGCAGTGGATGGAGAGCCCATGGGCCAGGAACATGGTTGAGGTGCGTCCTCAGTCCATGGCGTGGCGTCAGGTGTGGGTGTTTGGTGTGAGGGGAGGTGGCAGGAGCCTTAGCAGGGGTAGCAGCCCCTTCTGGCACCGAAGCAGCCCAGGCCTCCGAAGCCGTAGCCGTAGCCGAAGGCTCCAGAGGAGACGGGCACTCCCTGGGAGCTGAGGGCGCTGCCCACGGCAGCCGATGAGGAGGATCCGACGGCGGTGTTCTGGGGGAAGGAGCTGAGGATGGGTCCTGGCAGGGTGACCAGCACGGTGGAAGGCTGGATGGTGACTGTGGAGTCCTGGCACTGCCTGACACAGGGCTCGTTGCAGCTGTTGGCCAGCGGGGCGGGTGGGCAGGAGCCGCAGAGGTCGTAGCAGGCCATGTGTGTGGTGTGGAGGGGCCCTGGAAGAGAGGGTGTTGAGCAAGCGGAGGGGCGTGGGGGTGCGAGGGGCGGTGTTGCAGGAGGGCGAGGGGTTAGGGAGGGCTGGTGTGGGGCTGTGGGGAGCGTGGCGGTGGGGAGGCGTGAGGGCTGGTGAGGCTGGGGCAGAGCGTGCTGGAAGAGAGGGGCCAGGTGGGGCAGGAGCAGGAGGGGCAGGGGGTTGAGGCTCACCTTGTTGAGCGCGGAGGAGAAGGCGTGAGGAGAAGTGTGTGAGGGAGGGAGGCGCGGGGCCGGTTTTATTCTGGTCCCCGAGGGGCGGGACAGCCTTTGCGCATGCCGGCATTTTGCAGCAAGCGGCTGTTCCGTGCCCCAGCTGGACATGGAGGAATGAGGTGGGGAGTGTTTTCCTTCCCACAACGCTGCTTTTCATGGCCTTCTCTTGAGGCCGTGTCCCTGTGGCCCTGGCGGCAGCTTTCAAGTGCCAGTCGGTGTTTGGGAGGGTTTGCACGGAATCTGTGTGTCAGGGCATTTGGCAGATTCAGCCAAAGGACATGAGATGATGTCATCTTGTGGCACTCGTGTGCTGTGGTTTGTGGGTGTCTTGTAATGAGGGGACCTCACTTCCTCACCATCCTGGCAGGCTGGAGGTGTGCTGGCTGTTCCTGCTTCCTGTTTCATTGTGTTTTATCCCTCTTTACCTCACTGCCATCTCACTTTGCCTGTCTTTAGGCCTGGCTGTTCCCATTGGGTGAGGTCTGTGAGTGTCTTGGTGCCCCTCTTGCCTGTAAGGTTGTAGCTGACTGCACTGGGTCTACGTGTCAAGGTTTTGGTAACAATGAGACTTCAAGGGTGGCTCCTGTGAGAGGTTCATGAAGATTCCCCCATGTTCAATAG
The DNA here is from genome assembly GCA_907165065.1 of Caprimulgus europaeus. The sequence goes on along the minus strand of OU015525.1, from coordinate 1,298,499 downwards.
AGATTCTCCATGGGCTGAGAGATGTGCTGGGTGGGAGGAAGATAGAACAGAGATCTTGTGTGTGAACAGAGAGCTTCTCCTGTACCTCAGAGAAAAAAACAAAAGGAGAATTTATGGTCTTTGGCAGAAGGGGCAGAGAGCTCAGGTGAACTACAAGAATGTCTTGGGCTTATGCAGGGACAAAATTAAATGGGTAAAAACCCAACTAGAACTTTAGTCCCAGTGTACTGGAGATTAGCAAATGTGACACCCATCTCCAAGAAAGTCTGGAAGGTGAATCCAGAGGCCTGTCAGACTGACCTCAGTGCCAGGGAAGCTTATGGAGCAGGTCACCTCGAGTGCCATCACTCAGCATGTGCAGGACAACCAGGAGTCCAGGCCCAGTCAGCACGGGTTTATGTAAGGCAGGTCCTGCTTGACTGACCTGATGTGCTTCTGTGACAAGGTGACCTGCTTAGTGGATGAGGAAAAGGCTGTGGAATTTGTCTACCTGGACTTTAGTAAAGCCTTTCACATCGCTTCCCACAGCATTCTCCTGCAGAAACTGGCTGCTCGTGGCTTGGATGGGTGCAGTCTTTGCTGGGTAAAAAACTTTCACCATGTTGGGGCCCAAAGAGTTGTGGTGAATGGAGTTAAATCCAGCTGTGAGCAGTGCCCAGAGGTGTTCACCAGGGCTCAGTGTTGGGCACAGTTCTGTTTAATATCTTTATTAACTATCGGGATGAGGGGATCGAGTGCAGTGTCAGTGAGTTTGCAGATGACACCACGTTGGGTGGGAGTGTTGATCTGCTTGAGTTTGGGAAGACTCTAGAAAGGGATCTGGACAGGCTGGGTTGATGTAGTGAGGCCAACTGTGTGAGGTTCAACAAGGCTGAGTTGTGGCTCCTGCACTTGGGTCACCACAACCCCATGCAGCGCTCCAGGCTTGGGGCAGAGTGGCTGGAAAGCTGCCTGGCAGAAATGGACCTGGGGGTGTTGGTCACCAGCCGGCTGAATGTGAGCTGGCAGTGTGCCCAGGTGGCCATGAAGGCCACCAGCATCTTGGCTTGTGTCAGCACTAGTGTGGCCAGCAGGAGCAGGGCAGTGATCGTCCTCGTGTACTGGGCCCTGGTGAGGCGGCCCCTCGAGTGCTGGGTTCAGTGTTGGGTTACTCAGTCCAAGATAGAAGGGAGGGGTTTGGGGAAGGTGTTTTGGGATTTGTTTTTATTTCTCAGGATTGTTCTGTGACATTGATTTGTAATCAATTAAATTAATTTCCCTAAGGTGTGTGATGAAATTTGTAAGTGATCTCCCTTTCTTTACCTTAGAAACTTGTCATAACCTCTCTCCAGTGTCCAGTTGAGGAGCGGGAGTGATAGAGCAGCTTGGTGGGCACTTGGTGTCCAGCCAAGGTCAACCCAGCACAGAGCCCCATCTCCACAGCAGAGCAGGGTCACAGGCTTGTTCCTGCACGTGGTCCCCAGTGCCCCATGCTGTGCCTCAGGGACCCCCCAGTGAGGAGGATGGTGACCTCACCCAGGGGCTTTGTGTGTGATCTGAGAGCAGAGGGCTGGTGGCTCGGGGTCCCCTGCACAGTTGTTCCAGCGACCCTGCAGCAGGGAGGTTGTTGTTCTGGAGTCCCCCTGCATGGGTGAGTGTGGGACCCTGCAGTGAAGAGGGGCAGGTGGCCTGGGGATCTGTGCCAAGGGATGAGTTGGGGACCCCATAGCAAGGCGAGTCCATGGGCTGGGGACTCCCATGTAGGAGGAATGGGGACCGTGCAGCCAGGTGGGCAGTGCGTCAGGGAGCCACACTTGGGTCAGGGGAGGCGGGTGGTGACTTGGGTACCTGGCATTGGGTGTCCAGGGTCCTGGGAGCAAGGGGGGATGGAGACATGGGACCAGGTGTGACGCATCACACGTGGAAGGTGATGTGGAGACAGCCAGTGGTGGGTGCAGTGGCTCTGGGACACCTCAGCAAGGGGGGAAGATGCCAAGACTCTGAAGAGAGTTAGTCAAGTGTGTGCCATGCCAGGGAGATGTTGTCAAAGGTGTGTGCAGGGAGCGCTGTGATGTTGATGCTTTTGTTAGAGGAAGTGCTGGTCTTGTGTCCCATTGTGGAAGCCCCCAGGTGCCAGTCTGTGTTGTTGTTGGTTGTGTTGGCCTTTTCTGTAGCAGAGTTCTTGTGGCCCTTTTCCACCCACCCTGATGGCCTCTTGATGCCTTTGTGGCTGGTGAAGAAGAAAGGAAGTGGAGGCGTCTGGGGCTGAGATGCAAAAAAACTTTATTGAAGGAAGCAAAGAGTGCAAAGGCAGGAGTGCCAAGTGGAAGGCAGCAAGACTGAGGTGCAAGTAGGACGAGCATCAGCAGAAGTGTGTGCAGTAGATCTTGCCAGAGCACCACCGTCCTCTGTGCTTGCACTGAGAGTGGCACAATACAGATCCTGGTAGACTTTGGGATGTGAGAAGATGGTTTCAGCGGAGAGTGGTGGCCATAGCAGAAGGAGGAAGTCAACGAAAGAAGCTGGAGAATTAGGAGGAGGTGCATGGGCCGTGTTTCCAGGCAGCCCAGGCTGGTCTCCTTCCCTGCTTCCTTGCTTGGTGCCTTGAGAGGAGGAGCAGTGGATGGAGAGCCCATGGGCTAGGAACATGGTTGAGGTGCGTCCTCAGTCCATGGCGTGGCTGTCAGGTGTGGGTGTTTGGTGTGAGGGGAGGTGGCAGGAGCCTTAGCAGGGGTAGCAGCCCCTTCTGGCGCCGAAGCAGCCCAGGCCTCCGAAGCCGTAGCCGAAGGCTCCAGAGGAGACGGGCACTCCCTGGGAGCTGAGGGCGCTGCCCACGGCAGCCGATGAGGAGGATCCGACGGCGGTGTTCTGGGGGAAGGAGCTGAGGATGGGTCCTGGCAGGGTGACCAGCACGGTGGGAGGCTGGATGGTGACTGTGGAGTCCTGGCACTGCCTGACACAGGGCTCGTTGCAGCTGTTGGCCAGCGGGGCAGGACGGCAGGAGCCGCAGAGGTCGTAGCAGGCCATGTGTGTGGTGTGGAGGGGCCCTGGAAGAGAGGGTGTTGAGCAAGCGGAGGGGCGTGGGGGTGCGAGGGGCGGTGTTGCAGGAGGGCGAGGGGTTAGGGAGGGCTGGTGTGGGGCTGTGGGGAGCGTGGCGGTGGGGAGGCGTGAGGGCTGGTGAGGCTGGGGCAGAGCGTGCTGGAAGAGAGGGGCCAGGTGGGGCAGGAGCAGGAGGGGCAGGGGGTTGAGGCTCACCTTGTTGAGCGCGGAGGAGAAGGCGTGAGGAGAAGTGTGTGAGGGAGGGAGGCGCGGGGCCGGTTTGATTCTGGTCCCCGAGGGGCGGGACAGCCTTTGCGCATGCCGGCATTTTGCAGCAAGCGGCTGTTCCGTGCCCCAGCTGGACATGGAGGAATGAGGTGGGGAGTGTTTTCCTTCCCACAACGCTGCTTTTCATGGCCTTCTCTTGAGGCCGTGTCCCTGTGGCCCTGGCGGCAGCTTTCAAGTGCCAGTCGGTGTTTGGGAGGGTTTGCACGGAATCTGTGTGTCAGGGCATTGGGCAGATTCAGCCAAAGGACATGAGATGATGTCATCTTGTGGCACTCGTGTGCTGTGGTTTGTGGGTGTCTTGTAATGAGGGGACCTCACTTCCTCACCATCCTGGCAGGCTGGAGGTGTGCTGAGTGTTAGCGTTCCTGTTTCCTTGTGTTTTATCCCTCTTTACCTCACTGCCATCTCACTTTGCCTGTCTTTAGGCCTGGCTGTTCCCATTGGGTGAGGTCTGTGAGTGTCTTGGTGCCCCTCTTGCCTGTAAGGTTGTAGCTGACTGCACTGGGTCTACGTGTCAAGGTTTTGGTAACAATGAGACTTCAAGGGTGGCTCCTGTGAGAGGTTCATGAAGATTCCCCCATGTTCAATAGAGATTCTCCATGGGCTGAGAGATGTGCTGGGTGGGAGGAAGATAGAACAGAGATCTTGTGTGTGAACAGAGAGCTTCTCCTGTACCTCAGAGAAAAAAACAAAAGGAGAATTTATGGCCTTTGGCAGAAGGGGCAGAGAGCTCAGGTGAACTACAAGAATGTCTTGGGCTTATGCAGGGACAAAATTAAATGGGTAAAAACCCAACTAGAACTTTAGTCCCAGTGTACTGGAGATTAGCAAATGTGACACCCATCTCCAAGAAAGTCTGGAAGGTGAATCCAGAGGCCTGTCAGACTGACCTCAGTGCCAGGGAAGCTTATGGAGCAGGTCACCTCGAGTGCCATCACTCAGCATGTGCAGGACAACCAGGAGTCCAGGCCCAGTCAGCACGGGTTTATGTAAGGCAGGTCCTGCTTGACTGACCTGATGTGCTTCTGTGACAAGGTGACCTGCTTAGTGGATGAGGAAAAGGCTGTGGAATTTGTCTACCTGGACTTTAGTAAAGCCTTTCACATCGCTTCCCACAGCATTCTCCTGCAGAAACTGGCTGCTCGTGGCTTGGATGGGTGCAGTCTTTGCTGGGTAAAAAACTTTCACCATGTTGGGGCCCAAAGAGTTGTGGTGAATGGAGTTAAATCCAGCTGTGAGCAGTGCCCAGAGGTGTTCACCAGGGCTCAGTGTTGGGCACAGTTCTGTTTAATATCTTTATTAACTATCGGGATGAGGGGATCGAGTGCAGTGTCAGTGAGTTTGCAGATGACACCACGTTGGGTGGGAGTGTTGATCTGCTTGAGTTTGGGAAGACTCTAGAAAGGGATCTGGACAGGCTGGGTTGATGTAGTGAGGCCAACTGTGTGAGGTTCAACAAGGCTGAGTTGTGGCTCCTGCACTTGGGTCACCACAACCCCATGCAGCGCTCCAGGCTTGGGGCAGAGTGGCTGGAAAGCTGCCTGGCAGAAATGGACCTGGGGGTGTTGGTCACCAGCCGGCTGAATGTGAGCTGGCAGTGTGCCCAGGTGGCCATGAAGGCCACCAGCATCTTGGCTTGTGTCAGCACTAGTGTGGCCAGCAGGAGCAGGGCAGTGATCGTCCTCGTGTACTGGGCCCTGGTGAGGCGGCCCCTCGAGTGCTGGGTTCAGTGTTGGGTTACTCAGTCCAAGATAGAAGGGAGGGGTTTGGGGAAGGTGTTTTGGGATTTGTTTTTATTTCTCAGGATTGTTCTGTGACATTGATTTGTAATCAATTAAATTAATTTCCCTAAGGTGTGTGATGAAATTTGTAAGTGATCTCCCTTTCTTTACCTTAGAAACTTGTCATAACCTCTCTCCAGTGTCCAGTTGAGGAGCGGGAGTGATAGAGCAGCTTGGTGGGCACTTGGTGTCCAGCCAAGGTCAACCCAGCACAGAGCCCCATCTCCACAGCAGAGCAGGGTCACAGGCTTGTTCCTGCACGTGGTCCCCAGTGCCCCATGCTGTGCCTCAGGGACCCCCCAGTGAGGAGGATGGTGACCTCACCCAGGGGCTTTGTGTGTGATCTGAGAGCAGAGGGCTGGTGGCTCGGGGTCCCCTGCACAGTTGTTCCAGCGACCCTGCAGCAGGGAGGTTGTTGTTCTGGAGTCCCCCTGCATGGGTGAGTGTGGGACCCTGCAGTGAAGAGGGGCAGGTGGCCTGGGGATCTGTGCCAAGGGATGAGTTGGGGACCCCATAGCAAGGCGAGTCCATGGGCTGGGGACTCCCATGTAGGAGGAATGGGGACCGTGCAGCCAGGTGGGCAGTGCGTCAGGGAGCCACACTTGGGTCAGGGGAGGCGGGTGGTGACTTGGGTACCTGGCATTGGGTGTCCAGGGTCCTGGGAGCAAGGGGGGATGGAGACATGGGACCAGGTGTGACGCATCACACGTGGAAGGTGATGTGGAGACAGCCAGTGGTGGGTGCAGTGGCTCTGGGACACCTCAGCAAGGGGGGAAGATGCCAAGACTCTGAAGAGAGTTAGTCAAGTGTGTGCCATGCCAGGGAGATGTTGTCAAAGGTGTGTGCAGGGAGCGCTGTGATGTTGATGCTTTTGTTAGAGGAAGTGCTGGTCTTGTGTCCCATTGTGGAAGCCCCCAGGTGCCAGTCTGTGTTGTTGTTGGTTGTGTTGGCCTTTTCTGTAGCAGAGTTCTTGTGGCCCTTTTCCACCCACCCTGATGGCCTCTTGATGCCTTTGTGGCTGGTGAAGAAGAAAGGAAGTGGAGGCGTCTGGGGCTGAGATGCAAAAAAACTTTATTGAAGGAAGCAAAGAGTGCAAAGGCAGGAGTGCCAAGTAGAAGGCAGCAAGACTGAGGTGCAAGTAGGACGAGCATCAGTAGAAGTGTGTGCAGTAGATCTTGCCAGAGCACCACCGTCCTCTGTGCTTGCACTGAGAGTGGCACAATACAGATCCTGGTAGACTTTGGGATGTGAGAAGATGGTTTCAGCGGAGAGTGGTGGCCATAGCAGAAGGAGGAAGTCAACGAAAGAAGCTGGAGAATTAGGAGGAGGTGCATGGGCCGTGTTTCCAGGCAGCCCAGGCTGGTCTCCTTCCCTGCTTCCTTGCTTGGTGCCTTGAGAGGAGGAGCAGTGGATGGAGAGCCCATGGGCTAGGAACATGGTTGAGGTGCGTCCTCAGTCCATGGCGTGGCTGTCAGGTGTGGGTGTTTGGTGTGAGGGGAGGTGGCAGGAGCCTTAGCAGGGGTAGCAGCCCCTTCTGGCGCCGAAGCAGCCCAGGCCTCCGAAGCCGTAGCCGAAGGCTCCAGAGGAGACGGGCACTCCCTGGGAGCTGAGGGCGCTGCCCACGGCAGCCGATGAGGAGGATCCGACGGCGGTGTTCTGGGGGAAGGAGCTGAGGATGGGTCCTGGCAGGGTGACCAGCACGGGGGGAGGCTGGATGGTGACTGTGGAGTCCTGGCACTGCCTGACACAGGGCTCGTTGCAGCTGTTGGCCAGCGGGGCGGGTGGGCAGGAGCCGCAGAGGTCGTAGCAGGCCATGTGTGTGGTGTGGAGGGGCCCTGGAAGAGAGGGTGTTGAGCAAGCGGAGGGGCGTGGGGGTGCGAGGGGCGGTGTTGCAGGAGGGCGAGGGGTTAGGGAGGGCTGGTGTGGGGCTGTGGGGAGCGTGGCGGTGGGGAGGCGTGAGGGCTGGTGAGGCTGGGGCAGAGCGTGCTGGAAGAGAGGGGCCAGGTGGGGCAGGAGCAGGAGGGGCAGGGGGTTGAGGCTCACCTTGCTGAGCGCGGAGGAGAAGGCGTGAGGAGAAGTGTGTGAGGGAGGGAGGCGCGGGGCCGGTTTTATTCTGGTCCCCGAGGGGCGGGACAGCCTTTGCGCATGCCGGCATTTTGCAGCAAGCGGCTGTTCTGTGCCCCAGCTGGACATGGAGGAATGAGGTGGGGAGTGTTTTCCTTCCCACAACGCTGCTTTTCATGGCCTTCTCTTGAGGCCGTGTCCCTGTGGCCCTGGCGGCAGCTTTCAAGTGCCAGTCGGTGTTTGGGAGGGTTTGCACGGAATCTGTGTGTCAGGGCATTTGGCAGACACAGCCAAAGGACATGAGATGATGTCATCTTGTGGCACTCGTTTGCTGTGGTTTGTGGGTGTCTTGTCACAGGGGGACCTCACTTCCTCACCATCCTGGCAGGCTGGAGGTGTGCTGGGTGTTAGGGTTCCTGTTTCATTGTGATTTATCCCTCTTTATCTCACTGCCATCTCACTTCGCCTGTCTTCAGGCCTGGCTGTTCCCATTGGGTGAGGTCTGTGTGTCTTGGTGCCCCTCTTGCCTGTAAGGTTGTAGCTGACTGCACTGGGTCTACGTGTCAAGGTTTTGGTAACAATGAGGCTTCAAGGGTGGCTCCTGTGAGAGGTTCATGAAGATTCCCCCATGTTCAACAGAGATTCTCCATGGGCTGAGTGATGTGCTGGGTGGGAGGAAGATAGAACAGAGATCTTGTGTGTGAACAGAGAGCTTCTCCTGTACCTCAGAGAAAAAAACAAAAGGACAATTTATGGCCTTTGGCAGAAGGGGCAGAGAACTCAGGAGAACTACAGGGATGTCTTGGGTTTATGCAGGGAGAAAGAAGATGGGTAAAAGCCCAACTAGAACTTTAGTCCCAGTGTACTGGAAATCAGCAAATGTGACACCCATCTCCAAGAAAGTGTGGAAGGTGAATCCAGAGATCCAGAGGCCTGTCAGACTGACCTCAGTGCCAGGGAAGCTTATGGAGCAGGTCATCTCGAGTGCCATCACTCAGCACGTGTAGGACAAGCAGGAGTCCAGGCCCAGTCAGCATGGGTTTATGTAAGGCAGGTCCTGCTTGACTGACCTGATGTGCTTCTATGACAAGGTGACCTGCTTAGTGGATGAGGGAAAGGCTGTGGAATTTGTCTACCTGGACTTTAGTAAAGCCTTTGACATCGCTTCCCACAGCATTCTCCTGCAGAAAGTGGCTGCTCGTGGCTTGGATGGGTGCAGTCTTTGCTGGCTAAAAACTTTCTGCATGTTGGGGCCCAAAGAGTTGTGGTGAATGGAGTTAAATCCAGCTGGTGAGCAGTGCCCAGAGGTGTTCCCCAGGGCTCAGTGTTGGGGACAGTTCTGTTTAATATCTTTATTAACTATCGGGATGAGGGGATCGAGTGCAGTGTCAGTGAGTTTGCAGATGACACCACGTTGGGTGGGAGTGTTGATCTGCTTGAGTTTGGGAAGACTCTACGAAGGGATCTGGACAGGCTGGGTTGATGTAGTGAGGACAACTGTGTGAGGTTCAACAAGGCTGAGTTGTGGCTCCTGCACTTGGGTCACCACAACCCCATGCAGCGCTCCAGGCTTGGGGCAGAGTGGCTGGAAAGCTGCCCGGCAGAAAAGGACCTGGGGGTGTTGGTCACCAGCCGGCTGAATGTGAGCTGGCAGTGTGCCCAGGTGGCCACGAAGGCCACCAGCATCTTGGCTTGTGTCAGCACTAGTGTGGCCAGCAGGAGCAGGGCAGTGATCGTCCTCGTGTACTGAGCACTGGTGAGGCGGCCCCTCGAGTGCTGGGTTCAGTGTTGGGTTACTCACTCCAAGATAGAAGGGAGGGGTTTGGGGAAGGTGTTTTGGGATTTGTTTTTATTTCTCAGGATTGTTCTGTGACATTGATTTTTAATCAATTAAATTAATTTCCCTAAGTTGTGTGATGAAATTTGTAAGTGATCTCCCTTTCTTTACCTTGGAAACTTGTCATAACGTTTCTCCAGTGTCCAGTTGAGGAGCGGGAGTGATAGAGCAGCTTGGTGGGCACTTGGTGTCCAGCCAAGGTCAACCCAGCACAGAGCCCCATCTCCACAGCAGAGCAGGGTCACAGGCTTGTTCCTGCACGTGGTCCCCAGTGCCCCATGCTGTGCCTCAGGGACCCCCCAGTGAGGAGGATGGTGACCTCACCCAGGGGCTTTGTGTGTGATCTGAGAGCAGAGGGCTGGTGGCTCGGGGTCCCCTGCACAGTTGTTCCAGCGACCCTGCAGCAGGGAGGTTGTTGTTCTGGAGTCCCCCTGCATGGGTGAGTGTGGGACCCTGCAGTGAAGAGGGGCAGGTGGCCTGGGGATCTGTGCCAAGGGATGAGTTGGGGACCCCATAGCAAGGCGAGTCCATGGGCTGGGGACTCCCATGGAGGAGGAATGGGGACCGTGCAGCCAGGTGGGCAGTGCGTCAGGGAGCCACACTTGGGTCAGGGGAGGCGGGTGGTGACTTGGGTACCTGGCATTGGGTGTCCGGGGTCCTGGGAGCAAGGGGGGATGGAGACATGGGACCAGGTGTGACGCATCACACGTGGAAGGTGATGTGGAGACAGCCAGTGGTGGGTGCAGTGGCTCTGGGACACCTCAGCAAGGGGGGAAGATGCCAAGACTCTGAAGAGAGTTAGTCAAGTGTGTGCCATGCCAGGGAGATGTTGTCAAAGGTGTGTGCAGGGAGCGCTGTGATGTTGATGCTTTTGTTAGAGCAAGTTCTGGTCTTGTGTCCCATTGTGGAAGCCCCCCAGGTGCCAGTCTGTGTTGTTGTTGGTTGTGTTGGCCTTTTTTGTAGGAGAGTTCTTGTGGCTCTTTTCTACCCACCCTGATGGCCTCTTGATGCCTTTGAGGCCGGTGAAGGAAAAGAAAGGAAGTGGAGGCGTCTGGGGCTGGGATGCAGGAAATCTTTATTGAAGGAAGCAAAGAGTGCAAAGGCAGGAGTGTCAAGTGGAAGGCAGCAAGACTGAGGTGCAAGTAGGACGAGCATCAGCAGAAGTGTGTGCAGTAGATCTTGCCAGAGCACCACCGTCCTCTGTGCTTGCACTGAGAGTGGCACAATACAGATCCTGGTAGACTTTGGGATGTGAGAAGATGGATGCAGCAGAGAGTGGTGGCCATAGCAGAAGGAGGAAGTCAACGAAGGAAACTGGAGGAGGAGGTGCATGGGCCGTGTTTCCAGGCAGCCGAGGCTGGTCCCCTTCCCTGCTTCCTTGCTTGGTGCCTTGAGAGGAGGAGCAGTGGATGGAGAGCCCATGGGCTAGGAACATGGTTGAGGTGCGTCCTCAGTCCATGGCGTGGCTGTCAGGTGTGGGTGTTTGGTGTGAGGGGAGGTGGCAGGAGCCTTAGCAGGGGTAGCAGCCCCTTCTGGCGCCGAAGCAGCCCAGGCCTCCGAAGCCGTAGCCGAAGGCTCCAGAGGAGACGGGCACTCCCTGGGAGCTGAGGGCGCTGCCCACGGCAGCCGATGAGGAGGATCCGACGGCGGTGTTCTGGGGGAAGGAGCTGAGGATGGGTCCTGGCAGGGTGACCAGCACGGTGGGAGGCTGGATGGTGACTGTGGAGTCCTGGCACTGCCTGACACAGGGCTCGTTGCAGCTGTTGGCCAGCGGGGCGGGTGGGCAGGAGCCGCAGAGGTCGTAGCAGGCCATGTGTGTGGTGTGGAGGGGCCCTGGAAGAGAGGGTGTTGAGCAAGCGGAGGGGCGTGGGGGTGCGAGGGGCGGTGTTGCAGGAGGGCGAGGGGTTAGGGAGGGCTGGTGTGGGGCTGTGGGGAGCGTGGCGGTGGGGAGGCGTGAGGGCTGGTGAGGCTGGGGCAGAGCGTGCTGGAAGAGAGGGGCCAGGTGGGGCAGGAGCAGGAGGGGCAGGGGGTTGAGGCTCACCTTGCTGAGCGCGGAGGAGAAGGCGTGAGGAGAAGTGTGTGAGGGAGGGAGGCGCGGGGCCGGTTTTATTCTGGTCCCCGAGGGGCGGGACAGCCTTTGCGCATGCCGGCATTTTGCAGCAAGCGGCTGTTCTGTGCCCCAGCTGGACATGGAGGAATGAGGTGGGGAGTGTTTTCCTTCCCACAACGCTGCTTTTCATGGCCTTCTCTTGAGGCCGTGTCCCTGTGGCCCTGGCGGCAGCTTTCAAGTGCCAGTCGGTGTTTGGGAGGGTTTGCACGGAATCTGTGTGTCAGGGCATTTGGCAGACACAGCCAAAGGACATGAGATGATGTCATCTTGTGGCACTCGTTTGCTGTGGTTTGTGGGTGTCTTGTCACAGGGGGACCTCACTTCCTCACCATCCTGGCAGGCTGGAGGTGTGCTGGGTGTTAGGGTTCCTGTTTCATTGTGATTTATCCCTCTTTATCTCACTGCCATCTCACTTCGCCTGTCTTCAGGCCTGGCTGTTCCCATTGGGTGAGGTCTGTGTGTCTTGGTGCCCCTCTTGCCTGTAAGGTTGTAGCTGACTGCACTGGGTCTACGTGTCAAGGTTTTGGTAACAATGAGGCTTCAAGGGTGGCTCCTGTGAGAGGTTCATGAAGATTCCCCCATGTTCAACAGAGATTCTCCATGGGCTGAGTGATGTGCTGGGTGGGAGGAAGATAGAACAGAGATCTTGTGTGTGAACAGAGAGCTTCTCCTGTACCTCAGAGAAAAAAACAAAAGGACAATTTATGGCCTTTGGCAGAAGGGGCAGAGAACTCAGGAGAACTACAAGGATGTCTTGGGTTTATGCAGGGAGAAAGAAGATGGGTAAAAGCCCAACTAGAACTTTAGTCCCAGTGTACTGGAAATCAGCAAATGTGACACCCATCTCCAAGAAAGTGTGGAAGGTGAATCCAGAGATCCAGAGGCCTGTCAGACTGACCTCAGTGCCAGGGAAGCTTATGGAGCAGGTCATCTCGAGTGCCATCACTCAGCACGTGTAGGACAAGCAGGAGTCCAGGCCCAGTCAGCATGGGTTTATGTAAGGCAGGTCCTGCTTGACTGACCTGATGTGCTTCTATGACAAGGTGACCTGCTTAGTGGATGAGGGAAAGGCTGTGGAAGTTGTCTACCTGGACTTCAGTAAAGCCTTTCACATCGCTTCCCACAGCATTCTCCTGCAGAAAGTGGCTGCTCGTGGCTTGGATGGGTGCAGTCTTTGCTGGCTAAAAACTTTCTGCATGTTGGGGCCCAAAGAGTTGTGGTGAATGGAGTTAAATCCAGCTGGTGAGCAGTGCCCAGAGGTGTTCCCCAGGGCTCAGTGTTGGGGACAGTTCTGTTTAATATCTTTATTAACTATCGGGATGAGGGGATCGAGTGCAGTGTCAGTGAGTTTGCAGATGACACCACGTTGGGTGGGAGTGTTGATCTGCTTGAGTTTGGGAAGACTCTACGAAGGGATCTGGACAGGCTGGGTTGATGTAGTGAGGCCAACTGTGTGAGGTTCAACAAGGCTGAGTTGTGGCTCCTGCACTTGGGTCACCACAACCCCATGCAACGCTCCAGGCTTGGGGCAGAGTGGCTGGAAAGCTGCCTGGCAGAAAAGGACCTGGGGGTGTTGGTCGCCAGCCGGCTGAATGTGAGCTGGCAGTGTGCCCAGGTGGCCATGAAGGCCACCAGCATCTTGGCTTGTATCAGCACTAGTGTGGCCAGCAGGAGCAGGGCAGTGATCGTCCTCGTGTACTGGGCCCTGGTGAGGCGGCCCCTCGAGTGCTGGGTTCAGTGTTGGGTTACTCACTCCAAGATAGAAGGGAGGGGTTTGGGGAAGGTGTTTGGGGATTTGTTTTTATTTCTCAGGATTGTTCTGTGACATTGATTTGTAATCAATTAAATTAATTTCCCTAAGTTGTGTGATGAAATTTGTAAGTGATCTCCCTTTCTTTACCTTGGAAACTTGTCATAACGTCTCTCCAGTGTCCAGTTGAGGAGCGGGAGTGATAGAGCAGCTTGGTGGGCACTTGGTGTCCAGCCAAGGTCAACCCAGCACAGAGCCTCATCTCCAGAGCAGAGCAGGGTCACAGGCTTGTTCCTGCACGTGGTCCCCAGTGCCCCATGCTGTGCCTCAGGGACCCCCCAGTGAGGAGGATGGTGACCTCACCCAGGGGCTTTGTGTGTGACCTGAGTGCAGAGGGCTGGTGGCTCGGGGTCCCCTGCACAGTTGTTCCAGTGACCCTGCAGCAGGGAGGTTGTTGTTCAGGAGCCCCCCTGCATGGGTGAGTGTGGGACCCTGCAGTGAAGAGGGGCTGGTGGCCTGGGGATCTGTGCCAAGGGATGTGTTGGGGACCCCATATCAAGGTGAGTCCATGGTCTGGGATCTCAGTGAAGTCATCCTATGGCATCATGTGCTGTGGTTTGTGGGTGTGTTGTGATGATGGGGCCCCATTTCCCCAGAGCCCTGGAAGGCTGCTCTGGGCTTTGGAGTTGTGCTGGCCGTGAGGCGCTGCCCCTTCCATGGCGTTGGGTCCCTCCCTGCCTTGATCCCAGCTCGTTCAGCCTGTCTTTAGGCCTGGCCGTTGCCGGTGGGTGTGGTGTGTGGGGGTCTTGGTGCCCCTGTTGCTTGTGAGGTTGGAGGTGGGAGAAAGGAGGCTGCCTGTTTGGGCTGGTGCCCCCTTGTTGGCGTCCCTGGGGGCGGCAGTGGCAGCAGGCAGAGCAGGGCTGTTTGGCAGAGCCGGCCGTTTTCCTGGCAGCCCTGCTTCAGAGCTGGCAAGCCCTGTGCTGTGGGACGCCCTGCCATGCTCCCCACAGGCCTGTGCTGGCCCCTCCGTAGCGCTGCCCTTGGCTGGGGCCGGCACGTTTGCAGCCTGGGCTCTGGCAGGACACAGTGCTGGGATTGGGGCCTGCTGCGTCCAAGGAAGACTGGCAGAGCTTTTGCAAGGTGTGGAGAACAAGGCTTAGGAGGAGTGGTTGAGGGAACTGGGGGTGTTTAGTTTGCAGAGGAAGGCGACTGAGGGGAGAAGAGAGCGCTCTCTACAGCTGCCTGCAATCCAGTTCCAGTGACGTGGCTGTCGGTCCGTTCTCTGCAGGAACAAGAGCAAACAGCCTCGAGTTGCACCAGGGGAGGTTTGGGTTGGACATTAGGGAGAATTCAATCAGCAAAGGGTTATTAATGATTGGAAGAGGCTTCCCAGGGAAGTGGTTGAGTCACCATGGCGGGAGGTATTTAAAAGAGGTGGAGACATGGCCCCTGGGGACATGGTTTAGTGGTGGATTTGGTGGCGTGAGGTTAACGCCTGGAGTCGATCCTGTTCCAAGTCTTTTCCAAGCGCAGTGACTCTGTGATTGTGTGTGGGGCACCCTGCAAGGGCAGGGGAGTTTGTGGAGAGGCCTTTGAGTGTGGCGAGAGGCAGAGGGGGAGCATCAGGCAGAGGAGGTGGTGAGCCAGGGCCTTTGGGGTGTTTCCTTGGGGTGAGTGCCGAGGGCTGAGGCCTCTTGTGTGCACAGTGGCTGAGAGGCAGCCAGAGGCTGTGGAGCTGGGCGAGGGCGTTGGAGGCGAGCACGCTGCACGGGGCTGCAGAGCCCAGGCCCTGGTGCTGGTGGCTGCATGCCGGGGGGTTGCTGAATGGCAAGGCCTGCCCCAGCTCAGCCCCGGGGAGGGCTGCGCAGGCTGTTTTGCAGGCGAGCTGTTCTGGTGGCTGAGGAAGGTGAAAGGCGCTCATCAGGAGTGCTGAGCCACTGGATGTTCCCAGGTCCATGGGGCCTGACGGGCTGCAGCCAGGAATGCTGAGGGAGCTGGCTGATGTCCTTGGGAGGCGCCTCTGGATGGGCTTGGAAAGATCCTGGAGCCTGGGAGCAGTTCCTGAAGGCTGGAAGAGAGCTGCTCGCCTTCATATCTTGAAGATGAAGAGAAAGGCTCTGGGAAATCAGGGGCTGGTGAAGCCTGTCCTCATTTCTGGGAAGGTGATGCAGGAAATCCTCACGGAAGGCTTTGCCAATGCGCAGAAGGACAAGAAGGTGGTGGGGAGTGGCTGACGTGGATTTACAAGGGGGAAGTTCATGCTTGACTGACCTCGGTGTGTTTCTCAAGGCAGTAACCAGCTTTGTGGGCGAGGACGGAGCTGTGGCTGGTTTTTACCATGACTTCTTTAATAAATGTTTTGACGATTCCTCCCCTTGCACACTCCTAGAGAAGCTTAGGGTCTTGTGGCCCTTTTCCACCCACCCTGATGGCTTCTTCAGGCCTGGCTTTGTGGCTGGTGAAGGAGAAGAAATTAAGAGGAGGCATCTGGGGCTGGGATGCAAGAAATCTTTATTGAAGGAAGCAGAGAGTGCAAAGGCAGGAGTGCCAAGTAGGAGGCAGCTGGTTTGAGGTTCAAGCAGGACAAGCATCAGCATCGTCATGTAGTAGATAAATCTGGAGCACCACAGTCTTCCTATCCTGCAGTGGGAGCTGCACACTGGAGGTCCCCAGTGGTCTTCGGCTTGTGAGAAGAGGGTTGCAGTGGAGAAGGGGAGACTTAAAGAAGGAAGCCGGAGAAGAGGAGGAGGTGCATGGACCGTGTTTCCAGGCAGCCCAGGCTGGTCCCCTTCCCTGCTTCCTGGCCTGGTGCCTTGAGAGGAGGAGCAGTGGATGGAGAGCCCATGGGCCAGGAACACGGTTGAGGTGCGTCCTCAGTCCATGGCGTGGCTGTCAGGGTGTGGGTGTTTGGTGTGAGGGGAGGTGGCAGGAGCCTTAGCAGGGGTAGCAGCCCCTTCTGGCGCCGAAGCAGCCCAGGCCTCCGAAGCCGTAGCCGTAGCCGAAGGCTCCAGAGGAGACGGGCACTCCCTGGGAGCTGAGGGCGCTGCCCACGGCAGCCGATGAGGAGGATCCAACGGCGGTGTTCTGGGGGAAGGAGCTGAGGATGGGTCCTGGCAGGGTGACCAGCACGGTGGAAGGCTGGATGGTGACTGTGGAGTCCTGGCACTGCCTGACACAGGGCTCGTTGCAGCTGTTGGCCAGCGGGGCAGGACGGCAGGAGCCGCAGAGGTCGTAGCAGGCCATGTGTGTGGTGTGGAGGGGCCCTGGAAGAGAGGGTGTTGAGCAAGCGGAGGGGCGTGGGGGCGCGAGGGGCGGTGTTGCAGGAGGGCGAGGGGTTAGGGAGGGCTGGTGTGGGGCTGTGGGGAGCGTGGCGGTGGGGAGGCGTGAGGGCTGGTGAGGCTGGGGCAGAGCGTGCTGGAAGAGAGGGGCCAGGTGGGGCAGGAGCAGGAGGGGCAGGGGGTTGAGGCTCACCTTGTTGAGCGCGGAGGAGAAGGCGTGAGGAGAAGTGTGTGAGGGAGGGAGGCGCGGGGCCGGTTTTATTCTGGTCCCCGAGGGGCGGGACAGCCTTTGCGCATGCCGGCATTTTGCAGCAAGCGGCTGTTCCGTGCCCCAGCTGGACATGGAGGAATGAGGTGGGGAGTGTTTTCCTTCCCACAACGCTGCTTTTCATGGCCTTCTCTTGAGGCCGTGTCCCTGTGGCCCTGGCGGCAGCTTTCAAGTGCCAGTCGGTGTTTGGGAGGGTTTGATGGAATCTGTGTGTCAGGGCATTTCACACACAGGAACCAAGCGTAAGAGCTGTGAGGTGTCAGCAGTGAGGTCATCCCAGGGCACTGGTGTGCCGTGGTTTGCAGTGTCTTGTCCAGTGGGGACCTCACTTCTCCCAGCCCTGGCAGGCTGCTCTGGGCTGTAGAGCTGTGCTGGGCGTTCAGTGTTGCCCCTTCCTTGGTGTTCAGGGACTTCTCACCTCGCTGCCCCTTGGCTTTACCTGTCCTTAGGCCTGACTGTTCCTGTCTGCTGTGGTCTGTGGGTGCCTTGGTGTCCCTGGTGCTGGAGAGATGGCAGCTGGGTGCATTGGGTTTTTGTGGCAAGGATTTGTTTCTGAGGGGCTACAGGGGTGGCTTGTGAGTGAGATTCATTGAGATTCTCCATTTTTGATGGAGAGTCCCCATGTGCTGAAGCACAGACCTGTCTGCACAGAGGGCTTTGGCTGGATCTCAGGAACAATGAAAGAGCTTTTGACCTCTGGCGAAGAGGCAGAGAGCTCCAGTGGACTTTGAGTATTTTTTGGGTGTATTCTGGGAGAAAAGTAGAAGTGCCAAAAGTCAACTAAAAGTTCATCTGGCTACTGGCATAACAGACAGTTAAAAATGTTTATAGAAATTACTTAGCAGCCATAGGAGTGTTAAGGGGAATCTCTCTCCTTTCTTAGATGTGTGAGGAGACACAATGACAAGGGATAAGCAAAAGGCTGAGGTACTTCCTGCCTTCTTTGCCTCAGTTTTTAGTACTAAGAGCACTTGTTCTGTGGGTACCCAGCCCCCTGAGCTGGAAGACAGGGATGGGGAGCAGTCTGAATCCCCCATAGTCAATGGGGAAATGGATAGAGACCTGCTACACCACTTGGACAGTCACAAGCCCATGAGATCCACCCAGTGGTACTGAGGGAGCTGGCAGAAGTGCTCGTCATGCCACTTTCCATCCTTTATCAGCAGTCCTGGCTTTTCCAGGAGGTCCCAGTTGCCTAGGGGTAAGCAAATTGGATGCCCATCTACAAGGAGGGTCAGAAGGAGGATCCAGGGAACTACAGGCCTGTCAGTCTGTCCTTGGTGCCTGGGAGGGTTGTCTTGAGTGTCATCATATGGCACGTGCAGAACAACCAGATGATCAGGCCCAGCCAGCATGGGTTTATGAAAGGCAGGTCCTGCTTGACTGACCTGATGTGCTTCTAAGACAAGGTGGCCCACTTAATGGATGAGGGAAAGGCTGTGGATTTTGTCTAACTAGACTTTAGTAAACACAGAGCATTCTCCTGGAGAAACTGGCTGCTCTTGTCTTGGATGGATGTAGTCTTTGCTGGGTAAAAATCTAGCTGGATGGCCAGGTCCAAAGCATGGTGATGACTGGAGTTAAATCCAGGTGAGGCCGGTCAGAAAAGCTGTTCCCCAGGGCTCAGTGTTGGGACCAGCTCTGCTTAATATTATTATCAATGATCTGGATGAGGGGATTGAGTGGGAAAACTCTACAGAGGGATCTGGACAGCCTGGATCAATGGGCTGAAGCCAACTGTGTGAGGTTCAACAAGGCTGAGTTGTGGATCCCGCACTTGGGTCACCACAACCCCATGCAACGCTCCAGGCTTGGGGCAGAGTGGCTGGAAAGCTGCCCGGCAGAAAAGGACCTGGGGGTGTTGGTCACCAGCCGGCTGAATGTGAGCTGGAAGTGTGCCTAGGTGGCCACAAAGGCCACCAGCATCTTGGCTTGTATCAGCACTAGTGTGGCCAGCAGGAGCAGGGCAGTGATCGTCCTCGTGTACTGGGCACTGGTGAGGCGGCCCCTCGAGTGCTGGGTTCAGTGTTGGGTTACTCACTCCAAGAAAGAAGGGAGGGGTTTGGGGAAGGTGTTTTGGGATTTGTTTTTATTCATCAGCATTCTACTCGAGTCTGTTTTCCCTGTGATGGCAGCTGGTGAGTGATGTCCCTGTCCTTATCTCAACTCAGGAACCTGTTGTAATATTTTCTCTGTCTTCTCTTGTTGAGGATGGAGAGTGATAGAGCAGCTTGGTGGGCACTTGGTGTCCAGCCAAGGTCAACCCAGCACAGAGCCCCATCTCCACAGCAGAGCAGGGTCACAGGCTTGTTCCTGCACGTGGTCCCCAGTGCCCCATGCTGTGCCTCAGGGACGCCACAGTGAGGAGGATGGTGACCTCACCCAGGGGCTTTGTGTGTGACCTGAGAGCAGAGGGCTGGTGGCTCGGGGTCCCCTGCACAGTTGTTCCAGTGACCCTGCAGCAGGGAGGTTGTTGTTCTGGAGCCCCCCTGCATGGGTGAGTGTGGGACCCTGCAGTGAAGAGGGGTGGTGGCCTGGGGATCTGTGCCAAGGGATGAGTTGGGGACCCCATAGCAAGGTGAGTCCATGGGCTGGGGACTCCCATGTAGGAGGAATGGGGACCGTGCAGCCAAGTGGGCAGTGCGTCAGGGAGCCACACTGGGTCAGGGGAGGACCCCACAGTGAGGGGCGTGTTGACTTGGGCACCTGGTATGGGTGTCCCAGGGTCCTGGAAGCAAGGGGAGATTGGGACACAGGACCTTACATGGGTGTCCCAGGGTTGTTGCAGCACAGATGGAAGGTGATGTGGGCACAGGAAGTGGTGGGGGCAGTGGCTTTGGGACAGCTCAGCAAGAGGGGAAGATGCCAAGACTCTGCATGGTTGGTCCAAGGACCCCATGGCTGAGGACTGGTGACACGTGATGGGCACAGGATGTGTGTGGTGAGGGGTCTGTGGCACCCAGCAGGGCAGATGTTTGCTTTGGAGAGATTTGGTTGTTGCTGTTGCTGTCATCAGCATTTTTAGCAGCATTTGTTCTTTGTTTTCCATCCTCCCCATCTTTTTTCCTGCCATTTACATTTGGTCTTTCCTTGCCTCCTCATTTTCTTAATTTATTTCATTGACTGTTTTATCTCTTTCCTCTCTATTTTAGGCAGGTTTTTTAGATCTTCAGCAGGATGTTTTTCCTCCTCCAATAGTTTCTTTCAGGGTATGTTGACATATTTCTTGATGGCAAGTCTTTTGGGGGTGTTGCTGAATCTGGGCATTTTCCTTCCCCCTTCCAGTGCCTCAGCTCCTGTTGTGTGAGGCATTTGGTTTGATTTGGTTTGGTTTCGGGTGCACAAGGTGATTTTTGTGTGGTGTTGTGTGAAAAAGGTTGTAAGGCAATTTAGCAGGACATAAACCCCCTTGTGTTCCCACTCAGCCTCCGAGAACTGGAGGAGCTGGGGGCGGCTGGGCTGAAATCCTGAGTGATGCCCAGTCGAGCGCTATCGGTGCCACAGCTGCGGGTGCACCCAGTAGTGAGCTGCACTCCCCTGCCCACCATTTATGGACCCCCACGGCCAAAGCTGCAGAATTTAGCAGCGTCCCGCTGAGCACGGGGCAGTCGGGGTGGCTGGTGACAGACGGACACGGTTTGACCAGACACCACCAGTCCGGGCACGTCGGTGCCGGATCCACTTGACAGTGTCCCGCAGCCGTCGGCCAGTCCCAGTCTATGGCCTCCCACGGCCTCACCAGGCAGCAGCCCGGCAAGGAATTGGGCAGCAGCTCTGTGAGCAAATGAAAGCTCCTTTAATAGAGCAACAGGATTAATGCAGATGTGCATGGATTGCCGGTGATAAACCCCTGTCTGCAGAAATAAATGCTGAGACTGAGGTTAGAAATTGCTCAACTCCTAATTGCAGCAGGACTCAGGTTACTCCAGAGTGCTGAATTAGTGAAGGATTTCTCTGGAGTTTTCTGAGTGTCCGAGAGAGGAGTTCTCGGCTGGGTCTAAGTCTAAATCTAAGTCTTAGTCTTACCCAAAGGTCTCCCAGTGTTGGGGGAGAAAGGCTCAGCCCGTCGGCTGGTCCCAGGGGTCAGAGGTCTGTGATGGTGTCATGCCTGGCTGGTCCACGATGATGTCTTCCCTGGCCATGATGGTGTCTTCCCTGATTCCCTCCTTGTTTTTGTCAAGGTCCACAAAGGGAGGCAGCTGTCAAAAGGGGCACCAGCAGTCGATCCAGAATCACAGACACACCACACATCAAGCCTCGTGGAGTCAAAGCAGGGTCTGGCACGGGGAGCTGGAGAAGGAGCTGCCACTCTTTCCCATCTCCTGTCCAGTGAACACCCAGCACAAAGGTGATGTTAGAGGAATTCCCAGCACACCAGCTGTGTTTTATCCCTGGGATCCTCCTCGACACTGTACCTTCCATTAGTGTGTGGACACAGCCACTGTCTGAATTTTAGCTGCCTGCAGCAATTGCCCCATAAGTCTGAACGCGCGATTGCTGAGGAGTGACCTGATTCTTTCACTGGAAATAGAGGAATCCCATGCAGAGTCCTGATTCTGGGGAAGAACCAGCCCAGGCAACAGGAATGGCTGGGGGCCAATTGGCCAGAAAGCAGCTTAGCAGAGAAGGACCTTGTGGTCCTGGTGGAGAACAAATGGACCATGAGGTGGCAATGCAGCCTTGTAGGGAAAGGGGCCACCAGTCTCCAGGGTGACATTAGGAACAGCGTTGCCAGCAGGTGGAGGGAGGTGACCCTTCCTGTCTTGTCAGCACTGGTGAGGATCCATGTGGGGTGCTGTGTGTGGTTTTAGGCTCCCCAGTGGTAGAGGAACATGGACTTAGTAGATCAAAGCCACTGCAGGGCCACTAAGGTTCTGAAGGGGTTGAAGCATCTTTCCTGTGAGGAGAGGCTGAGAGAGCTGGGACTGTTCATCCAGGAGACAATAATGCACAGGGCAGCAGTCACGAGTGTGTATAAATCTGTGATGGCCGGGAGTGAAGTCAAGACAGCCTGGTTCTTGTGAGCAGTGCACACTGGCAGGACAAGAGTCCACGGGCACAGGGGAGAACAGATGGAACTCCATGGGCAGAGATGGCAAAGCCTTTTTCCTTGTGAGGTTGGTGACGGAGTGGAAGAAGTGGTGGAAACTCTGCCATGGGAGATACTGAAAACCTGACTGGGAATGGTCCCAGAAAACCTGCTCTGGGTGGCCCTGTTTGGTGGAAGGTGGGTGGAAGCACATTCTCTCCAGAGATTCCTCTTGAAATACATGTTTCAGTGATTGTGTTTGCTGGGAGGGCTGAGCTGGGGAAGAGAGAAACTCAAGTGCATGGTGGCACTAGGAGATTTCATCAGAAGGTTGCAAAGGGAACCTTTGTAGTGTTGAAGTCTTTGTTTGAGCTAGTGTTGCTCTTGTGTCCCACAGTGGAAGCCCCCCAGGTGCCAGTGTATGTTGTTGTTCCATGTGGTGTCCTATTTTGTGGCAGAGTTCTTGTGAGCCTTTTCCACCCACCCTGATGGCCTCTTGAGGCCTGGCTTTGTGCAAGGTGAAGCTGGAGGAGCCTTCTGAGAAGAAATGAAGAGGAGGCGTCTGAGGCTGGGATGCAGAAATCATTATTGAAAGGATGAAAGAGTGGGAAGGCAGGAGCACCAAGTGGGAGTGATGTGGTCGAAGGTGCAAGAAGGGTGACAATTAGCCAAGGTCTGGCCCCTTCTCTCCTTCCATGCTGAGTGCCTTGAGAGGAGGAGCAGTGGATGGAGAGCCCATGGGCCAGGAACATGGTTGAGGTGCGTCCTCAGTCCATGGCGTGGCTGTCAGGTGTGGGTGTTTGGTGTGAGGGGAGGTGGCAGGAGCCTTAGCAGGGGTAGCAGCCCCTTCTGGCGCCGAAGCAGCCCAGGCCTCCGAAGCCGTAGCCGTAGCCGAAGGCTCCAGAGGAGACGGGCACTCCCTGGGAGCTGAGGGCGCTGCCCACGGCAGCCGATGAGGAGGATCCGACGGCGGTGTTCTGGGGGAAGGAGCTGAGGATGGGTCCTGGCAGGGTGACCAGCACGGTGGGAGGCTGGATGGTGACTGTGGAGTCCTGGCACTGCCTGACACAGGGCTCGTTGCAGCTGTTGGCCAGCGGGGCGGGTGGGCAGGAGCCGCAGAGGTCGTAGCAGGCCATGTGTGTGGTGTGGAGGGGCCCTGGAAGAGAGGGTGTTGAGCAAGCGGAGGGGCGTGGGGGTGCGAGGGGCGGTGTTGCAGGAGGGCGAGGGGTTAGGGAGGGCTGGTGTGGGGCTGTGGGGAGCGTGGCGGTGGGGAGGCGTGAGGGCTGGTGAGGCTGGGGCAGAGCGTGCTGGAAGAGAGGGGCCAGGTGGGGCAGGAGCAGGAGGGGCAGGGGGTTGAGGCTCACCTTGTTGAGCGCGGAGGAGAAGGCGTGAGGAGAAGTGTGTGAGGGAGGGAGGCGCGGGGCCGGTTTTATTCTGGTCCCCGAGGGGCGGGACAGCCTTTGCGCATGCCGGCATTTTGCAGCAAGCGGCTGTTCCGTGCCCCAGCTGGACATGGAGGAATGAGGTGGGGAGTGTTTTCCTTCCCACAACGCTGCTTTTCATGGCCTTCTCTTGAGGCCGTGTCCCTGTGGCCCTGGCGGCAGCTTTCAAGTGCCAGTGGGTGTTTGGGAGGGTTTGCACGGAATCTGTGTGTCAGGGCATTTGGCAGACACAGCCAAAGGACATGAGATGATGTCATCTTGTGGCACTCGTGTGTGTGGTTTGTGGGTGTCTTGTCATGAGGAGATCTTCCTTCCTCATTGTCCTGGCAGGCTGCTCTGGCATTTGGAGGTGTGCTGGGCATTAGTGGTTCCTGTTTCATTGTGTTTTATCACTGTCCAGCTGACTGCCATCAGCTTTCAAGTGACAGTCGGTGTTTGGGAGGATTTTCACCGAATTGGCATGTTCAGAGCATTTACCAGACATGAGCAAAGCGCAGGAGAGGTGCGGTGTGGTCAGTGAGGTGTCATCCCGTGGCATCGTGTGCTGTGGTTTGCGGGGGTGTTGTGCCAAAGGGGCCTCACTTCCTCACAGCCCTGGCAGGCTGCTCTGGGCTCTGCAGGTTTGCTGAGAGTTCTGTGCTGAGAGCTCGGGGCTGCCCCTTCCATTGCCTTTGATCTTATTCCACCTCACTGCCATCTTGCTGAGCCTGTCTTGAGTCCTGGATGTCCTTGTTGCTTGTTTTCTGTCAGTGTCTTGGTGCCCCTCTTGCTTGTCAGGGTGTAGCTGGGTGCATTGGGTTTGTGAGGGAAGGTTTTGTAGCGAGGGGGTGCACGGGTGACTTCTGTGTCAGGTTCATGAATATTCCCCCATGTTCCATAGAGAGTCTCCATGTGCCAAACGAGAAGCTGGTGGGGAAGAAGACTGAGCTGTGTGAATAGAGGCTTTCGCTGGGTCTCAGGAAAGCAGAAGAGAGCTTTTGACTATTGGAGAAAGAGCAGATAACTCAGGTGGACTACAGGGATGGCTTGATGTTTTCCAGGGAGGCAATTAGAAGGGGCAAAACCCAACTAGAACTGAATGTGGCTACTGCCAAAAAAGGGAAGAGAAAATGTTTGTATCCCTACCTTAGCAGCACAAGGACGGGTGAGGAGAATCTCCATCTGTTATTGGATGTGGAGGCAAATATTGTGACAAAGGAGAAGGAAAAGACTGAGGTTCTTGATGTTTTTGTGCCTCAGTCGTTAATAGTGGGACAATTTGCTCTGAGGGAATGCAACATTTCTAGCTGTAAGACAGATGTGGAGAGCAGAGTGAATCCCCCATAATCCAAGGGGAAATGGTTGGTGACCTGCTACACCACCGAGACAGTCTCAGGTCTATGGGGCCAGATGGGATCCACTGAAGGGCACTGAGGGAGCCGATGGAAGTGCTCACCAAGGCACTTGCCATCATTGATCAGCAGTGCTGGCTCACCCGGGAGGTCCCAGTGGACTGGAGGTCACTAAATGTGACACCCACCTACCAGAAGGGCTGCAAGGAATATCCAGGGAATTACAGGACTCTCAGTCTGACCTTTGTACCAGGGAAGGTGATAGAGCAGATCACGTTGAGAGCCATCATGCAGCACATGCTGGATAAATAGGTGCTGAGCCCCAGTCAGCCTGGGTTTATGAAAAGTCGTTCTTGCCTGTTCCCATTTAACTAGCCTGATGTGCTTTTGTGACAAGGTGACCCACCTAGGGCATGAGGGAAAGGCTCTGGATTTTGTCTAACTAGACTTTACTAAAGCGTTTGACTCCGTTTCCCACAGCATTCTCTTGGAGAAACTGGCTGCTCTTGTCTTGGATGGATGTAGTCTTTGCTGGGTAAAAATCTAGCTGGATGGCTGGGCCCAGAGAGTTGTGGTGAATGGAGTTAAATCCAGTTGGTGTCCGGTCAGCAGTGGAGTACCCAGGGCTCAGTGTTATGAAAGCTTTGTTTGATAAGTTTATCACTGATCTCTATGTGGGGATCGAGTGCACCCTCGGTAAATCCAACTGTGTGAGGTTCAACAAGGCTGAGTTGTGGCTCCTGCACTTGGGTCACCACAACCCCATGCAACGCTCCAGGCTTGGGGCAGAGTGGCTGGAAAGCTGCCCGGCAGAAAAGGACCTGGGGGTGTTGGTCGCCAGCCGGCTGAATGTGAGCTGGCAGTGTGCCCAGGTGGCCATGAAGGCCACCAGCATCTTGGCTTGTATGAGCACTAGTGTGGCCAGCAGGAGCAGGGCAGTGATCGTCCTCGTGTACTGGGCACTGGTGAGGCGGCCCCTCGAGTGCTGGGTTCAGTGTTGGGCCCCTCAGTCCAAGATAGAAGGGAGGGGTTTGGGAAAGGTGTTTTGGGTTTTGTTTTTATTTCTCAGGATTGTTCTGTGACATTGATTTTTAATCAATTAAATTAATTTCCCTAAGTTGTGTGATGAAATTTGTAAGTGATCTCCCTTTCTTTACCTTGGAAACTTGTCATAACGTCTCTCCAGTGTCCAGTTGAGGAGCGGGAGTGATGGAGCAGCTTGGTGGGCACTTGGTGTCCAGCCAAGGTCAACCCAGCACAGAGCCTCATCTCCACAGCAGAGCAGGGTCACAGGCTTGTTTCTGCACGTGGTCCCCAGTGCCCCATGCTGTGCCTCAGGGACCCCACAGTGAGGATGGTGACCTCACCCAGGGGCTTTGTGTGTGACCTGAGAGCAGAGGGCTGGTGGCTCGGGGTCCCCTGCACAGTTGTTCCAGTGACCCTGCAGCAGGGAGGTTGTTGTTCTGGAGTCCTCCTGCATGGGTGAGTGTGGGACCCTGCAGTGAAGAGGGGCTGGTGGCCTGGGGATCTGTGCCAAGGGATGAGTTGGGGACCCCATAGCAAGGTGAGTCCATGGGCTGGGGACTCCCATGTAGGAGGAATGGGGACCGTGCAGCCATTGGGACAGTGCAACAGGGACCCACACTTGGGTCAGGGGAGGACCCCACAGTGAGAGGTGTGGTAATCTGGGCACCTGGCATGGGTGTTCCAGGGTTGTTGCAGCACAGATGGAAGGTGATGTGGACACAGCAAGTGGTGGGGGCTGTGCCTTTGGGACAGCTCAGCAAGGGGGACCCTGCATGGGTGGTCCAAGGACCCCATCCATGGCTGCGGAATGGTGACACGTGATGGGCACAGGATGTGTGTGGTGAGGGGTCTGTGGCACCCAGCAGGGCAGATGTTTGCTTTGGAGTGTTTGGGTTGTTGCTGTGATCAGCATTTTTAGCAGCATTTTGTCTTTGTGTCCCACCTGTCCCCCTCTCTTCACCCTGGTGTTTCCTTGCCATTTGTTCTCCATTTTTTTACATTGATTCTTTTCTCTCTTTTCTGTTTATTTTTGGCAGGTTTTTTGTGGGCTCCTTGGTTGATCTTAACAATGTGTTTCTGTGGGAAGACACGTGGGGCTTTTGGATCTTCAGCAGGTTATTTTCCTGCTGAGAAGCCCAGAAAGTAGGGGCAGAAAGAGTGTGCAGTGAGATGGAGTGCCAAGTGGTTGAAGGGCTGGGCTTAGAGGCTTGTAATTTTTGTGAGGAAAAGAGGCCACGTGCACAAGTGAAAACAGATGGAACTCCATGGGCAAAGGCAGCAAAGCCTTTTTCATTGTGAAGGTGGTGAAAGAGTGGAAGAGGTGGTGGAATTTCCATCCTGGGAGATACTGAAAACCTGACTGTCTGTGTTCCTGGACAACCTGCTCTGGCTGTCCCTGCCTGAGCAGGTGGGGGCAAGCACGAGCTCTCCAGAGGCTGCTGCCAAAGTATTTGCTTTAGTGATTGTGTTGGATGGGAGGACACTTGGGGTTTTTGGATCCTTGGCAGGTTATTTTCCCTTCCCCTACCAGTTTCTTGCAGGGTCTGTTGTTGTATTTTTTGATGGCAGCTCTTTTGGGGTGTTGTTGTTTCTGGGCAATTTAACTCTCTCTG
This sequence comes from Caprimulgus europaeus, assembly GCA_907165065.1. The sequence continues at coordinate 1,271,664 of OU015525.1, read as the reverse complement.
ACCCCTCACGGTCCCCCAGCTCCTGTCGCGTGAGGCCTTTGGTTTTGTTTGGTTTTGGGCAGCGCTCACACTGCTTCATTCCCTCATTCACCCTCCACTGTCCCACGTTGTGGAAGCCCCCCAGGTGCCAGTGTGTGTTGTTGTTGGTTGTGTTGGCCTTTTTTGTGGCAGAGTTCTTGTGGCCCTTTTCCACCCACCCTGATGGCCTCTTGAGGCCTGGCTTTGTGCAAGGTGAAGCTGGAGGAGCCTTCTGAGAAGAAATGAAGAGGAGGCGTCTGAGGCTGGGATGCAGAAATCTTTATTGAAAGGATGAAAGAGTGGGAAGGCAGGAGCACCAAGTGGAAGTGATGTGATCGAAGGTGCGAGAAGGGTGACAATTAGCCAAGGTCTGGCCCCTTCTCTCCTTCCTTGCCTGGTGCCTTGAGAGGAGGAGCAGTGGATGGAGAGCCCATGGGCCGGGAACATGGTTGAGGTGCGTCCTCAGTCCATGGCGTGGCTGTCAGGGTGTGGGTGTTTGGTGTGAGGGGAGGTGGCAGGAGCCTTAGCAGGGGTAGCAGCCCCTTCTGGCGCCGAAGCAGCCCAGGCCTCCGAAGCCGTAGCCGTAGCCGAAGGCTCCAGAGGAGACGGGCACTCCCTGGGAGCTGAGGGCGCTGCCCACGGCAGCCGATGAGGAGGATCCGACGGCGGTGTTCTGGGGGAAGGAGCTGAGGATGGGTCCTGGCAGGGTGACCAGCACGGGGGGAGGCTGGATGGTGACTGTGGAGTCCTGGCACTGCCTGACACAGGGCTCGTTGCAGCTGTTGGCCAGCGGGGCAGGACGGCAGGAGCCGCAGAGGTCGTAGCAGGCCATGTGTGTGGTGTGGAGGGGCCCTGGAAGAGAGGGTGTTGAGCAAGCGGAGGGGCGTGGGGGTGCGAGGGGCGGTGTTGCAGGAGGGCGAGGGGTTAGGGAGGGCTGGTGTGGGGCTGTGGGGAGCGTGGCGGTGGGGAGGCGTGAGGGCTGGTGAGGCTGGGGCAGAGCGTGCTGGAAGAGAGGGGCCAGGTGGGGCAGGAGCAGGAGGGGCAGGGGGTTGAGGCTCACCTTGTTGAGCGCGGAGGAGAAGGCGTGAGGAGAAGTGTGTGAGGGAGGGAGGCGCGGGGCCGGTTTGATTCTGGTCCCCGAGGGGCGGGACAGCCTTTGCGCATGCCGGCATTTTGCAGCAAGCGGCTGTTCCGTGCCCCAGCTGGACATGGAGGAATGAGGTGGGGAGTGTTTTCCTTCCCACAACGCTGCTTTTCATGGCCTTCTCTTGAGGCCGTGTCCCTGTGGCCCTGGCGGCAGCTTTCAAGTGCCAGTGGGTGTTTGGGAGGGTTTGCACGGAATCTGTGTGTCAGGGCATTTCACACACAGGAACCAAGCGTAAGAGCTGGGAGGTGTCAGCAGTGAGGTCATCCCATGGCACTGCTGTGCTGTGGTTTGCAGTGTCTTGTCCAGTGGGGACCTCACTTCTCCCAGCCCTGGCAGGCTGCTCTGGGCTGTAGAGCTGTGCTGGGCGTTCAGTGTTGCCCCTTCCTTGGTGTTCAGTGACTTCTCACCTCACTGCCCCTTGGCTTTACCTGTCCATAGGCCTGACTGTTCCTGTCTGCTGTGGTCTGTGGGTGCCTTGGTGTCCCTGGTGCTGGAGAGATGGCAGCTGGGTGCACTGGGTTTTTGTGGCAAGGATTTGTTTGTGAGGGGCTACAGGGGTGGCTTGTGAGTGAGATTCATTGAGATTCTTCATTTTTGATTTAGAGTCCCCACGTGCTGAAGCACAGACCTGTCTGCACAGAGGGCTTTGGCTGCATCTCAGGAACAATGAAAGAGCTTTTGAGCTCTGGCGAAGAGGCAGAGAACTCCAGTGGACTTTGAGTATTTTTTGAGTGTATTCTGGGAGAAAAATAGAAGTGCCAAAACTCAACTAAAAGTTCATCTGGATACTGGCATAACAGACAGTTTAAAATGTTTATAGAAATTACTTAGCAGCCAAAGGAGTGTTAAGGGGAATCTCTCTCCTTTATTAGATGTGTGAGGAGACACAATGACAAGGGATAAGCAAAAGGCTGAGGTAGTTCCTGCCTTCTTTGCCTCAGTTTTTAGTACTAAGAGCACTTGTTCTGTGGGTACCCAGCCCCCTGAGCTGGAAGACAGGGATGGGGAGCAGAATGAATCCCCCATAGTCAATGGGGAAATGGATAGAGACCTGCTACACCACTTGGACAGTCACAAGCCCATGAGATCCAGCCAGTGGTACTGAGGGAGCTGGCAGAAGTGCTCGCCATGCCACTTTCCATCCTTTATCAGCAGTCCTGGCTTTTCCAGGAGGTCCCAGTTGCCTAGGGGTAAGCAAATTGGATGCCCATCTACAAGGAGGGTCAGAAGGAGGATCCAGGGAACTACAGCCCTGTCAGTCTGTCCTTGGTGCCTGGGAGGGTTGACTTGAGTGTCATCATATGGCACGTGCAGAACAACCAGGTGATCAGGCCCAGTCCGCATGGGTTTATGAAAGGCAGGTCCTGCTTGACTGACCTGATGTGCTTCTAAGACAAGGTGACCCGCTTAGTGGATGAGGGAAAGGCTGTGGATTTTGTCTAACTAGACTTTAGTAAAGCCAGAGCATTCTCCTGGAGAAACTGGCTGCTCTTGTCTTGGATGGATGTAGTCTTTGCTGGGTAAAAATCTAGCTGGATGGCCAGGCCCAAAGCATGGTGATGAGTGGAGATAAATCCAGGTGATGGCCAGTCAGAAGAGCTGTTCCCCAGGGCTCAGTGTTGGGACCAGCTCTGCTTAATATTATTATCAATGATCTGGATGAGGGGATTGAGTGCACCCTCAGTGAGTTTGCAGGTGACCCCAAGTTGGGTGGGAGTGTTGATCTGCTGGAGGGTGGGAAGGCTCTACAGAGGGATCTGGACAGCCTGGATCAATGGGCTGAGTCCAACTGTGTGAGGTTCAACAAGGCTGAGTTGTGGCTCCTGCACTTGGGTCACCACAACCCCATGCAGCGCTCCAGGCTTGGGGCAGAGTGGCTGGAAAGCTGCCCGGCAGAAAAGGACCTGGGGGTGTTGGTCGCCAGCCGGCTGAATGTGAGCTGGCAGTGTGCCCAGGTGGCCACAAAGGCCACCAGCACCTTGGCTTGTATGAGCACTAGTGTGGCCAGCAGGAGCAGGGCAGTGATCGTCCTCGTGTACTGGGCACTGGTGAGGCGGCCCCTCGAGTGCTGGGTTCAATGTTGGGCCCCTCACTCCAAGAAGAACACTGAGGTGCTGGAGCGTGTCCAGAGAAGGGTGACAATGGTGGTGAAGGGTCTGGAGCACAAGTGTGGTGAGGAGAGACTGGGGAAACTGGGCTGGTTTAGCCTGGAGAAAAGGACACTGAGGGAAGGATTTATCTTTCTCTCTGCAGCTCTCAGAGCAGAAGTTGTAGTGAGGTGGGGTCAGTCTCTTCTCCCGGGCAATAAGTGACAGGACGAGAGGAAATGGTGTCAGGTTGTGCCATGGGAGGTTTAGATTGGATAATAGGAAACATTTCTGTACTGACAGGGTGATGGAGCATTGGCACAGGCTGCCCAGGGAAGATGTTGAATCACCATCCCTGGAGGTCGTTAGAAGCCCTGTAGATGTGGATCCAAGGCACACAGTGGTGAACTTGGCAGGATTATGTTAATGTACTTGGTGATTTCAAGCGTCTTTTCCCACCTCAGTGATTCTGTGATTTTCTGAAGGACATCGACTGAGATGACCTTATTGTAAGGGGATATCCAATAGGTTAAAGAGGACCTTTTCCTAGTGACCCCATGTTGACTGTGCCTGATGACTGCATTGTCCTTTAAATGCCTTTGAGCAGCACCCAGTAGGATCGTGTCCATGTTTGTTTGAGGCTCTGTGGTTGCACTGACAGCTCTGCACTTTCCTGGCTCTTCACTCTGACATTCTCTATAAACTGGAATTCCGTGGACTAACGCTGTGTGACTGGATGTGCAGGAGTCCTTGGGAAAAGAGGGTTTCAACCCATGAATTCTGAGGGAGCGTCCTGACTTTCTTGCAGTGGACATAGAGGGATCTCATGGAATTTAGCAAGGGGAGATAGAGAGTCCTCTTTGTGAGGAAGAACCAGCCCAGGCAGCAGGAATGGCTGGGGGCCAATTGGACAGAAAGCAGCTTAGCAGAGAAGGACCTTGTGGTCCTGGTAGAGAACAAATGGACCATGAGGTGGCAATGCAGCCTTGTAGGGAAAGGTGCCACCAGTCTCCAGGGTGGCATTAGGAACAGCGTTGCCAGCAGGTGGAGGGAGGTGACCCTTCCTGTCTCCTCAGCACTGGTGAGGATCCATGTGGGGTGCTGTGTGTGGCTTTAGGCACCCCAGTGGTAGAAGGACATGGACTTAGTGGAACGAAGCCACTGCAGGGCCACCAAGATTCTGAAGGGGTTGGAGCATCTTTCCTGTGAGGAGAGGCTGAGAGAGCTGGGACTGTTCATCCAGGAGACAATAATGCACAGGGCAGCAGTCACGAGTGTGTATAAATCTGTGATGGCCGGGAGTGAAGTCAAGACAGCCTGGTTCTTGTGAGCAGTGCACACTGGCAGGACAAGAGTCCATGGGCACAGGGGAGAACAGATGGAACTCCATGGGCAGAGATGGCAAAGCCTTTTTCCTTGTGAGGTTGGTGACAGAGTGGCCGAAGTGGTGGATTCTCTGCCCTGGGAGATAGTGAAAACTTGAATGGATGTGGTCCCGGATAAGCTGCTCTGGGTGGCCCTGCTTGAGGAGGTGGGTGGAAGCAGGGTGGTTTTCTTTTTATAATGGCTACATCCCCAAATGGGTTTATAAATTAATTGCTGTCTCATTGGAATAAAAACCTTCTGTGGACATGCTTGATATCATCTGTCTAAGTCCTTGTTCTAGACCTCCCTCCTTCTTGGTTAGTATATCACAGCTGGAGCTTTAATTTCCTGATCATATTAACACTGATTAATAACTAACAACAGCTTCTTGCCCTGTATCAACAGTCAACCACTACTGAAGGGAACTGGGATTGGTCAGACTTGCTGCCAGGTTACTTGGGAGTGAATCAGATGAGCTTCAGGGTGCTGCTGGCACACAGGTAGGAATTGTGGGAAATAACTGAACTTGCCTGTTGTCTATTTACTTTAGAATAGTCATTACACAAAGATTTTAAGGGTGAAATTTATAAAATAAATTATCTGTTTCTTTTTAAATATGCAGTTTTAAAATAGAGACACTTGCTGTCTAGTGTATTTGATCCATACAAAGATGGTTTTCAATTCCTATTTTGAGAAACTTAAAATGTTCTTTCTGTCTGAGACCTGAATATATGTTGATATTGCCCTTAAATGATGCTTTAAAAAGAGAGTGGAGTAACTTTTGTGAAGCTCTACTGCTCAGGGAGATTTCAGCTGTATAGCACAGAACTTGGGGGCTCTTTACTCAGGTTGCAATGTATTAAATTTAGTTGGGAGCATTCCAAGTGTAGCTATAAATCGAGTTTCCTTAAAAGTTAAAAGCACATTCTCTCCAGAGGTTCCTGTTGAAATACATGTTTTGGTGATTGTGTTTGGTGGGAAGGCTGGGCTGGGGAAGAGAGAAACTCAAGTGCATGCTGGCACCAGGAGATTTCATCAGAGATGTGTGCAGAGGAGCTTTGTTTGAGCAAGTGCTGGTCCAGTGTCCCATTGTGGAAGCCCCCGAGGTGCCAGTGTGTGTTGTTGTTGCATGTGGTGTCCTATTTTGTGGCAGAGTTCTTCTGGGTCTTTTCCACCCACCCTGATGGCCTCTTGAGGCCTGGCTTTGTGCAAGGTGAAGCTGGAGGAGCCTTCTGAGAAGAAATGAAGAGGAGGCATCTGAGGCTGGGATGCAGGAAATCTTTATTGAAAGGATGAAAGAGTGGGAAGGCAGGAGCACCAAGTGGGAGTGATGTGGTCGAAGGTGCAAGAAGGGTGACAATTAGCCAAGGTCTGGCCCCTTCTCTCTTTCCTTGCTTGGTGCCTTGAGAGGAGGAGCAGTGGATGGAGAGCCCGTGGGCCGGGAACATGGTTGAGGTGCGTCCTCAGTCCATGGCGTGGCTGTCAGGGTGTGGGTGTTTGGTGTGAGGGGAGGTGGCAGGAGCCTTAGCAGGGGTAGCAGCCCCTTCTGGCGCCGAAGCAGCCCAGGCCTCCGAAGCCGTAGCCGTAGCCGAAGGCTCCAGAGGAGACGGGCACTCCCTGGGAGCTGAGGGCGCTGCCCACGGCAGCCGATGAGGAGGATCCGACGGCGGTGTTCTGGGGGAAGGAGCTGAGGATGGGTCCTGGCAGGGTGACCAGCACGGTGGAAGGCTGGATGGTGACTGTGGAGTCCTGGCACTGCCTGACACAGGGCTCGTTGCAGCTGTTGGCCAGCGGGGCGGGTGGGCAGGAGCCGCAGAGGTCGTAGCAGGCCATGTGTGTGGTGTGGAGGGGCCCTGGAAGAGAGGGTGTTGAGCAAGCGGAGGGGCGTGGGGGTGCGAGGGGCGGTGTTGCAGGAGGGCGAGGGGTTAGGGAGGGCTGGTGTGGGGCTGTGGGGAGCGTGGCGGTGGGGAGGCGTGAGGGCTGGTGAGGCTGGGGCAGAGCGTGCTGGAAGAGAGGGGCCAGGTGGGGCAGGAGCAGGAGGGGCAGGGGGTTGAGGCTCACCTTGTTGAGCGCGGAGGAGAAGGCGTGAGGAGAAGTGTGTGAGGGAGGGAGGCGCGGGGCCGGTTTGATTCTGGTCCCCGAGGGGCGGGACAGCCTTTGCGCATGCCGGCATTTTGCAGCAAGCGGCTGTTCCGTGCCCCAGCTGGACATGGAGGAATGAGGTGGGGAGTGTTTTCCTTCCCACAACGCTGCTTTTCATGGCCTTCTCTTGAGGCCGTGTCCCTGTGGCCCTGGCGGCAGCTTTCAAGTGCCAGTCGGTGTTTGGGAGGGTTTGCACGGAATCTGTGTGTCAGGGCATTTGGCAGACACAGCCAAAGGACATGAGATGATGTCATCTTGTGGCACTCGTGTGTGTGGTTTGTGGGTGTCTTGTCATGAGGGGACCTCTCTTCCTCACCATCCTGGCAGGCTGGAGGTGTGCTGGGCTTTAGGGCTTCCTGTTTCATTGTGTTTTATCCCTCTTCACCTCACTGCCATCTCACTTTGCCTGTCTTCAGGCCTGGCTGTTCCCATTGGGTGAGGTCTGTGAGTGTCTTGGTGCCCCTCTTGCCTGTAAGGTTGTAGCTGACTGCACTGGGTCTGTGTCAAGGTTTTGGTAACAATGAGGCTTCAAGGGTGGCTCCTGTGAGCGGTTCATGAAGATTCCCCCATGTTTGATAGAGATTCTCCATGGGCTGAGTGATGTGCTGGGTTGGAGGAAGATAGAATGGAGATCTTGTGTGTGAACAGAGAGCTTCTCCTGTACCTCAGGGGGAAAACCAAAAGGCGAATTTATGGCCTTTGGCAGAAGGGGCAGAGAACTCAGGTGAACTACAAGGATTGGGTTTATGCAGGGAGAAAGAAGATGGGTAAAAGCCCAACTAGAACTTTAGTCCCAGTGTACTGGAGATTAGCAAATGTGACACCCATCTCCAAGAAAGTCTGGAAGGTGAATCCAGAGATCTACAGTCCTGTCAGGCTGACCTCAGTGCCAGGGAAGCTTATGGAGCAGGTCATCTCGAGTGCCATCACTCAGCATGTGCAGGAGAAGCAGCAGTCCAGCCCAATTAAATTAATTTCCCTAAGTGGAGTGAGTCAATTGGTGAGTGATGTCCCGCTCCTTAAATGAACTGAGAAACATTTTGTCATGTATTTCTCTCCCCTGTCCAGTTGGGGATGAGGAGTGATAGAGCAGCTTGGTGGGCACTTGGTGTCCAGCCAAGGTCAACCCAGCACAGAGCCTCATCTCCACAGCAGAGCAGGGTCACAGGCTTGTTCCTGCACGTGGTCCCCAGTGCCCCATGCTGTGCCTCAGGGACCCCACAGCGAGGGGCAGGGTTATTTGGGCAACTGGTATGGGTTGCCCCTTTTCCTGGCAGCAAGGGAAGACAGGAACAAGGAACCCTGTTTGAGTGTCCCAGGGATGTTGCAGCACAGAAGGAAGGTGATGTGGACACAGCCAGTGGTGGGGGCAGTGGCTTTGGGACAGCTCAGCAAGGGGGGAAGATGCCAGGACCCTGCATGGTTTGTCCAAGGACCCCATGGCTGAGGACTGGTGACACGTGATGGGCACAGGATGTGTGTGGTGAGGGCTCTGCGGCACCCAGCAGGGAGATGTTTGCTTTGGAGAGTTTTGGTTGTTGCTGTTGCTGTGATCAGTATTTTTAGCAGCATTTTGTCTTTGTGTCCCATCCTCCCCCTCTTTTTTCCCCACAACTTATGTTTGGTCTTTTCTTGCCTCCTCATTTTCTTCATTAATTTAATTAATTATTTTATCTCTTTCCTCTGTATTTTAGGCAGGCTTTTTGGATCTTCAGCAGGATGTTTTTCCTCCTCCAATAGTTTCTTTCAGGGTATGTTGACATATTTCTTGATGGCAGCTTGTTTGGGGGTGTTGTTGGATCCGGGCATTTTCTGTCCTTCTTACCCACCCCCAGTCCTCCAGCTCCTGTCACATGAGGGGTTTGGTTTGGTTTGGTTTTGGTCCCTTGAGGTGATGTTTGCATGCCAAAGGGTTGATGAAGCAGACTAGACTAGCCTAGAAGAGTCCAGTGGGAAGGGACCTGCAGGGATCATCTGGTCCAACTGCCTGAGCACTTCAGGGCTGAGCAAAAGTCCCAGCATGTTCTAAATGCCTCTTAAACACTGACAGGCTTGGGGCATGGACCATCTCTCTAGGGAGCCTGTTCCAGTGTTTGACCTCCTTCTTGGTAAAGAAATGCTTCCTAATATCTCGTCTGACCCTCCCTGATGCAGCTTTGAACCTGCTCATCTCACAGGTGGACACCTTGTCCAGAAGGATGCTGTGAGGGACAGATCCAAACCTTACTGACCTCCAGGAAAACTGCATCCACCTCCTCCTACTAAAAGGATATCAAATTAGTTAGGCCAGACTTACCCTGAGTGATCTCCTGTTGACTGTTCCCGATCACAGAATCATAGATTTGCTTGGTTGAAATAGACCTTTGAGATCATTGAGTCCAACCATACCTGTCCACTATTAAACCACATCTCTGAGCACCCCATCTACCCTTTTAAACACCTCCAGGGATGAGGTCTCAGACCACCTCCTGGGCAGCCCATTCCAGTTCCTGAGAACCCTTTCAGTGAAGAAATTTTTCCTGACATCCAATCTGAACCTCCCCTGGTGCAGCTCGAGGCCATTTCCTCTGGTTGTAGCACTGGTTACCAGGGAGAAAAGACACACGAGCGCCTCACTGCACCCTCCTTTCAGGTAGTCCTAGACAGGTATAAGGTCTCCCCTCAGCCTCCTTTTCTCCAGGCTCAGCACCCCCAGTTCCCTCAGCCAGGAACTCAGCACACTTGTGCTCCAGACCCTTCCCCAGCTCCGGTGCCCTTCTCTGGACTCGCTCCAGCACCTCCAGGTCCTTCTTGGAGTCAGGGGCCCGAAAGTGCACAGTTTTCAAGGTGTGGCCTCACCAGTGCTGAGTACAGGGGAAGGATGACTTCCTGGTCCTGCTGGCCACACTGCTTCTGACCCAGGCCAGGATGCCCTTGGCCTTATTGGCCACCTGGGCACTCTGCTGACTCATGTTCAGCCGCTGGCGACCAACACCCCCAGGTCCTTTTCTGCCGGGCAGCTTTCCAGCCACTCTGCCCCAAGCCTGGAGCGTTGCATGGGGTTGTTGTGACCCAAGTGCAGGACCTGGTACTTGGTCTTGTTGAACCTCACACATTTGGCCTCAGCCCATGGATCCAGCCTGTCCAGATCCCTCTGTAGAGCCTTCCTACTTTCAAGCAGATCAGCAATTGCACCCAACTTAGTGTCATCTGTGAATTTACTGCAGATGCACTCAATTAGTTCATCCAGATCATTGTTAGAGAAGTTAAACAGAGCTGATCCCAACACTGAGCCCTGGGGAACACCACTGGTGACCGGCCCCCAGCTGGATTTAACTCCATTCCCCACAACTCTTTGGGCCCAGCCATCCAGCCAGTTTTTAACCCAGCAGCGAGTGTGCCTGTCCAGGCCATTGGCAGCCGGTTTCTCCAGGAGAATCCTCTGGGAAATGGTGTCAAAGGCTTTAGTAAAGTCCAGGTAGACAACATCCACAGCCTTTCCTTCATCCACTAAGAAGATCACCTTGTCATAGAAGGAGATCAGGTGAGTCAAGCAGGACCTGCCTTTCACAAACCCAGGCTGACTGGGCCTCATCACCTGGTTGGCCTGTGTGGTAGCACTCAAAACGATCTGCTCCACAACCTTCCAGGGCACCGAGGTCAGACTGACAGGCCTTTTAAATGCTTTTCAAGAGTACCCAGTAAAATCATCTCCATAATTGTTCCAGGTTCTGTGGTTGGACTGGCAGGTCTGCAGTTTCCTGGCTCTTCAATCAGATGCTCTTCATACATGGGAATGACGCAGCTTGGTGGGCACTTGGTGTCCAGCCAAGGTCAACCCAGCACAGAGCCTCATCTCGACAGCAGAGCAGGGTCACAGGCTTGTTCCTGCACGTGGTCCCCAGTGCCCCATGCTGAGCCTCAGGGACCCCACAGTGAGGAGGATGGTGACCTCACCCAGGGGCTTTGTGTGTGACCTTTGTGGCAGAATTCTTGTGGGCCTTTTCCACCCAACCTGATGGCCTCTTGAGGCCTGGCTTTGTGCAAGGTGAAGCTGGAAGAGCCTTCTGAGAAGAAATGCAGAGGAGGCGTCTGAGGCTGGGATGCAGGAAATGTTTATTGAAAGGATGAAAGAGTGGGAAGGCAGGAGCACCAAGTGGGAGTGATGTGGTCGAAGGTGCAAGAACGGTGACAATTAGCCAAGGTCTGGCCCGTTCTCTCCTTCCATGCTTGGTGCCTTGAGAGCAGGAGCAGTGGATGGAGAGCCCATGGGCCAGGAACATGGTTGAGGTGCGTCCTCAGTCCATGGCGTGGCTGTCAGGGTGTGGGTGTTTGGTGTGAGGGGAGGTGGCAGGAGCCTTAGCAGGGGTAGCAGCCCCTTCTGGCGCCGAAGCAGCCCAGGCCTCCGAAGCCGTAGCCGTAGCCGAAGGCTCCAGAGGAGACGGGCACTCCCTGGGAGCTGAGGGCGCTGCCCACGGCAGCCGATGAGGAGGATCCGACGGCGGTGTTCTGGGGGAAGGAGCTGAGGATGGGTCCTGGCAGGGTGACCAGCACGGTGGAAGGCTGGATGAGGACTGTGGAGTCCTGGCACTGCCTGACACAGGGCTCGTTGCAGCTGTTGGCCAGCGGGGCGGGTGGGCAGGAGCCGCAGAGGTCGTAGCAGGCCATGTGTGTGGTGTGGAGGGGCCCTGGAAGAGAGGGTGTTGAGCAAGCGGAGGGGCGTGGGGGTGCAAGGGGCGGTGTTGCAGGAGGACGAGGGGTTAGGGAGGGCTGGTGTGGGGCTGTGGGGAGCGTGGCGGTGGGGAGGCGTGAGGGCTGGTGAGGCTGGGGCAGAGCGTGCTGGAAGAGAGGGGCCAGGTGGGGCAGGAGCAGGAGGGGCAGGGGGTTGAGGCTCACCTTGCTGAGCGCGGAGGAGAAGGCGTGAGGAGAAGTGTGTGAGGGAGGGAGGCGCGGGGCCGGTTTGATTCTGGTCCCCGAGGGGCGGGACAGCCTTTGCGCATGCCGGCATTTTGCAGCAAGCGGCTGTTCCGTGCCCCAGCTGGACATGGAGGAATGAGGTGGGGAGTGTTTTCCTTCCCACAACGCTGCTTTTCATGGCCTTCTCTTGAGGACGTGTCCCTGTGGCCCTGGCGGCAGCTTTCAAGTGCCAGTCGGTGTTTGGGAGGGTTTGCACGGAATCTGTGTGTCAGGGCATTTGGCAGTCATGACCAAATTGTAGGAGAGGTGCGGTGTCATCAGTGATGTCATCTTGTGGCACTCGTGTGCTGTGGTTTCTGGGTGTCTTGTGAAGGGGGGACCTCGCGTCCTCACAGTCCTCAGAGGCTTCTCTGGGCTTTAGGTGTTGCCTATTCCATGGCACAGTCCCTTCCCACCTTACTGCCCCTTGGCTTTACCTGTCCGTAGGCCTGACTGTTCTTGTCTGCTGTGGTCTGTGGGTGCCTTGGTGTCCCTGGTGCTGGAGAGATGGCAGCTGGGTGCATTGGGTTTTTGTGGTGAGGATTTTGTAGCAAAGGGGCCACTGGGGTGGGTTCTATTTGAGGTCCTTTAAGATTCCCCCATGTTCAAGAAAGTCCCCATGTGCTGAAACACAGACCTGTCTGAATCAAGGGCTTTGGCTGGATCTCAGGAAAAAGAAAGGGAGAGATTTTGACCTTTGGAGAAGGGTCAGGTCACTCAGGAGGACCTCACGGATGTTTTGAGGGTATGCTGGGAGAAAATTAGAAAGACCAAAGCTCAAATGTCCTTAGTGCTGTAAAAGACAGTAAGAAATGTGTCTGTAGATGCATTAGCAGCAAAAGGAGGGCCAAGGAGAACCTCCTCCATCCTTTATTGGATGTGTGAGCAAACCCAGTGACAAAGGATGAGCAAAAGCCTGAGGTACTTACTGCCTTTTTTAGCTCATTCCTTAATAGTAGAGACCCCTTGTTCTGTGGGTACCCAGCCTCATGAGGTGGAAGACAAGGATGGGGAGCAGAGCGAAGCACCCATGATCCAAGGGGAAATGGTTAGAGACCTGCTACACCACTGAGACAGTCACAGGTCTATGGGGCCAGATGGGATCCACCCAAGGGTACTGAGGGAGCCGATGGAAGTGCTCCCCAAGGCACTTGCCCTCATTTATCAGCAGTCCTGGCTTACCAGGGAGGTCCCAGTGGACTGGAGGTCAACAAATGTGATGCCCACCTACAAGAGGAGCCGTAAGGAGGATCTGGGGAACTACAGGCCTGTCAGTCTGACCTGTGTGCCAGGGAAGGTCATGTAGCAGACCATCCTCAGTGCCATCACATGGCACGTGCAGGGCAACCAGGTATCCAGACACAGTCACCATGGGATACTGAAAGGCAGGTTCTACTTGACTTACTTGATCAGCTTCTGTGACAAGGTGACCCGCTTAGTGCTTGAGGGAAAGGCTGTGGTTGTGGTGTACATGGACTTTAGTAAAGCCTTTGGCACCGTTTCCCACAGCATTCTCCTGCAGAAGCTTGCTGCTCATGGCTTGGATGGGCGTTCTGTTTGCAAAGTGGAAAACTCTCTGGATGTCTGGGCCCAAAGAGCTGTGGTGAATGGAGTTAAATCCAGCTGGTTGGGGGTCACCAGTGGTGTTCCCCAGGGCTCCATATGGGGACCAGCTCCATTGAAAATCTTTATCAGTGATGTGGATGAGTTGATTGAGTGCACCCTCAGTAAGTTTGCAGGTGACACCACATTGAGTGGGAGAGTTGATCTGCTGGAGGGTGGGAAGGCTGTACAGAGAGAACTGGGCAGGCTGGATTGATGGGCCAGGACCAAGTACATGAGGTTCAACAAGGCTGAGTTGTGGCTCCTGCACTTTTGGGTCACCACAACCCCATGCAACGCTCCAGGCTTGGGGCAGAGTGGCTGGAAAGCTGCCCGGCAGAAAAGGACCTGGGGGTGTTGGGGAAGGGTCTGGAGCACAAGTGTGCTGAGTTCCCGGCTGAGGGAACTGGGGGTGTTGAGCCTGGAGAAAAGGAGGCTGAGGGGAGACCTTCTGCCTCTCTCTGCAACTCTCAGAATATATATTGTAGTGAGGTTGGGGTGGGTCCTTTCAACCAAGGAACAAGTGACAGGGCAAGAGTGAATGGCCTCAAGTTGTACCATGGGAGGTTTAGATTGGTTCATAGGAGAAATGTCCTCATGGCAAGGGTTATCAAGCACTGGAACAGGCTGCCCAGGGAAGTTGCTGAATCACTACCCTGGAAGTACTGAAAAGTCCTGCAGATGTGATGCTAAGGGACGTGGATTAGTGGTGAACTTGGCAGTTGGTGTTAATGGTTGTACTTGATGATTTTAAGCATCTAATCCAGCCTCAATGATTCTGTGATTTTATGAAGGACATGGACTTAGAATCACAGAATCACAGTATCACACAGAATATTAGGGATTAGAAGGGACCTCGAAAGCTCATCCAGTCCAGTCCCCCTGCTGGAGCAGGAACACCTGGATGAGATCACACAGGAAGGTGTCCAGGTGGGTCTTGAATGTCTCCAGAGAAGGAGACTCCACACCCTCCCTGGGCAGCCTGTCCCAGTGCTCTGTCACCCTCACAGTAAAGAAGTTTCATCTCAAATTTAAGTGGAACCTCCTGTGTTCCAGCTCACACCCATTGCCCCTTGTCCTATCACTGGACACCACTGAGAAGAGCCTGGCTCCATCCTCCTGACACTCACCCTTCTAATATTTAAAAACATTAATCAGGTCCCCCCTCAGCCTCCTCTTCTCCAAGCTCAAGAGCCCCAGCTCCCTCAGTCTTTCCTCATCAGGGAGATGCTCCACTCCCTTCATCATCTTGGTGGCTCTGTGCTGGACTCTCTCAAGCAGCTCCCTGTCCTTCTTGAACTGTGGGGCCCAGAACTGGACACAATATTCCAGATGTGGCCTCACCAGGGCAGAGTAGAAGGGAAGAAGAACCTCTCTCGACCTACTGACCACAGCCCTTCTAATGCACCCCAGGATGCCATTGGCCTTCCTGTCCTCAAGGGCACAGTGCTGGCTCATGGTCATCCTGCTGTCCACCAGGACTCCCAGATCCCTTTCCCCTACACTGCTCTCTAGGAGATCATTTCCCAACCTATACTGGAACCTGGGGTTGTTCCTGCCCAGGTGCAACACCCTACACTTGCCCTTATTATGTTTCATCAAGTTTTTCCCTGCCCAGCTCTCCAGCCTGTCCAGGTCTCTCTGATGGCAGCACAGCCCTCTGCTGTGTCAGCCACTCCTCCCAGCTTTGTGTCATCAGCAAACTTGCTGACAGTGCATTCAATTCCCTCATCCAGGTCATTGATGAATATATTGAATAGTACTGGACCCAGTACCGACCCTTGAGGGACTCCACTAGACACAGGTCTCCAACTGGACTCCGCCCCATTGAACACTACTCTCTGGCTTCTTCCCACCAGCCAGTTAATAATCCATCTCACTACCTGCTCATCTAATCCACACTTCCTCAATTTATCAGCGAGGATGCTGTGGGAGACCGTGTCAAATGCTTTGCTGAAATCAAGATAGACCACATCCACTGCTCTACCATCATCCAGCCACCTCGTTGTGTTTTCATAACAGTCTAGAAGGTTGGTCAAGCACGACTTCCCCTTGGTGAAGCCGTGCTGACTGCCCCTAATGACCCTCTTATCCTTGATATGCCTTGAGATGGCACCAAGGATAAGTCGTTCCATCACCTTTCCAGGGATGGAGGTGAGGCTGACCGGTCTGTAGTTACCCGGGTCCTCCTTCTTGCCCTACAGCAGGTTTTTTTTCCTCGCCCAGCAGTTTTTTGCAGGGTCTGCTGACGTATTTCTTGATGGTGGCTCTTCTGGGGTTGTTTTTGAATCCTGGTATTTTCTGTCCCTCTTACCCCTCCCAGTCGCCCAACTCCTGTCCATGAGGTGTTTGGTTTGGTTTGGTTTTGGATCCTTGAGGTGATGTTTGCATGCCAAAGGGTTGATGAAGCAGACTAGACTAGCCTAGAAGAGTCCAGTGGGAAGGGACCTGCAGTGATCATCTGGTGCAACTGCCTGAGCACTTCAGGGCTGAGCAAAAGTCCCAGCATGTTCTAAATGCCTCTTAAACACTGACAGGCTTGGGGCATGGACCATCTCTCTAGGAAGCCTGTTCCAGTGTTTGACCATCCTCTTGGTAAAGAAATGCTTCCTAATATCTCCTCTGACCCTCCCTGATGCAGCTTTGAACCTGCTCATCTCAGAGGTAGACAGGAAGTGGAGACATCTCAGTCTGGGATGCAGAAGAACTTTATTGAGAGAAAAATTAAGTGAACCACAGGAGCACCAAGTGGAAGAGAGCTGGTGTGAAAAGCAAGTAGGGTGAGCATCAGCTGAGATCCATGGAGTAGATTTAGCCAGATCCCCAAGGTCTTCCTGGTCTGCAGTGGGAGCTGCACACCAGAAGTCACCTGTGGTCCTTGGCATGTGACACTGTGTAGCGGAGAGTAGTGGCCGTCGCAGAAGGAGCGATGCAAAGAAGGAAACGGGAAGAGGATTCTATGGAGAATGTTTCCAGTCTGAACGTACTGTCCCGTTCCCTGCTTCTTGATAGTTCTGTGCCATCAGAAGAGGAACCCTGGATGATGAGGTTGTGTGCCAGGAACATAAGCAGAAATGAAGAGGAGGCGCCTGAGGCTGGGATGCAGGAAATGTTTATTGAAAGGATGAAAGAGTGGGAAGGCAGGAGCACCAAGTGGAAGTGATGTGGTTGAAGGTGCAAGAAGGGTGACAATTAGCCAAGGTCTGGCCCCTTCTCTCCTTCCTTGCTTGATGCCTGGAGAGGAGGAGCAGTGGATGGAGAGCCCATGGGCCAGGATCATCATTGAGGTGCGTCCTCAGTCCATGGCGTGGTTGTCAGGGTGTGGGTGTTTGGTGTGAGGGGAGGTGGCAGGAGCCTTAGCAGGGGTAGCAGCCCCTTCTGGCGCCGAAGCAGCCCAGGCCTCCGAAGCCATAGCCGAAGGCTCCAGAGGAGACGGGCACTCCCTGGGAGCTGAGGGCGCTGCCCACGGCAGCCGATGAGGAGGATCCGACGGCGGTGTTCTGGGGGAAGGAGCTGAGGATGGGTCCTGGCAGGGTGACCAGCACGGTGGGAGGCTGGATGGTGACTGTGGAGTCCTGGCACTGCCTGACACAGGGCTCGTTGCAGCTGTTGGCCAGCGGGGCAGGACGGCAGGAGCCGCAGAGGTCGTAGCAGGCCATGTGTGTGGTGTGGAGGGGCCCTGGAAGAGAGGGTGTTGAGCAAGCGGAGGGGCGTGGGGGTGCGAGGGGCGGTGTTGCAGGAGGGCGAGGGGTTAGGGAGGGCTGGTGTGGGGCTGTGGGGAGCGTGGCGGTGGGGAGGCGTGAGGGCTGGTGAGGCTGGGGCAGAGCGTGCTGGAAGAGAGGGGCCAGGTGGGGCAGGAGCAGGAGGGGCAGGGGGTTGAGGCTCACCTTGTTGAGCGCGGAGGAGAAGGCGTGAGGAGAAGTGTGTGAGGGAGGGAGGCGCGGGGCCGGTTTGATTCTGGTCCCCGAGGGGCGGGACAGCCTTTGCGCATGCCGGCATTTTGCAGCAAGCGGCTGTTCCGTGCCCCAGCTGGACATGGAGGAATGAGGTGGGGAGTGTTTTCCTGCCCACAACGCTGCTTTTCATGGCCTTCCCTTGAGGCCGTGTCCCTGTGGCCCTGGCGGCAGCTTTCAAGTGCCAGTGGGTGTTTGGGAGGGTTTGCACGGAATCTGTGTGTCAGGGCATTTGGCAGTTGTGACCAAAGCGCAGGAGAGGTGCGGTGTCATCAGTGATGTCATCTTGTGGCACTCGTGTGCTGTGGTTTGTGGGTGTGTTGTGACGAGTGTCCCCTGTTTCCCCACAGCCTGGCAGGCTGGTCTCAGCTCTGGAGCTGTGCTGGGCGTTAGGGGTTCCTGTTTCATTGTGTTTTATCCCTCTTCACCTCACTGCCATCTCACTTCACCTGTCTTTAGGTCTTGTTGTTCCTGTTGGGCTTGGTCTGTGAGTGTCTTTGTGCTCCTCTTGCTTCTAAGGTTGTATCTGGGTGCATTTGGTTTACGAGGCAAGGTTTTGGCAGTGAGGGGTGTCTGGGTGGCTTCTGTGAGAGATTCTTGAAGATTGGTCCATGTTTGATAGAGAGTCGCCATGTGCTGAAAGAGAAGCTGGTGGGGAAGAAGACTGAGCTGTGTGAGTAGAGGGCTTTGGCTGGATCTCAGGAAAAAGGAAGTGAGTTTCTGGCCTTTAGGGAAGGGGCAGAGAACCCAGGAGATTTGCAACGATATTTTGAGGTTACTCAGGGAGAAATTTAGAAGGACCAAAGGCCATCTAGAACTTAATCTGGCTCCTGCTGTTAAAGACAAAAAAAATGTTTCTTTAGATGCATTAGCAGCAAAAGGAGGGCCAAGGAGAATCTCCTCCATCCTTTATTGGATGTGTGAGCAAACACAGTGACAAAGGATGAGCAAAAGCCTGAGGTACTTACTGCCTTTTTTAGCTCAGTCCTTAATAGTAGAGACCCCTTGTTCTGTGGGTACCCAGCTCCCTGAGCTGGAAGACAGGGATGGGGAGCAGAATGAATCCCCCATAATCAAAGGGGAAATGGTTAGAGAGCTGCTACACCACTTAGTCACAAGTCTGTGGGGCCAGATAGGATCAGCTTCAGTGCCATTACACAGCATGTGCAGGACAACCAGGAGTCCAGGCCCAGTCAGCATGGGTTTATGAAAGGCAGGTCCTGCTGGAATGACCTGATGTGCATCTAGGACAAGGTGACCCGCTTAGTGGATGAGGGAGAGTTTGTGGATGTCTAATTGGGCTTTAGTAAAGCCTTTGACACCATTTCCCACAGCATTCTCCAGGAGAAACTGGCTGCTCATGCCTTGGATCAGTGTTCTCTTTACTGGCTGGAAAACTGGCTGCATGACTGGGCCTGGAGTGTGGGGGGCCGGACACCAGTGGTGTTCCCCAGGGCTCAGTGTTGGGACCAGCTCTGTTTAATGTCTTTATCAATGATGTGGATGAGGGGATTGAATGCACCCTCGGTGAGTTTGCATATGACACCATGTTGGGTGGGAGTGTTGATCTGCTGGAGGGTGAAAAGGCTCTACAGAGGGATCTGGACAGGCTGCATCAATGGGCTGAAGCCAACTGTGTGAGGTTCAACAAGGCTGAGTTGTGGCTCCTGCACTTGGGTCACCACAACCCCATGCAACGCTCCAGGCTTGGGGCAGAAATGGACCTGGGGGTGTTGGTCTCCAGCTGGCTGAATGTAAACTGGCAGTGTGCCCAGGTGGCCAAGGAGACCAGTAGCATCTTGGCTTGTGTCAGCACTAGTGTGGCCAGCAGGAGCAGGGCAGTGATCGTTGTCCTGTACTGGGCACTGGTGAGGCGGCCCCTCGAGTGCTGGGTTCAGTTTTGGGTCTCACTCCAAGAAAGACATTGAGGGGATGGAGCGTGCCCTAGGAAGGGCAGCAGAGCTGATGAAGGCTCTGGAGCACGAGTGTGATGACTGACTGAGGGAACTGGGGTGCTTTAGCCTGGAGAAAAGGCGGCTGAGAGGAAACCTTCTGGCTCCCTCTGCAGCTCTCAGAGCAGAAGTTGTAGTGAGGTGGGGTCAGTCTCTTCTCCCAGGTAATAAGTGACAGGACGAGAGGAAATGGTGTCAGGTTGTGCCATGGGAGGTTTAGATTGGTTATTAGGTAAAATTTCTTCACCAAAAGGGTTATCAAGCATTGGAACAGGCTGCCCAGAGTTGTTGTTGAATCACCATCCCTGGAGGTATTTCAAACACACATGTAGATGTGGACCTCTGGCACGTGGAATAGAGGTGGACACGGCAGCATTAGAGTAATGGTTAAACATGATCTTCAGTGTCTTTTCCAACCTCAGAGACTCTGTGATTTTTCTGAAGGACATGGACTTAGGAGTGTGAGTCGAGTGCAGGACCCCAAGATGCTGAAGGGACTGGAGCTTCCTTCCTATGAGGAGAAGCTGAGAGAGCTGGGAGGCTTTTCAGCCAGGATGCAAGGTGGCAGAGTGGAAATGCCATCAGTGTGTCTAAAACCCCAAAACAAGAGAATGAGTCCAGGGGAGAGAGACTCTTCACCTTGGTACCCATGGCCAGAACAAGAGAGAATGGAGAAAGATGAAATGATGTGCCAGTTGCTTGGAAGAGAAGACAACCCTTTTTCAGTGTGACGGGGGTCCAACAGTGGAATCAGTTGTGCAGAGAGGTGCTGGAGTGTCCATGCTTGGAGATACTGAAAACCTGGCTGGACATGGTCCTTGAGAGCCTGCCTGAGCTGAGCCTGGTTGAGCAGGTTGGGCTGAAGGAGATGATGTGCAGAGGTTCCCTGTGCCCTCAGTGATTGTGTTTGCTGTGCTTGTGCTTGCTGTGCTGGGCAGAGAGTTGTGCTGGGGAAGAGAGTTGGTCAAGTGGGTGCTGCCATGGGGAGCTTGTGTCAGAGGCATGGGCAGAAGTGCAGTAGCGTGTCCCAGGCTTTGTGTGGACAAGGGAAGGGCTTGTGTCCTGGGCTGGGAGCCCCCTGTGCTGCTGTGTGGTGCTGGTGTTGCAGGGGACATAGTTCCAAAGAAAGACCCTTTAATCCTTTTCCAGCCACCTCAAGGGCCTCTTGAGGCCTGGCTCTGTTACAGGTGAGGTTGGAAAAGCCTTGAAATAAGTAAGGAAGAGGAGGTGACTCAGGCTGGGATTCAGAGAGACTTTATTGAGGGAAAAAGAGAGAAAAGGCAGGAGCAGCAAGGGGAAGAGAGCTGGAGTGAGGTTCAAGTAGGATGAGCATCAGACAATGTCCCCTGTGTGAGACAGATCTTGCCAAGGTCTTCCTGGCCTGCAGTGAGAGCTGCACACTGGAGATCGCTGGTCTGGTCCCTTTCCCTGCTTCCTTGCTTGGTGCCTTGAGAGGAGGAGCAGTGGATGGAGACCCCATGGGCCAGGATATGGTGTGGTGATGGCAGTTGGTGATGGGATGACTGTGATGGCAGTTGGTGAGTGATGTCCCTGTCCTTAAATACACTGAGGAACCTGTTGTCATAATTTCTCTCCCCTCTCCTGTTAAGGATGAGCAGTGTTAGAGCAGCTTGCTGGGCACCTGGTGACATATTGACATATTTCTTGGTGGCAGCTGTTCTGGGGGTGTTGTTGAATCCAGCCTTTTTCCTTCCTTCTTTCCCCTCCAGTTCCCCAGCTCCTGTCACGTGAGGCATTTGGGGTTTTTTGGGCAGCGCTTCTATTGCTTCATTCCCTCGTTCAGCCCCCACCCTCCCAGCAGTTGTTTTGGGGGCATTTGGTGAAGATGATCTATTTCTTGTCCCAAAGGTGTTGAATCTGGGTTCCTGACAGGCACCTTCTGGAACTTTTGAGAGCCTTATTATGGGGAGGAGTCAGCCCAGGCAGCAGGAATGGCTGGGGGCCAATTGGCCAGAAAGCAGCTTAGCAGAGAAGGACCTTGTGGTCGTGGTGGAGAACAAATGGACCATGAGGTGGCAATGCAGCCTTGTAGGGAAAGGGGCCACCAGTCTCCAGGGTGGCATTAGGGAAAGTGTTGCCAGCAGGTGGAGGGAGGTGACCCTTCCTGTCTCCTCAGCACTGGGGAGGATCCATGTGGGGTGCTGTGTGTGGTTTTAGGCTCCCCAGCAGAAGAAGGACATGGACTTAGTGGATCAAGGTCACTGCAGGGCCACCAAGGTTCTGAAGGGGTTGGAGCATCTTTCCTGTGAGGAGAGGCTGAGAGAGCTGGGACTGTTCATCCAGGAGACAATAATGCACAGGGCAGCAGTCACGAGTGTGTATAAATCTCTGATGGCCGGGAGTGAAGTCAAGACAGCCTGGTTCTTGTGAGCAGTGCACAGCAGCAGGACAAGAGCCCATGGGCACAGGGGAGAACAGATGGAACTCCATGGGCAGAGACGGCAAAGCCCTTTTTCCTTGTGAGGTTGGTGACAGAGTGGCAGAAGTGGTGGAGACTCTGCCCTGGAAGATGCTGAAAACCTGAGAGGCCAGTGTCTCTGGGTGGCCCTGCTTGAGGAGGTTGGTGGAAGCACATTGTCTCCAGAGGTTCCTGTTGAAATACATGTTTCAGTGATTGTGTTTGGTGGGAGGTCCGGGCTGGGGAAGAGAGAAACTCAAGTGCATGCTGGCACCAGGAGATTTCATCAGAGGTGTGTCCAAGGGAGCTTTGTGGTTTGTCCCGATCCGATGTCGGGATCATTTTGTGGCAGAGTTCTTGTGTCCCTTTTCCACCCACCCTGATGGCCTCTGGAGGCCTGGCTTTGTGCAAGGTGAAGCTGGAGGAGCCTTCTGAGAAGAAATGAAGAGGAGGCGTCTGAGGCTGGGATGCAGGAAATCTTTATTGAAAGGATGAAAGAGTGGGAAGGCAGGAGCACCAAGTGGGAGTGATGTGGTCGAAGGTGCAAGAAGGGTGACAATTAGCCAAGGTCTGGCCCCTTCTCTCCTTCCTTGCTTGGTGCCTTGAGAGGAGGAGCAGTGGATGGAGAACCCATGAGCCAGGAACATGGTTGAGGTGCGTCCTCAGTCCATGGCGTGGCTGTCAGGTGTGGGTGTTTGGTGTGAGGGGAGGTGGCAGGAGCCTTAGCAGGGGTAGCAGCCCCTTCTGGCGCCGAAGCAGCCCAGGCCTCCGAAGCCGTAGCCGTAGCCGAAGGCTCCAGAGGAGACGGGCACTCCCTGGGAGCTGAGGGCGCTGCCCACGGCAGCCGATGAGGAGGATCCGACGGCGGTGTTCTGGGGGAAGGAGCTGAGGATGGGTCCTGGCAGGGTGACCAGCACGGTGGGAGGCTGGATGGTGACTGTGGAGTCCTGGCACTGCCTGACACAGGGCTCGTTGCAGCTGTTGGCCAGCGGGGCAGGACGGCAGGAGCCGCAGAGGTCGTAGCAGGCCATGTGTGTGGTGTGGAGGGGCCCTGGAAGAGAGGGTGTTGAGCAAGCGGAGGGGCGTGGGGGTGCGAGGGGCGGTGTTGCAGGAGGGCGAGGGGTTAGGGAGGGCTGGTGTGGGGCTGTGGGGAGCGTGGCGGTGGGGAGGCGTGAGGGCTGGTGAGGCTGGGGCAGAGCGTGCTGGAAGAGAGGGGCCAGGTGGGGCAGGAGCAGGAGGGGCGGGGGGTTGAGGCTCACCTTGTTGAGCGCGGAGGAGAAGGCGTGAGGAGAAGTGTGTGAGGGAGGGAGGCGCGGGGCCGGTTTGATTCTGGTCCCCGAGGGGCGGGACAGCCTTTGCGCATGCCGGCATTTTGCAGCAAGCGGCTGTTCCGTGCCCCAGCTGGACATGGAGGAATGAGGTGGGGAGTGTTTTCCTTCCCACAACGCTGCTTTTCATGGCCTTCTCTTGAGGCCGTGTCCCTGTGGCCCTGGCGGCAGCTTTCAAGTGCCAGTCGGTGTTTGGGAGGGTTTGCACGGAATCTGTGTGTCAGGGCATTTGGCAGACGCAGCCAAAGGACATGAGATGATGTCATCTTGTGGCACTCGTGTGCTGTGGTTTGTGGGTGTCTTGTCATGAGGAGATCTTTCTTCCTCACTGTCCTGGCAGGCTGCTCTGGCATTTGGAGTTGTGCTGGGCATTAGTGGTTCCAGTTTCATTGTGTTTTATCACTGTCCAGCTGACTGCCATCAGCTTTCAAGTGACAGTCGGTGTTTGGGAGGATTTTCACCGAATTGGCATGTTCAGAGCATTTACCAGACATGAGCAAAGCGCAGGAGAGGTGCGGTGTGGTCAGTGAGGTGTCATCCCGTGGCATCGTGTGCTGTGGTTTGCGGGGGTGTTGTGCCAAAGGGGCCTCACTTCCTCACAGCCCTGGAAGGCTGCTCTGGGCTCTGCAGCTTTGCTGAGAGTTCTGTGCTGAGAGCTCGGGGCTGCACCTTCCATTGCCTTTGATCTTATTCCACCTCACTGCCATCTTGCTGAGTCTGTCTTGAGTCCTGGGTGTCCTTGTTGCTTGTTTTCTGCGAGTGCCTTGGTGATCACAAGAAAGCAGAAGAGAGCTTTTGATCTTTGGAGAAAGGGCAGAGAACTCGGGTACTACAGGGATGGCTTGATGTTATCCAGGGAGAAAAGTAGAAGAGGCAAAGCCCAACTAGAACTGATTGTGGCTACTGCTGTAAAAGAGGGAAGAGAAAATATTTGTATCCCTACCTTAGCAGCACAAGGAGGGGTAAGGAGAATCTCCATCTGTTATTGGATGTGGAGGTAAATATTTTGACAGAGAAGGAGGAAAAGGCTGAGGTGTTTGATGTCTTTTGCCTCAATTAATAGTAGAACCACTTGTTCTGTGGGTAAGCAGTGTTTTGAACTGTAAAACAGGTCTGGGGTGGAGAGTGAATCCCCCATAATCCAAGGGGAAATGGTTAGTGACCTGCTACACCACTGAGACAGTCACAGGTCTATGGGGCCAGATGGGATCCCCCCAAGGGTACTGAGGGAGCCGATGGAAGTGCTCACCAAGGCACTTGCCCTCATTGATCAGCAGTGCTGGCTTACTGGGGAAGTCCCAGTGGACTGGAGGTCAGGAAATGTGACGCCCACCTACAGGAAGGGCTGGGAGAAGGATCCAGGGAATTACAGAGCTGTCGGTTTGACCTCTGTGCCAGGGAAGCTTATACAGCAGATCATGTTGAGAGCCATCAAGCAGCAGGTACAGGACAACCAGGTGACAAGGCCCCAGTCAGCCTGAGTTTATGAAATGCAGGTCCTGCTTGACTGACCTGATCAGCTTCTATGACGAGGTGACCTGCTTTGTGGCTGTGGGACCTTCTGTGGATGTGGTGTACATGGACTTCAGTGAAGCCTTTGACACCATTTCCCACAGCATTCTCCTGCAGAAACTGGCTGCTCATGGCTTGGATGGGTGCAATCTTTGCTGGGTAAAAACTGTCTGCGTATCTGGGCCCAAAGAGTTGTGGTGAATGGAGTTAAATCCAGCTGGTGGGCGGTCACCAGTGGTGTTCCCCAAGGGTCAGTGTTGTGGCCAGCTCTGTTTAATGTCTTTAATATCAGTGAGCTGGACAAGGGGATCGTGTGCACCCTCAATAAGTTTGCAGGTGACACCATGTTGGGTGGGAGTGTTGATCTACTGGAGGGTACGAAGGCTCTACATGTTGGACATGTTGGATCGATGGGCTGAAGCCAACTGTGTGAGGTTCAACAAAGCTGAGTTGCAGGTCCTGGAGATCATGGAACTGAAGCACAGGGACGTGATTCAAGACAGCCAGCATGGCTTTTCTAGGGGCAGGTCCTTCCTTTCCAACCTAGTGGCTTTCTACTATGAAGTAACTGCCTCAGGAGACAAGGGAAGAGCTGTGGATGTCATCTCTCTGGAGTTCTGCAAGGCCTTTGACACAGTCCCCCACAACATCCTTCTGTCTAAGTGGGAGAGATATGGATTTGATAGGTGGACTGTTCAGTGGATAAGAAATGGTCTGGATGGTGGCATCCAGAGGGTAGTAGTGAATGGCTCAATGTCCAGATGGAAGACAGTGCCAAGCCATGTCCCTCAAGGATCTGTACTGGGACCAGTGCTGTTTAATATCTTCATCAATGCTATTGACAGTGGGATTGAGTACACCCTCAGGAAGTTTGCTGGGTGGTGCAGTCAATGTGCCAGAGTGATGGGATGCCATCCAGAGGGACCTGGACAGGCTGGAGACGTGGACCCAGGTGAACCTCATGAGGTCCAACAAGGCCAAATGCAGTTTCCTGCACCTGGGACGGGACAATTCTGGTTATTGGTACAGGCCAGGAGATGATGTGCTGGAAAGCAGCCCTGAGGAAAAGGACTTGGGGGAAATAGTGGATGAAAAGCTGGACATGAGCCACCAATGTGCATCTGCAGCCCAGAAGGTGAACCCCATCCTGAGCTGCATCAAAAGAAGTGTGGCCAGCAGATCCAGAGAGGTGATTCTGCCCCTCTACTCTGCTCTGGTGAGACCTCACCTGGAACACTGTGTCCAGTTTTGGAGCCCTCAACACAGGAAGGACGTGTCCCTGTTGGAGTGTGTCCAGAGGAGACCACGAGGATGATACAAGGGCTGGAGCACCTCTCTTGTGAGGACAGGCTGAGAGAGTTGGGGTTGTTCAGCCTGGAGAAGGCTCCTGGGTGACCTTATAGCAGCCTTCCAGTATCTGAGAGGTGCCTATAAGAAAGCTGGGGAAGAACTGTTCACAAGGACATGTAGCAACAGGGCAAGGGGTCAAGGTTCTAAACAAGAAAAGGGGAGATTTAAGTTGGATATTAGGAAAAAGTTTTTCTATATGAGGGTGGTGGATCACTGGGAGAGGTTTCTCAGAGAGGTAGTGGAGGCCCCATCCCTGGAGATATTCAAGGTCCCGCTTCATGGGGCTGTGATCAACCTGCTCTCATAAAGATGTCCCTGCTCACTGCAGGGGGGTTGGAATAGATGACCTTTGAAGGTCCGTTCCAACCCAACACATTCTATGGTTTTGTGATTCTTGGGTCACCACAGCCCCATGCAGCGCTCCAGGCTTGGGGCAGAGTGGCTGGAAAGCTGCCTGGCAGAAAAGGACCTGGGGGTGTTGGTCGCCAGCCGGCTGAATGTGAGCTGGCAGTGTGCCCAGGTGGCCATGAAGGCCACCAGCATCTTGGCTTGTATCAGCACTAGTGTGGCCAGCAGGAGCAGGGCAGTGATCGTCCTCGTGTACTGGGCACTGGTGAGGCGGCCCCTCGAGTGCTGGGTTCAGTGATGGGTTACTCACTCCAAGAGAGAAGGGAGGGGTTTGGGGAAGGTGTTTTGGGATTTGTTTTTATTTCTCAGGATTGTTCTGTGACATTGATTTTTAATCAATTAAATTAATTTCCCTAAGTTGTGTGATGAAATTTGTAAGTGATCTCCCTTTCTTTACCTTGGAAACTTGTCATAACGTCTCTCCAGTGTCCAGTTGAGGAGGGGGAGTGATAGAGCAGCTTGGTGGGCACTTGGTGTCCAGCCAAGGTCAACCCAGCACAGAGCCTCCTCTCCAGAGCAGAGCAGGGTCACAGGCTTGTTCCTGCACGTGGTCCCCAGTGCCCCATGCTGTGCCTCAGGGACCCCACAGTGAGGAGGATGGTGACCTCACCCAGGGGCTTTGTGTGTGACCTGAGAGCAGAGGGCTGGTGGCTCGGGGTCCCCTGCACAGTTGTTCCAGTGACCCTGCAGCAGAGAGGTTGTTGTTCTGGAGTCCTCCTGCATGGGTGAGTGTGGAACCCTGCAGTGAAGAGGGGCTGGTGGCCTGGGGATCTGTGCCAAGGGATGAGTTGGGGACCCCATAGCAAGGTGAGTCCATGGGCTGGGGACTCCCATGTAGGAGGAATGGGGACCGTGCAGCCAGGTGGGCAGTGCGTCAGGGAGCCACACTCGGGTCAGGGGAGGCGGGTGGTGACTTGGGTACCTGGCATTGGGTGTCCAGGGTCCTGGGAGCAAGGGGGGATGGAGACATGGGACCAGGTGTGATGCATCACACATGGAAGGTGATGTGGAGACAGCCAGTGGTGGGTGCAGTGGCTCTGGGACAGCTCAGCAAGGGGGGAAGATGCCAAGACTCTGAAGAGAGTTAGTGGAGTGTGTGCCATGCCAGGGAGATGTTGTCAAAGGTGTGTGCAGGGAGCGTTGTGATGTTGATGCTTTTGTTAGAGGAAGTGCTGGTCTTGTGTCCCATTGTGGAAGCCCCCAGGTGCCAGTCAGTGGTGTTGCTGGTTGTGTTGGGATATTTTGTAGGAGAGGTCTTGTGGCCCCTTTCCACCCACCCCGATGACCTCTGGAGCCGTGAGTTTTTGCCAGGCGAGGTTGAAGTGCTTTGAGATACGAAAAGAAGTGGAGGAGTCTCAGGCTTGGATGCAGGAGAACTTTATTGACAGAACCCAAAGTGGAAAAGCAGGAACACCAAGTGTATGGGAGCTGCTGTGAGGTGCAAGTAGGACAACTCTCAGAAGAGATCCATGCAGTAGATTTTGCCAGAGCTCCAAGGTCTGCCTGGCCCACACTGGTAGCACCACACCAGAGATTGCCCATGGTCCTTGGCTTGTGAGAAGGTGGTTGCAGTGGGGAAGCGTGGACACAGCAGAAAGAGTGATGCAGAGAAGGAAATGGGAGAAGAGGAGGACTTCTATGGAGAATGTTTCCTGGCTGCCTGGGCTGGCTCCATCCCTTCTTCTTGCCTCTTTGGTTCCTTCAGAAGAGGAACCCTGGATGATGGGATTGTGTGCCAAGACTAGAATGAAGGTGCGTCCTCAGTCCATGGCGTGGCTGTCAGGGTGTGGGTGTTTGGTGTGAGGGGAGGTGGCAGGAGCCTTAGCAGGGGTAGCAGCCCCTTCTGGCGCCGAAGCAGCCCAGGCCTCCGAAGCCGTAGCCGTAGCCGAAGGCTCCAGAGGAGACGGGCACTCCCTGGGAGCTGAGGGCGCTGCCCACGGCAGCCGATGAGGAGGATCCGACGGCGGTGTTCTGGGGGAAGGAGCTGAGGATGGGTCCTGGCAGGGTGACCAGCACGGTGGAAGGCTGGATGGTGACTGTGGAGTCCTGGCACTGCCTGACACAGGGCTCATTGCAGCTGTTGGCCAGCGGGGCAGGACGGCAGGAGCCGCAGAGGTCGTAGCAGGCCATGTGTGTGGTGTGGAGGGGCCCTGGAAGAGAGGGTGTTGAGCAAGCGGAGGGGCGTGGGGGTGCGAGGGGCGGTGTTGCAGGAGGGCGAGGGGTTAGGGAGGGCTGGTGTGGGGCTGTGGGGAGCGTGGCGGTGGGGAGGCGTGAGGGCTGGTGAGGCTGGGGCAGAGCGTGCTGGAAGAGAGGGGCCAGGTGGGGCAGGAGCAGGAGGGGCAGGGGGTTGAGGCTCACCTTGTTGAGCGCGGAGGAGAAGGCGTGAGGAGAAGTGTGTGAGGGAGGGAGGCGCGGGGCCGGTTTGATTCTGGTCCCCGAGGGGCGGGACAGCCTTTGCGCATGCCGGCATTTTGCAGCAAGCGGCTGTTCCGTGCCCCAGCTGGACATGGAGGAATGAGGTGGGGAGTGTTTTCCTGCCCACAACGCTGCTTTTCATGGCCTTCTCTTGAGGCCGTGTCCCTGTGGCCCTGGCGGCAGCTTTCAAGTGCCAGTCGGTGTCTGGGAGGGTTTGCACTGAAGCCGTGTCCGGGCATTTGTCAGACGTGGCCGAAGCGCAGGAGATGTGGTGTCAGCACTGAGCTCATCCAGCGTTCTCTGTAGCTGAGCTCGGCACCTTTGCAGCCTGGGCTGTGGCATGACACAGGGCTTGGGCTCTGATGTGATGTGTTCAAAGAAAATCACCAAAGGTGGTGAAGGATGTAGAGAAGAAGGCTTAGGAGGGGTGGTTGAGGGAACTGGGGGGTTTAGTTTGCAGAAAAAGAAGTCAGAGGGGAGAACTCCCTACAGCTACCAGAAAAGAGGTTGCAATGAGGTGGGCGTCAGTCCCTCCTCCCGGGTAACAAGTGACAGCACAAGAGAAACGGCCTCACGTTGTGCCAGGGGAAGTTTGTGTTGGATATTTTCATCATCCAAAGGGTTATGAAGCATTGGAAGAGGCTGCTCAGAGAAGTGGTGGAGCCACCATCCCTGGAGGATTTACAAGACGTGTAGATATGCTGCTTAGGGACATGGTTCAGTGGTGGGTGGCAGTGGTAGGTTAACAGTTGGAGTTGATGATCTTCAAGGTCTTTTCCAAGCTGACCAATTCTCTTGTTGGGTGATTCCATGAGACAGTTCCAGCTGGGTCCAAGACACACCCACCACAGAGCCCCATCTCCACAGCAGAGCAGGGTCACAGGCTTGTTCCTGCACGTGGTCCCCAGTGCCCCATGCTGTGCCTCAGGGACCCCCCAGTGAGGAGGATGGTGACCTCACCCAGGGGCTTTGTGTGTGACCTGAGAGCAGAGGGCTGGTGGCTCGGGGTCCCCTGCACAGTTGTTGCAGTGACCCTGCAGCAGGGAGGTTGTTGTTCTGGAGTCCTCCTGCATGGGTGAGTGTGGGACCCTGCAGTGAAGAGGGGCTGGTGGCCTGGGGATCTGTGCCAAGGGATGAGTTGGGGACCCCATAGCAAGGTGAGTCCATGGCCTGGGAACTCAGTGAAGTCATCCCATGGCACCATGTGCTGTGGTTTGTGGGTGTGTTGTGATGATGGGGCCCCATTTCCCCAGAGCCCTGGAAGGCTGCTCTGGGCTTTGGAGTTGTGCTGGACGTGAGGCGCTGCCCCTTCCATGGCGTTGGGTCCCTCCCTGCCTTGATCCCAGCTCGTTCAGCCTGTCTTTAGGCCTGGCCGTTGCCGGTGGGTGTGGTGTGTGGGGGTCTTGGTGCCCCTGTTGCTTGTGAGGTTGGAGGTGGGAGAAAGGAGGCTGCCTGTTTGGGCTGGTGCCCCCTTGTTGGCGTCCCTGGGGGCGGCAGTGGCAGCAGGCAGAGCAGGGCTGTTTGGCAGAGCCGGCCGTTGTCCTGGCAGCCCTGCTTCAGAGCTGGCAAGCCCTGTGCTGTGGGACGCCCTGCCATGCTCCCTAAAGGCCTGTGCTGGCCCCTCCGTAGCGCTGCCCTTGGCTGGGGCCGGCACGTTTGCAGCCTGGGCTCTGGCAGGACACAGTGCTGGGACTGGGGCCTGGTGTGTCCAAGGAAGACTGGCAGAGCTTTTGCAAGGTGTGGAGAACAAGGCTTAGGAGGAGTGGTTGAGGGAACTGGGGGTGTTTAGTTTGCAGCAGAAGGCGACTGAGGGGAGAAGAGAGTGCTCTCTACAGCTGCCTGCAATCCAGTTCCAGTGACGTGGCTGTGGGTCCGTTCTCTGCAGGAACAAGAGCAAACAGCCTCGAGTTGCACCAGGGGAGGTTTGGGTTGGACATTAGGGAGAATTCAATCACCAAAGGGTTATTAATGATTGGAAGAGGCTTCCCAGGGAAGGGGTTGAGTCACCATGGCGGGAGGTATTTAAAAGAGGTGGAGACATGGCCCCTGGGGACATGGTTTAGTGGTGGATTTGGTGGCGTGAGGTTAACGCCTGGAGTCGATCCTGTTCCAAGTCTTTTCCAAGCGCAGTGACTCTGTGATTGTGTGTGGGGCACCCTGCAAGGGCAGGTGAAAAGGGTTGTGTGAAAAGGGTTGTAAGGCAATTTAGCAGGACATAAACCCCCTTGTGTTCCAACTCAGCCTCAGAGAACTGGAGGAGCTGGGGGCAGCTGGGCTTAAATCCTGAGTGATGCCCAGTCGAGCACTGTCGGTGCCACAGCTGCGGATGCACCCAGTAGTGAGCTGCACTCCCCTGCCCACCATTTATGGATCCCCACGGCTAAAGCTGCAGAATTTAGCAGCGTCCCGCTGAGCACGGGGCAGTGGGGGTGGCTGGTGACAGACGGACACGGTTTGACCAGACACCACCAGTCCGGGCACATCGGTGCCGGATCCACTTGACAGTGTCCCGCAGCTGTCGGCCAGTCCCAGTCTATGGCCTCCCACGGCCTCACCAGGCAGCAGCCCGGCAAGGAATTGGGCAGCAGCTCTGTGAGCAAATGAAAGCTCCTTTAATAGAGCAACAGGATTAGTGCAGATTGGCATGGATTGCCAGTGATAAACCCCTGTCTGCAGAAATAAATGCTGAGACTGAGGTTAGAAATTACTCAACTCTTAATTGCAGCAGGACTCAGGTTACTCCAGAGTGCTGAATTAGTGAAGGATTTCTCTGGAGTTTTCTGAGTGTCCTCAGAGGGGAGTTCTCGGCTGGGTCTAAGTCTAAATCTAAGTCTTGGTCTTACCCAAAGGTTTCCCAGTGTTGGGGGAGAAAGGCTCAGCCCATCGGCTGGTCCCAGGGGTCAGAGGTCTG
The DNA here is from genome assembly GCA_907165065.1 of Caprimulgus europaeus. The sequence goes on along the minus strand of OU015525.1, from coordinate 1,240,120 downwards.
TGATGGTGTTATGCCTGGCTGGTCCACGATGATGTCTTCCCTGACCATGATGGTGTCTTCCCTCATTCCATACTTTCTTGGGGCTTTTTCATACTATTTTTCTCCCTGCTAGTCATTCCTTTATGGTGATGGGCAAAGGGCACTTCTGTTCCCCTTTTACAGTAGGGGGAAAGAGGGGGTCAGTGGTGTGGAGTTGTGATTTTGTCAAGGTCCACAAAGGGAGGCAGCTGTCAAAAGGGGCACCAGCAGTCGGTCCAGAATCACAGACACACCACACATCAAGCCTCGTGGAGTCAAAGCAGGGTCTGGCACGGGGAGCTGGAGAAGGAGCCACCACTCTTTCCCATCTCCTGTACAGTGAACACCCAGCACAAAGGTGATGTTAGAGGAATTCCCAGCACACCAGCTGTGTTTTATCCCTGGGATCCTCCTCGACACTGTACCTTCCATTAGTGTGTGGACACAGCCACTGTCTGAATTTTAGCTGCCTGCAGCAATTGCCCCATAAGTCTGAACGCGCGATTGCTGAGGAGTGACCTGATTCTTTCACTGGAAATAGAGGAATCCCATGCAGAGCCCTGATTCTGGGGAAGAACCAGCCCAGGCAACAGGAATGGCTGGGGGCCAATTGGCCAGAAAGCAGCTTAGCAGAGAAGGACCTTGTGGTCCTGGTGGAGAACAAATGGAGCATGAGGTGGCAATGCACCCTTGTAGGGAAAGGGGCCACCAGTCTCCAGGGTGACATTAGGAACAGCGTTGCCAGCAGGTGGAGGGAGGTGACCCTTCCTGTCTTGTCAGCACTGGTGAGGATCCATGTGGGGTGCTGTGTGTGGTTTTAGGCTCCCCAGCGGTAGAGGAACATGGACTTAGTAGATCAAAGCCACTGCAGGGCCACTAAGGTTCTGAAGGGGTTGAAGCATCTTTCCTGTGAGGAGAGGCTGAGAGAGCTGGGACTGTTCATCCAGGAGACAATAATGCACAGGGCAGCAGTCACGAGTGTGTATAAATCTGTGATGGCCGGGAGTGAAGTCAAGACAGCCTGGTTCTTGTGAGCAGTGCACACTAGCAGGACAAGAGTCCATGGGCACAGGGGAGAACAGATGGAACTCCATGGGCAGAGATGTCAAAGCCTTTTTCCTTGTGAGGTTGGTGACGGAGTGGAAGAAGTGGTGGAGACTCTGCCCTGGGAGATACTGAAAACCTGAGTGGCCGAGATCTGAGACAACTTGCTCTGCATGGCTCTGCTTGAGCAGGTGGGTGGAAGCACATTGTCTCCAGCGATTCCTGTTGAAATACATGTTTCAGTGATAGTGTTTGGTGGGAGGGCCAGGCTGGGAAAGAGAGAAACTCAAGTGCATGGTGGCACTAGGAGATTTCATTAGAGGTGTGTCCAAGGGAGCTTTGTGATGTTGAAGTCTTTGTTTGATCAAGTGTTGCTCTTGTGTCCCACAGTGGAAGCCCCCCAGGTGCCAGTGTGTGTTGTTGTTCCATGTGGTGTCCTATTTTGTGGCAGAGTTCTTGTGAGCCTTTTCCACCCACCCTGATGGCCTCTTGAGGCCTGGCTTTGTGCAAGGTGAAGCTGGAGGAGCCTTCTGAGAAGAAATGAAGAGGAGGCGTCTGAGGCTGGGATGCAGGAAATCTTTATTGAAAGGATGAAAGAGTGGGAAGGCAGGAGCACCAAGTGGGAGTGCTGTGGTCGAAGGTGCAAGAAGGGTGACAATTAGCCAAGGTCTGGCCCCTTCTCTCCTTCCTTGCCTGGTACCTTGAGAGGAGGAGCAGTGGATGGAGAGGCCTTTGAGTGTGGCGAGAGGCAGAGGGGGAGCGGGAGCATCAGGCAGAGGAGGTGGTGAGCCAGGGCCATTGGGGTGTTTCCTTGGGGTGAGTGCCGAGGGCTGAGGCCTCTTGTGTGCACAGTGGCTGAGAGGCAGCCAGAGGCTTTGGAGCTGGGCGAGGGCGTTGGAGGCGAGCACGCTGCACGGGGCTGCAGAGCCCAGGCCCTGGTGCTGGTGGCTGCGTGCCGGGGGGTTGCTGAATGGCAAGGCCTGCCCCAGCTCAGCCCCGGGGAGGGCTGCGCAGGCTGTTTTGCAGGCGAGCTGTTCTGGTGGCTGAGGAAGGTGAAAGGCGCTCATCAGGAGTGCTGAGCCACTGGATGTTCCCAGGTCCATGGGGCCTGATGGGCTGCAGCCAGGAATGCTGAGGGAGCTGGCTGATGTCCTTGGGAGGCGCCTCTGGATGGGCTTGGAAAGATCCTGGTGCCTGGGAGCAGTTCCTGAAGGCTGGAAGAGAGCTGCTCGCCCTCCTCTCTTGAAGATGAAGAGAAAGGCTTTGGGAAATCAGGGGCTGGTGGAGCCTGTCCTCATTTCTGGGGAAGGTGATGCAGGAAATCCTCGTGGAAGGCTTTGCCAATGCCCAGAAGGACAAGAAGGTGGTGGGGAGTGGTCGACCTGGATTTACAAGGGGGAAGTTCATGCTCGACTGACCTCGGTGTGTTTCACCAGGCAGTAACCAGCTTTGTGGGCGAGGACGGAGCTGTGGCTGTTTTTTACCATGAGCTGCACACTGGAGGTCCCCAGTGGTCTTTGGCTTTTGAGAAGAGGGTTTCAATGGAGAGTGGTGTCCATAGCAGAAGGGGGAAATCAAAGAAGGAAGCCAGAGAAGAGGAGAAGGTTCATGGGCCGTGTTTCCAGGCAGCCCAGGCTGGTCCCCTTCCCTGCTTCCTTGCCTGGTGCCTTGAGAGGAGGAGCAGTGGATGGAGAGCCCACGGGCCAGGAACATGGTTGAGGTGCGTCCTCAGTCCATGGCGTGGCTGTCAGGGTGTGGGTGTTTGGTGTGAGGGGAGGTGGCAGGAGCCTTAGCAGGGGTAGCAGCCCCTTCTGGCGCCGAAGCAGCCCAGGCCTCCGAAGCCGTAGCCGAAGGCTCCAGAGGAGACGGGCACTCCCTGGGAGCTGAGGGCGCTGCCCACGGCAGCCGATGAGGAGGATCCGACGGCGGTGTTCTGGGGGAAGGAGCTGAGGATGGGTCCTGGCAGGGTGACCAGCACGGTGGAAGGCTGGATGGTGACTGTGGAGTCCTGGCACTGCCTGACACAGGGCTCGTTGCAGCTGTTGGCCAGCGGGGCGGGTGGGCAGGAGCCGCAGAGGTCGTAGCAGGCCATGTGTGTGGTGTGGAGGGGCCCTGGAAGAGAGGGTGTTGAGCAAGCGGAGGGGCGTGGGGGTGCGAGGGGCGGTGTTGCAGGAGGGCGAGGGGTTAGGGAGGGCTGGTGTGGGGCTGTGGGGAGCGTGGCGGTGGGGAGGCGTGAGGGCTGGTGAGGCTGGGGCAGAGCGTGCTGGAAGAGAGGGGCCAGGTGGGGCAGGAGCAGGAGGGGCAGGGGGTTGAGGCTCACCTTGTTGAGCGCGGAGGAGAAGGCGTGAGGAGAAGTGTGTGAGGGAGGGAGGCGCGGGGCCGGTTTGATTCTGGTCCCCGAGGGGCGGGACAGCCTTTGCGCATGCCGGCATTTTGCAGCAAGCGGCTGTTCCGTGCCCCAGCTGGACATGGAGGAATGAGGTGGGGAGTGTTTTCCTTCCCACAACGCTGCTTTTCATGGCCTTCTCTTGAGGCCGTGTCCCTGTGGCCCTGGCGGCAGCTTTCAAGTGCCAGTGGGTGTTTGGGAGGGTTTGCACGGAATCTGTGTGTCAGGGCATTTGGCAGTTGTGACCAAAGTGTAGGAGAGGTGCGGTGTCATCAGTGATGTCATCTTGTGGCACTCATGTGCTGTGGTTTCTGGTTTTCTTTTCACGAGGGGGCCTCACTTCCTGACAGACCTGAAAGGCTGCTCTGGCATTTGGAGATGTACTGGGCATTAGAGGTTCCTGTTTCATTGTGATTTATCCCTCTTCACCTCACTGCCATCTCGCTTCCCCTGTCTTCAGGCCTGGCTGTTCCCATTGGGGGTGGTCTCTGAGTGTCTTGGTGCCCCTCCTGCTTGTCAGGTTGCAGCTGGCTGCATTGGGTCTTCATGTCAAGGTTTTGTTAACGATGGGGCTACAGGGGTGGCTTCTGTGAGAGGTTCATGAAGATTCCCCCATGTTCAATAGAGTCTCCATGTGCTGAAAGTTGTGCTGGCCGGGAGGAAGACAGACCTGTGTGAACAGAGAGCTTCTGCTGGGTCTCAGGGAAAGAAATGAGAATTTATGACCTTGTGGTGGGTTGACCGTGGCTGGATGCCAGATGCCCACCAAAGCCCACTCTATCCCTCCTCCTCTCAACTGGACAGGGAAGAGGAAAATACAACGGAAGGCTCGTAGGTGGAGATAGGGACAGAGAGAGATCGCTCCCCAGTTACTGGCACGGGCAAAACAGACTTGACTTTGGGGGAAAAAAACCAACTTTTAATTTATATACCAACCAGACAAGAGGATAAAGAGAAATAAAACCAAATCTTAAAACACCTTCCCCCCGCGCTCGCTGCTTCCCAGGCTTCACTTCTGACCTGATTTCCACCTCCTCTCCCCCAGCAGCACAGGGGGACAGGGAATGGGGTTGGGGTCAGTTCATCACACATTGTTTCTGCTGCTCCCTCCTCCTCAGGGGGAGGACTCAGGAAGTGGCCCTGTTCAACAAGGCCAAATGCAAGGTCCTGCACCTGGGTCAGGGCAACCCCAAGTACAAGCACAGGCTGGGCAATGAGTGGCTTGAGGCCAGCTCTGAAGAGGAGGACTTGGGAGTTGTGCAAGACAAGAAGATCAACAGGAGCCGGCAATGTGCGCTCACAGCTCAGAAGGCCAATAACCATTTCCTGGGCTGCACCCAGAGCAGCGTGGGCAGCAGGGCCAGGGAGGGGATTCTGCCCTTCTACTCCACTCTTGTAAGGCCCAACTTGCAGTGCTGTGTCCATTTCTGGAACCCCCAACACAAGAGAGACATGGACCAGATAGAACAAGTCCAGAGGAGGCCACGAGGATGATGCCAGGGCTGGAGCAGCTCTGCTGTGAGGACAGGCTGAGAGACTTGGGGCTGTTCAGCCTGGAGAAGAGAAGGCTCCAGGGAGACCTTCCAGTGGCCTCCCAGTACCTGAAGGGGCTCCAGGAAGGCTGGGGAGGGACTTTGGCCAAGGGCAGGGAGTGACAGAACAAGGGGTGATGGCTTGAAAGTGGCAGAGGTGAGATGGAGCTGAGATGTGAGGAAGAAATTGTTTGGTGCGAGGGTGGTGAGACACTGGCTCGGGTTGCCCAGAGAAGCTGCAGCTGCTCCTCCCTGGAAGTGTTGAAGGCCAGGTTGGATGAGGCTTTGAGCAACCTGGTCTAATGGAAGGTGTCCCTGCTGCTGGCAGGGGGGTTGGAACTGGATGATCTTTAAGGTCCCTTCCAACCCAAACCACTTTATGGTTCAATGCTTCTATTAGGAAAAGAGTTGCCAGCAGGTGGAGGGAGGTGACCCTTCCTGTCTTCTCAGCACTGGTGAGGATCCATGTGGGGTGCTGTGTGTGGTTTTAGGCTCCCCAGCAGAAGAAGGACATGGACTTAGTGGATCAAGGCCACTGCAGGGTGGGGGTTCTGAAGGGGTTGGAGCATCTTTCCTGTGAAGAGAGGCTGAGAGAGCTGGGACTTCTCACCTCACTGCCCCTTCGCTTTACCTGTCCGTAGGCCTGACTGTTCCTGTCTGCTGTGGTCTGGGGGTGCCCTGGTGTCCCTGGTGCTGGAGAGATGGCAGCTGGGTGCATGGGGTTTTTGTGGCAAGGATTTGGTAGCCAGGGGCTATAGGGGTGGGATCTGTGTGAGTTCCATTAAGATTCCCCCATGTTTGACAGAGTCCCCATGTGCTGGACCTGGGCACACTGCCAGCTCACATTCAGCCGGCTGGCGACCAACACCCCCAGGTCCTTTTCTGCCGGGCAGCTTTCCAGCCACTCTGCCCCAAGCCTGGAGCGCTGCATGGGGTTGTGGTGACCCAAGTGCAGGATCTGGCACTTGGTCATCACAGAATCACAGAATGGTTTGTGTTAGAAGGGACGTTAAAGATCATGTAGTTCCAACCCCCCTGCCAGCAGCAGGGACACCTCCCACTAGACCAGGTTGCTCAAAGCCTCATCCAGCCTGGCCAAGAACACTTCCAGGGAGGAGCAGCCACAGCTTCTCTGGGTAACCTTGATTTGTAGCAAGGATGATCTTCCTATTCCTAAAATCCTTGTCAGGGGTCCCCAGACATTTGTTTTGTTTTGAAACTCTTAAGGCATTTATAAAGGCGCCTGGAAACAAAGCAAAGCTCTGTGCCCAAAGGAAGGGGTGGGCACCACACTCCTACCATGACAGCCCTGGACACAAGGGTCTGTCTAATCCCCCAGGAGAACCATTTGCATCCTGACAAAACACAGATTGGACTGCAAGGAAGTGGCCACTGTTAGCAAGTAATGAATATTATCAAATTTACACACAGTATTCCTTATGCAGTGCTCTGAGAAATCCGTGGAGGATCAGGTGAGCGTGCCAAAAGGAGCAGTGTCCCATTTTCACAGTGACACAGGCAAGGGAGAAGTGTCAGTGTGAGGGTTTCCTTCATGGCATCAATTCCTGATCCCTCGGCAGAACCGCACTGCGCTTACAGACTTCAAAGACCGTGCAGTGCCTGCCCTCCTCATCCAGTTTGTTGCAGCCCATGGATCCAACCTGTCCAGATCCCTCTGTAGAGCCTTCCTACCCTCAAGCACATCAACACTTCCACCCAGGTTAGTGTCATCTGTGAATTTACTGAAGATGCACTCAATTAGTTCATCCAGATCATTGTTAGAGATGTTAAGCAGAGCTGATCCCAACACTGAGCCCTGGGGAACACCACTGGTGACCGGCCACCAGCTGGATTTAACTCCATTCACCACAACTCTTTGGGCTCAGCCATCCAGACAGTTTTTAACCCAGCAGCGAGTGTGCCTGTCCAGGCCATTGGCAGCCAGTTTCTCCAGGAGAATCCTCTGGGAAATGGTGTCAAAGGCTTTAGTAAAGTCCAGGTAGACAACATCCACAGCCTTTCCTTCATCCACTAAGAAGATCACCTTGTCATAGAAGGAGATCAGGTGAGTGAAGCAGGACCTGCCTTTCACAAACCCATGCTGACTGGGCCTCATCACCTGGTTGGCCTGTGTGGTAGCACTCAAAATGATCTGCTCCACGACCTTCCAGGGCACCGAGGTCAGACTGACAGGCCTTTTAAATGCTTTTCAGCAGCACCCAGGAAGATCATCTCCATAATTGTTCCAGGTTCTGTGGTTGGACTGGCAGGTCTGCAGTTTCCTGGCTCTTCAGGCAGATGCTCTTCATACATGGGAATGACGTTGCCCAGCCTGCAGTCAGTGAGGACCTCTCCAGACTCCTAAATCACACAGAGGGTTCCTTGCTGTGTTATCAGCACTTGTTGGTGAGGAAGATGAGGTGAGGCAGGAAGGGTGTCTGTGCCTCTGAGTTGCTGGGTGCTGGAGTGCCTGGCAGGCAAGAGGCACGCTGGGCCAATGCAGGGCTGGTTTGGGGGTGCCAGTGATTCAGGTGGAGTCACGTCTGTCCCCCAGAAAGGGGGGTGTGTAACTGGATGTGCAGAAATCCTTGGGGAAAGAGGATTTTAAACTATGAATGCTGAGGGAGTGACCTGATTCCTGTGACAGTTTCACTGGGCCAGCCCTTGGCCAGCAGCCAACACAGCCATTCTCTCACTTCTCCTCCACCTGTAGGGGATGTGGGAGAGAATTGGGGGGCAAGGATGAGGAGGCTTGTAGGGTGAGATAAGAACAGTTTAATAATAGAAATAAAAGAGAAGTTAAATAATATTAATATTAAAATAGTAGTGATAATGATAACAGTAATAAAATATGCAAATGAGTGACACCCAGTGCCATTGCTCACCACCCACCGACCCAACCCGGCCCGTTCCCAGAGAACGATCCCGGAGGAGCGACAATCCCGACCCGAAACCGCAATCCCGGGAGAGCCAGAGCCCGAGCGAGAGCCAGAGAGAATCCTCCCCTTTCTGCTCAGCCCCAGTTAATAAACTAAACATAACAGGATATGATCTGGAATATCTCATTGGCACATCCAAATGCCAGGTTTGGGCTTTGCTATTCACTGCCCTTCTCCCTCCCGGTCCTAATGCAGCTGTGAACCAGCCCAGCACGGTGGGGTTGAGCTCCAGCAGCAACCAATAACACTGGTACTTTGTCAATGTTCTTCTCATAACAAGTCTTGCACTAAAACCAAACCACGGCTTTTCTAACTAGGGAGAAGAAAATAAACTCTATCCTAGCACACCCAGGACACTTTCTTACAGTGGAGTAAAGGGATCTCATGGAATTCACCAAGGGGAGCTGCAGAGTCGCATTTCTGGGGAGGAGTCAGCCCAGGCAGCAGGAATGGCTGGAGGCCAATTGGATTTAATGGATCAAAACCACTGCAGAGCCACCAAGGTTCTGAAGGGGTTGGAGCATCTCTCCTGTGAGGAGAGGCTGAGAGCTGGGACTGTTCATGCAGGAGACAATAATGCACAGGGCAGCAGTCACGAGTGTGTATAAATCTGTGATGGCCAGGAGTGAAGTCAAGACAGCCTGGTTCTTGTGAGCAGTGCACACCAGCAGGACAAGAGTCCATGGGCACAGGGGAGAACAGATGGAACTCCATGGGCAGAGATGGCAAAGCACTTTTTATTGTGAAATTGGTGAAAGAGTTGCAGAAGTGGTGGAGACTCTGCCCTGGGAGATACTGAAAACCTGAGAAGCCAGTGTCTCTGTGTGGCCCTGCTTGAGGAGGTTGGTGGAAGCACATTCTCTGCAGAGGTTCCTGTTGAAATACATGTTTCAGTGATTGTGTTTGGTGAGAAGGCCGGGCTGGGGAAGAGAGAAAGTCAAGTGCATGATGGCACCAGGATATCGCATCAGAGGAGTGTCCAAGGGAGCTTTGTGGTTTGTCGGAATCATTTTGAGGCAGAGTTCTTGTGGGCCTTTTCCACCCACCCTGATGGCCTCTTGAGGCCTGGCTTTGTGCAAGGTGAAGCTGGAAGAGCCTTAGGAGAAGAAATGAAGAGGAGGCGTCTGAGGCTGGGATGCAGGAAATGTTTATTGAAAGGATGAAAGAGTGGGAAGGCAGGAGCACCAAGTGGAAGTGATGTGGTGGAAGGTGCGAGAAGGGTGACAATTAGCCAAGGTCTGGCCCCTTCTCTCCTTCCTTGCTTGGTGCCTTGAGAGGAGGAGCAGTGGATGGAGAGCCCGTGGGCCAGGAACATGGTTGAGGTGCGTCCTCAGTCCATGGCGTGGCTGTCAGGGTGTGGGTGTTTGGTGTGAGGGGAGGTGGCAGGAGCCTTAGCAGGGGTAGCAGCCCCTTCTGGCGCCGAAGCAGCCCAGGCCTCCGAAGCCGTAGCCGTAGCCGAAGGCTCCAGAGGAGACGGGCACTCCCTGGGAGCTGAGGGCGCTGCCCACGGCAGCCGATGAGGAGGATCCGACGGCGGTGTTCTGGGGGAAGGAGCTGAGGATGGGTCCTGGCAGGGTGACCAGCACGGTGGAAGGCTGGATGAGGACTGTGGAGTCCTGGCACTGCCTGACACAGGGCTCGTTGCAGCTGTTGGCCAGCGGGGCGGGTGGGCAGGAGCCGCAGAGGTCGTAGCAGGCCATGTGTGTGGTGTGGAGGGGCCCTGGAAGAGAGGGTGTTGAGCAAGCGGAGGGGCGTGGGGGTGCGAGGGGCGGTGTTGCAGGAGGGCGAGGGGTTAGGGAGGGCTGGTGTGGGGCTGTGGGGAGCGTGGCGGTGGGGAGGCGTGAGGGCTGGTGAGGCTGGGGCAGAGCGTGCTGGAAGAGAGGGGCCAGGTGGGGCAGGAGCAGGAGGGGCAGGGGGTTGAGGCTCACCTTGTTGAGCGCGGAGGAGAAGGCGTGAGGAGAAGTGTGTGAGGGAGGGAGGCGCGGGGCCGGTTTTATTCTGGTCCCCGAGGGGCGGGACAGCCTTTGCGCATGCCGGCATTTTGCAGCAAGCGGCTGTTCCGTGCCCCAGCTGGACATGGAGGAATGAGGTGGGGAGTGTTTTCCTTCCCACAACGCTGCTTTTCATGGCCTTCTCTTGAGGACGTGTCCCTGTGGCCCTGGCGGCAGCTTTCAAGTGCCAGTCGGTGTTTGGGAGGGTTTGCATGGAATCTGTGTGTCAGGGCATTGGGCAGATTCAGCCAAAGACATGAGATGATGTCATCTTGTGGCACTCGTGTGGTTTGTGGGTGTCTTGTCATGAAGAGAATCTCGCATCCTCACTGTCCTGGCAGGCTGGCCTGGCATTTGGAGGTGTGCTGGGCATTAGTGGTTCCTGTTTCATTGTGTTTTATCACTGTCCAGCTGACTGCCATCAGCTTTCCAGTGACAGTCGGTGTTTGGGAGGATTTTCACCGAATTGGCATGTTCAGAGCATTTACCAGAGATGAGCAAAGCGCAGGAGAGGTGCGGTGTGGTCAGTGAGGTGTCATCCCGTGGCATCGTGTGCTGTGGTTTGCGGGGGTGTTGTGCCAAAGGGGCCTCACTTCCTCACAGCCCTGGAAGGCTGCTCTGGGCTCTGCAGGTTTGCTGAGAGTTCTGTGCTGAGAGCTCGGGGCTGCACCTTCCATTGCCTTTGATCTTATTCCACCTCACTGCCACCTTGCTGAGCCTGCCTTGAGTCCTGGATGTCCTTGTTGCGTGTTTTCTCTGAGTGTCTTGGTGCCCCTCTTGCTTGTCAGGCTGTGTGTGGCCAGCAGGACCAGGGCAGTGATTTTTCTTGTGTCCTGGGCACTGGTGAGGTGCTGCAGCCCTTTGATCATTTTTGTGGCCTCCTCTGGACATGCTCCAACAGTTGCACGTCCTTCTTGTGCTGAGAGCTCTAAAACTGGACTCAGTACTCCAGGAGAACTCTGACCAGAGCAGAGCAGAGGGGCAGAATCACCTCTGTTGAAGTTTTTGTGTAGCTATAATTCAAGGTCTGCCATAGGGAGGCAGATGTTAGAGGGGCGCCTGTGGGGCACCGATGGTCACCCCTGGGTTTTTCATAGACAGGACATCAAGCCTTGCACCATGCTGCGATCCAGACAAGAGCTGGAAGGCAAGCCTTCACTGTCTCCTCATGTCTTCTTTATTCCTTGATGGCTGCCTGTCCCTCCTAGCAGGGAGGCAGCTTTGGAGAAGATTCTTCACATGCCAGGAGTGTTTTTGCCCTGGGAACTGCTTAAACATTTTACCTTTCTTTTACTGTGTGCACACAGCCATTTTCTGATTTTTAGTTACCTCCCATAATTACTCCACACATGGTTGGTGCAAGGACCCCATGGCTGAGGAATGGTGACACGTGATGGGCACAGGATGTGTGTGGTGAGGGCTCTGTGGCACCCAGCAGGGCAGATGTTTGCTTTGGAGAGTTTTGGCTGTTGCTGTGGCTGTGATCAGCATTTTTAGCAGCTTTTGTCTTTGTGTCCCATCCTCCCCCTCCTTTTTCCCCAGAATTTACGTTTGGTCTTTTCTTGCCTCTTCATTTTTTTTCATTTATTTAATTGATTATTTTATCCCTTTTCTCTGTATTTTAGGCAGGTTTTTTGTGGGCTTCTTGTTTGATCTTAACAACGTGTTTCCTCAGGGCTTCCTAACTCGGTGTTTTCTCATCTTGTTTGGGCAACTTTTTCTGCTAGAAGGGCTTTCTGGGGAGGTTTTCTTGTTGGCATTTATTCTGGTTGGATTTCATGGATTTTCTCAAAGTTTGAGGACACATGGGGGTTTTTTGGATCTTCAGCAGGTTATTTTTCCTCCCCTACAATTTTTTTTGTAGGATCTGTTGACGTATTTTTGATGGCAGCTCTTTTGGGGTGTTGCTGAATCCGGGCATTTTCCCTCCCTCTTACTCCTTCCAGTCCCTCAACTCCTGTCACATGAGGGGTTTGGTTTGGTTTGGTTTGGTTTGGTTTGGTTTTGGTCCCTTGAGGTGATGTTTGCATGCCAAAGGGTTGATAAAGGAGACTAGACTAGCCTAGAAGAGTCCAGTGGGAAGGGAGCTGCAGTGATCATCTGGTCCAAGTGCCTGAGCACATCAGGGCTGAGCAAAAGTCCCAGCATGTTCTAAATGCCTCTTAAACACTGACAGGCTTGGGGCATGGACCACCTCTCTAGGGAGCCTGTTCCAGTGTTTGAGCACCCTCTTGGTAAAGAAATGCTTCCTAATATCTCCTCTGACCCTCCTTGATGCAGCTTTGAACCATTCCCAGGCGTCCTGTCACTGCATCCAAGGGAGAAGAGATCAGCACCTCCATCTCCAGTTCCCTCCTCCTCAGGAAGCTGTAGAGAGCCCTGAGGTCGCCCCTCAGCCTCCTTTTCTCCAGACTAGACAAGCCAGTGTCCTCAGCCGCTCCTCACAGGCCATGCCTTCCAGCCCTGTCACCAGCTCTGTCCCTCCTCTGGACACATTCAAGGTCTTTCCCGTCCTTCTGCTCTGGTGGGGCCCAGAAGTGCCCCCAGGACTCCAGGTGAGTCAGCAGCGTGGCTGAATCCAGCGGGATCATCACCTCTTTGGAGCGGCCGGGCGGGCTGTGTTGGGTGCAGCCCAGGCTGCGGTTTGCCCTCTGGGCTGCCAGGGCACACTGCTGCCTCATGGTGAGCCTGCTGGCAGCCAGCACCCCAGGTCCCTTTCTGCAGGGCTGCTCTCCAGCCACTCCTCTCCCAGTCTCTCCTTGGGGCCAGTGTTGCTCCGTTGCGGGTGCAGAATCCCCCATTTGTTCTTGTTCAGTTTCCCACCAGTGATGGTTGCCCCTGCTCTGATTTCTCTGGATCCCTCTGCCAGGCCTCTCATCCCTCAAGAGAATCAACAGCCCCTCCCAGGTTGGTGTCACCAGCAGATTTTCTACTGATGCATCAACTGCTGCATCCAGATCACTGATAAGAACCTTGAACAGAACTGGCCCTGGGCCAGAGCTTTGAGGAGCAGCACTGGTCACTGGTCCCCAGCCAGCTGCAGCCCCATTCACTACAGCCCTTAGAGCTCTGCCCTTCAGGCAGTTCTTCACCCAGTGCCCCATGGACCTGCTCATCTCTCAGGTGGACACCTTGTCCAGAAGGATGCTGTGAGGGACAGATTCAAAAGCCTTACTGACCTCTATATAATCATAGAATGTCTTGGCTTGGAATGGACCTTCAGAGGTCATCTAGTCCAACCCCCCTGCAGTGAGCAGGGACATCTTTACTAGAGGAGGTTGCTCTGAGCCCCATCAAGCCTGACCTTGAATATTTCCACGGATGGGGCCTCCACTACCACTGCGGGCATCCTGTTCAGTGATCTACCAGCCTCATATTGAAGAACTTTTTCCTAATACCCAGCCTAAATCTCCCCTTTTCTAGTTTAAAACCCTCACCCCTCGTCCTGTTGCTACCTGCCCTGGTGACCAGTTCTTCCCCAGTTTTATTTTAGGCGTTTTTCAGATACTGGAAGGCTGCTCTGAGGTCCCCCTGCAGCCTTCTCCAGGCTGAACAACCCCAACTCTCTCAGCCTCTCTTCATAGGAGAGATTCTTTAGGCTTTTAATCATATTTGTGGCCTCCTCTGGAATCGCTCCAACAGGGACACGTCCTTCTTGTGTTGAGGGCTCCAAAACTGGACTCAGCATCCAGGTGAGGTCTCACCAGAGCAGAGTAGAGGGGCAGAATCACCTCTCTGGATCTGCTGGCCACGTGCGTTTTGATGCAGCCCAGGGTGGGGTTGGCCTTTAGGGCTGCAGATGCACATTGGTGGCTCATGTCCAGCTTTTCATCCACTATTTCCCCCAAGTCCTTTTCCTCAGGGTTGATTTCCAGCACATCATCTGTGCTGGAAGCCCCCCAGGTGCCAGTGTGTCTTGTTGTTGGTTGTGGTGTCCTATTTTGTGGCCTTTTCCACCCACCCTGATGGCCTCTTAAGGCCTGGCTTGTGCAAGGTGAAGCTGGAGGAGCCTTCTGAGAAGAAAGGAAGAGGAGGCGTCTGAGGCTGGGATGCAGGAAATGTTTATTGAAAGGATGAAAGAGTGGGAAGGCAGGAGCACCAAGTGGGAGTGATGTGGTCGAAGGTGCAAGAAGGGTGACAATTAGCCAAGGTCTGGCCCCTTCTCTCCTTCCTTGCCTGGTGCCTTGAGAGGAGGAGCAGTGGATGGAGAGCCCGTGGGCCAGGAACATGGTTGAGGTGCGTCCTCAGTCCATGGCGTGGCTGTCAGGGTGTGGGTGTTTGGTGTGAGGGGAGGTGGCAGGAGCCTTAGCAGGGGTAGCAGCCCCTTCTGGCGCCGAAGCAGCCCAGGCCTCCGAAGCCGTAGCCGAAGGCTCCAGAGGAGACGGGCACTCCCTGGGAGCTGAGGGCGCTGCCCACGGCAGCCGATGAGGAGGATCCGACGGCGGTGTTCTGGGGGAAGGAGCTGAGGATGGGTCCTGGCAGGGTGACCAGCACGGTGGGAGGCTGGATGGTGACTGTGGAGTCCTGGCACTGCCTGACACAGGGCTCGTTGCAGCTGTTGGCCAGCGGGGCAGGACGGCAGGAGCCGCAGAGGTCGTAGCAGGCCATGTGTGTGGTGTGGAGGGGCCCTGGAAGAGAGGGTGTTGAGCAAGCGGAGGGGCGTGGGGGTGCGAGGGGCGGTGTTGCAGGAGGGCGAGGGGTTAGGGAGGGCTGGTGTGGGGCTGTGGGGAGCGTGGCGGTGGGGAGGCGTGAGGGCTGGTGAGGCTGGGGCAGAGCGTGCTGGAAGAGAGGGGCCAGGTGGGGCAGGAGCAGGAGGGGCAGGGGGTTGAGGCTCACCTTGCTGAGCGCGGAGGAGAAGGCGTGAGGAGAAGTGTGTGAGGGAGGGAGGCGCGGGGCCGGTTTTATTCTGGTCCCCGAGGGGCGGGACAGCCTTTGCGCATGCCGGCATTTTGCAGCAAGCGGCTGTTCCGTGCCCCAGCTGGACATGGAGGAATGAGGTGGGGAGTGTTTTCCTTCCCACAACGCTGCTTTTCATGGCCTTCTCTTGAGGACGTGTCCCTGTGGCCCTGGCGGCAGCTTTCAAGTGCCAGTCGGTGTCTGGGAGGGTTTGCACTGAAGCCGTGTCCGGGCATTTGTCAGACGTGGCCAAAGCGCAGGAGATGTGGTGTCAGCACTGAGCTCATCCAGCGTTCTCTGTAGCTGAGCTCGGCACGTTTGCAGCCTGGGCTGTGGCATGACTTAGGGCTTGGTCTCTGATGTGATCTGTTCAAAGAAAATCACCAAAGGTGGTGAAGGATGTAGAGAAGAAGGCTTAGGAGGGTTGTTTGAGTGAACTGGGGGGTTTAGTTTGCAGAAGAAGAAGTCTGAGGGGAGAACTCCCTACAGCTACCAGAAAAGAGGTTTCAGTGAGGTGGGCGTCAGTCTCTTCTCCCTGGTAACAAGTGACAGCACAAGAGAAACGGCCTCAGGTTGTGCCAGGGGAGGTTTGTGTTGGATATTTTCATCATCCAAAGGGTTATGAAGCATTGGAAGAGGCTGCTCAGAGAAGTGGTGGAGCCACCATCCCTGGAGGATTTACAAGACGTGTAGATGTGCTGCTTAGGGACATGGTTTAGTGGTGGGTGGCAGTGGTAGGTTAACACTTGGAGTTGATGATCTCCAAGGTCTTTTCCAAGCTGACCAATTCTCTTGTTGGGTGATTCCATGAGACAGTGCCAGCTGGGTCCAAGACACACCCACCACAGAGCCCCATCTCCACAGCAGAGCAGGGTCACAGGCTTGTTCCTGCACGTGGTCCCCAGTGCCCCATGCTGTGCCTCAGGGACCCCACAGTGAGGAGGATGGTGACCTCACCCAGGGGCTTTGTGTGTGACCTGAGAGCAGAGGGCTGGTGGCTCGGGGTCCCCTGCACAGTTGTTCCAGTGACCCTGCAGCAGGGAGGTTGTTGTTCTGGAGCCCCCTGCATGGGTGAGTGTGGGACCCTGCAGTGAAGAGGGGCTGGTGGCCTGGGGATCTGTGCCAAGGGATGAGTTGGGGACCCCATAGCAAGGTGAGTCCATGGCCTGGGAACTCAGTGAAGTCATCCTGTGGCATCATGTGCTGTGGTTTGTGGGTGTGTTGTGATGATGGGGCCCCATTTCCCAGAACCCTGGAAGGCTGCTCTGGGCTTTGCAGTTGTGCTGGACATGAGGCGCTGCCCCTTCCATGGCGTTGGGTCCCTCCCTGCCTTGATCCCAGCTCGTTCAGCCTGTCTTTAGGCCTGGCCGTTGCCGGTGGGTGTGGTGTGTGGGGGTCTTGGTGCCCCTGTTGCTTGTGAGGTTGGAGGTGGGAGAAAGGAGGCTGCCTGTTTGGGCTGGTGCCCCCTTGTTGGCGTCCCTGGGGGCGGCAGTGGCAGCAGGCAGAGCAGGGCTGTTTGGCAGAGCCGGCCGTTGTCCTGGCAGCCCTGCTTCAGAGCTGGCAAGCCCTGTGCTGTGGGGTGCCCTGCCATGCTCCCCAAAGGCCTGTGCTGGCCCCTCCGTAGCGCTGCCCTTGGCTGGGGCCGGCACGTTTGCAGCCTGGGCTCTGGCAGGACACAGTGCTGGGATTGGGGCCTGATGCGTCCAAGGAAGACTGGCAGAGCTTTTGCAAGGTGTGGAGAACAAGGCTTAGGAGGAGGGGTTGAGGGAACTGGGGGTGTTTAGTTTGCAGAAGAAGGCGACTGAGAGGAGAAGAGAGCGCTCTCTACAGCTGCCTGCAATCCAGTTCCAGTGACGTGGCTGTCGGTCCGTTCTCTGCAGGAACAAGAGCAAACAGCCTCGAGTTGCACCAGGGGAGGTTTGGGTTGGACATTAGGGAGAATTCAATCAGCAAAGGGTTATTAATGACTGGAAGAGGCTTCCCAGGGAAGTGGTTGAGTCACCATGGCGGGAGGTATTTAAAAGAGGTGGAGACATGGCCCCTGGGGACATGGTTTAGTGGTGGATTTGGTGGCGTGAGGTTAACGCCTGGAGTCGATCCTGTTCCAAGTCTTTTCCAAGCGCAGTGACTCTGTGATTGTGTGTGGGGCACCCTGCAAGGGCAGGGGAGTTTGTGGAGAGGCCTTTGAGTGTGGCGAGAGGCAGAGGGGGAGCATCAGGCAGAGGAGGTGGTGAGCCAGGGCCTTTGGGGTGTTTCCTTGGGGTGAGTGCCGAGGGCTGAGGCCTCTTGTGTGCACAGTGGCTGAGAGGCAGCCAGAGGCTTTGGAGCTGGGCGAGGGCGTTGGAGGCGAGCACGCTGCACGGGGCTGCAGAGCCCAGGCCCTGGTGCTGGTGGCTGCGTGCCGGGGGGTTGCTGAATGGCAAGGCCTGCCCCAGCTCAGCCCCGGGGAGGGCTGCGCAGGCTGTTTTGCAGCCGAGCTGTTCTGGTGGCTGAGGAAGGTGAAAGGCGCTCATCAGGAGTGCTGAGCCACTGGATGTTCCCAGGTCCATGGGGCCTGACGGGCTGCAGCCAGGAATGCTGAGGGAGCTGGATGATGTCCTTGGGAGGCGCCTCTGGATGGGCTTGGACAGATCCTGGTGCCTGGGAGCAGTTCCTGAAGGCTGGAAGAGAGCTTCTCGCCCTCATGTCTTGATCAAGAGATAGGATCTGAAAAATCAGGGGCTGGTGAAGCCTGTCCTCATTTCTGGGGAAGGTGATGCAGGAAATCCTCCCAGAAGGCCATGTCAAGGCCAGGAAGGAGAAGAAGAAAGTGAGAAATGGTCGATGTGGATTTACAAAGGGGAAATAATTGTTGACTGATCTCTGTGTCTTCCATGTGGATATGACCAGCTTTGTGGAAGAGGTGAGAGCCCTGGCCAGTGTTTACTGCGAAGTTTTAGTTAAGGCCTTGAGACTTCCTCCCTTGCACGCTCCTAGAGAAGCTGAGAAAGTAAAAGTCATGTTCAGTGTCCAGTGAGATGGAGTGCCAAGTGGTGGATTGCTGGGCCCAGAGTTTTTTGGTCTTTAGGAGGACAAGAGTCCATGGATACAACTGAAAACAGATGCAACTCCATGTGAAAAGGCAGCAAAGCCTTCTTCATTGTGAGGCTGGTGAAAGAGTGGAAGAGGTGGTGGAATTTCCATCCTGGGAGATACTGAAAACCTGACTGGCCATGGTCCTGGACAACCTGCTCTGGCTGTCCCTGCTTGAGCAGGTGGGGAGAAGCACGAGCTCTCCAGAGGTTCTTGCTGAACTGCATGATTCAGTGATTCTGTTTGGTGGGAGGGCTGGAGAGCCATGCTGGGGAAGAGAGTTAGTGAAGTGTGTGCCAACACAGAGATATCTCATCAAAGGTGTGCTCAGGAGAGCTTTTGGTGTTGAAGGCTTTGTTTGGGCAAGTGCTGGTCTTGTGTCCCATTGTGGAAACCCCCAGGTGCCAGTCTGTGTTGTTGTTGGTTGTGTTGGGATATTTTGTAGGAGAGTTCTTGTGGCCCCTTTCCACCCACCCTGATGGCCTCTTCAGGCCTGGCTTTGTGGCTGGTGAAGAAGAAGAAATTAAGAGGAGGCATCTGGGGCTGGGATGCAAGAAATCTTTATTGAAGGAAGCAAAGAGTGAAAAGGCAGGAGTGCCAAGTAGGAGGCAGCTGGTTTGAGGTTCAAGCAGGACGAGCATCAGCCATTGTCATGTAGTAGATAAATCTGGAGCACCACAGTCTTCCTGTCCTGCAGTGAGAGCTTCACACTGAAGGTCCCCAGTGGTCTTTGGCTTGTGAGAAGATGGTTGTAGGAGAGTGGTGGCAATAGCAGAAGGGGCAAATCAAAGAAGGAAGCCGAAGAAGAGGAGGAGGTGCATGGGCCGTGTTTGCAGGCAGCCCAGGCTGGTCCCCTTCCCTGCTTCCTTGCCTGGTGCCTTGAGAGGAGGAGCAGTGGATGGAGAGCCCATGGGCCAGGAACATGGTTGAGGTGCGTCCTCAGTCCATGGCGTGGCTGTCAGGTGTGGGTGTTTGGTGTGAGGGGAGGTGGCAGGAGCCTTAGCAGGGGTAGCAGCCCCTTCTGGCGCCGAAGCAGCCCAGGCCTCCGAAGCCGTAGCCGTAGCCGAAGGCTCCAGAGGAGACGGGCACTCCCTGGGAGCTGAGGGCGCTGCCCACGGCAGCCGATGAGGAGGATCCGACGGCGGTGTTCTGGGGGAAGGAGCTGAGGATGGGTCCTGGCAGGGTGACCAGCACGGTGGGAGGCTGGATGGTGACTGTGGAGTCCTGGCACTGCCTGACACAGGGCTCGTTGCAGCTGTTGGCCAGCGGGGCAGGACGGCAGGAGCCACAGAGGTCGTAGCAGGCCATGTGTGTGGTGTGGAGGGGCCCTGGAAGAGAGGGTGTTGAGCAAGCGGAGGGGCGTGGGGGTGCGAGGGGCGGTGTTGCAGGAGGGCGAGGGGTTAGGGAGGGCTGGTGTGGGGCTGTGGGGAGCGTGGCGGTGGGGAGGCGTGAGGGCTGGTGAGGCTGGGGCAGAGCGTGCTGGAAGAGAGGGGCCAGGTGGGGCAGGAGCAGGAGGGGCAGGGGGTTGAGGCTCACCTTGCTGAGCGCGGAGGAGAAGGCGTGAGGAGAAGTGTGTGAGGGAGGGAGGCGCGGGGCCGGTTTTATTCTGGTCCCCGAGGGGCGGGACAGCCTTTGCGCATGCCGGCATTTTGCAGCAAGCGGCTGTTCCGTGCCCCAGCTGGACATGGAGGAATGAGGTGGGGAGTGTTTTCCTTCCCACAACGCTGCTTTTCATGGCCTTCTCTTGAGGACGTGTCCCTGTGGCCCTGGCGGCAGCTTTCAAGTGCCAGTCGGTGTCTGGGAGGGTTTGCATGGAATCTGTGTGTCAGGGCATTTGGCAGATTCAGCCAAAGAACTTGAGATGATGTCATCTTGTGGCACTCGTGTCGTGTGATTTGTGGGTATCTTGTGGCTATGGGACGTCACTTCCTCACTGTCCTGGCAGGCTGCTCTGGGCTCTGCAGGTTTGCTGAGAGTTCTGTGCTGAGAGCTCGGGGCTGCCCCTTCCATTGCCTTTGATCTTATTCCACCTCACTGCCATCTTGCTGAGCCTGTCTTGAGTCCTGGATGTCCTTGTTGCTTGTTTTCTTTGAGTGTCTTGGTGCCCCTCTTGCTTGTCAGGGTGTAGCTGGGTGCATTGGGTTTGTGAGGGAAGGTTTTGCAGCGAGGGGGTGCACGGGTGGCTTCTGTGTCAGGTTCATGAATATTCCCCCATGTTCCATAGAGAGTCTCCATGTGCCAGAAGAGGAGCTGGTGGGGAAGAAGACTGATCTGTGTGAATAGAGGGCTTTGGCTGGGTCTCAGGAAAGAGAAGAGAGCTTTTGACCATTGGAGAAAGGGGAGATAACTCAGGGGGACTACAGGGATGGCTTGATGTTATCCAGGGAGGCAATTAGAAGGGGCAAAACCCAACTAGAACTGAATGTGGCTACTGCCAAAAAAAGGAAGAGAAAATGTTTGTATCCCTACGTTAGCAGCACAAGGAGGGGTAAGGAGAATCTCCATCTGTTATTGGATGTGGAGGCAAATATTTTGAGAAAGGAGAAGGAAAAGACTGAGGTACTTGATGTTTTTGTGCCTCATTCATTAATAGTGGGACAATTTGCTCTGAGGGAATGCAACATTTTTAGCTGTAAGACAGGGATGGGGAGCAGAGTGAATCCCCCATAATCCAAGGTGAAATGGTTAGAGATCTGCTACACCACTGAGACTGTCACAGGTCTGTGGGGCCAGATGGGATCCACTGAAGGGCACTGAGGGAGCTGATGGAAGTGCTCACCAAGGCACTTGCCCTCATTGATCAGCAGTGCTGGCTCACCGGGGAGGTCCTAGTGGACTGGAGGTCAGCAAATGTGACGCCCATCTACAAGAGGAGCCATTTGGAGGATCTGGGGAACTACTGGCCTGTCAGTCAGCTTATGGAATAAATCATCATGTGGCACGTGCAGGACAACCATGTATCCAGGTGCAGTCAGCATGGGTTTATGAAAGGCAGGTCCTGCTTGAATTACCTGATCTCCTTCCATGACAAGGTGACCCGCTTAGTGGATGAGGGAGAGGTTGTGGATTTTCTCTAACCAGACTTCAGTAAAGCCTTTGGCACCGTTTCCCACAGCATTCTCCTGGAGAAACTGGATGCTCCTGTAGTGTTTGTTGTGTAAAAAAGTGTCTGGATGGCTGGGCCCAGAGAACTGTGGTGAATGGAGTTAAATCCAGCTGGTTTGGGGTCACCAGTGGCTTTCCCCAGAGCTCAGTACATAGACCAGCTCTGTTTAATATCTTTATCAATAATCTGGACGAGGGGATGGGATGTACCCTCAGAAAATATGCAGATGACATCATGTTGGGTGGAAGTGTTGATCTGCTGGAGGGTGAGGAGGCTCTGCAGAGGGATCTGGACAGGCTGCATCAATGGGCTGAAGCCAACTGTGTGAGGTTCAACAAGGCTGAGTTGTGGCTCCTGCACTTGGGTCACCACAACCCCATGCAGCGCTCCAGGCTTGGGGCAGAGTGGCTGGAAAGCTGCCCGGCAGAAAAGGACCTGGGGGTGTTGGTCACCAGCCGGCTGAATGGGAGCTGGCAGTGTGCCCAGGTGGCCATGAAGGCCACCAGCATCTTGGCTTGTATCAGCACTAGTGTGGCCAGCAGGAGCAGGGCAGTGATGGACCTCGTGTACTGGGCACTGGTGAGGCGGCCCCTCGAGTGCTGGGTTCAGTGTTGGGTTACTCACTCCAAGATAGAAGGGAGGGGTTTGGGGAAGGTGTTTGGGGATTTATTTTCATTTCTCTGTATTCTACTCAGACATTGATTTTTAATCAATTAAATTAATTTCGTCAAGTCTGTTTTACCTGTGCTGGCAGCTGGTGAGTGATGTCCCAGTCTTTTTCTGGACTCAGGAGCCTCTCATCATATTTCCTCTCCCCTTTCCAGTTGAGGAGGGGGAGTGATAGAGCGGCCTAGAGGACACCTGGCATCCAGCCGTGGGCAACCCAGCACAGAGCCCCATCTGCTGTTTGTCTAGGAAACAATAATGTCATGAATGTGTAGAAATCCCTGATGACCAGGAATGAAGTTGATGGAGCCTGGTTCTTGTGAGCAGTGCACACTGGCAGGACAAGAGTCCACGGGCACAGGGCAGAACAGATGGAACTCCATGGGCAGAGATGAAAAGCCTTTTTCCTTGTGAGGTTGGTGAAAGAGTGGCAGAAGTGGTGGAGTCTCTGCCCTGGGAGATACTGAAAACCTGAGTGGCCATGGTCCCAGAAAAGCTGCTCTGGGTGACCCTGTTTGGTGGAAGGTGGGTGGAAGCACATTGTCTCCAGAGGTTCCTGTTGAAATACATGTTTCAGTGATTGTGTTTGGTGGGAGGGCTGAGCTGGGGAATAGAGAAACTCAAGTGCATGCTGGCAGTAGGAGATTTCATCAGAGATGTGAGCAGAGGAGCTCTGTGGTGTAGAAGTCTTTGAGCAAGTGCTGGCCTTGTGTCCCATTGTGGAAGCCCCCCAGGTGCGAGTGTGTGTTGTTGTTCCATGTGGGGTCCTATTTTGTGGCAGAGTTCTTGTGGGCCTTTTCCACCCACCCTGATGGCCTCTTGAGGCCTGGCTTTGTGCAAGGTGAAGCTGGAGGAGCCTTCTGAGAAGAAATGAAGAGGAGGCGTCTGAGGCTGGGATGCAGGAAATGTTTATTGAAAGGCTGAAAGAGTGGGAAGGCAGGAGCACCAAGTGGGAGTGATGTGGTCGAAGGTGCAAGAAGGGAGACAATTAGCCAAGGTCTGGCCCCTTCTCTCCTTCCTTACTTGGTGCCTTGAGAGGAGGAGCAGTGGATGGAGAGCCCGTGGGCCAGGAACATGGTTGAGGTGCGTCCTCAGTCCATGGCGTGGCTGTCAGGGTGTGGGTGTTTGGTGTGAGGGGAGGTGGCAGGAGCCTTAGCAGGGGTAGCAGCCCCTTCTGGCGCCGAAGCAGCCCAGGCCTCCGAAGCCGTAGCCGAAGGCTCCAGAGGAGACGGGCACTCCCTGGGAGCTGAGGGCGCTGCCCACGGCAGCCGATGAGGAGGATCCGACGGCGGTGTTCTGGGGGAAGGAGCTGAGGATGGGTCCTGGCAGGGTGACCAGCACGGGGGGAGGCTGGATGGTGACTGTGGAGTCCTGGCACTGCCTGACACAGGGCTCGTTGCAGCTGTTGGCCAGCGGGGCAGGACGGCAGGAGCCGCAGAGGTCGTAGCAGGCCATGTGTGTGGTGTGGAGGGGCCCTGGAAGAGAGGGTGTTGAGCA
Source organism: Caprimulgus europaeus (assembly GCA_907165065.1). The sequence continues at coordinate 1,216,973 of OU015525.1, read as the reverse complement.
AGCGGAGGGGCGTGGGGGTGCGAGGGGCGGTGTTGCAGGAGGGCGAGGGGTTAGGGAGGGCTGGTGTGGGGCTGTGGGGAGCGTGGCGGTGGGGAGGCGTGAGGGCTGGTGAGGCTGGGGCAGAGCGTGCTGGAAGAGAGGGGCCAGGTGGGGCAGGAGCAGGAGGGGCAGGGGGTTGAGGCTCACCTTGTTGAGCGCGGAGGAGAAGGCGTGAGGAGAAGTGTGTGAGGGAGGGAGGCGCGGGGCCGGTTTGATTCTGGTCCCCGAGGGGCGGGACAGCCTTTGCGCATGCCGGCATTTTGCAGCAAGCGGCTGTTCCGTGCCCCAGCTGGACATGGAGGAATGAGGTGGGGAGTGTTTTCCTTCCCACAACGCTGCTTTTCATGGCCTTCTCTTGAGGCCGTGTCCCTGTGGCCCTGGCGGCAGCTTTCAAGTGCCAGTCGGTGTTTGGGAGGGTTTGCACGGAATCTGTGTGTCAGGGCATTTGGCAGATTCAGCCAAAGAACTTGAGATGATGTCATCTTGTGGCACTCGTGTGTGTGGTTTGTAGGTGTCTTGTCATGAGGGGATCTCGCTTCCTCACTGTCCTGGCAGGCTGCTCTGGCATTTGGAGGTGTGCTGGGCATTAGTGGTTCCTGTTTCATTGTGTTTTATCACTGTCCAGCTGACTGCCATCAGCTTTCAAGTGACAGTCGGTGTTTGGGAGGATTTTCACCGAATTGGCATGTTCAGAGCATTTACCAGACATGAGCAAAGCGCAGGAGAGGTGCGGTGTGGTCAGTGAGGTGTCATCCCGTGGCATCGTGTGCTGTGGTTTGCGGGGGTGTTGTGCCAAAGGGGCCTCACTTCCTCACAGCCCTTGAAGGCTGCTCTGGGCTCTGCAGCTTTGCTGAGAGTTCTGTGCTGAGAGCTCGGGGCTGCCCCTTCCATTGACCTTTGATCTTATTCCACCTCACTGCCATCTTGCTGAGCCTGCCTTGAGTCCTGGATGTCCTTGTTGCTTGTTTTCTGTGAGTGTCTTGGTGCCCCTCTTGCTTGTCAGGGTGTAGCTGGGTGCATTGGGTTTGTGAGGGAAGGTTTTGTAGCGAGGGGTTGCACGGGTGGCTTCTGTGTCAGGTTCATGAATATTCCACCATGTTCCATAGAGAGTCTCCATGTGCCAAAAGAGGAGCAGGTAGGAAGAAGACTGATCTGTGTGAATAGAGGCTTTGGCTGGGTCTCAGGAAAGAGAGGAGAGCTTTTGACCATTGGAGAAAGGGCAGATAACTCAGAGGGACCACAGGGATGGCTGACAAGGCAAAGCTCAACTAGAACTGAATGCGACTACTGCTCTAAAAGAGAGAAGAGAAAATATTTGTATCCCTACCTTAGCAGCACAAGGAGGGGTAAGGAGAATCTCCATCTGTTATTGGATGTGGAGGCAAATATTGTGACAGAGGAGGAGGAAAAAGCTGAGGTGTTTGATGTCTTTTGCCTCAGTTAATAGTAGAACCACTTGTTCTGTGGGTAAGTGTGAGCGACAGAGGGAACTATGTGAGCCGACTCCATGTGGGTGATAAGGCAGAGTTCACTTTATTGCTCTCATTCAGTCATATTTATACAGGCTACGATAATTACTCCTACTAGTCCCTAGCTAATTGGCTTAAGCTCTAAACTTTACATTTACAGGTCCTCCTACTTGTGGTTCAACGGCAAAGCATTCCCTGCCTCCTTCACACACTGACTTTCTCAAGGTTGTTTACCAGACTGAGATAAAGTCGCAGTGTCAGTATTCAGGACGTTTCCTCTGCAGCCTGCTGAGTGTTAGACCAGACTCTGCTCGTACAACCATTCTGTGAATCCATGTCCTTGCTCTCTGAGCCATTCCCCAACAACTCCCCATTTTTCTTTTTGTACGAGCAGAGCTTGCCCTGCAACACACTCAATCATTTTTCTAAACCAGGATACAACACAGCTCAAACATAAAAGGCCAACTAGTACAATGATGAAAAATAACAGCATGCTTTGCAACAAGCTTTTAAACCATCCTCCCAGTCCCAACCAGTTTGTTAGACCTTCTAGGCCAAAGAAACCCATGTCCTTTTGAATTTTCTGAGAGCGGTCCATGAGTTGTTGTATTTCTTTATGGAGAGATCTCAATTTATCTTCTAGGTCCATACAGCAGAGGCCCTTAAAATGTTTCACAGCCGTATTTATAGCCTTTATCACAATACATGCGAGCTAAACACATACAGCAATTGGATAAACACTCTTAAGCATGAGCTCTAAATTTGACACAACAGGTGGCTTAGCTCTGTTCACGCCACAGGACGTTAACAGGGCACTCCTACTTTGAGGTTACCAGCTAAAGCCACTCCCTTCTTTTTCCCAACTTAGTTTTGCTGAAGTTGTTCATCTGAAGTCTCAAGGACAAGTCAATATCCTGGAGACTTCTGCTAATTCACCTTGACCGTGCAATTGCCTGTTATACTAATGTCAAGGGCCTAAGCTGGCTACTGTGGCCTGAGCCATTTCAATACCCTCGCTGCTTCTGCTGAGCCTCTGATTGTACAACATCTCCAGTGATCTGTGACTGTCCCATAGCCGTTCTGCAACAGACATAGTTCCTAAGAGAGACCCTGTAGCCCTTTCCCACCCACCCCGACGGCCTCTTGAGGTCTGGCTTTGTGGTGGGTGAGGTTGGAGGAGTATTGGGAGACCAAAGGAAGAGGAGGCGTGTCATGCTGGGATGCAGAAAACCTTTATTAAGGGAAAAAGAAAGAAAAAAACAGCAGCACCAAGTGGAAAAGACCTGGAGTGAGGTTCAGTAGGACGAGCATCAGATGAGGTCCCTTGTGTGAGACAGATCTTGCCAGAGCACCAAAGTCTTCCTGACCTGCAGTGGAAGCTGCACACTGGAGATCACTGGTGCTCTGGCCCCCTTCCCTGCCTCCTTCCTTGATATCTTGAGAGGAGGAGCAGTGGATGGAGAGCCCATGGGCCAGGAACATGGTTGAGGTGCGTCCTCAGTCCATGGCGTGGCTGTCAGGTGTGGGTGTTTGGTGTGAGGGGAGGTGGCAGGAGCCTTAGCAGGGGTAGCAGCCCCTTCTGGCGCCGAAGCAGCCCAGGCCTCCGAAGCCGTAGCCGTAGCCGAAGGCTCCAGAGGAGACGGGAACTCCCTGGGAGCTGAGGGCGCTGCCCACGGCAGCCGATGAGGAGGATCCGACGGCGGTGTTCTGGGGGAAGGAGCTGAGGATGGGTCCTGGCAGGGTGACCAGCACGGTGGAAGGCTGGATGGTGACTGTGGAGTCCTGGCACTGCCTGACACAGGGCTCGTTGCAGCTGTTGGCCAGCGGGGCGGGTGGGCAGGAGCCGCAGAGGTCGTAGCAGGCCATGTGTGTGGTGTGGAGGGGCCCTGGAAGAGAGGGTGTTGAGCAAGCGGAGGGGCGTGGGGGTGCGAGGGGCGGTGTTGCAGGAGGGCGAGGGGTTAGGGAGGGCTGGTGTGGGGCTGTGGGGAGCGTGGCGGTGGGGAGGCGTGAGGGCTGGTGAGGCTGGGGCAGAGCGTGCTGGAAGAGAGGGGCCAGGTGGGGCAGGAGCAGGAGGGGCAGGGGGTTGGGGCTCACCTTGTTGAGCGCGGAGGAGAAGGCGTGAGGAGAAGTGTGTGAGGGAGGGAGGCGCGGGGCCGGTTTTATTCTGGTCCCCGAGGGGCGGGACAGCCTTTGCGCATGCCGGCATTTTGCAGCAAGCGGCTGTTCCGTGCCCCAGCTGGACATGGAGGAATGAGGTGGGGAGTGTTTTCCTTCCCACAACGCTGCTTTTCATGGCCTTCTCTTGAGGCCGTGTCCCTGTGGCCCTGACGGCAGCTTTCAAGTGCCAGTCGGTGTTTGGGAGGGTTTGCACGGAATCTGTGTGTCAGGGCATTTGGCAGACACAGCCAAAGGACATGAGATGATGTCATCTTGTGGCACTCGTGTCGTGTGATTTGTGGGTATCTTGTGGCTATGGGAAGTCACTTCCTCACAGCCCTGGAAGGCTGCTCTGGGCTCTGCAGGTTTGCTGAGAGTTCTGTGCTGAGAGCTCGGGGCTGCCCCTTCCATTGCCTTTGATCTTATTCCACCTCACTGCCATCTTGCTGAGCCTGTCTTGAGTCCTGGATGTCCTTGTTGCTTGTTTTCTGTGAGTGTCTTGGTGCCCCTCTTGCTTGTCAGGGTGTAGCTGGGTGCATTGGGTTTGTGAGGGAAGGTTTTGTAGCCAGGGGGTGCACGGGTGGCTTCTGTGTCAGGTTCATGAATATTCCCCCATGTTCCATAGAGAGTCCCCATGTGCCAGAAGAGGAGCTGGTGGGGAAGAAGACTGATCTGTGTGAATAGAGGCTTTGGCTGGGTCTCAGGAAAGAGAAGAGAGCTTTTGACCATTGGAGAAAGGGGAGATAACTCAGGGGGACTACAGGGATGGCTTGATGTTATCCAGGGAGGCAATTAGAAGGGGCAAAACCCAACTAGAACTGAATGTGGCTACTGCCAAAAAAGGGAAGAGAAAATGTTTGTATCCCTACGTTAGCAGCACAAGGAGGGGTAAGGAGAATCTCCATCTGTTATTGGATGTGGAGGCAAATATTTTGAGAAAGGAGAAGGAAAAGACTGAGGTACTTGATGTTTTTGTGCCTCAGTCATTAATAGTGGGACAATTTGCTCTGAGGGAATGCAACAGTTTTAGCTGTAAGACAGGGATGGGGAGCAGAGTGAATCCCCCATAATCCAAGGTGAAATGGTTAGAGATCTGCTACACCACTGAGACTGTCACAGGTCTGTGGGGCCAGATGGGATCCACTGAAGGGCACTGAGGGAGCTGATGGAAGTGCTCACCAAGGCACTTGCCATCATTGATCAGCAGTGCTGGCTCACCGGGGAGGTCCTAGTGGACTGGAGGTCAGCAAATGTGACGCCCATCTACAAGAGGAGCCATTTGGAGGATCTGGGGAACTACTGGCCTGTCAGTCAGTTTATGGAATAAATCATCATGTGGCACATGCAGGACAACCATGTATCCAGGTGCAGTCAGCATGGGTTTATGAAAGGCAGGTCCTGCTTGAATTACCTGATCTCCTTCCATGACAAGGTGACCCGCTTAGTGGATGAGGGAGAGGTTGTGGATTTTCTCTAACCAGACTTCAGTAAAGCCTTTGGCACCGTTTCCCACAGCATTCTCCTGGAGAAACTGGATGCTCCTGTAGTGTTTGTTGTGTAAAAAAGTGTCTGGATGGCTGGGCCCAGAGAACTGTGGTGAATGGAGTTAAATCCAGCTGGTTTGGGGTCACCAGTGGCTTTCCCCAGAGCTCAGTACATAGACCAGCTCTGTTTAATATCTTTATCAATAATCTGGACGAGGGGATGGGATGTACCCTCAGAAAATATGCAGATGACATCATGTTGGGTGGAAGTGTTGATCTGCTGGAGGGTGAGGAGGCTCTGCAGAGGGATCTGGACAGGCTGCATCAATGGGCTGAAGCCAACTGTGTGAGGTTCAACAAGGCTGAGTTGTGGCTCCTGCACTTGGGTCACCACAACCCCATGTAGCGCTCCAGGCTTGGGGCAGAGTGGCTGGAAAGCTGCCCAGCAGAAAAGGACCTGGGGGTGTTGGTCGCCAGCCGGCTGAATGTGAGCTGGCAGTGTGCCCAGGTGGCCATGAAGGCCACCAGCATCTTGGCTTGTATCAGCACTAGTGTGGCCAGCAGGAGCAGGGCAGTGATCGTCCTCGTGTACTGGGCACTGGTGAGGCGGCCCCTCGAGTGCTGGGTTCAGTGTTGGGTTACTCACTCCAAGATAGAAGGGAGGGGTTTGGGGAAGGTGTTTGGGGATTTATTTTCATTTCTCTGTATTCTACTCAGACATTGATTTTTAATCAATTAAATTAATTTCGTCAAGTCTGTTTTACCTGTGCTGGCAGTTGGTGAGTGATGTCCCAGTCTTTTTCTGGACTCAGGAGCCTCTCATCATATTTCCTCTCCCCTTTCCAGTTGAGGAGGGGGAGTGATAGAGCGGCCTAGAGGACACCTGGCATCCAGCCATGGTCAACCCAGCACAGAGCCCCATCTGCTGTTTGTCTAGGAAACAATAATGTCATGAATGTGTAGAAATCCCTGATGACCAGGAATGAAGTTGATGGAGCCTGGTTCTTGTGAGCAGTGCACACTGGCAGTACAAGAGTCCATGGGCACAGGGGAGAACAGATGGAACTCCATGGGCAGAGATGAAAAGCCTTCTTCCTTGTGAGGTTGGTGAAAGAGTGGCAGAAGTGGTGGAGTCTCTGCCCTGGGAGATACTGAAAACCTGAGTGGCCATGGTCCCAGAAAAGCTGCTCTGGGTGACCCTGTTTGGTGGAAGGTGGGTGGAAGCACATTGTCTCCAGAGGTTCCTGTTGAAATACTTGTTCCAGTGATTGTGTTTGGTGGGAGGGCTGAGCTGGGGAAGAGAGAAACTCAAGTGCATGCTGGCAGTAGGAGATTTCATCAGAGATGTGAGCAGAGGAGCTCTGTGGTGTAGAAGTCTTTGAGCAAGTGCTGGTCTTGTGTCCCATTGTGGAAGCCCCCCAGGTGCGAGTGTGTGTTGTTGTTCCATGTGGGGTCCTATTTTGTGGCAGAATTCTTGTGGCCCTTTTCCACCCACCCTGATGGCCTCTTGAGGCCTGGCTTTGTGCAAGGTGAAGCTGGAGGAGCCTTCTGAGAAGAAATGAAGAGGAGGCGTCTGAGGCTGGGATGCAGGAAATGTTTATTGAAAGGCTGAAAGAGTGGGAAGGCAGGAGCACCAAGTGGAAGTGATGTGGTCGAAGGTGCGAGAAGGGTGACAATTAGCCAAGGTCTGGCCCCTTCTCTCCTTCCTTGCTTGGTGCCTGGAGAGGAGGAGCAGTGGATGGAGAGCCCATGGGCCAGGAACATGGTTGAGGTGCGTCCTCAGTCCATGGCGTGGCTGTCAGGGTGTGGGTGTTTGGTGTGAGGGGAGGTGGCAGGAGCCTTAGCAGGGGTAGCAGCCCCTTCTGGCGCCGAAGCAGCCCAGGCCTCCGAAGCCGTAGCCGAAGGCTCCAGAGGAGACGGGCACTCCCTGGGAGCTGAGGGCGCTGCCCACGGCAGCCGATGAGGAGGATCCGACGGCGGTGTTCTGGGGGAAGGAGCTGAGGATGGGTCCTGGAAGGGTGACCAGCACGGGGGGAGGCTGGATGACCACTGTGGAGTCCTGGCACTGCCTGACACAGGGCTCGTTGCAGCTGTTGGCCAGCGGGGCGGGTGGGCAGGAGCCGCAGAGGTCGTAGCAGGCCATGTGTGTGGTGTGGAGGGGCCCTGGAAGAGAGGGTGTTGAGCAAGCGGAGGGGCGTGGGGGTGCGAGGGGCGGTGTTGCAGGAGGGCGAGGGGTTAGGGAGGGCTGGTGTGGGGCTGTGGGGAGCGTGGCGGTGGGGAGGCGTGAGGGCTGGTGAGGCTGGGGCAGAGCGTGCTGGAAGAGAGGGGCCAGGTGGGGCAGGAGCAGGAGGGGCAGGGGGTTGAGGCTCACCTTGTTGAGCGCGGAGGAGAAGGCGTGAGGAGAAGTGTGTGAGGGAGGGAGGCGCGGGGCCGGTTTTATTCTGGTCCCCGAGGGGCGGGACAGCCTTTGCGCATGCCGGCATTTTGCAGCAAGCGGCTGTTCCGTGCCCCAGCTGGACATGGAGGAATGAGGTGGGGAGTGTTTTCCTTCCCACAACGCTGCTTTTCATGGCCTTCTCTTGAGGCCGTGTCCCTGTGGCCCTGGCGGCAGCTTTCAAGTGCCAGTCGGTGTTTGGGAGGGTTTGCACGGAATCTGTGTGTCAGGGCATTTCACACACAGGAACCAAGCGTAAGAGCTGTGAGGTGTCAGCAGTGAGGTCATCCCATGGCACTGCTGCGCTGTGGTTTGCAGTGGCAGCAGGCAGAGCAGGGCTGTTTGGCAGAGCCGGCCGTTGTCCTGGCAGCCCTGCTTCAGAGCTGGCAAGCCCTGTGCTGTGGGACGCCCTGCCATGCTCCCCACAGGCCTGTGCTGGCCCCTCCGTAGCGCTGCCCTTGGCTGGGGCCGGCACGTTTGCAGCCTGGGCTCTGGCAGGACGTAGTGCTGGGATTGGGGCCTGATGCGTCCAAGGAAGACTGGCAGAGCTTTTGCAAGGTGTGGAGAACAAGGCTTAGGAGGAGTGGTTGAGGGAACTGGGGGTGTTTAGTTGGCAGAAGAAGGCGACTGAGGGGAGAAGAGAGCGCTCTCTACAGCTGCCTGCAATCCAGTTCCAGTGACGTGGCTGTCGGTCCGTTCTCTGCAGGAACAAGAGCAAACAGCCTCAAGTTGCACCAGGGGAGGTTTGGGTTGGACATGAGGGAGAATTTAATCAGCAAAGGGTTATTAATCATTGGAAGAGGCTTCCCAGGGAAGTGGTTGAGTCCCCATGGCGGGAGGTATTTAAAAGAGGTGGAGACATGGCCCCTGGGGACATGGTTTAGTGGTGGATTTGGTGGCGTGAGGTTAACGCCTGGAGTCGATCCTGTTCCAAGTCTTTTCCAAGCGCAGTGACTCTGTGATTGTGTGTGGGGCACCCTGCAAGGGCAGGGGAGTTTGTGGGGAGGCCTTTGAGTGTGGCGAGAGGCAGAGGGGGAGCATCAGGCAGAGGAGGTGGTGAGCCAGGGCCTTTGGGGTGTCTCCTTGGGGTGAGTGCCGAGGGCTGAGGCCTCTTGTGTGCACAGTGGCTGAGAGGCAGCCAGAGGCTTTGGAGCTGGGCGAGGGCGTTGGAGGCGAGCACGCTGCACGGGGCTGCAGAGCCCAGGCCCTGGTGCTGGTGGCTGCGTGCCGGGGGGTTGCTGAATGGCAAGGCCTGCCCCAGCTCAGCCCCGGGGAGGGCTGCGCAGGCTGTTTTGCAGCCGAGCTGTTCTGGTGGCTGAGGAAGATGAGGGGAGGTAGGGAGAAGTGCTTTGCACCTGGATGTACTCAAGTGTGTGGGGCCTTCATGGGTCGTAGCTGCCAGTGTTGTGGGAGCTGGCTGATGTCCTTGGGAGGACACATTCCATGAGCTTGGGAGGGTCTTGGTGTCTGGGAGTGGTTGCTGATGTCTGGAAGAGAGCTCACCACCCTCCAGTGTTTGAGAAGTTGGGGTAGGAAGGTTGGGAATGTCAAGGCTGGTGAGACTGAGCTGGTCCGTGGGGAATGTGATGGAGGAAATTGTCCCAGAAATACCTGATGAACCCACGAACAACATAGAGGTGATGGGAAGTGGTTGTCATGGATTTCCGAAGGGGAAGTCATGCTTTATGGGCCTCTGTGTCTTTCATGTCGATGTGACTCTCTTTGTGGACAAGGACAGAGCTGTGTCTGGTATTAACTGTGACTTTACAGTAAAGACTTTGATGCTTCCTCCCCTTGGGTGCTCCTAGAGAAACCGAGAAGGTTCAGGTTGTGTAAGTGTCCAGTGAGATGGACTGCCACGTGGTTGAAGGGCTGGCCTGAGGGGCTTGTGATGAGCGGCTGTGGTGGGTTGACCCTGGCTAGAGGCCAGATGCCCACCAAAGCCCACTCTATCACTCCCCCTCCTCAAATGGGCAGGGGGAGAAAATTATAACGAAAAGCTCGTGGGTGGAGATAAGGACGGAGAGAGATCACTCACCAATTACTGGCACGGGCAAAACAGACTTGACTTGGGGGAAAAAAAACCAAATTTACTTTATTACAAATCAAAATTAGAGGAGAATGAGAAGTAAAACCAAATCTTAAAACACCTCCCCCATCCCTCCCTTCTTCCCGGGCTTAATCTCTTTCCCGATTTTCCACCTCCTCCCCCCAGCGGCACAGGGGGACAGGGAATGGGGTTGGGGTCAGTTCATCACACGTTTCTGCCGCTGCTTCCTCCTCAGGGGGAGGACTCCTTCCCCCGCACCAGCGCGGGGTCCCTCTCATGGGAGACAGTCCTCCACCAACTGCTCCAACGTGAGTCCTTCCCATGACTGACAGCTCTTCACGAGCTGCTCCAGTCTGGGTCCATTCCATGGGGTGCAGTCCTTCAGGAAGGGACTGCTCCAGCGTGGGTCCCCCACGGGGTCACAAGTCCTGCCAGCAAACCTGCTCCGGCGTGGGCTCCTCTCTCCATGGAGCCACAGGTCAGGACCAGAACCTGCTCCAGCGCGGGCTTCCCGCGGGGTCACAGCCTCCTTCGGCATCCACCTGCTCCGGCGTGGGGTCCTCCACGGGCTACAGGTGGTCATCTGCTCCACCATGGACCTCCAGGGGCTGCAGGGGGACATCTGCTTCACCATGGTCTTCACCACAGGCTGGGGGGGGGGAATCTCTGCTCCGGCGCCGGAGCCCATCCTCCCCCTCCTTCTTCACTGACCTTGGTGTCTGTGGAGTTGTTTCTCTTACATCTTCTCACTCCTCTCTCCCGCTGCAAAGTGTGCAGCTTTTTTTTTCTCCCTTCCTTTTTTTTTTTCTTAATTATGTTATCACAGAGGCGTTACTGATTGGCTCGGCCTTGGCCAGCGGCGGGTCCGTTCCTGTAGCCGCTGGCATTGGCTGTGTCGGGTCGGACATGGGGAAAACTTCTGGCAGCTTCTCTCACAGAAGCCACCCCATGTCCCCTCCCCCACTGCTACCAAAAACCTTGCCACGCAAACCCAATACAGTGTTTGAAATACCTCCAGGAATGGTGATTCAACAACTTCTCTGGGCAGCCTGTTCCAATGCTTGATAACCCATTTGGTGAAGAAATTTTACCTAATAACCAATCTAAACCTCCCATGGCACAACCTGACACCATTTCCTCTCGTCCTGTCACTTATTACCTGGGAGAAGAGACTGACCCCACCTCACTACAACTTCTGCTCTGAGAGCTGCAGAGAGAGTCAGAAGGTCTCCCCTGAGCCGCCTTTTCTCCAGGCTAAAGCACCCCAGTTCCCTCAGTCAGTCATCACACTCGTGCTCCAGACCCTTCATCAGCTCTGCTGCCCTTCCTAGGACACGCTCCATCCCCTCAATGTCTTTCTTGGAGTGAGACCCAACACTGAACCCAGCACTCGAGGGGCCACCTCACCAGTGCCCAGTACAGGAGGATGATCACTGCCCTGCTCCTGCTGGCCACACTAGTGCTGATACAAGCCAAGATGCTGGTGGCCTTCATGGCCACCTGGGCACACTGCCAGCTCACATTCAGCCGGCTGGCGACCAACACCCCCAGGTCCTTTTCTGCCGGGCAGCTTTCCAGCCACTCTGCCCCAAGCCTGGAGCGCTGCATGGGGTTGTGGTGACCCAAGTGCAGGAGCCACAACTCAGCCTTGTTGAACCTCACACAGTTGGCCTCAGCCCATTGATGCAGCCTGTCCAGCTCTCTCTGTAGAGCCTTCCCACCCTCCAGCAGATCAACACTCCCACCCAACGTGGTGTCATCTGTATATTTTCTGAGGGTGCATTCGATCCCTTCATCCACATCATTGATAAAGACATTAAACAGAGCTGGTCCCAACACTGAGCCCTGGGGAACACCACTGGTGTCCGGCCCCCAGCACTCCAGGCCCAGTCATGCAGCCAGTTTTCCAGCCAGCAAAGAGAACACTGATCCAAAGTATGAGCAGCCAGTTTCTCCTGGAGAATGCTGTGGGAAATGGTGTCAAAGGCTTTACTAAAGCCCAATTAGACATCCACAAACTCTCCTTCATCCACTAAGCAGGTCACCTTGTCCTGGATGCACATCAGGTCAGTCAAGCAGGACCTGCCTTTCATAAACCCAGGCTGACTGGGCCTGGACTCCTGGTTATTCTGCACGTGCTGAGTGATGGCACTGAAGTTGATCCCATCTGGCCCCACAGACTTGTGACTAAGTGGTGTAGCAGGTCTCTAACCATTTCCCCTTCGACTATGGGGGATTCACTCTGCTCCCCATCCCTGTTTCAAAACACAACGAAACGGGAACCTGTGACACCCAGCACATCTCCAAATGCCAAAGCAGCCTTTCAGGTCTGTTAGGAAGTGAGGTCCCCTCGTAACAAGAAAACCAGAAACCACAGCACACGAGTGCCACAAGATGACATCACTGATGACACCGCACCTCTCCTGCGCTTTGGCTGTGTCTGCCAAATGCCCTGACACACAGATTCCGTGCAAACCCTCCCAAACACCGACTGGCACTTGAAAGCTGCCGCCAGGGCCACAGGGACACGGCCTCAAGAGAAGGCCATGAAAAGCAGCGTTGTGGGAAGGAAAACACTCCCCACCTCATTCCTCCATGTCCAGCTGGGGCACGGAACAGCCGCTTGCTGCAAAATGCCGGCATGCGCAAAGGCTGTCCCGCCCCTCGGGGACCAGAATAAAACCGGCCCCGCGCCTCCCTCCCTCACACACTTCTCCTCACGCCTTCTCCTCCGCGCTCAGCAAGGTGAGCCTCAACCCCCTGCCCCTCCTGCTCCTGCCCCACCTGGCCCCTCTCTTCCAGCACGCTCTGCCCCAGCCTCACCAGCCCTCACGCCTCCCCACCGCCACGCTCCCCACAGCCCCACACCAGCCCTCCCTAACCCCTCGCCCTCCTGCAACACCGCCCCTCGCACCCCCACGCCCCTCCGCTTGCTCAACACCCTCTCTTCCAGGGCCCCTCCACACCACACACATGGCCTGCTACGACCTCTGCGGCTCCTGCCGTCCTGCCCCGCTGGCCAACAGCTGCAACGAGCCCTGTGTCAGGCAGTGCCAGGACTCCACAGTCACCATCCAGCCTCCCCCCGTGCTGGTCACCCTGCCAGGACCCATCCTCAGCTCCTTCCCCCAGAACACCGCCGTCGGATCCTCCTCATCGGCTGCCGTGGGCAGCGCCCTCAGCTCCCAGGGAGTGCCCGTCTCCTCTGGAGCCTTCGGCTACGGCTACGGCTTCGGAGGCCTGGGCTGCTTCGGCGCCAGAAGGGGCTGCTACCCCTGCTAAGGCTCCTGCCACCTCCCCTCACACCAAACACCCACACCTGACAGCCACGCCATGGACTGAGGACGCACCTCAACCATGTTCCTGGCCCATGGGCTCTCCATCCACTGCTCCTCCTCTCAAGGCACCAAGCAAGGAAGCAGAGAAGGGGCCAGACCTTGGCTAATTGTCACCCTTCTTGCACCTTCCACCACATCACTCCCACTTGGTGCTCCTGCCTTCCCACTCTTTCATCCTTTCAATAAACATTTCCTGCATCCCAGCCTCAGACGCCTCCTCTTCATTTCTTCTCAGAAGGCTCCTCCAGCTTCACCTTGCACAAAGCCAGGCCTCAAGAGGCCATCAGGGTGGGTGGAAAAGGGACACAAGAACTCTGCCACAAAATAGGACACCACAACCAACAACAACACACACTGGCACCCTGGGGGCTTCCTCAATGGCACACTTGACCAGCACTTGCTCAAACAAAGCTCCTCTGCACACATCTCTGATGAAATCTCCTGGTGCCAGCATGCACTTGACTTTCTCTCTTCCCCAGCCCAGCCCTCCCACCAAACACAATCATTGAAACATGTATTTCAACAGGAACCTCTGGAGAGAATGTGCTTTTAACTTTTAAGGAAACTCTATTTATAGCTACACTTGGAATGCTCCCAACTCAATTTAATACATTGCAACTTGAGTAAAGAGCCCCCAAGTTCTGTGCTACACAGCTGAAATCTCCCTGAGCAGTAGAGCTTCACAAAAGTTACTTCACTCTCTTTTTAAAGCATCATTTAAGGGCAATATCAACATATATTCAGGTCTCAGAGAGAAAGAACATTTTAAGTTCCTCAAAATAGGAATTGAAAACCATCTTTGTATGGATCAAATGCACTAGACAGCAAGTATCTCTATTTTAAAACTGCACAATTAAAAAGAAACAGATAATTTATTTTATAAATTTCACCCTTAAAATCTTTGTGCAATGACTGTTATAAAGTAAATAGACAACAGGCAAGTTCAGTTATTTCCCACAATTCCTACCTGTGTGCCAGCAGCACCCTGAAGCTCATCTGATTCACTCCCAAGTAACCTGGCAGCAAGTCTGACCAATCCCAGTTCCCTTCAGTAGTGGTTGACTGTTGATACATGGCAAGAAGCTGTTGTTAGTTATTAATCAGTGTTAATAAGATCAGGAAATTAAAGCTCCAGCTGTGATATACTGACCAAGAAGGAGGGAGGTCTAGAACAAGGACTTAGACAGATGATATCAAGCATGTCCACAGAAGGTTTTTATTCCAATAAGACAGCAATTAATTTGTAAATCCATTTGGGGATGTAGCCATTATAAAAAGACAACCACCCTGCTTCCACCCCCCTCCTCAAGCAGGGCCACCCAGAGCAGCTTTTCCAGGACCACATCCATTCAAGTTTTCAGTATCTCCCAGGGCAGAGTCTCCACCACTTCTGCCACTCTGTCACCAACCTCACAATTAAAAAGGCTTTGCCATCTCTGCCCATGGAGTTCCATCTGTTCTCCCCTGTGCCCATGGACTCTTGTCCTGCTGCTGTGCACTGCTCACAAGAACCAGGCTGTCTTGACTTCACTCCCGGCCATCACAGATTTATACACACTCGTGACTGCTGCCCTGTGCATTATTGTCTCCTGGATGAACAGTCCCAGCTCTCTCAGCCTCTCCTCACAGGAAAGATGCTCCAACCCCTTCAGAACCTTGCGGGCCCTGCAGTGGCTTTGATCCACTGAGTCCATGTCCTTCTTCTGCTGGGGAGCCTAAAACCACACACAGCACCCCACATGGATCCTCCCCAGTGCTGAGGAGACAGGAAGGGTCACCTCCCTCCACCTGCTGGCAACACTTTCCCTAATGTCACCCTGGAGAGCGGTGGCACCTTTCCCTGCAAGGCTGCATTGCCACCTCATGGTCCATTTGTTCTCCACCAGGACCACAAGGTCCTTCTCTGCTAAAGCTGCTTTCTGTCCAACTGGCCCCCAGACATTCCTGCTGCCTGGGCTGGTTCATCCTCACAAAGAGGACTCTCTATCTCCCCTTGCTAAATTCCATGAGATTCCTCTATGTCCACTGCAAGAAAGTCAGGACACTCCCTCAGAATTCATGGGTTCAAACCCTCTTTTCCCAAGGACTCCTGCACATCCAGTCACACAGCGTTAGTCCACGGAACTCCAGTTTATAGAGAACGTCGGAGTGAAGAGCCAGGAAAGTGCAGAGCTGTCAGTGCAACCACAGAGCCTCAAACAAACATGGACATGATCCTACTGGGTGCTGCTCAAAGGCATTTAAAGGACAATGCAGTCATCAGGCACAGTCAACATGGGGTCACTAGGAAAAGGTCCTCTTTAACCTATTGGATATCCCCTTAAAATAAGGTCATCTCAGTCCATGTCCTTCAGAAAATCACAGAATCACTGAGGTGGGAAAAGACGCTTGAAATCACCAAGTACATTAACATAATCCTGCCAAGTTCACCACTGTGTGCCTTGGATCCACATCTACAGGGCTTCTAACGACCTCCAGGGATGGTGATTCAACATCTTCCCTGGGCAGCCTGTTCCAATGCTCCATCACCCTGTCAGTAAGAAATGTTTCCTATTATCCAATCTAAACCTCCCATGGCACAACCTGACACCATTTCCTCTCGTCCTGTCACTTCTTGCCTGGGAGAAGAGACTGACCCCACCTCACTACAACTTCTGCTCTGAGAGCTGCAGAGAGAAAGATAAATCCTTCCCTCAGTGTCCTTCTCTCCAGGCTAAACCAGCCCAGTTTCCCCAGTCACTCCTCACCTCACTTGTGCTCCAGACCCTTCACCACCATTGTCACCCTTCTCTGGACACGCTCCAGCACCTCAGTGTTCTTCTTGGAGTGAGGGGCCCAACACTGAACCCAGCACTCGAGAGGCCGCCTCACCAGTGCCCAGTACAGGAGGACGATCACTGCCCTGCTCCTGCTGGCCACACCAGTGCTGATACAAGCCAAGATGCTGGTGGCCTTCGTGGCCACCTGGGCACACTGCCAGCTCACATTCAGCCGGCTGGCGACCAACACCCCCAGGTCCATTTCTGCCGGGCAGCTTTCCAGCCACTCTGCCCCAAGCCTGGAGCGCTGCATGGGGTTGTGGTGACTCAAGTGCAGGAGCCACAACTCAGCCTTGTTGAACCTCACACAGTTGGCCTCACTACATCAACCCAGCCTGTCCAGATCCCTTCCTAGAGTCTTCCCAAACTCAAGCAGATCAACACTCCCACCCAACGTGGTGTCACCTGCAAACTCACTGACACTGCACTCGATCCCCCCATCCCGATAGTTAATAAAGATATTAAACAGAACTGTGCCCAACACTGAGCCCTGGGGAACACCTCTGGGCACTGCTCACCAGCTGGATTTAACTCCATTCACCACAACTCTTTGGGCCCCAACATGCAGAAAGTTTTTTACCCAGCAAAGACTGCACCCATCCAAGCCACGAGCAGCCAGTTTCTGCAGGAGAATGCGGTGGGAAGCGATGTGAAAGGCTTTACTAAAGTCCAGGTAGACAACTTCCACAGCCTTTCCCTCATCCACAAAGCGGGTCACCTTGTCATAGAAGCACATCAGGTCAGTCAAGCAGGACCTGCCTTTCATAAACCCAGGTTGACTGGGCCTGGACTCCTGGTTGTCCTGCACATGCTGAGTGATGGCACTCAAGATGACCTGCTCCATAAGCTTCCCTGGCACTGAGGTCAGCCTGACAGGCCTGTAGATCTCCGGATTCACCTTCCAGACATTCTTGGAGATGGGTGTCACATTTGCTAATCTCCAGTACAATGGGACTAAAGTTCTAATTGGACTTTTACCCATATTCTTTCTCCCTGCATAAACCCAAGACATCCTTGTAGTTCACCTCAGTTCTCTGCCCCTTCTGCCAAAGGCCATAAACTCTCCTATTTTGTTTTTTCCCCTGAAGTACAGGAGAAGCTCTCTGTTCACACACAAGATCTCTGTTCTATCTTCCTCCCACCCAGCACATCACTCAGCCCATGGAGAATCCCTATTGAACATGGGGGAATCTTCATGAACCTCTCACAGGAGCCACCCTTGAAGCCTCATTGTTACCAAAACCTTGACACAGACCCAGTGCAGTCAGCTACAACCTTACAGGCAAGAGGGGCACCAAGACACTCACAGACCTCACCCAATGGAACAGCCAGGGGTAAAGACAGGTGAAGTGAGATGGCAGTGAGGTAAAGAGGGATAAAACACAATGGAACAGGAACCCCTAACACCCAGCACACATCCAGCCTGCCAGGATGGTGAGGAAGTGAGGTCCCCTCATTACAAGACACCCACAAATCACAGCACAGGAGTGCCACAAGATGACATCATCTCATGTCCTTTGGCTGAATCTGCCAAATGCCCTGACACACAGATTCCGTGCAAACCCTCCCAAACACCGACTGGCACTTGAAAGCTGCCGCCAGGGCCACAGGGACACGTCCTCAAGAGAAGGCCATGAAAAGCAGCGTTGTGGGCAGGAAAACACTCCCCACCTCATTCCTCCATGTCCAGCTGGGGCACGGAACAGCCGCTTGCTGCCAAATGCCGGCATGCGCAAAGGCTGTCCCGCCCCTCGGGGACCAGAATAAAACCGGCCCCGCGCCTCCCTCCCTCACACACTTCTCCTCACGCCTTCTCCTCCGCGCTCAACAAGGTGAGCCTCAACCCCCTGCCCCTCCTGCTCCTGCCCCACCTGGCCCCTCTCTTCCAGCACGCTCTGCCCCAGCCTCACCAGCCCTCACGCCTCCCCACCGCCACGCTCCCCACAGCCCCACACCAGCCCTCCCTAACCCCTCGCCCTCCTGCAACACCGCCCCTCGCACCCCCACGCCCCTCCGCTTGCTCAACACCCTCTCTTCCAGGGCCCCTCCACACCACACACATGGCCTGCTACGACCTCTGCGGCTCCTGCCCACCCGCCCCGCTGGCCAACAGCTGCAACGAGCCCTGTGTCAGGCAGTGCCAGGACTCCACAGTCACCATCCAGCCTCCCCCCGTGCTGGTCACCCTGCCAGGACCCATCCTCAGCTCCTTCCCCCAGAACACCGCCGTCGGATCCTCCTCATCGGCTGCCGTGGGCAGCGCCCTCAGCTCCCAGGGAGTGCCCGTCTCCTCTGGAGCCTTCGGCTACGGCTACGGCTTCGGAGGCCTGGGCTGCTTCGGCGCCAGAAGGGGCTGCTACCCCTGCTAAGGCTCCTGCCACCTCCCCTCACACCAAACACCCACACCCTGACAGCCACGCCATGGACTGAGGACGCACCTCAACCATGTTCCTGGCCCATGGGCTCTGCATCCACTGCTCCTCCTCTCAAGGCACCAGGCAAGGAAGGAGAGAAGGGGCCAGACCTTGGATAATTGTCACCCTTCTTGCACCTTCGACCACATCACATCCACTTGGTGCTCCTGCCTTCCCACTCTTTCATCCTTTCAATAAACATTTCCTGCATCCCAGCCTCAGACGCCTCCTCTTCATTTCTTCTCAGAAGGCTCCTCCAGCTTCACCTTGCACAAAGCCAGGCCTCAAGAGGCCATCAGGGTGGGTGGAAATGGGCCACAAGAACTCTGCCACAAAATAGGACACCACATGCAACAACAGCACACACTGGCACCTGGGGGGCTTCCAGCACAGATGATGTGCTGGAAAGCAGCCCTGAGGAAAAGGACTTAGGGGAAGTACTGGATGAAAAGCTGGACATGAGCCACCAATGTGCATCTGCAGCCCAGAAGGCCAACCCCATCCTGGGCTGCATCAAAAGAAGTGTGGCCAGCAGATCCACAGAGGTGATTCTGCCCCTCTACTCCGCTCTGGTGAGACCTCACCTGGATACTGCGTCCAGTTTTGGAGCCCTCAACACAAGAAGGACGTGACCCTGTTGGAGCGTGTCCAGAGGAGGCCACAAAAATGATCAGAGGGCTGGAGCACCTCTCCTATGGGGACAGGCTCAGGGAGTTGGGGTTGTTCAGCCTGGAGAAGGCTGCAGGGGGACCTTATAGCAGCCTTCCAGTATCTGAAAAATGCCTAAAATAAAACTGGGGAAGAACTGGTCACAAGGGCAGGTTGCAACAGGACGAGGGGTGAGGGTTTTAAACTAGAAAAGGGCAGATTTAGGTTGGATATTAGGAAAATGTTCTTCAATATGAGACTGGTAGATCACTGAACAGGTTGCCCACAGTGCTAGTGGAAGCCCCATCCATGGAAATATTCAAGGTCAGGCTTGATGGGGCACAGAGAAACCTCCTCTAGTAAAGATGTCCCTGCTCACTGCAGGGGGTTGGACTAGATGACCTCTGAAGGTCCATTCCAACCCAAGACATTCTATGATTATATAGAGGTCAGCAAGGCTTTTGAATCTGTCCCTCACAGCATCCTTCTGGACAAGGTGTCCACCTGAGAGATGAGCAGGTCCATGGGGCACTGGGTGAAGAACTGCCTGAAGGGCAGAGCTCTAAGGGCTGTAGTGAATGGGCTGCAGCTGGCTGGTGACCAGTGACCACTGCTGCTCCTCAAAGCTCTGGCCCAGGGCCAGTTCTGTTCAAGGTTCTTATCAGTGATCTGGATGCAGCAGTTGATGCATCAGTAGAAAATCTGGTGGTGACACCAACCTGGGAGGGGCTGTTGATTCTCTTGAGGGATGAGAGGCCTGGCAGAGGGATCCAGAGAAATCAGAGCAGGGGCAACCATCAATGGTGGGAAATTGAACCAGTACAAATGGGGGATTCTGCACCCGCAACGGAGCAACACTGGCCCCAAGGAGAGACTGGGAGAGGAGTGGCTGGAGAGCAGCCCTGCAGAAAGGGACCTGGGGTGCTGGCTGCCAGCAGGCTCACCATGAGGCAGCAGTGTGCCCTGGGAGCCCAGAGGGCAAACCGCAGCCTGGGCTGCACCCAACACAGCCCGACCGGCCGCTCCAAAGAGGTGATGATCCCGCTGGATTCAGCCACGCTGCTGACTCACCTGGAGCCCTGGGGGCACTTCTGGGCCCCACCAGGTCAGAAGGACGGGAAAGACCTTGAATGTGTCCAGAGGAGGGACAGAGCTGGTGACAGGGCTGGAAGGCATGGCCTGTGAGGAGCGGCTGAGGACACTGGCTTGTCTAGTCTGGAGAAAAGGAGGCTGAGGGGCGACCTCAGGGCTCGCTACAGCTTCCTGAGGAGGAGGGAACTGGAGATGAAGGTGCTGATCTCTTCTCCCTTGGATGCAGTCACAGGATGCCTGGGAATGGTTCAAAGCTACTTCAGGGAGGGTGACGAGATATTAGGAAGCATTTCTTTACCAAGAGGGTGGTCAAACACTGGAACAGGCTTCCTAGAGAGATGGTCCATGCCCCAAGCCTGTCAGTGGTTAAGAGGCATTTAGAACATGCTGGGACTTTTGCTCAGCCCTGAAGTGCTCAGGCAGTTGCACCAGATGATCACTGCAGGTCCCTTCCCACTGGACTCTTCTAGGCTAGTCTAGTCTGCTTCATCGACCCTTTGGCATGCAAACAGCACCTCAAGGGACCAAAACCAAACCAAACCAAACCAAACCCAACCCCTCACGTGACAGGAGTTGGGGGACTGGAAGGGGTAAGAGGGAGGAAAAATGCCCGGATTCAGCAACACCCCAAAAGAGCTGCCATCAAGAAATACGTCAACAGATCCTACAACAAATTGGTGGGGGAGGAAAAATAACCTGCTGAAGATCCAAAAATCCCCCACATGTCTTCTCACTTTGAGAAAATCCATGAAATCCAACCAGAATAAATGCCAACAAGAAACCTCCCCAGAAAGAACTTCTAGGGGAAAAAGTTGCCAAAACAAGATGAGAAAACACTGAGTTAGGAAGCCCTGAGGAAACACATTGTTAAGATCAGACAAGAAGCCCACAAAAAACCTGCCTAAAATACAGAGAAAAGGGATAAAATAATTAATTAAATAAATGAAAAAAATGAAGAGGCAATAAAAGACCAAACGTAAATTCTGAGGAAAAAAGAGGGGGAGGATGGGACACAAAGACAAAATGCTGCTAAAAATGCTGATCACAGCAACAGCAACAACCAAAACTCTCCAAAGCAAACATCTGCCCTGCTGGGTGCCACAGAGCCCTCACCACACACATCCTGTGCCCATCACGTGTCACCATTCCTCAGCCATGGGGTCCTTGCACCAACCCTGTGTGGAGTAATTATAGGAGGTAACTAAAAATCAGAAAATGGCTGTGTGCACACACTAAGGGACAGGTAAAATGTTGAAGAAGATCCCAGGGCAAAAACACACCTGGCTTGTGAAGAATCTTCTCCAAGGCTGCCTCCCTGCTAGGAGGGAAAGGCAGCCATCAAGGAATAAAGAAGACATGAGGAGACAGTGAGGGCTTGCCTTCCAGCTCTTGTCTGGATCGCAGCATGGTGCAAGGCTTGAGGTGCTGTCTATGAAAAACTCAGGGGCGACCATCGGTGCCCCACAGGAGCCCCTCTAACATCTGCCTCCCTATGGCAAACCTGGAATTATAGCTACACAAAAACTTCCAAAGAGGTGATTCTGCCCCTCTGCTCTGCTCTGGACAGAGTTCTCCTGGAGTACTGTGTCCAGTTTTAGAGCTCTCAGCACAAGAAGGACGTGCAACTGTTGGAGCATGTCCAGAGGAGGCCACAAAAATGATCAAAGGGCTGCAACACCTCACCAGTGCCCAGGACACGAGGACAATCACTGCCCTGGTCCTGCTGGCCACACACAACCTGACAAGCAAGAGGGGCACCAAGACAATCACAGAAAACAAGCAACAAGGACATCCAGGACTCAAGACAGGCTCAGCAAGATGGCAGTGAGGTGGAATAAGATCAAAGGCAATGGAAGGGGCAGCCCCGAGCTCTCAGCACAGAACTCTCAGCAAACCTGCAGAGCCCAGAGCAGCCTTCCAGGGCTGTGATGAAGTGAGGCCCCTTTGGCACAACACCCCCGCAAACCACAGCACACGATGCCACGGGATGACACCTCACTGACCACACCGCACCTCTCCTGCGCTTTGGCCGCGTCTCCTGCTCGCCCTGACACGGCCATCGACACCAAGAATGTGGCCTCCAATTTTCTCCCTTGAAAGCTGCCGCCAGGGCCACAGGGACACGGCCTCAAGAGAAGGCCATGAAAAGCAGCGTTGTGGGAAGGAAAACACTCCCCACCTCATTCCTCCATGTCCAGCTGGGGCACGGAACAGCCGCTTGCTGCCAAATGCCGGCATGCGCAAAGGCTGTCCCGCCCCTCGGGGACCAGAATCAAACCGGCCCCGCGCCTCCCTCCCTCACACACTTCTCCTCACGCCTTCTCCTCCGCGCTCAACAAGGTGAGCCTCAACCCCCTGCCCCTCCTGCTCCTGCCCCACCTGGCCCCTCTCTTCCAGCACGCTCTGCCCCAGCCTCACCAGCCCTCACGCCTCCCCACCGCCACGCTCCCCACAGCCCCACACCAGCCCTCCCTGACCCCTCGCCCTCCTGCAACACCGCCCCTCGCACCCCCACGCTCCTCCGCTTGCTCAACACCCTCTCTTCCAGGGCCCCTCCACACCACACACATGGCCTGCTACGACCTCTGCGGCTCCTGCCGTCCTGCCCCGCTGGCCAACAGCTGCAACGAGCCCTGTGTCAGGCAGTGCCAGGACTCCACAGTCACCATCCAGCCTCCCCCCGTGCTGGTCACCCTGCCAGGACCCATCCTCAGCTCCTTCCCCCAGAACACCGCCGTCGGATCCTCCTCATCGGCTGCCGTGGGCAGCGCCCTCAGCTCCCAGGGAGTGCCCGTCTCCTCTGGAGCCTTCGGCTACGGCTACGGCTTCGGAGGCCTGGGCTGCTTCGGCGCCAGAAGGGGCTGCTACCCCTGCTAAGGCTCCTGCCACCTCCCCTCACACCAAACACCCACACCCTGACAGCCACGCCATGGACTGAGGACGCACCTTCATTCTAATGCTGGCACACAACCCCATCATCCAGGGTTCTTCTTCTGATGGCACAAAACTATCAAGAAGCAGGGAACAGGGCAGTCCAGGCATCCTTGAAACATTCTCCATAGAAGTCCTCCTCCCATTTCCTGCTCTGCATCGCTCCTTCTTCGATGGCCACTACTCTGCGCTGCTACCACCTTCTCACATGCCAAGGACCACGGGTGACTTCTGGTGTGCTGCTCCCACTGCAGGCCAGGAAGACCTTGGGGATCTGGGAAGATCTAGTGCACAGACCTCGGCTGACGCTCATCCTACTTGCACCTCACGTCAGCTCTCTTCCACTTGGTGCTTCTGCTATTTCACTTTCTTTTTCTCCCAATAAAGTTCTCCTGCATCCCAGCCTGAGACGTCTCCACTTCCTTTTTTCTCCCAAACTTCTTTCAGCCTCACCCAGCAGAAAACCAGGGCTCCAGAGGCCATCAGGGTGTGTGGAAAAAGGCCACAACACGTCTCCTATAAAATATGACAACACAAGCAACAACAACACAGACTGGCACCTGAGGGTGCACAAGATCATCACTTGGTCAAACAAAGACTTCAACACCACAACGATCCCCTGTGCACAACTCTGACCACAGCTTCCAGTGCCTGCTTATGGTTCACTGACTCTCTTCCCCAGCATGGCTCTCCAGCCCTCCCACCAAACAGAATCACTGAACCACGTAGTGTGGCAGGAAAGTCTGGAGAGCTCGTGCTTCTA
The DNA here is from genome assembly GCA_907165065.1 of Caprimulgus europaeus. The sequence goes on along the minus strand of OU015525.1, from coordinate 1,193,335 downwards.
CCCACCTGCTCAAGCAGGGACAGCCAGAGCAGGTTGTCCAGGAACACAGACAGTCAGGTTTTCAGTATCACCCAGGATGGGAATTCCACCACCTCTTCCACTCTTTCACCAGCCTCACAATGAAAAATGCTTTGCTGCCTTTGCACATGGAGTTCCATCTGATTTCAGTTGTGCCCGTGGACTCTTGTCCTCATGAAGATCACAAGCCTCGGGGCCCATCAACCACTTGGCAGTCCATCTCACTGGCCAAGCATGCAACCCACACATTCTCAGCTTCTCTAGGAGCATGCCAGGGGAGGAAGCATCAAAGCCTTTACTAAAAAAGTCATGGTAAACACTGGCCACGCTCTCTCCTCATCCACAAAGCAAGTCACGTCCACATGAAAGACACAGAGGACCACAAACATGATTTCCCCTTGAGAAATCCACGTTGAGCACTTCCCCTCACCTTCTTGTCCTTCCTGGTCTTGGTGTTGCAAGTACTCTGATAAAATAATCACAATTTGATCACACAGAAGAGTTTGGTTTGATCAAAAGTAGAAAACTGTAAAGCATAATGTATAAGTGAGGATTGTTAGGTTTGAACTAGGCAATCACAGAAACCTCACCAAGAAGAGACTGCAAAGTCCCAGGTCTGTTCTAATCATTAACACTGATTAAACATTAAACATTATCAGTAACAATTAATCCTGGAGTTAAGAACAATGTATCTTCATCAGAGAATTTCAGAAATCAACATTTATTCCCTTAATGTTCCTAGAAGCAATAAGACTCTTTGTTTTACTGACCACTGGGATGTGACAAGAGAAGGTGTTGAGCCAACTCTTATGGGACAAGGGAGACAGAAGTGCTGGAAACAAGCCCAGAAAGAACTGAGGATGCACAAAGGAAAAGTACAACCAAAGGACACAGTGACAACGACCACCAGAAGACTGTGACGACCACCAGAGAGAGAGAGAGCGCATGCCAAAGGGACATTGACATAAATTAATAAGTTCCTGGATATGTAATGAATATGTTAATGACTTCTTGGAAAAGTAATGAATATGCATATTTTGTTTGTATAAAGCTTTCGTGCAGAGACGAGTCAGTACCCAGGAGAGGTGGAGCGATCCCCTGTGCACCCAGTGCTGCAGTACAGAAGTGCTGCTGCTTACGGCTACACTGGTGTGAAGGAGTTTATTCCCCATTTCGGTGACATTGGCAAAGCCTTCCAAGAGGGTTTTTTCCTTCTCCTTGCCCAGAAATGAGGACATGCTCATGCCCACCAACCTCTACTTCCTTTCCCAGATGCTTTCCCTTGATCTTCTATACATGAGAGCGAGCAGCTCTCTTCAAGCCTTGAGGAACTGCTCCCAGGCACCAGGATCTTTCCAAGCCCATCCAGAGGCGCCTCCCAAGGACATCAGCCAGCTCCCTCAGCATTCCTGGCTGCAGCCCGTCAGGCCCCATGGACCTGGGAACATCCAGTGGCTCAGCACTCCTGATGAGCGCCTTTCACCTTCCTCAGCCACCAGAACAGCTCGCCTGCAAAACAGCCTGCGCAGCCCTCCCCGGGGCTGAGCTGGGGCAGGCCTTGCCATTCAGCAACCCCCCGGCACGCAGCCACCAGCACCAGGGCCTGGGCTCTGCAGCCCCGTGCAGCGTGCTCGCCTCCAACGCCCTCGCCCAGCTCCAAAGCCTCTGGCTGCCTCTCAGCCACTGTGCACACAAGAGGCCTCAGCCCTCGGCACTCACCCCAAGGAAACACCCCAAAGGCCCTGGCTCACCCCCTCCTCTGCCTGATGCTCCCGCTCCCCCTCTGCCTCTCGCCACACTCAAAGGCCTCTCCACAAACTCCCCTGCCCTTGCAGGGTGCCCCACACACAATCACAGAGTCACTGCGCTTGGAAAAGACTTGGAACAGGATCGACTCCAGGCGTTAACCTCACGCCACCAAATCCACCACTAAACCATGTCCCCAGGGGCCATGTCTCCACCTCTTTTAAATACCTCCCGCCATGGTGACTCAACCACTTCCCTGGGAAGCCTCTTCCAATGATTAATAACCCTTTGCTGATTGAATTCTCCCCAATGTCCAACCCAAACCTCCCCTGGTGCAACTCGAGGCTGTTTGCTCTTGTTCCTGCAGAGAACGGACCGACAGCCACGTCACTGGAACTGGATTGCAGGCAGCTGTAGAGAGCGCTCTCTTCTCCCCTCAGTCGCCTTCTGCTGCAAACTAAACACCCCCAGTTCCCTCAACCACTGCTCCTAAGCCTTGTTCTCCACACCTTGCAAAAGCTCTGCTAGACTTCCTTGGACGCACCAGGCCCCAGTCCCAGCACTGTGTCCTGCCAGAGCCCAGGCTGCAAACGTGCCGGCCCCAGCCAAGGGCAGCGCTACGGAGGGGCCAGCACAGGCCTTTGGGGAGCATGGCAGGGCGCCCCACAGCACAGGGCTTGCCAGCTCTGAAGCAGGGCTGCCAGGACAACGGCCGGCTCTGCCAAACAGCCCTGCTCTGCCTGCTGCCACTGCCGCCCCCAGGGACGCCAACAAGGGGGCACCAGCCCAAACAGGCAGCCTCCTTTCTACCACCTCCAACCTGACAAGCAACAGGGGCACCAAGACCCCCACACACCACACCCACCGGCACCGGCCAGGCCTAAAGACAGGCTGAACGAGCTGGGATCAAGGCAGGGAGGGACCAACGCCATGGAAGGGGCAGCGCCTTGCTACGGGGTCCCCAACTCATCCCTTGGCACAGATCCCCCGGCCACCAGCCCCTCTTCACTGCAGGGTCCCATACTCACCCATGCAGGGGGGCTCCAGAACAACAACCTCCCTGCTGCAGGGTCACTGGAACAACTGTGCAGGGGACCCCAAGCCACCAGCCCTCTGCTTTCAGTTCACACACAAAGCCCCTGGGTGAGGTCACCATCCTCCTCACTGGGGGGTCCCTGAGGCACAGCATGGGGCACTGGGGACCACGTGCAGGAACAAGCCTGTGACCCTGCTCTGCTGTGGAGATGGGGCTCTGTGGTGAGTTGACCATGGCTGGACACCAAGTGCCCACCAAGCTGCTCTATCACTCCCGCTCCTCAACAAGAGAAGGGAGAGAAATTATGATAAATGATTCTTCAGTTGAGACAAGGACAGGGACATCACTCACCAGCTGCCATCACAGGCAAAACAGACTCGACTTAAAGAGATTAATTTAATTCATTACAAATCAATGCCAGATTAGAATACAGAGAAATAAAAACAAATCCCAAAACACCTTCCCCAAACCCCTCCCTTCTATCTTGGAGTGAGTAACCCAACACTGAACCCAGCACTCGAGGAGCCGCCTCACCAGTGCCCAGTACACGAGGACGATCACTGCCCTGCTCCTGCTGGCCACACTAGTGCTCACACAAGCCAAGATGCTGGTGGCCTTCATGGCCACCTGGGCACACTGCCAGCTCACATTCAGCCGGCTGGTGACCAACAGCCCCAGGTCCTTTTCTGCCGGGCAGCTTTCCAGCCACTCTGCCCCAAGCCTGGAGCGCTGCATGGGGTTGTGGTGACCCAAGTGCAGGAGCCAACACTCAGCTGCTGAACCTCACACAGTTGGCCTTGGCCCATTGATCCAGCCAGTCCAGATCCCTCTGTAGAGCCTTCCCAACCTCCAGCAGATCAGCACCCTCACCCAACTTGGGGTCACCTGCAAACTCACTGAGGGTGCACTCCATCCCCTTGTGTGGGAACTGTGCTGAACAGGTGGGAGATAAATTGAGAGTGATCAAGGTTAACAAGCTCCACAGGACAGGAGATGCTGAATGTGTGAGAAGGTCGGGCTGGAAGGCCACCTGAGGGAGTGTGTGAACTGAGATGTGGCTGAAAACAGCCACAAGTGTGGCTGTGCCAAGAAGTATCCTGCTTTACGTCCTGTGTAGCTTGACTGCTTTGAGAACACAGATGTATAAATGTAACCGTGAGAGGAGAATGAGAGAGAGGGAAAACAGAAACTCTTGCTGGCAAAGATGCCCGGGGACAAGGGAATTGTGGATTCTCACTGATAATGGAGCAGCAGCTTGCTTTACTCAGAAAAAGGCTTGGAGTCCTTTTGCCTTCCCATTTTCATTCGCTGCACCCTTCTCCAGATCAGTGATGAAGATCATAAACAGAGCTGGTGCCAATACTGAGCCCTGGGGAAGACCTCTTGGGACCGGCCCCCAAGTCTCCGGGCCCAGCCAATTGGGCAGATTTTTACCCAGCAAAGACTGCACCCATCCAAGCCATGAGCAGCCAGTTTCTGCAGGAGAATGCTGTGGGAAATGGTGCCAAAGGCTTCACTAAAGTCCATGTACACCACATCCACAGCCTTTCCCTCAGCCACAAAGTGAGTCACCTTGTCATAGAAGCTGATCAGGTCAGTCAAGCAGGACCTGCATTTAATAAACCCAGGCTGACTGGGCCTGGACTCCTGGTTGTCCTGCACATGCTGTGTGATGGCTCTCAACATGATCTGCTGTGTCAACTTCCCTGGCACAGAGGTCAGACCAACAGGTCTGTAATTCCCTGGATTTTTCTTCCAGCCCTTCTTGTAGGTGGGCATCACATTTACTGACCTCCAGTCCACTGAGACCTCCCCGGTGAGCCAGCACTGCAGATCAATGATGGCAAGTGCCTTGGTGAGCACTTCCATCGGCTCCCTCAGTACCTTTGGGGGGATCCCATGAGGCCCCATAGACCTGTGACTGTCTCAGTGGTGTAGCAGGTCACTAACCATTTCCCCTTGGATTATGGGGGATTCGCTCTGCTGTGAAGACCTGTCTAACAGCTAAAAATGCTGCCTACTCACAGAACAAGTGATCTTATTGTTAATGACCAAGGCAAAAAGACATCAAATACCTCAGGCTTTTCCTCCTCCTCTGTCAAAATATTTCCCTCCACATCCAATAACAGATGGAGATTCTCCTTACCCCTCCTTGTGCTGCTAAGGTAGGGATACAAACATTTTCTCTTCTCTCTTTTATGGATCCATATTAAGTTCTAGTTGGACTTTGCCCCACTGGCCATCCCTGGGATCCACCAAAGTTATCTCCCCTTTCTCCAATGGTCAAAAGCTCTCTTCTGTTTTCCTGAGACCCAGCCAAAGCCCTCTACTCACACAGCTCAGTCTTCTTCCCACAAACTCCTCTTCTGGCACATGGAGACTCACTATGGAACATGGGGGAATATTCATGAACCTGACACAGAAGCCACCCGTGCACCCCCTCGCTACAAAACCTTCCCTCACAAACCCAATGCACCCAGCTACACCCTGACAAGCAAGAGGGGCACCAAGACACTCACAGAAAACAAGCAACAAGGACATCCAGGACTCAAGACAGGCTCAGCAAGATGGCAGTGAGGTGGAATAAGATCAAAGGCAATGGAAGGGGCAGCCCCGAGCTCTCAGCACAGAACTCTCAGCAAACCTGCAGAGCCCAGAGCAGCCTTCCAGGGCTGTGAGGAAGTGAGGCCCCTTTGGCACAACACCCCCGCAAACCACAGCACACGATGCCACGGGATGACACCTCACTGACCACACCGCACCTCTCCTGCGCTTTGCTCATGTCTGGTAAATGCTCTGAACATGCCAATTCGGTGAAAATCCTCCCAAACACCGACTGTCACTTGAAAGCTGATGGCAGTCAGCTGGACAGTGATAAAACACAATGAAACAGGAACCTCTAATGCCCAGCACACCTCCAAATGCCAGAGCAGCCTGCCAGGACAGTGAGGAAGGAAGATCACCTCGTGACAAGACACCCACAAACCACACACACGAGTGACACAAGATGACATCATCTCAAGTCCTTTGGCTGTGTCTGCCAAATGCCCTGACACACAGATTCCGTGCAAACCCTCCCAAACACCGACTGGCACTTGAAAGCTGCCGCCAGGGCCACAGGGACACGGCCTCAAGAGAAGGCCATGAAAAGCAGCGTTGTGGGAAGGAAAACACTCCCCACCTCATTCCTCCATGTCCAGCTGGGGCACGGAACAGCCGCTTGCTGCAAAATGCCGGCATGCGCAAAGGCTGTCCCGCCCCTCGGGGACCAGAATAAAACCGGCCCCGCGCCTCCCTCCCTCACACACTTCTCCTCACGCCTTCTCCTCCGCGCTCAACAAGGTGAGCCTCAACCCCCTGCCCCTCCTGCTCCTGCCCCACCTGGCCCCTCTCTTCCAGCACGCTCTGCCCCAGCCTCACCAGCCCTCACGCCTCCCCACCGCCACGCTCCCCACAGCCCCACACCAGCCCTCCCTAACCCCTCGCCCTCCTGCAACACCGCCCCTCGCACCCCCACGCCCCCCCGCTTGCTCAACACCCTCCCTTCCAGGGCCCCTCCACACCACACACATGGCCTGCTACGACCTCTGCGGCTCCTGCCCACCCGCCCCGCTGGCCAACAGCTGCAACGAGCCCTGTGTCAGGCAGTGCCAGGACTCCACAGTCACCATCCAGCCTCCCACCGTGCTGGTCACCCTGCCAGGACCCATCCTCAGCTCCTTCCCCCAGAACACCGCCGTCGGATCCTCCTCATCGGCTGCCGTGGGCAGCGCCCTCAGCTCCCAGGGAGTGCCCGTCTCCTCTGGAGCCTTCGGCTACGGCTTCGGAGGCCTGGGCTGCTTCGGCGCCAGAAGGGGCTGCTACCCCTGCTAAGGCTCCTGCCACCTCCCCTCACACCAAACACCCACACCCTGACAGCCACGCCATGGACTGAGGACGCACCTCATCCATGTTCCTGGCCCATGGGCTCTCCATCCACTGCTCCTCCTCTCAAGGCACCAGGCAAGGAAGGAGAGAAGGGGCCAGACCTTGGCTAATTGTCACCCTTCTCGCACCTTCGACCACATCACTTCCACTTGGTGCTCCTGCCTTCCCACTCTTTCATCCTTTCAATAAACATTTCCTGCATCCCAGCCTCAGACGCCTCCTCTTCATTTCTTCTCCTAAGGCTCTTCCAGCTTCACCTTGCACAAAGCCAGGCCTCAAGAGGCCATCAGGGTGAGTGGGAAAGGGCCACAAGAACTCTGCCACAAAATAGGATACCACAACCAACAACAACACACACTGTCATCTGGGTGGCTTCCACAATGGGACACAAGACCAGCACTTGATCAAACAAAGACTTCAAACACCACAAAAGTTCTCATTTGCACATCTCTGATGAAATATCATGGTGCCACCATGCACTTGAGTTTCTCTCTTCCCCAGCCCGGCCTTCCCACCAAACACAATCACTGAAACATGTATTTCAAGAGGAATCTCTGGAGAGAGTGTGCTTCCACCCACCTTCCACCAAACAGGGCCACCCAGAGCAGGTTTTCCAGGAGCACATCCATTCGAGTTTTCAGTATCTCCCAGGGCAGAGTCTCCACCACTTCTGCCAGTCTTTCACCAACCTCACAAGGAAAAAGGCTTTGTCATCTCTGCCCATGGAGTTCCATCTGTTCTCCCCTGTGCCCATGGACTCTTGTCCTGCTGGTGTGCACTGCTCACAAGAACCAGGCTGTCTTGACACCACATGCAACAACACCACAGACTGGCACCTGGGGGGCTTCCACAGTGGGACACAAGACCAGCACTTGATCAAACAAAGACTTCAACTCCACAAAGCTCCCGTGGACACACCTCTGATGAAATCTCCTAGTGCCACCATGCACTTGAGTTTCTCTCTTTCCCAGCCTGGCCCTCCCACCAAACACAATCACTGAAACATGTATTTCAACAGGAATCTCTGGAGACAATGTGCTTCCACCCACCTGCTCAAGCATGGCCACGCAGACCAAGTTGTCTTAGATCTCGGCCACTTAAGTTTTCAGTATCTCCCAGGGCAGAGTCTCCACCACTTCTGTCACTCTGTCACCAGCCTCACAAGGAAAAAGGCTTTGCCATCTCTGCCCATGGAGTTCCATCTGTTCTCCCCTGTGCCCATGGACTCTTGTCCTGCGTGTGTGCACTGCTCACAAGAACCAGGCTGTCTTGACTTCACTCCTGGCCATCACAGATTTATACACACTCGTGACTGCTGCCCTGTGCATTATTGTCTCCTGGATGAACAGTCCCAGCTCTCTCAGCCTCTCCTCACAGGAAAGATGCTTCAACCTCTTCACAATCTTGGTGGCCCTGGAGTGGCCTTGATCCACTAAGTCCATGTCCTTCTTCTGCTGGGGAGCCTAAAACCACACACAGCACCCCACATGGATCCTCACCAGTGCTGAGGAGACAGGAAGGGTCACCTCCCTCCACCTCCTGGCAACACTTTTCCTAATGTCACACTGGAGATTGCTGGACTTTTTTTCCCTGCAAGGGGGCATTGCCACCTCATGGTCCATTTGTTCTCCACCAGGACCACAAGGTCCTTCTCTGCTAAGCTGCTTTCTGTCCAATTGGCTCCCAGCCATTCCTGCTGCCTGGGCTGACTCCTCCCCAGAATCTGGACTCTGCAGCTCCCCTTTTTCAACTTCATGAGATTCCTCCACGTTCAGTTAAAAGAATCAGGTCGTTTCCTTGGCATCTCTCAGTTCAAACCATCTTTCCCCAAGGACTTCTGCACATCCAGTCACACAACCCCCCTTTCTGGGGGACAGAAGTGACTCCACTTGACTCACTGGCACCCCCAGACCAGCCCTGCATTGGCCCAGCGTGCCTCTTGCCTGCCAGAAACTCCAGCACCCAGCAACTCAGAGGCACAGACACCCTTCCTGCCTCACCTCATCTTCCTCACCAACAAGTGCTGATAACACAGCAAGGAACCCTCTGTGTGATTTAGGAGTCTGGAGAGGTCCTCACTGACTGCAGGCTGGGCAACGTCATTCCCATGTATGAAGAGCGTGTGAGTGAAGAGCCAGGAAACTGCAGACCTGTCAGTCCAACCACAGAACCTGGAACAATTATGGAGATGATCTTCCTGGGTGCTGCTGAAAAGCATTTAAAAGGCCTGTCACTCTGACCTCGGTGCCCTGGAAGGTCGTGGAGCAGATCGTTTTGAGTGCTACCACACAGGCCAACCAGGTGATGAGGCCCAGTCAGCCTGGGTTTGTGAAAGGCAGGTCCTGCTTGACTGACCTGATCCCCTTCTATGACAAGGTGATCTTCTTAGTGGATGAAGGAAAGGCTGTGGATGTTGTCTACCTGGACTTTACTAAAGCCTTTGACACCATTTCCCAGAGGATTCTCCTGGAGAAACTGGCTGCCAACGGCCTGGACAGGCACACTCGCTGCTGGGTTAAAAACTGGCTGGATGGCTGGGCCCAAAGAGTTGTGGTGAATGGAGTTAAATCCAGCTGGTGGCCGGTCACCAGTGGTGTTCCCCAGGGCTCAGTGTTGGGGCCAGACCTGTTTAACCTCTCTAACAATGATCTGGATGAACTAATTGAGTGCATCTGCAGTAAATTCACAGATGACACTAAGCTGGGTGGAAGTGTTGATGTGCTTGAGGGTAGGAAGGCTCTACAGAGGGATCTGGACAGGCTGGATCCATGGGCTGCAACAAACTGGATGAGGAGGGCGGGCACTGCACGGTCTTTGAAGTCTGTAAGCGCCGAGCGGTTCTGCCAAGAGATCAGGAATTGATGCCATGAAGGAAACCCTCACACTGACACTTCTCCCTTGCCTGTGTCACTGTGAAAATGGGCCACTGCTCCTTTTGGCACGCTCACTTGATCCTCCACGGATTTCTCAGAGCACTGCATAAGGAATACTGTGTGTAAATTTGATAATATTCATTACTTGCTAACAGTGGCCACTTCCTTGCAGCGCAATCTGTGTGTTGTCAGGATGAAAATGGTTCTCCTGGGGGATTAGACAGACCCTTGTGTCCAGGGCTGTCATGGTAGGAGTGTGGTGCCCACCCCTTCCTTTGGGCACAGAGCTTCGCTTTGTTTCCAGGCGCCTTTATAAATGCCTTAAGAGTTTCAAAGCAAAACAAATGTCTGGGGACCCCTGACAAGGATTTTAGGAATAGGAAGATAATCCTTGCTACAAATCAAGGTTACCGAGAGAAGCTGTGGCTGCTCCTCGCTGGAAGTGTTGAAGGCCAGGCTGGATGAGGCTTTGAGCAACCTGGTCTAGTGGGAGGTGTCCCTGTTGATGGCAGGGGGTTGGAACTACATGATCTTTAACGTCCCTTCCAACACAAACCACTCTGTGATTCTGTGATGACCAAGTGCCAGATCCTGCACTTGGGTCACCACAACCCCATGCAGCGCTCCAGGCTTGGGGCAGAGTGGCTGGAAAGCTGCCCGGCAGAAAAGGACCTGGGGGTGTTGGTCGCCAGCCGGCTGAATGTGAGCTGGCAGTGTGCCCAGGTCCAGCACATGGGGACTCTGTCAAACATGGGGGAATCTTAATGTAACTCACACAGATGCCACCCCGATAGCCCCTGGCTACCGAATCCTTGTCACAAAAACCCAGTGCACCCAGCTGCCATCTCTCCAGCACCAGGGACACCAAGGCACCCACAGACCACAGCAGACAGGAACAGTCAGGCCTACGGACAGGTAAAGCCAAGGGGCAGTGAGGTGGGAAGGGACTGTGCCATGGAATAGGCAACACCTAAAGCCCAGAGAAGCCTCTGAGGACCGTGAGGAAGCGAGGTCCCCTCTTCACAAGACACCCACAAACCACAGCACACGAGTGCCACAAGATGACATCATCTCATGTCCTTTGGCTGTGTCTGCCAAATGCCCTGACACACAGATTCCGTGCAAACCCTCCCAAACACCGACTGGCACTTGAAAGCTGCCGCCAGGGCCACAGGGACACGGCCTCAAGAGAAGGCCATGAAAAGCAGCGTTGTGGGCAGGAAAACACTCCCCACCTCATTCCTCCATGTCCAGCTGGGGCACGGAACAGCCGCTTGCTGCAAAATGCCGGCATGCGCAAAGGCTGTCCCGCCCCTCGGGGACCAGAATAAAACCGGCCCCGCGCCTCCCTCCCTCACACACTTCTCCTCACGCCTTCTCCTCCGCGCTCAACAAGGTGAGCCTCAACCCCCTGCCCCTCCTGCTCCTGCCCCACCTGGCCCCTCTCTTCCAGCACGCTCTGCCCCAGCCTCACCAGCCCTCACGCCTCCCCACCGCCACGCTCCCCACAGCCCCACACCAGCCCTCCCTAACCCCTCGCCCTCCTGCAACACCGCCCCTCGCACCCCCACGCCCCTCCGCTTGCTCAACACCCTCTCTTCCAGGGCCCCTCCACACCACACACATGGCCTGCTACGACCTCTGCGGCTCCTGCCCACCCGCCCCGCTGGCCAACAGCTGCAACGAGCCCTGTGTCAGGCAGTGCCAGGACTCCACAGTCCTCATCCAGCCTTCCACCGTGCTGGTCACCCTGCCAGGACCCATCCTCAGCTCCTTCCCCCAGAACACCGCCGTCGGATCCTCCTCATCGGCTGCCGTGGGCAGCGCCCTCAGCTCCCAGGGAGTGCCCGTCTCCTCTGGAGCCTTCGGCTACGGCTACGGCTTCGGAGGCCTGGGCTGCTTCGGCGCCAGAAGGGGCTGCTACCCCTGCTAAGGCTCCTGCCACCTCCCCTCACACCAAACACCCACACCCTGACAGCCTCGCCATGGACTGAGGACGCACCTCAACCATGTTCCTGGCCCATGGGCTCTCCATCCACTGCTCCTCCTCTCAAGGCACCAAGCAAGGAAGGAGAGAAGGGGCCAGACCTTGGCTAATTGTCACCCTTCTTGCACCTTCGACCACATCACTTCCACTTGGTGCTCCTGCCTTCCCACTCTTTCATCCTTTCAATAAACATTTCCTGCATCCCAGTCTCAGACGCCTCCTCTTCATTTCTTCTCAGAAGGCTCCTCCAGCTTCACCTTGCACAAAGCCAGGCCTCAAGAGGCCATCAGGGTGGGTGGAAAAGGCCCACAAGAACTCTGCTACAAGAAATGACACCACAATCAGCAACAACACAGACTGGCATATGGGGGGCTTCCACAGTGGGACACAAGACCAGCACTTGATCAAACAAAGGTTTAAACACCACAAAGTTCCCCTGGACTCGCCTCTGATGTGTTATCCTAGTGCCACCATGCACTTGTGTTTCTCTCTTCCCCAGCCCAGCCTTCCCACCAAACACAATCACTGAAACATGTATTTCAACAGGAACCTCTGGAGACAATGTGCTTCCACCAACCTTTCACCAAACAGGGTCACCCAGAGCAGCTTTTCTGCGACCATTCCCACTCAGGTTTTCAGTATTTCCCAGGGCTGAGACTCCACCAATTCTGCCAATCCTGCATCAAACTAACAATTAAAGACTTTGCTGGTCTGTGCCCATTGCGTTCCATCTGTTCTCCCCTGTGCCCATGGACTCTTGTCCTGCTGGTGTGCACTGCTCACAAGAACCAGGCTGTCTTGACTTCACTCCCGGCCATCACAGATTTATACACACTCGTGACTGCTGCCCTGTGCATTATTGTCTCCTGGATGAACAGTCCCAGCTCTCTCAGCCTCTCCTCACAGGAAAGATGCTACAACCCCTTGAGAATCTTGCTGGCCCTGCAGTGGCTTTGATCCACTAAATCCATATCCCTCTACCACTGAGGAGCCTAAAACCACACACAGCACCCCACAAGGATCCTCACCAGTGCTGAGGAGACAGGAAGGGTCACCTCCCTCCACCTGCTGGCAAAGCTGTTCCTAATAGAATCATTGAACCATAAAATGGTTTGAGTTGGAAGGGACCTTAAAGATTATCCAATTCCAACCCCCCTGCCAGCAGCAGGGACACCTTCCACTAGACCAGGTTGCTCAAAGCCTCATCCGGCCTGGCCGAGAACACTTCCAGGGAGGAGCAGCCACAGCTTCTCTGCCCAACCTGGGCCAGTGTCTGACCACCCTCACACCAAACAATTTCTTCCTCACATCTCAGCTCCATCTCCTCTCCCAGTTTCAAGCCATCACCCCTTGTTCTGTCACTTCCTGCCCTTGGCCAAAGTCCCTCCCCAGGCTCTTTGGAGCCCCTTCAGGTACTGGGAGGCCACTGGAAGGTCTCCCCAGAGCCTTCTCTTCTCCAGGCTGAACAGCCCCAACTCTCTCAGCCTGTCCTCACAGCAGAGCTGCTCCAGCCCTGGCATCATTCTCGTGGCCTCCTCTGGGCTGGCTCCAGTAGGACCATGTCCTTCTGCTGTTGGTGGGATTGACCCTCCAGTGTGTCAGTCGCACCGCTCAGCTTGGTGTCATCGGCAAACTTGCTGGGGGTGCACTCAATCCCCCCGTCCATGTCACTAACAAAGATGATGAAGAGCACCGGTCCCAATACTGAACCTTGAGGGACACCACTCGTCACCAGTTTCCACTCAGACTTTGAGCTGTTGACCACAACTCTTTGAGTGCCACCATCCAGCCAGTTCCTTACCCACCGAGTGGTCCATCCATCAAACCCACTTGTTGCCAATTTGGAGATAAGGATGCCATGTGGGACTGTGTCAAACGCCTTGCACAAGTCCAGGTAGATGACATCAGTTGCTTTGGCCTCATCCACCGATGTTGTAACCCCGTCATAAAAGGCCACCAGATGGGTCAGGCATGATTTGCCCTTGGTGAAGCCGTGCTGGTGTCACCAATCACCTTCTCATTCTCCGTGTGCCTCAGCACAGTTTCTAGGAGTATCTGCTCCATGATCTCGCCTGGCACTGAGGTGAGACTGACAGGCCTGGAGTTCCCTGGGTGTTCCTTGTTTCCCTTTTAAAAATGGGGGTGATGTTCCCCTTTTCCAGTCTGTGGGAACTTCACCAGACTGCCAGGACTTCTCAAATATGATGGATAGAGGCTTTGCAACTTCATCTGCCAGTTCCCTTAGGACCCACGGATGCATCCCATCAGGTCCCATGGAATTCCTTGTGGACCTTCAGCTTCCTTAGGTGCTCCCAAACCTGATCTTCTCCTACAGTGGGTGGCTTTTCATTCTCCTGGACCCATCCTTGGATTTCTAGGACTTGGGCAGTGTGGCACGAGTCCTTGCTGGTGAAGACTGAGGGAAAAAAGTCAGTGAGCGCTTCAGCCTTCTCAGTGTCCTGGGTGACCAGATCTCCCATCGCCTCCCGGAGAGGGCCCACACTTTCCCTAGTTTTCCTTTTCTCCCCAACACACCTACAGAAGCTTTTTGTGTTGCCCTTGACATCTCTGGCTAAATTTGATTCTCCAAGGGCCTTGGCTTTCCTAACCTGATCACTGGCCACTCGGGCAATTTCTCTGTATTCCTCCCAGGTTACCTGTCCTTCCTTCCACCCTCTGTAGGCTTCTTTCTTGATCCTAAGTTTGCTCAGGATCTTCCTGTCCATCTATGCAGGCCTCCTGCTGGTTTTGCCTGCCTTCCTCTTTGTGGGATGCATCGTTCCTGGGCTTGGAGGAAGAGACCTTTGAGTATGTTCCAACTGTCTTGCACCCCTCTTCCTTCCAGGAATTCATCCCATGGTACGTGACCAAGCAGATCCCTGAAGAGGTCAAAGTCTGCTCTCCTGAAATCCAGGGTGCTGAGCTTACAGTGCACCTTCCTCACTGCCCTGAGGATCTCGAATTCCACCATTTCATGGTCACTGCAGCCAAGACTGCCCAAGAGCTTCAGGGTCCCCACCAACCCCTCCTTGTTGGTGAGAACAAGGTTCAGCATGGCACCCCTCCTCGTCGGTTCCTCAACCACCTGGAGATGGAAGTTGTCCTCCACACATTCCAGGATCCGCCTGGATTGGTTGTGCCAAGCTCTGTTGCCCCTCCAAAAGATATGGGGGTGGTTGAAGTCCCCCATGAGGACCAAGGCTTGTGAACGTGAGGCTGCTCATATCTGCCTATAGAGAGCCTCATCTGCTCAGTCTCCCTGGTCTGGCAGCCTGTAGCAGACCCCCACTATAATATCCCCTTCCCCCGCCATCCCTTTAATCCTGACCCATAGACTCTCAGTCAGCTCCTCATCTGGCTCCAGGTGGAGCTCCAGACACTCCAGCTGGTTGTTGACATAGAGGGCAACACCCCCTCCTCTTCTCCCCTTCCTGTCCTTCCTGAAGACCTGGATCCTTCCATTCCCACACTCCAGTCATGGGAGCCATCCCACCATGTCTCCGTGATGCCAATCAGGTCGGATCCCTGCAGGCACGCACTCATCTCCAGCTCCTCCTGTTCACTGCCCATGCTGTGTGCATTAGCAGAGAGGCATTTAACACGGGCCCCCAGGGAAGTTGACTCTGACTTGCTGGCTGGAGCAGCTGGAACCCCAGTGAGCTGCTCTTCAGGCATGGACCCCCCAGAGTAACTACCAGCAGTCCCAGTTACATCCCCTTCCCCCTTCCAATCTACTTTAAAGCTCCGTCAAAATGCAATGGAAGGGGCAGCCCCGAGCTCTCAGCACAGAACTCTCAGCAAACCTGCAGAGCCCAGAGCAGCCTTCCAGGGCTGTGAGGAAGTGAGGCCCCTTTGGCACAACACCCCCGCAAACCACAGCACACGATGCCACGGGATGACACCTCACTGACCACACCGCACCTCTCCTGCGCTTTGCTCATGTCTGGTAAATGCTCTGAACATGCCAATTCGGTGAAAATCCTCCCAAACACCGACTGGCACTTGAAAGCTGATGGCAGTCAGCTGGACAGTGATAAAACACAATGAAACAGGAACCACTAATGCCCAGCACACCTCCAAATGCCAGAGCAGCCTGCCAGGACAGTGAGGAAGAAAGATCCCCTCGTGACAAGACACCCACAAACCACAGCACACGAGTGCCACAAGATGACATCATCTCATGTCCTTTGGCTGTGTCTGCCAAATGCCCTGACACACAGATTCCGTGCAAACCCTCCCAAACACCGACTGGCACTTGAAAGCTGCCGCCAGGGCCACAGGGACACGGCCTCAAGAGAAGGCCATGAAAAGCAGCGTTGTGGGCAGGAAAACACTCCCCACCTCATTCCTCCATGTCCAGCTGGGGCACGGAACAGCCGCTTGCTGCAAAATGCCGGCATGCGCAAAGGCTGTCCCGCCCCTCGGGGACCAGAATCAAACCGGCCCCGCGCCTCCCTCCCTCACACACTTCTCCTCACGCCTTCTCCTCCGCGCTCAACAAGGTGAGCCTCAACCCCCTGCCCCTCCTGCTCCTGCCCCACCCGGCCCCTCTCTTCCAGCACGCTCTGCCCCAGCCTCACCAGCCCTCACGCCTCCCCACCGCCACGCTCCCCACAGCCCCACACCAGCCCTCCCTAACCCCTCGCCCTCCTGCAACACCGCCCCTCGCACCCCCACGCCCCTCCGCTTGCTCAACACCCTCTCTTCCAGGGCCCCTCCACACCACACACATGGCCTGCTACGACCTCTGCGGCTCCTGCCCACCCGCCCCGCTGGCCAACAGCTGCAACGAGCCCTGTGTCAGGCAGTGCCAGGACTCCACAGTCACCATCCAGCCTCCCACCGTGCTGGTCACCCTGCCAGGACCCATCCTCAGCTCCTTCCCCCAGAACACCGCCGTCGGATCCTCCTCATCGGCTGCCGTGGGCAGCGCCCTCAGCTCCCAGGGAGTGCCCGTCTCCTCTGGAGCCTTCGGCTACGGCTACGGCTTCGGAGGCCTGGGCTGCTTCGGCGCCAGAAGGGGCTGCTACCCCTGCTAAGGCTCCTGCCACCTCCCCTCACACCAAACACCCACACCTGACAGCCACGCCATGGACTGAGGACGCACCTCAACCATGTTCCTGGCCCACGGGCTCTCCATCCACTGCTCCTCCTCTCCAGGCACCAGGCAAGGAAGCAGGGAAGGGGACCAGCCTGGGCTGCCTGCAAACACGGCCCTTGCACCTCCTCCTCTTCTCTGGCTTCCTTCTTTGAGTCGCCCCTTCTGCTACGGCCACGACTCTCCGCTGCAACCGTCTTCTCACAAGCCAAAGACCACTGGGGACCTCCAGTGTGCAGCTCCCACTGCAGGCCAGGAAGACCTTGGTGCTCTGGCAAGATCTGTCTCACACAAGGGACCTCGGCTGATGCTCGTCCTACTGGCACCTCACACCAGATCCCTTAATCTTGCTGCTCCTGCCTTTTCATTCTTTTTTTCCCTCAATAAAGTCTCTCTGCATCCCAGCCTGAGTCACCTCCTCTTCCTTACTTATTTCAAGGCCTGCGGGCCCATGAAATTATGACAACTACTCGGGCAGCCAGGGAAGCCATTCGCACAACCAGCAGAGTTATTGTCAAGCCATCGCCATGGTCCACTATAAAACAAAATGAGAGTGAGAGCTTTACGCAATTCGTGGATCGCCTCCAGGCAGCGGTCGATTCTTCGACCCTGCCTGCGGAAGCGAAAGGCCCGGTTGTCGCAGATTGCCTGCGTCAGCAGTGGAATTTGGCAACCAAAGAAATCCTACGATCACTGCCAGTGGGGTCAAGTATCGCAGACATGATTAACAGGATAAAACTAATGAAAACTGTGAGTTTTTATCCACAGGACCAAATTATCGGACGCCCTAGTAACCCATACGCCCCAGTGACAAGAGAAGACGGCGAGTTGACAAAACATTCCGTCCGCACCCGAAGGGCTCGTGCTGTCTGAATCCAAACAATGGCAACATAATCCTCGTGGAAGTAGGCGACAATCCCTTTGTGTGCTTTTGATCTTGGAACTTGCCATTGTAAAACAGGTAAAACCAGAGCACCATCCCCATCAGCCATTCAGATGGGTCCTACGAGACCCCACAAACAATGACGGAGTGATAAGGGAGAACACAACATACCGGCCAATAATACCAAATGGGTTTGTTCTGTCATGGGAGTTCCACCTTGTTTGGCGTTGGAAAAATTTGATGCATCCTCAGAATATTGTGTCCAAGTAACTATAGTTCCTACATTTTTTTAGCATTCTGAAAACTTTGCATATGACTCACAAATTATCCCAGAACACCATCTATCAAAACGAGAACCCTTTACAGCTCTGACAATAGCTACTCTAATGATCGTAGGAGGTGCGGGAGTGGGTACAGGAGTAGCATCCTTGGTGCAGCAGAGTAAAGAATTTAGCGCCTTAAGAGTAGCAGTAGATGCAGACCTAGCTAGAAGTGAACGGTCAATAAGTGCATTAGAGCAGTCACTTAGATCGCTGTCTGAAGTAGTGTTGCAGAATCGAAGAGGATCAGACCTGATGTTTTTACAGCAAGGGGGGGTGTGTGCACCACAACAGGAGAAGAATGTTGTGCGTATGCGGATCACACCGGAGTAGAGAGAGACACCACGGCCAAATTGCGAGAAGGATTGGAGAAACGCAAAAGGGAACGAGAGGCACAACAGAATTGGTTTGCATCGTGGTTTGGTCATTCGCCATGGCTGACCACTTTAGTGTCTACCCTGATGGGGCCGATCGCAATGATCGTGATAGCGCTGATCTTTGGACCCTGTGTACTAAACAGGCTCGCATCGTTTGTTAAGAGCCGGCTGGAGAAGGTTAACATCATGCTGATAGAATGCCAACAACTGCTCTAAGAGCGCTTCTGCCCAGAATTTCCTTTTCTATTCCTAGTCATACCTCATTACGCCCAGTTACCCTCTAACTACCTCACTTAGTGTGCCTTATGTTTTTTACCCAAGTCTGTGGTACGTCTTCACAGTGTTTTAAAACATAGATCCAGAACATGCTGCGTTTAATGTGTTTTTCACCTGCAGTTACGCTGTATATATTCTTTAAAATCTTTAATAATGCATAGGGAGGGGGGAAATGTCGGTAGTTAGGGTCTGGCGACCAGAAGATATCACGCTGTACGGAAAGATAAGACCCCTCTCCCGACAGCCAATAGCGTTCAGTCTATGGTGTAAAGCAGACAGAGGTGACGTTGTAAACCCAAGGTATATAACACCCTGTCACGCACTAATAAACGCCATTTGCCGTCCACCACATTGGTGTCTGTGAGCTGATGGCCCGAGCGGCCTGGGGTTGGCCACAGTGCCGTTCCTGAGCCAGGTCGTCACGCCTCCAGAGAGACAACAGAGGCAGGAACCTCTGGAGAGCTCGTGCTTGAACCCACCTGCTCAAGCGGCAACAGCCAGAGCAGGTTGTCCAGGACCTCTTCCACTCAGGTTTTCAGTGTCTCCCAGATACACTTTCAACACCCTCACACTGGAAAAGCCTTTGCCAACTTTGCCCATGGAGTTCCATCTGGTTTGTGCCCTAGAAGGAAGAACCAGGCTCCCTCAGCGTCATTCCCTGTCATCAGATTTAAACACATTTGTGACTGCTGCCCTGTGCAAAACCTTCCACAGAACCTGGAACAACCCTGCTCCTGCTGGCCACACTAGTGCTGACACAAGCCAAGATGCTGGTGGCCTTCATGGCCACCTGGGCACACTGCCAGCTCACATTCAGCCGGCTGGCGACCAACACCCCCAGGTCCTTTTCTGCCGGGCAGCTTTCCAGCCACTCTGCCCCAAGCCTGGAGCGCTGCATGGGGTTGTGGTGACCCAAGTGCAGGAGCCACAACTCAGCCTTGTTGAACCTCACACAGTTGGCCTCACTACATCAACCCAGCCTGTCCAGATCCCTTCGTAGAGTCTTCCCAAACTCAAGCAGATCAACACTCCCACCCTACGTGGTGTCATCTGCAAACTCACTGACAGTGCACTCGATCCCCTCATCCTGATAGTTAATAAAGATATTAAACAGAACTGTGCCCAACACTGAGCCCTGGGGAACACCTCTGGGCACTGCTCACCAGCTGGATTTAACTCCATTCACCACAACTCTTTGGGCCCCAACATGCAGAAAGTTTTTTCCCCAGCAAAGACTGCACCCATCCAAGCCACGAGCAGCCAGTTTCTGCAGGAGAATGCTGTGGGAAGCGATGTCAAAGGCTTTACTAAAGTCCAGGTAGACAACTTCCACAGCCTTTCCCTCATCCACTAAGCAGGTCACCTTGTCATAGAAGCACATCAGGTCAGTCAAGCAGGACCTGCCTTACATAAACCCATGCTGACTGGGCCTGGACTCCTGGTTGTCCTGCACATGCTGAGTGATGGCACTCGAGATGACCGGCTCCATAAGCTTCCCTGGCACTGAGGTCAGTCTGACAGGCCTGTAGGTCTCTGGATTCACCTTCCAGACTTTCTTGGAGATGGGTGTCTGTCACATTTGCTAATCTCCAGTACACTGGGACTAAAGTTCTAGTTGGGATTTTACCCATCTAATTTTCTCCCTGCATAAACCCAAGACATCCTTGTAGTTCACCAGAGCTGTCTGCCCCTTCTGCCAAAGGCCATAAATTCTCATTTTGTTTTTTTCTCTGAGGTACAGGAGAAGCTCTCTGTTCACACACAAGATCTCTGTTCTATCTTCCTCCCACCCAGCACATCACTCAGCCCATGGAGAATCTCTATTGAACATGGGGGAATCTTCATGAACCGCTCACAGGAGCCACCCTTGAAGCCTCCTTGTTACCAAAACCTTGACACGTAGAACCAGTGCAGTCAGCTACAACCTTACAGGCAAGAGGGGCACCAAGACACTCACAGACCTCACCCAATGGGAACAGCCAGGGGTAAAGACAGGCAAAGTGAGATGGCAGTGAGGTGAAGAGGGATAAAACACAATGAAACAGGAACCCCTAACACCCAGCACACCTCCAGCCTGCCAGGATGGTGATGAAGCGAGATCCCCTCGTGACAAGACACCCACAAACCACAGCACACGAGTGCCACAAGATGACATCATCTCATGTCCTTTGGCTGTGTCTGCCAAATGCCCTGACACACAGATTCCGTGAAAACCCTCCCAAACACCCACTGGCACTTGAAAGCTGCCGCCAGGGCCACAGGGACACGGCCTCAAGAGAAGGCCATGAAAAGCAGCGTTGTGGGAAGGAAAACACTCCCCACCTCATTCCTCCATGTCCAGCTGGGGCACGGAACAGCCGCTTGCTGCAAAATGCCGGCATGCGCAAAGGCTGTCCCGCCCCTCGGGGACCAGAATCAAACCGGCCCCGCGCCTCCCTCCCTCACACACTTCTCCTCACGCCTTCTCCTCCGCGCTCAACAAGGTGAGCCTCAACCCCCTGCCCCTCCTGCTCCTGCCCCACCTGGCCCCTCTCTTCCAGCACGCTCTGCCCCAGCCTCACCAGCCCTCACGCCTCCCCACCGCCACGCTCCCCACAGCCCCACACCAGCCCTCCCTAACCCCTCGCCCTCCTGCAACACCGCCCCTTGCACCCCCACGCCCCTCCGCTTGCTCAACACCCTCTCTTCCAGGGCCCCTCCACACCACACACATGGCCTGCTACGACCTCTGCGGCTCCTGCCCACCCGCCCCGCTGGCCAACAGCTGCAACGAGCCCTGTGTCAGGCAGTGCCAGGACTCCACAGTCACCATCCAGCCTTCCACCGTGCTGGTCACCCTGCCAGGACCCATCCTCAGCTCCTTCCCCCAGAACACCGCCGTCGGATCCTCCTCATCGGCTGCCGTGGGCAGCACCCTCAGCTCCCAGGGAGTGCCCGTCTCCTCTGGAGCCTTCGGCTACGGCTACGGCTTCGGAGGCCTGGGCTGCTTCGGCGCCAGAAGGGGCTGCTACCCCTGCTAAGGCTCCTGCCACCTCCCCTCACACCAAACACCCACACCTGACAGCCACGCCATGGACTGAGGACGCACCTTCATTCTAGTCTTGGCACACAACCCCATCAACCAGGGTTCCTCTTCTGAAGGAACCAAAGAGGCAAGAAGAAGGGATGGAGCCTGCCCAGGCAGCCAGGAAACATTCTCCATAGAAGTCCTCCTCTTCTCCCATTTCCTTCTCTGCATCACTCTTTCTGCTGTGTCCACGCTTCCCCACTGCAACCACCTTCTTACAAGCCAAGGACCATGGGCAATCTCTGGTGTGGTGCTACCTGTGTGGGCCAGGTAGGCCTTGGAGCTCTGGCAAAATCTACTGCACGGATCTCTTCTGAGAGTCGTCCTACTTGCATCTCACAGCAGCTCCCATACACTTGGTGTTCCTGCTTTTTCACTTTGGTTTCTGTCAATAAAGTTCTCCTGCATCCAAGCCTGAGACTCCTCCACTTCTTTTCGGATCTCAAAGCACTTCAGCCTCGCCTGGCAAAAACTCACGGCTCCAGAGGTCATCGGGGTGGGTGGAAAGGGGCCACAAGACCTCTCCTACAAAATATCCCAACACAACCAGCAACACCACTGACTGGCACCTGGGAGCTTCCACAATGGGACACAAGACCAGCACTTCCTCTAACAAAAGCATCAACATCACAACGCTCCCTGCACACACCTTTGACAACATCTCCCTGGCATGGCACACACTCCACTAACTCTCTTCAGAGTCTTGGCATCTTCCCCCCTTGCTGAGGTGTCCCAGAGCCACTGCACCCACCACTGGCTGGTCCCATGTCTCCATCCCCCCTTGCTCCCAGGACCCTGGACACCCAATGCCAGGTACCCAAGTCACCACCCACCTTCCCTGACTCAAGTGTGGCTCCCTGACGCACTGCCCACCTGGCTGCACGGTCCCCATTCCTCCTCCATGGGAGTCCCCAGGCCATGGACTCACCTTGCTATGGGGTCCCCAACTCATCCCTTGGCACAGATCCTCAGGCCACCAGCCCCTCTTCACTGCAGGGTCTCACACTCACCCATGCAGGAGGACTCCAGAACAACAACCTCCCTGCTGCAGGGTCACTGGAACAACTGTGCAGGGGACCCCGAGCCACCAGCCCTCTGCTCTCAGGTCACACACAAAGCCCCTGGGTGAGGTCACCATCCTCCTCACTGGGGGGTCCCTGAGGCACAGCATGGGGCACTGGGGACCACGTACAGGAACAAGCCTGTGACCCTGCTCTGCTCTGGAGATGAGTCTCTGTGCTGGGTTGACCTTGGCTGGACACCAAGTGCCCACCAAGCTGCTCTATCACTCCCGCTCCTCAACTGGACACTGGAGAGACGTTATGACAAGTTTCCAAGGTAAAGAAAGGGAGATCACTTACAAATTTCATCACACAACTTAGGGAAATTAATTTAATTGATTAAAAATCAATGTCACAGAACAATCCTGAGAAATAAAAACAAATCCCAAAACACCTTCCCCAAACCCCTCCCTTCTATCTTGGAGTGAGTAACCCAACACTGAACCCAGCACTCGAGGGGCCGCCTCACCAGTGCCCAGTACACAAGGACAATCACTGCCCTGCTCCTGCTAGCCACACTAGTGCTGACACAAGCCAAGATGCTGGTGGCCTTCATGGCCACCTGGGCACACTGCCAGCTCACATTCAGCCGGCTGGCGACCAACACCCCCAGGTCCTTTTCTGCCGGGCAGCTTTCCAGCCACTCTGCCCCAAGCCTGGAGCGCTGCATGGGGTTGTGGTGACCCAAGTGCAGGAGCCACAACTCAGCCTTGTTGAACCTCACACAGTTGGCCTCACTACATCAACCCAGCCTGTCCTCAAGCTCAATATGCTGGGTAATCACACAACTAGTGGTATGTGTTGGATTCATGTGAGTGGGGGGATCGTTGTTTGTAGTGGGGGAAGAGGTCACCTTGTGATAAGCTTTGAGAGCTCCCTTGGCTCCAAGGTGTAGCCCCCAGCCCAGCCTGAGCCAATGAGCAACAGAGAAACGCCTCTGTGAATCCATATTTGTGAGGGGAAGGACTCTCTTGAAAAGAGGAAGGTGGGCTGAACCAGGAAGAGAAGCCATTGACCTGAACAAAAGACCATCGGCCTGAACACAGAGAGAGCTTCATTGCCAGGAGGAAGGAGGAGGAGGGGGAGGACAGAACCTCAGACACCCAGTTTAACCTCACAGAGTAGGAGAAGGCAAAGGAGGTCTCTGCAGCCCATGGGGGTTCAACAGCGGAGCAGATGCCCACGTGTAGGCCATGGAGGACTCCACGCTGGAGCAGAAGAGCTGAGCCTGAGGGTAAGCGCGACTGAACTGAGACCCCAGAGACGCTCAATGCCAGAGCGGGTGTGGACCCCCAGAGCAGCGGGGTGAGTCTGCAGCCTGTGGATGTCCCCACACTGGAGTTGGGAGCTGAGCCCAAAGAGGACTGTGACTCCATGGGAATATTGCTCTGGAACATCTTGTTCCTGGACTTTCATGCCTGCAAGAGCGGCATTGGAAAACTGGCTGAACCCCCATTCCCTGCTCCCTGTGCTGCTGGGGGGGGAAGGAAGAGAAATGGGGAGCAAAGTGATTTGAGCCCAAGAAGAAGGGAGGGGTGGGGGGAAGGTGGTGCAAGATGTGGTTGTTATGTCTCACTGCGTTACTCAGATGAACAGCAACGAATTAAAATGACTTTTCTTCCCCAAGCTGACTCTGTTTTGCCCGTGACCATCACTGGTCAGTGACTGGTCCCTGTCCTCATCCTAATCCATGCCCCTTGGTTGTGATTCCCTTCCCATCTCACTGGGTGGGGGAGTGTGTGCAGGACAGCACGGTCCTCCTGTGGTTAAACCACCACAGACCTCCTGGTCGCAACACACCCGCAAACCACAGCACACGATGCCACGGGATGACACCTCACTGACCACACCGCCCCTCTCCTGCGCTTTGGCCGCGTCTGCTGCTCGCCCTGACACGGCCATCGACACCAAGAATGTGGCCTCCAATTTTCTCCCTTGAAAGCTGCCGCCAGGGCCACAGGGACACGGCCTCAAGAG
Organism: Caprimulgus europaeus; assembly: GCA_907165065.1. Next base: position 1,168,689 of record OU015525.1, on the reverse strand, counting down.
AAGGCCATGAAAAGCAGCGTTGTGGGCAGGAAAACACTCCCCACCTCATTCCTCCATGTCCAGCTGGGGCACGGAACAGCCGCTTGCTGCCAAATGCCGGCATGCGCAAAGGCTGTCCCGCCCCTCGGGGACCAGAATCAAACCGGCCCCGCGCCTCCCTCCCTCACACACTTCTCCTCACGCCTTCTCCTCCGCGCTCAACAAGGTGAGCCTCAACCCCCTGCCCCTCCTGCTCCTGCCCCACCTGGCCCCTCTCTTCCAGCACGCTCTGCCCCAGCCTCACCAGCCCTCACGCCTCCCCACCGCCACGCTCCCCACAGCCCCACACCAGCCCTCCCTAACCCCTCGCCCTCCTGCAACACCGCCCCTCGCACCCCCACGCCCCTCCGCTTGCTCAACACCCTCTCTTCCAGGGCCCCTCCACACCACACACATGGCCTGCTACGACCTCTGCGGCTCCTGCCGTCCTGCCCCGCTGGCCAACAGCTGCAACGAGCCCTGTGTCAGGCAGTGCCAGGACTCCACAGTCCTCATCCAGCCTTCCACCGTGCTGGTCACCCTGCCAGGACCCATCCTCAGCTCCTTCCCCCAGAACACCGCCGTCGGATCCTCCTCATCGGCTGCCGTGGGCAGCGCCCTCAGCTCCCAGGGAGTGCCCATCTCCTCTGGAGCCTTCGGCTACGGCTACGGCTTCGGAGGCCTGGGCTGCTTCGGCGCCAGAAGGGGCTGCTACCCCTGCTAAGGCTCCTGCCACCTCCCCTCACACCAAACACCCACACCTGACAGCCACGCCATGGACTGAGGACGCACCTTCATTCTAATGCTGGCACACAACCTCATCATCCAGAGTTCTTCTTCTGATGGCACAAAACTATCAAGAAGCAGGGAACAGGGCAGCCCAGGCATCCTTGAAACATTCTCCATAGAATCCTCTTCCCATTTCCTGCTCTGCATCGCTCCTTCTTCGATGGCCACTACTCTGCGCTGCTACCACCTTCTCACAAGCCAAGGACCACGGGTGACTTCTGGTGTGCTGCTCCCACTGCAGGCCAGGCAGACCTTGGGGATCTGGGAAGATCTACTGCACAGACCTCGGCTGATGCTCATCCTACTTGCACCTCACGTCAGCTCTCTTCCACTTGGTGCTTCTGCTATTTCACTTCATTTTTCTCTCAATAAAGTTCTCCTGCATCCCAGCCTGAGACGTCTCCACTTCCTTTTTTCTCCCAACCTTCTTTCAGCCTCACCCAGCAGAAAACCAGGGCTCAAGAGGCCATCAGGGTGTGTGGAAAAAGGCCACAACACGTCTCCTATAAAATATGACAACACAAGCAACAACAACACAGACTGGCACCTGAGGGTGCACAAGATCATCACTTGGTCAAACAAAGACTTCAACACCACAACGATCCCCTGTGCACAACTCTGACCACAGCTCCCAGTGCCTGCTTATGGTTCACTGACTCTCTTCCCCAGCATGGCTCTCCAGCCCTCCCACCAAACAGAATCACTGAACCACGTAGTGTGGCAGGAACCTCTGGAGAGCTCGTGCTTCTACCCACCTGCTCAAGCAGGGACAGCCAGAGCAGGTTGTCCAGGACCATGGCCAGTCAGGTTTTCAGTATCTCCCAGGATGGAGATTCCACCACCTCCTCCACTCTTTCACCACCCTCACAATGAAAAAGGCTTTGCTGCCTTTGCACATGGAGTTCCATCTGATTTCAGTTGTGTTAGAATTGTTAGGTTTGAACTAGGCAATCACAGAAACCTCACCAAGAAGAGACTGCAAAGTCCCAGGTCTGTTCTAATCATTAACACTGATTAAACATTAAACATTATCAGTAACAATTAATGCTGGAGTTAAGAACAATGTATCTTCATCAGAGAATTTCAGAAATCAACATTTATTCCCTTAATGTTCCTAGAAGCAATAAGACTCTTTGTTTTACTGACCACTGGGATGTGACAAGAGAAGGTGTTGAGCCAACTCCTTGGGACAAGGGAGACAGAAGTGCTGGAAACAGGCCCAGGAAAGAACTGAGGATGCACAAAGGAAAAGTACAACCAAAGGACACGGTGACAACGACCACCAGAAGACCGTGACGACCACCAGAGAGAGAGAGAGCGCATGCCAAAGGGACATTGACATAAATTAATAAGTTCCTGGATATGTAATGAATATGTTAATGACTTCTTGGAAAAGTAATGAATATGCATATTTTGATTGTATAAAGCTTTCCTGGAGAGACGAGTCAGTACCCAGGAGAGGTGGAGCGATCCCCTGTGCATCCAGTGTTGCAGTACAGAAGTGCTGCTGCTTACGGCTACACTGGTGTTCAGGAGTTTATTCCCCATTTTGGTGACATTGGCAAAGTCTTCCATGAGGGTTTTCTCCTTCTCCTTGACCAGAAATGAGGACATGCTCATGCCCACCAACCTCTACTTCTTTACCCAGATGCTTTCCCTTGATCTTCTATACATGAGAGCGAGCAGCTCTCTTCCAGCCTTGAGGAACTGCTCCCAGGCACCAGGATCTTTCCAAGCCCATCCAGAGGCGCCTCCCAAGGACATCAGCCAGCTCCCTCAGCATTCCTGGCTGCAGCCCGTCAGGCCCCATGGACCTGGGAACATCCAGTGGCTCAGCACTCCTGATGAGCGCCTTTCATCTTCCTCAGCCACCAGAACAGCTCGCCTGCAAAACAGCCTGCGCAGCCCTCCCCGGGGCTGAGCTGGGGCAGGCCTTGCCATTCAGCAACCCCCCGGCACGCAGCCACCAGCACCAGGGCCTGGGCTCTGCAGCCCCGTGCAGCGTGCTCGCCTCCAACGCCCTCGCCCAGCTCCAAAGCCTCTGGCTGCCTCTCAGCCACTGTGCACACAAGAGGCCTCAGCCCTCGGCACTCACCCCAAGGAAACACCCCAAAGGCCCTGGCTCACCACCTCCTCTGCCTGATGCTCCCCCTCTGCCTCTCGCCACACTCAAAGGCCTCTCCACAAACTCCCCTGCCCTTGCAGGGTGCCCCACACACAATCACAGAGTCACTGCGCTTGGAAAAGACTTGGAACAGGATCGACTCCAGGCGTTAACCTCACGCCACCAAATCCACCACTAAACCATGTCCCCAGGGGCCATGTCTCCACCTCTTTTAAATACCTCCCGCCATGGTGACTCAACCACTTCCCTGGGAAGCCTCTTCCAATGATTAATAACCCTTTGGTGATTGAATTTTCCCTCATGTCCAACCCAAACCTCCCCTGGTGCAACTCGAGGCTGTTTGCTCTTGTTCCTGCAGAGAACGGACCGACAGCCACGTCACTGGAACTGGATTGCAGGCAGCTGTAGAGAGCGCTCTCTTCTCCCCTCAGTCGCCTTCTGCAAACTAAACACCCCCAGTTCCCTCAACCACTCCTCCTAAGCCTTGTTCTCCACACCTTGCAAAAGCTCTGCCAGTCTTCCTTGGACGCAGCAGGCCCCAATCCCAGCACTGTGTCCTGCCAGAGCCCAGGCTGCAAACGTGCCGGCCCCAGCCAAGGGCAGCGCTACGGAGGGGCCAGCACAGGCCTTTGGGGAGCATGGCAGGGCGTCCCACAGCACAGGGCTTGCCAGCTCTGAAGCAGGGCTGCCAGGACAACGGCCGGCTCTGCCAAACAGCCCTGCTCTGCCTGCTGCCACTGCCGCCCCCAGGGACGCCAACAAGGGGGCACCAGCCCAAACAGGCAGCCTCCTTTCTCCCACCTCCAACCTCACAAGCAACAGGGGCACCAAGACCCCCACACACCACACCCACCGGCAACGGCCAGGCCTAAAGACAGGCTGAACGAGCTGGGATCAAGGCAGGGAGGGACCCAACGCCATGGAAGGGGCAGCGCCTCACGTCCAGCACAACTCCAAAGCCCAGAGCAGCCTTCCAGGGCTCTGGGGAAATGGGGCCCCTTCCTCACAACACACCCACAAACCACAGCACATGATGCCATGGGATGATCTCACTGAGTTCCCAGGCCATGGACTCACCTTGCTACGGGGTCCCCAACTCATCCCTTGGCACAGATCCCCAGGCCACCAGCCCCTCTTCACTGCAGGGTCCCACACTCACCCATGCAGGGGGGCTCCAGAACAACAACCTCCCTGCTGCAGGGTCACTGGAACAACTGTGCAGGGGACCCCAAGCCACCAGCCCTCTGCTCTCAGGTCACACACAAAGCCCCTGGGTGAGGTCACCATCCTCCTCACTGGGGGGTCCCTGAGGCACAGCATGGGGCACTGGGGACCACGTGCAGGAACAAGCCTGTGACCCTGCTCTGCTGTGGAGATGGGGCTCTGTGGTGAGTTGACCATGGCTGGACACCAAGTGCCCACCAAGCTGCTCTATCACTCCCGCTCCTCAACAAGAGAAGGGAGAGAAATTATGATAAATGATTCTTCAGTTGAGACAAGGACAGGGATATCACTCACCAGCTGCCATCACAGGCAAAACAGACTTGACTTAAAGAGATTAATTTAATTGATTACAAATCAATGCCAGATTAGAATACAGAGAAATAAAAACAAATCCCCAAACACCTTCCCCAAACCCCTCCCTTCTTTCTTGGAGTGAGTAACCCAACACTGAACCCAGCACTCGAGGGGCCGCCTCACCAGTGCCCAGTACACGAGGACGATCACTGCCCTGCTCCTGCTGGCCACACTAGTGCTGACACAAGCCAAGATGCTGGTGGCCTTCATGGCCACCTGGGCACACTGCCAGCTCACATTCAGCCGGCTGGTGACCAACACCCCCAGGTCCTTTTCTGCCGGGCAGCTTTCCAGCCACTCTGCCCCAAGCCTGGAGCGCTGCATGGGGTTGTGGTGACCCAAGTGAAGGAGCCAACACTCAGCTGCTGAACCTCACACAGGTGGCCTTGGACCATTGATGCAGCCTGTCCAGCTCCCTCTGTAGAGTCTTCCCACCCTCCAGCAGATCAACACCCCCACCCAACTAGGGGTCACCTGCAAACTCACTGAGGGTGCACTCCATCCCCTTGTGTGGGAACTGTGCTGAACAGGTGGGAGATAAATTGAGACTGATCAAGGTTAACAAGCTCCACAGGACAGGAGATGCTGAATGTGTGAGAAGGTCGGGCTGGAAGGCCACCTGAGGGAGTGTGTGTACTGAGATGCGGCTGAAAACTGCCACAAGTGTGGCTGTGCCAAGAAGTATCCTGCTTTACGTCATGTGTAGCTTGACTGCTTTGAGAACACAGATGAATAAATGTAACAGTGAGAGGAGAATGAGAGAGAGGGAAAACAGAAACTCTTGCTGGCAAAGATGCCCAGGGACAAGGGAATTGTGGATTCTCACTGATAATGAAGCAGCAGCTTGCTTTACTCAGAAAAAGGCTTGGAGTCCTTTTTCCTTCCCATTTTCATTCGCTGCACCCTTCTCCAGATCAGTGATGAAGATCATAAACAGAGCTGGTGCCAATACTGAGCCCTGGGGAAGACCTCTTGGGACCGGCCCACAAGTCTCCGGGCCCAGCCAATTGGGCAGATTTTTACCCAGCAAAGACTGCACCATCCAAGCCATGAGCAGCCAGTTTCTGCAGGAGAATGCTGTGGGAAATGGTGTCAAAGGCTTCACTGAAGTCCATGTACACCACATCCACAGCCTTTCCCTCATCCACAAAGTGGGTCACCTTGTCATAGAAGCTGATCAGGTCAGTCAAGCAGGACCTGCATTTAATAAACCCAGGCTGACTGGGCCTGGACTCCTGGTTGTCCTGCACATGCTGTGTGATGGCTCTCAACCTGATCTGCTGTGTCACCTTCCCTGGCACAAAGGTCAGACAAACAGGTCTGTAATTCCCTGGATTTTTCTTCCAGCCCTTCTTGTAGGTTGGCGTCACATTTGCTGACCTCCAGTCCACTGAGACCTCCCCGGTGAGCCAGCACTGCTGATCAGTGATGGCAAGTGCCTTGGTGAGCACTTCCATCGGCTCCCTCAGTACCTTTGGGGGGATCCCATCTGGCCCCATAGACCTGTGACTGTCTCAGTGGTGTAGCAGGTCACTAATCATTTCCCCTTGGATCATGGGGGATTCGCTCTGCTCCCAAGACCTGTCTAACAGCTAAAAATGCCGCCTACTCACAGAACAAGTACTCTTACTGTTAACGACTGAGGCAAAAAGACATCAAATACCTCAGGCTTTTCCTCCTCCTCTGTCAAAATATTTCCCTCCACATCCAATAACAGATGGAGATTCTCCTTACCCCTCCTTGTGCTGCTAAGGTAGGGATACAAACATTTTCTCTTCCCTCTTTTATGGATCCATATTAAGTTCTAGTTGGACTTTGCCCCACTGGCCATCCCTGGGATCCACCAAAGTTATCTCCCCTTTCTCCAATGGTCAAAAGCTCTCTTCTCTTTCCTGAGACCCAGCCAAAGCCCTCTACTCACACAGCTCAGTCTTCTTCCCACCAACTCCTCTTCTGGCACATGGAGACTCTCTATGGAACATGGGGGAATATTCATGAACCTGACACAGAAGCCACCCGTACACCCCCTCGCTACAAAACCTTCCCTCACAAACCCAATGCACCCAGCTACACCCTGACAAGCAAGAGGGGCACCAAGACACTCACAGAAAACAAGCAACAAGGACATCCAGGACTCAAGACAGGCTCAGCAAGATGGCAGAGAGGTGGAATAAGATCAAAGGCAATGGAAGGGGCAGCCCCGAGCTCTCAGCACAGAACTCTCAGCAAACCTGCAGAGCCCAGAGCAGCCTTCCAGGGCTGTGAGGAAGTGAGGCCCCTTTGGCACAACACCCCCGCAAACCACAGCACACGATGCCGCGGATGACACCTCACTGACCACACCGCACCTCTCCTGCGCTTTGCTCATCTCTGGTAAATGCTCTGAACATGCCAATTCGGTGAAAATCCTCCCAAACACCGACTGGCACTTGAAAGCTGATGGCAGTCAGCTGGACAGCGATAAAACACAATGAAACAGGAACCACTAATGCCCAGCACACCTCCAAATGCCAGAGCAGCCTGCCAGGACAGTGAGGAAGCGAGATCCTCTCATGACAAGACACCCACAACCCACAGCACACGAGTGCCACAAGGTGACATCATCTCATGTCCTTTGGCTGAGTCTGCCAAATGCCCTGACACACAGATTCCGTGCAAACCCTCCCAAACACCCACTGGCACTTGAAAGCTGCCGCCAGGGCCACAGGGACACGTCCTCAAGAGAAGGCCATGAAAAGCAGCGTTGTGGGCAGGAAAACACTCCCCACCTCATTCCTCCATGTCCAGCTGGGGCACGGAACAGCCGCTTGCTGCAAAATGCCGGCATGCGCAAAGGCTGTCCCGCCCCTCGGGGACCAGAATAAAACCGGCCCCGCGCCTCCCTCCCTCACACACTTCTCCTCACGCCTTCTCCTCCGCGCTCAACAAGGTGAGCCTCAACCCCCTGCCCCTCCTGCTCCTGCCCCACCTGGCCCCTCTCTTCCTGCACGCTCTGCCCCAGCCTCACCAGCCCTCACGCCTCCCCACCGCCACGCTCCCCACAGCCCCACACCAGCCCTCCCTAACCCCTCGCCCTCCTGCAACACCGCCCCTCGCACCCCCACGCCCCTCCGCTTGCTCAACACCCTCTCTTCCAGGGCCCCTCCACACCACACACATGGCCTGCTACGACCTCTGCGGCTCCTGCCCACCCGCCCCGCTGGCCAACAGCTGCAACGAGCCCTGTGTCAGGCAGTGCCAGGACTCCACAGTCACCATCCAGCCTCCCACCGTGCTGGTCACCCTGCCAGGACCCATCCTCAGCTCCTTCCCCCAGAACACCGCCGTCGGATCCTCCTCATCGGCTGCCGTGGGCAGCGCCCTCAGCTCCCAGGGAGTGCCCGTCTCCTCTGGAGCCTTCGGCTACGGCTACGGCTTCGGAGGCCTGGGCTGCTTCGGCGCCAGAAGGGGCTGCTACCCCTGCTAAGGCTCCTGCCACCTCCCCTCACACCAAACACCCACACCTGACAGCCACGCCATGGACTGAGGACGCACCTCAACCATGTTCCTGGCCCACGGGCTCTCCATCCACTGCTCCTCCTCTCAAGGCACCAGGCAAGGAAGGAGAGAAGGGGCCAGACCTTGGCTAATTGTCACCCTTCTTACACCTTCGACCACATCACTTCCACTTGGTGCTCCTGCCTTCCCACTCTTTCATCCTTTCAATAAAGATTTCCTGCATCCCAGCCTCAGACACCTCCTATTAATTTCTTCTCAGAAGGCTCTTCCAGCTTCACCTTGCACAAAGCCAGGCCTCAAGAGGCCCTCAGGGTGGGTGGAAAAGGGCCACAAGAATTTTGCCACAAAGGTCACACACAAAGCCCCTGGGTGAGGTCACCATCCTCCTCACTGTGGGGTCCCTGAGGCACAGCATGGGGCACTGGGGACCACATGCAGGAACAAGCCTGTGATCCTGCTCTGCTGTGGAGATGGGGCTCTGTGCTGGGTTGACCTTGGCAGGACACCAAGTGCCCACCAAGCTGCTCTATCACTCCCCCTCCAACACAGTTGGCTTCAGCCCATCGATCCAGCCTGTCCAGCTCCCTCTGTAGAGCCTTCTCACCTTCCAGCAGATCAACTCTCAACCCCACTCAACTTAGGGTCATCTGCAAACTGACTGAGGGTGCACCTGATCCCCTCATCCAGATCACTGATAAAGATGTGAAGCAGAGCTGGCCCCAATACTGAGCCATGGGGAACAAGTCTTGGGACCGGCTTTGCTAATGTCCAGGTACACCACACCCACAGCCTTTCCCTCAAGCACTAAGCAGGTCACCTTGTCACAGAAGCACATCAGGTCAGTCAAGCAGGTCCTGCCTTTCACACACCCATGCTCACTGTGCCTGGTCACCTGGTTGTCCTGGATGTGCCACGCAAAGGCACTCGAGGTGACCTGCTCCATAAGCTTCCCTGGCACTGAGCTCAGTCTCACAGGCCTCTAAATTCCTGGATCCACCTTCCAGACTTTCTTGCAGATGGGTGTCACATTTGCTGATCTCCAGTGCAATGGGACTAAAGTTCTAGTTGGGCTTCTACACATCTAATTTTCTCCCTGCATAAACCCAAGACGTCCTTGTAGTTCTCCTGAGCTGCCTGTGCCTTCTCCCAAAGGTCTATTTGGTTTCTGTGGCAAGGCTTTGATATCAGGAGGGGGTTGTGCACAGGGGTTGCTTCTGTGAGAAGCTGCCAGAAGCTTCCCCCATGTCCCACACAGTCAATGCCAGCTGGCTCCGAGATGGAGCTGCCACTGGCCAAGGCTGAGCCCATCAGTAACGCCTCTGTGATAGCAGAATTGGGAAAAAAAGGGGAAGAAGAAAAAAAAAAAGCTGCACAGTTTGCAGCTCGAGAGAGAGGAGTGAGAAGATGTGAGAGAAACAACTCTGCAGACACCAAGGTCAGTGCAGGAGGGGCAGGAGGTGCTCCCGGCACCAGAGCAGAGACCTACCTGCAAGTTGTGGTGAAGCCCAAGGTGAGGCAGGCTGTCCCCCTGCAGCCCATGGAGGTCCATGGTGGAGCAAATGACCACCTGGAGCTCGTGGAGGACCCCACGCCGGAGCAGGTGGATGCCCGAAGGAGGCTGTGACCCCGCAGGAAGCCCACGCTACAGCAGGTTCCTGTCAGGACCTGTGGCCTTGTCTAGAGAGGAGCCCACGCCGGAGCAGGTTTGCTGGCAGGACTTGTAACCCCGTGGGGGACCTGCGCTGGAGCAGTCCCTTCCTGAAGGACTGCACCCCATGGAATGGACCCAGGCTGGAGCAGCTGTCAGTCATGGGAAGGACTCACGTTGGAGAAGCTGGTGGAGGACTGTCTCCCGTGAGAGGGACCCCACGCTGGTGCAGGGGAAGGAGTCCTCCCCCTGAGGAGGAGGGAGCGGCAGAAACAATGTGTGATGAACTGACCCCAACCCCATTCCCTGTCCCTCTCTACTGCTGGGGGAAACGAGATGGAAATCAGGTCAGAAGTGAAGCCTGGGAAGCAGGGAGCGCTGGGGGGAGGTGTTTTAAGATTTGGTTTTATTTCTCTTTATCCTCTTGTCTGGTTGGTATATAAATTAAAAGCCATTTTTTTTCCCCAAAGTCAAGTCTGTTTTGCCCGTGCCAGTAACTGGGGAGCGATCTCTCTCTGTCCCTATCTCCACCTACGAGCCTTTCGTTGTATTTTCCTCTTCCCTGTCCAGTTGAGAGGAGGAGTGACAGAGTGGGCTTTGGTGGGCATCTGGCATCCAGCCACGGTCAACCCACCACAAGGTCATAAATTCTCATTTCTTTCCCTGAGACCCAGCAGAAGCTCTCTGTTCACACAGGTCTGTCTTCCTCCCGGCCAGCACAACTTTCAGCACATGGAGACTCTACTGAACATGGGGGAATCTTCATGAACCTCTCACAGAAGCCACCCCTGCAGCCCCATCGTTAACAAAACCTTGGCATGAAGACCCAATGGAGCCAGCTGCAACCTGACAAGCAGGAGGGGCTCCAAGACACTCAGAGACCACACCCAATGGGAACAGCCAGGCCTAAAGACAGGTGAAGCGAGATGGCAGTGAGGTGACGAGCGATAAAACACAATGAAACGGGCACCTGTGACACCCAGCACATCCCCAAATGCCAGAGCAGCCTTTCAGGTCTGTCAGGAAGTGAGGTCTCCTCGTCACAAGACACCCAGTCCTCATTCCCTCCCATCTGCCATTTAGACACAGTGATGACATCTCCCCTGTGTGGCCTTGCCTCCTGCCTGAAAATCCCCCCAGCTCTCTCACTTTCTCTTCAGAAGAAGGATGCTCCAGTCCCTTCAGTGTCTTGGCAGCCTTCACTCCACTCGCTCCTCTAACTCCATGTCCTTCTTCCACTGGGGAGCCCTTAACTGCAAACAGGGCTCCACACAGAGCCTCCCCAGGGCTGAAGAGAGACCAAGATCATCTCCTCCCACCTCCTTGCAACGCTCTTCCCAACACCGCCCTGGAGCCCCTTGCTGTCTTTTGCCACGAGGCTGCATTGCTGCCTCGTCATCAGCTTGTTCTCCAGCAGCACCACAAAGCCAGAGAAAGAGAATTACTTAGGCTGGAAGGGACCTTTGAGTTCATCAAGTCCAACTGTAAACCAAAACTTCCCAGTCCACCTCTAAACTTCCCAGTCCACCTCTAAACTTCCCAGTCCACCTCTAAACCTTGTGACTAAGTCTCACATCTACACATCTCCCCTTTTGGGGAACAAACTTCTCCTGATATCCCGTCTAAACCTCCCATGGCACAACCTGAGGTTGTTCCTTCTTGTCCTGTTGCTTGTTCATGGAATCATAAAATAGTATGGGTTTGGAGGGACCTTAAAGATCATCCCTCACCCACTAAGCGGGTCACCTCGTCATAGGAGGAGATCAGCTCAGTCAAGCAGGACCTGTCCTTCATCAACCCGTGCTGACTGGGCTGGGACTCCTGGTTCTCCTGCACGTGCTGTGTGGTGGCACTCAAGATGACCTGCTCCATGGCCTCTCCTGGCACTGAAACCAGACTGACAGGCCTGTCAATCCCTGGATCCTCCTTATGGCCCTTCCTGTAGATGGGCAGCACATTTGCTGACCCTGTCTTCCAGCTCAAGGGGCTGGGTACCCACAGAACAAGGGGTCTCTGCTATTAAGAACTGAGCTAAAAAAGGCAGTAAGAACCTCAGGCTTTTGCTCATCCTTTGTCACTGGGTTTGCTCACACATCCAATAAAGGATGGAGGAGATTCTCCTTGGCCCTCCTTTTGCTGCTAATGCATCTACAGAAACATTTCTTCTTGTCTTACTGAATTAGCCAGATTAAGTTCTAGCTGGGCTTTGGTCCTTCTAAATTTCTCCCTGCATAACCTCAAAATATCCTTGCAAATCTCCTGGGTTCTCTGCCCCTTCTCTAAATGTCAGAAACTCTCTTCCTTTTTCCTGACATCCAGCCAAAGCCCTCTACTCACACAGCTCAGTCTTCTTCCCCACCAGCTTCTCTTTCAGCACATGACGACTCTCTATCAAACATGGACCAATCTTCAAGAATCTCTCACAGAAGCCACCCAGACACCCCTCACTGCCAAAACCTTGCCTCGTAAACCCAATGCACCCAGATACAACCTTAGAAGTAAGAGAAGCACAAAGAGGAGCACAAAGGCCCCTCTCTTCCAGCACGCTCTGCCCCAGCCTCACCAGCCCTCACACCTCCCCACCGCCACGCTCCCCACAGCCCCACACCAGGCCATTACATGTTGTCTCTGCCACTCCTTCCTCCTCACACTCCTCTCCTACTCCAGCATGGGCTCCCACCCACGGCAGACAGTCCTCCACAAACTTCTCCCAGGTGGGGCCTTCCCATGGGGTACAGTCCTTCAGGAACACACTGCTCCAGTGTAGGTGCCCCACGGGGTCACAAGTCCTGCCAGAAGACCTGCTCCAGGGTGGGCTCCTCTCCACAGGGTCTAAGGTCTTGCCAGGAGCCTGCTCCACCATGGGCTGCCCACAAGGTCTCAGACTCCTTCAGGAGCAGCTACCTGCTCAGGCATGGGGCCATCATGGGCTGCAGCTGGATATCTGCTCCACCATTAACCTTCATGGACTGCAGGGGGACAGCCTGCCTCACCATGGTCTTCACCATGGGCTGCTGGGGAATCTCTGCTACAGAGCCTGGAGAACCTCCTGCTCCTCCTTCTTCATTCAACTTGATGTCTAAAGAGTTTTTCTCTCAAATATGCTCCCTCCTCTCTCCCAGTTAAAAATGTCCAGTAGTTTTTTCCTTTCTCAAATATTTTATCACAGAGGTGCCACCACCACTCTTGATTGGCTCATCTGTGGCCAGCACCAGGCCTGTCTTGGACCCAGCTGGCACTGTCTCATGGAATCACCCAACAAGAGAATTGGTCAGCTTGGAAAAGACCTTGAAGATCATCAACTCCAACTGTTAACCTACCACTGCCACCCACCACTAAACCATGTCCCTAAGCAGCACATCTACACATCTTTTAAATCCTCCAGGGATGGTGGCTCCACCACTTCTCTGAGCAGCCTCTTCCAATGCTTCATAACCCTTTGGATGATGAAAATATCCAACACAAACCTCCCCTGGCACAACCTGAGGCCGTTTCTCTTGTGCTGTCACTTGTTACCAGGGAGGAGAGACTGACGCCCACCTCACTGAAACCTCTTTTCTGGTAGCTGTAGGGAGTTCTCCCCTCTGACTTCTTTTTCTGCAAACTAAACCCCCCAGTTCCCTCAAACAACCCTCCTAAGCCTTCTTCTCTACATCCTTCACCACCTTTGGTGATTTTCTTTGACCACATCACATCAGAGCCCAAGCCCTGTGTCATGCCACAGCCCAGGCTGCAAACGTGCCAAGCTCAGCTGCAGAGAACGCTGGATGAGCTCAGTGCTGACACCACATCTCCTGCGCTTCGGCCACGTCTGACAAATGCCCGGGCACGGCTTCAGTGCAAACCCTCCCAAACACCGACTGGCACTTGAAAGCTGCCGCCAGGGCCACAGGGACACGGCCTCAAGAGAAGGCCATGAAAAGCAGCGTTGTGGGAAGGAAAACACTCCCCACCTCATTCCTCCATGTCCAGCTGGGGCACGGAACAGCCGCTTGCTGCAAAATGCCGGCATGCGCAAAGGCTGTCCCGCCCCTCGGGGACCAGAATCAAACCGGCCCCGCGCCTCCCTCCCTCACACACTTCTCCTCACGCCTTCTCCTCCGCGCTCAACAAGGTGAGCCTCAACCCCCTGCCCCTCCTGCTCCTGCCCCACCTGGCCCCTCTCTTCCAGCACGCTCTGCCCCAGCCTCACCAGCCCTCACGCCTCCCCACCGCCACGCTCCCCACAGCCCCACACCAGCCCTCCCTAACCCCTCGCCCTCCTGCAACACCGCCCCTCGCACCCCCACGCCCCTCCGCTTGCTCAACACCCTCTCTTCCAGGGCCCCTCCACACCACACACATGGCCTGCTACGACCTCTGCGGCTCCTGCCGTCCTGCCCCGCTGGCCAACAGCTGCAACGAGCCCTGTGTCAGGCAGTGCCAGGACTCCACAGTCACCATCCAGCCTCCCCCCGTGCTGGTCACCCTGCCAGGACCCATCCTCAGCTCCTTCCCCCAGAACACCGCCGTCGGATCCTCCTCATCGGCTGCCGTGGGCAGCGCCCTCAGCTCCCAGGGAGTGCCCGTCTCCTCTGGAGCCTTCGGCTACGGCTACGGCTTCGGAGGCCTGGGCTGCTTCGGCGCCAGAAGGGGCTGCTACCCCTGCTAAGGCTCCTGCCACCTCCCCTCACACCAAACACCCACACCCTGACAGCCACGCCATGGACTGAGGACGCACCTCAACCATGTTCCTGGCCCATGGGCTCTCCATCCACTGCTCCTCCTCTCAAGGCACCAGGCAAGGAAGGAGAGAAGGGGTCAGACCTTGGCTAATTGTCACCCTTCTTGCACCTTCGACCACATCACTCCCACTTGGTGCTCCTGCCTTCCCACTCTTCCATCCTTTCAATAAACATTTCCTGCATCCCAGCCTCAGACGCCTCCTCTTCATTTCTTCTCAGAAGGCTCTTCCAGCTTCACCTTGCACAAAGCCAGGCCTCAAGAGGCCATCAGGGTGGGTGGGAAAGGCCCACAAGAACTCTGCCACAAAAAAGGCCAACACAACCAAGAACAACACACACTGGCACCTGGGGAGCTTCCAATGTGGGACACAAGACCAGCACTTGATCAAGCAAAGGTTTGAACAACACAAAGCTCCTCTGCACACACCTGAGATGAGATCTCCCAGTGCTGGCATGCGCTTCAGTTTCTCTCTTTCTCTGCATCAATCTTCAGCCCTTCCATGAAAGAGAATCACTGAATTCCATATTTCAGTAAGAACCTGTAGTAGGTACATTAAGAGAATTTGCTAATCAAACAATCAATTTATCTTGGGAAACAACTTGTATAATGTCGAACCACAATGCTATGTTTAAGCATCTTGTTGTTTAACCACAAATGGAGCCTGAAGTGTTCTTATAAGCCATGTGTGTAGAGAAGTAAAAGATTTTAGAAAGGGGGGGGGGGGGGGATTGCAGGCATTTTGGCTTTTTTTTAGTTTCTCTCTTTAAGCTTTAAGCGCTGACATTTCTAGCTTCAGAGTTTTCTTATCTTAACCTAACACAGACAGGCCTTGTAGCCAGTTTATGGTGGGCTCTCAACATGTCAGGAGTGAGGCCTAACGAATAATTCATTACAGGATCTAGACGCCAAGATGGCCAGGGATGAGCCTTGTAGATGATCTAACAGGAAACTCCCTTCCACACCACATGGCCTTGCAGGTGATAGAATTAACAACTCCCCACACACCAAAGGAACGAGGGCCTGTAGAAACTCCAGCCCGTTTAGAGCTGATAAGCAAGAGTAACAACAGAGGGACTCAGGCCCAGATTCAAGCCATGAAGATTTCTCTCCAAGACCCTCAACGAAAACCACCACAAAGCTCTGCTGCAGGTATGGAGGGGAGGACACCTAATTTCAATACGAAGCAGGGAAAGGTCATGCACATGTATAGGTGTTTTGCATTGGCTAATGGATATGTACGGGAATATACTTTAAATACGGAGAACTGACTGCTCTGAGGTGCGAGCCGTTGGCGGAGCGCAGACTCCCCGGCCGCCCAGCGCTGCTTTTGCTCACCTATTCCTACTCAATAAATTAGCTTTAAATTTATTATTGGACTTTGAGTCAAATTCACTTATAACAAACCTGTGGAGAGTATGTGCTTCCACACACCTGCTCAAGGAGGGCCAGGCAGGGCAGGTTCCTCGGGACCATCTCCACTCAGATTTTTTTTAGTGGCCTTGATCCACTAAGTCCATGTCCTTCTTCTGCTGGGGAGCCTAAAGCCACACACAGCACCCCACATGGATCCTCCCCAGTGCTGAGGAGACAGGAAGGGTCACCTCCCTCCACCTGCTGGCAACACTTTCCCTAATGTCACCCTGGAGACTGGTGGCCCGTTTCCCTACCAGGCTGCATTGCCACCTCATGGTCCATTTGTTCTCCACCAGGACCACAAGGTCCTTCTCTGCTAAGCTGCTTTCTGTCCAATTGGCCCCCAGCCATTCCTGCTGCCTGGGCTGGTTCTTCCTCAGAAAGAGGACACTGCAAGAAAGTCAGGACGCTCCCTCAGAATTCATGGGTTCAAACCCTCTTTTCCCAAGGACTCCTGCACATCCAGTCACACAGCGTTAGTCCACGGAACTCCAGTTTATAGAGAATGTCGGAGTGAAGAGCCAGGAAAGTGCAGAGCTGTCAGTGCAACCACAGAGCCTCAAACAAACATGGACACGATCCTACTGGGTGCTGCTCAAAGGCATTTAAAGGACAATGCAGTCATCAGGCACAGTCAACATGGGGTCTCTAGGAAAAGGTCCTCTTTAACCTATTGGATATCCCCTTACAATAAGGTCATCTCAGTCCATGTCCTTCAGAAAATCACAGAATCACTGAGGTGGGAAAAGACGCTTGAAATCACCAAGTACATTAACATAATCCTGCCAAGTTCACCACTGTGTGCCTTAGATCCACATCTACAGGGCTTCTAACGACCTCCAGGGATGGTGATTCAACATCTTCCCTGGGCAGCCTTCCAATGCTCCATCACCCTGTCAGTACAGAAATGTTTCCTATTATCCAATCTAAACCTCCCATGGCACAACCTGACACCATTTCCTCTCGTCCTGTCACTTATTGCCTGGGAGAAGAGACTGACCCCACCTCACTACAACTTCTGCTCTGAGAGCTGCAGAGAGAAAGATAAAGCCTTCCCTCAGTGTCCTTCTCTCCAGGCTAAACCAGCCCAGTTTCCCCAGTTGCTCCTCATCACACTTGGGCTCCAGACCCTTTACCACCATTGTCACCCTTCTCTGGACACGCTCCAGCACCTCAGTGTTCTTCTTGGAGTGAGGGGCCCAACACTGAACCCAGCACTCGAGGGGCCGCCTCACCAGTGCCCAGTACACGAGGACGATCACTGCCCTGCTCCTGCTGGCCACACTAGTGCTCACACAAGCCAAGATGCTGGTGGCCTTCATGGCCACCTGGGCACACTGCCAGCTCACATTCAGCCGGCTGGTGACCAACACCCCCAGGTCCTTTTCTGCCGGGCAGCTTTCCAGCCACTCTGCCCCAAGCCTGGAGCGCTGCATGGGGTTGTGGTGACCCAAGTGCAGGAGCCACAACTCAGCCTTGTTGAACCTCACACAGTTGGCTTCAGCCCATTGATGCAGACTGTCCAGATCCCTCTGTAGAGCCTTCCCACTCTCCAGCAGAACAACACCCCCACCCAACTTGGGGTCACCTGCAAACTCACTGAGGGTGCACTCAATCCCCTCATCCTGGTCACTGATAATAATATTAAGCAGAGCTGGTCCCAACACTGAGCCCTGGGGAACAGCTCTTCTGACCGGCCATCACCTGGATTTAACTCCATTCATCACCATGCTTTGGGCCTGGCCATCCAGCTAGATTTTTACCCAGCAAAGCCTACATCCATCCAAGACAAGAGCAGCCAGTTTCTCCAGGAGAATGCTCTGGCTTTACTAAAGTCTGGTTAGACAAAATCCACAGCCTTTCCCTCATCCACAAAGCGGGTCACCTTGTCTTAGAAGCACATCAGGTCAGCCAAGCAGGACCTGCCTTTCACAAACCCATGCTGACTGGCCTGATCATCTGGTTGTTCTGCACGTGCCATATGATGACACTGAAGAGAGCCCTCCCAGGCACCAAGGTCAGACTGACAGGCCTGTAGTTCCCTGGATTCTCCTTCTGACCCTCCTTGTAGATGGGCATCCAATTTGCTTACCTCTAGGCAACTGGGACCTCCTGGAAAAGCCAGGACTGCTGATAAAGGATGGAAAGTGGCATGGCGAGCACTTCTGCCAGCTCCCTCAGTACCACTGGGTGGATCTCATGGGCTTGGGACTGTCCAAGTGGTGTAGCAGGTCTCTAACCATTTCCCCTTTGACTATGGGGGATTCATTCTGCTTCCCATCCCTGTCTTCCAGCTCAGGTGGCTGGGTACCCACAGAACAAGTGCTCTTAGTACTAAAAACTGAGGCAAAGAAGGCAGGAAGTACCTCAGCCTTTTGCTTATCCCTTGTCACTGTGCCTCCTCACACATCTAATAAAGGAGAGAGATTCCCCTTAACACTCCTGTGGCTGCTAAGTAATTTCTATAAACATTTTAAACTGTCTGGTATGCCAGTAGCCAGATGAACTTTTAGTTGAGTTTTGGCACTTCTACTTTTCTCCCAGAATACACTCAAAGAATAATAAAAGTCCACTGGAGTTCTCTGCCTCTTCGCCAGAGCTCAAAAGCTCTTTCATTGTTCCTGAGATCCAGTAAAGCCCTCGGTGCAGACAGCTCTGTGCTTCAGCACATGGGGACTCTCCATAAAAAATGAAGAATCTTAATGAATCTCACTCACAAGCCACCCCTGTAGCCCCTCACTACCAAATCCTTGTCACAAAAACCCAACGCACCCAGCTGCCATCTCTCCAGCACCAGGAACACCAAGGCACCCACAGACCACAGCAGACAGGAACAGTCAGGCCTACGGACAGGTAAAGCCAAGGGGCAGTAAGGTGAGAAGTCCCTGAACACCAAGGAAGGGGCAACACTGAACGCCCAGCACAGCTCTACAGCCCAGAGCAGCCTGCCAGGGCTGTGAGAAGTGAGGTCCCCACTGGACAAGACACTGCAAACCACAGCACAGCAGTGCCATGGGATGACCTCACTGCTGACACCTCACAGCTCTTACGCTTGGTTCCTGTGTGTGAAATGCCCTGACACACAGATTCCGTGCAAACCCTCCCAAACACCGACTGGCACTTGAAAGCTGCCGCCAGGGCCACAGGGACACGGCCTCAAGAGAAGGCCATGAAAAGCAGCGTTGTGGGAAGGAAAACACTCCCCACCTCATTCCTCCATGTCCAGCTGGGGCACGGAACAGCCGCTTGCTGCAAAGTGCCGGCATGCGCAAAGGCTGTCCCGCCCCTCGGGGACCAGAATAAAACCGGCCCCGCGCCTCCCTCCCTCACACACTTCTCCTCACGCCTTCTCCTCCGCGCTCAGCAAGGTGAGCCTCAACCCCCTGCCCCTCCTGCTCCTGCCCCACCTGGCCCCTCTCTTCCAGCACGCTCTGCCCCAGCCTCACCAGCCCTCACGCCTCCCCACCGCCACGCTCCCCACAGCCCCACACCAGCCCTCCCTAACCCCTCACCCTCCTGCAACACCGCCCCTCGCACCCCCACGCCCCTCCGCTTGCTCAACACCCTCTCTTCCAGGGCCCCTCCACACCACACACATGGCCTGCTACGACCTCTGCGGCTCCTGCCCACCCGCCCCGCTGGCCAACAGCTGCAACGAGCCCTGTGTCAGGCAGTGCCAGGACTCCACAGTGGTCATCCAGCCTCCCCCCGTGCTGGTCACCCTGCCAGGACCCATCCTCAGCTCCTTCCCCCAGAACACCGCCGTCGGATCCTCCTCATCGGCTGCCGTGGGCAGCGCCCTCAGCTCCCAGGGAGTGCCCGTCTCCTCTGGAGCCTTCGGCTACGGCTTCGGAGGCCTGGGCTGCTTCGGCGCCAGAAGGGGCTGCTACCCCTGCTAAGGCTCCTGCCACCTCCCCTCACACCAAACACCCACACCTGACAGCCACGCCATGGACTGAGGACGCACCTTCATTCTATTCTTGGCACACAATCCCATCATCCAGGGTTTCTCTTCTGAAGGAACCAAAGAGGCAAGAAGAAGGGATGGAGCCTGCCCAGGCAGCCGGGAAACATTCTCCATAGAAGTCCTCCTCTTCTCCCATTGCCTTCTC
The DNA here is from genome assembly GCA_907165065.1 of Caprimulgus europaeus. The sequence continues at coordinate 1,148,783 of OU015525.1, read as the reverse complement.
TGCATCACTCTTTCTGCTCTGTCCACGCTTCCCCACTGCAACCACCTTCTCACAAGCCAAGGACCATGGGGAATCTCTGGTGTGGTGCTACCAGTGTGGGCCAGGCAAACCTTGGAGCTCTGGCAAAATCTACTGCACGGATCTCTTCTGAGAGTCGTCCTACTTGCATCTCACAGCAGCTCCCATACACTTGGTGTTCCTGCTTTTCCACTTTGGGTTCTGTCAATAAAGTTCTCCTGCATCCAAGCCTGAGACTCCTCCACTTCTTTTCGTATCTCAAAGCACTTCAACCTCGCCTGGCAAAAAATCACGGCTCCAGAGGTCATCGGGGTGGGTGGAAAGGGGCCACAAGACCTCTCCTACAAAATATCCCAACACAACCAGCAACACCACTGACTGGCACCTGGGGGCTTCCACAATGGGACACAAGACCAGCACTTCCTCTAACAAAAGCATCAACATCACAACGCTCCCTGCACACACCTTTGACAACATCTCCCTGGCATGGCACACACTTGACGAACTCTCTTCAGAGTCTTGGCATCTTCCCCCCCTTCCTGATGTGTCCCAGAGCCACTGCACCCACCACTGGCTGTCTCCACATCACCTTCCATGTGTGATGCGTCACACCTGGTCCCATGTCTCCATCCCCCCTTGCTCCCAGGACCCTGGACACCCAATGCCAGGTACCCAAGTCACCACCCGCCTCCCCTGACCCAGGTGTGGCTCCCTGACGCACTGCCCACCTGGCTGCACGGTCCCCATTCCTCCTACATGGGAGTCCCCAGCCCATGGACTCACCTTGCTATGGGGTCCCCAACTCATCCCTTGGCACAGATCCCCAGGCCAGCAGACCCTCTTCACTGCAGGGTCCCACACTCACCCATGCACGGGGGCTCCAGAACAACAACCTCCCTGCTGCAGGGTCACTGGAACAACTGTGCAGGGGACCCCGAGCCACCAGCCCTCTGCTCTCAGGTCACACACAAAGCCCCTGGGTGAGGTCACCATCCTCCTCACTGGGGGGTCCCTGAGGCACAGCATGGGGCACTGGGGACCACGTGCAGGAACAAGCCTGTGACCCTGCTCTGCTCTGGAGATGAGGCTCTGTGCTGGGTTGTCCATGGCTGGATGCTAAGTGCTGCTCTATCACTCCCCCTCCTCAACTGGACAGGGGAGAGAAAATATGATGAGAGGCTCCTGAGCCAAGACAAGCACAGGGACATCACTCACCAGCTGCCAGCACAGGCAAAACAGACTCCACCTGGGGAAATTCATTTCATTTACAGACAATCAAAATTCAGAGTAGAAGAATGAAAAATAAAACCAAATCTGAACACACTTCCTCCCACCCCTCCCTTCTCCCAGCCTCAACTCCACTCCTGGATTCTCTCACTCTCCCAACAAGTGGCACAGGGGGACCAGGGGTTACAGCCAGGCCATTACATGTTGTCTCTGCCACTCCTTCCTCCTCACACTCCTCTCCTACTCCAGCATGGGCTCCCACCCACGGCAGACAGTCCTCCACAAACTTCTCCCAGGTGGGGCCTTCCCATGGGGTACAGTCCTTCAGGAACACACTGCTGCAGTGCAGGTGCCCCACGGGGTCACAAGTCCTGCCAGAAGACCTGCTCCAGGGTGGGCTCCTCTCCACAGGGTCACAGGTCTTGCCAGGAGCCTGCTCCACCATGGGCTGCCCACAAGGTCTCAGACTCCTTCAGGAGCATCTACCTGCTCCAGCATGGGGCCATCATGGGCTGCAGCTGGATATCTGCTCCACCATTAACCTTCATGGACTGCAGGGGGACAGCCTGCCTCACCATGGTCTTCACCATGGGCTGCTGGGGAATCTCTGCTACAGAGCCTGGAGAACCTCCTGCTCCTTCCTTCTTCATTCAACTTGGTGTCTATAGAGCTTTTCTCTCAAATATGCTCCCTCCTCTCTCCCAGTTAAAAATGTCCAGTAGTTTTTTCCTTTCTCAAATATTTTATTACAGAGGTGCCACCACCACTCTTGATTGGCTCAGCTGTGGCCAGCACCAGGTCTGTCTTGGACCCAGCTGGCACTGTCTCATGGAATCACACAGCCAGAGAATTGGTCAGCTTGGAAAAGACCTTGGAGATCATCAACTCCAACTGTTAACCTACCACTGCCACCCACCACTAAACCATGTCCCTAAGCAGCACATCTACACGTCTTGTAAATCCTCCAGGGATGGTGGCTCCACCACTTCTCTGAGCAGCCTCTTCCAATGCTTCATAACCCTTTGGATGATGAAAATATCCAACACAAACCTCCCCTGGCACAACATGAGGCCGTTTCTCTTGTGCTGTCACTTGTTACCAGGGCGGAGAGACTGACGCCCACCTCATTGCAACCTCTTTTCTGGTACCTGTAGGGAGTTCTCCCCCCACAACTTCTTTTTCTGCAAACTAAACCCCCCAGTTCCCTCAACCACCCCTCCTAAGCCTTCTTCTCTACGTCCTTCACCACCTTTGGAGATTTTCTTAGAACACATCACATCAGAGCCCAAGCCCTGTGTCATGCCAAAGACCAGGCTGCAAAGGTGCCGAGCTCAGCTACAGAGAGCGCTGGATGAGCTCAGTGCTGACACCACATCTCCTGCGCTTCGGCCACGTCTGACAAATGCCCGGACACGGCTTCAGTGCAAACCCTCCCAAACACCGACTGGCACTTGAAAGCTGCCGCCAGGGCCACAGGGACACGGTCTCAAGAGAAGGCCATGAAAAGCAGCGTTGTGGGAAGGAAAACACTCCCCACCTCATTCCTCCATGTCCAGCTGGGGCACGGAACAGCCGCTTGCTGCAAAATGCCGGCATGCGCAAAGGCTGTCCCGCCCCTCGGGGACCAGAATCAAACCGGCCCCGCGCCTCCCTCCCTCACACACTTCTCCTCACGCCTTCTCCTCCGCGCTCAACAAGGTGAGCCTCAACCCCCTGCCCCTCCTGCTCCTGCCCCACCTGGCCCCTCTCTTCCAGCACGCTCTGCCCCAGCCTCACCAGCCCTCACGCCTCCCCACCGCCACGCTCCCCACAGCCCCACACCAGCCCTCCCTAACCCCTTGCCCTCCTGCAACACCGCCCCTCGCACCCCCACGCCCCTCCGCTTGCTCAACACCCTCTCTTCCAGGGCCCCTCCACACCACACACATGGCCTGCTACGACCTCTGCGGCTCCTGCCCACCCGCCCCGCTGGCCAACAGCTGCAACGAGCCCTGTGTCAGGCAGTGCCAGGACTCCACAGTCACCATCCAGCCTCCCCCCGTGCTGGTCACCCTGCCAGGACCCATCCTCAGCTCCTTCCCCCAGAACACCGCCGTCGGATCCTCCTCATCGGCTGCCGTGGGCAGCGCCCTCAGCTCCCAGGGAGTGCCCGTCTCCTCTGGAGCCTTCGGCTACGGCTACGGCTTCGGAGGCCTGGGCTGCTTCGGCGCCAGAAGGGGCTGCTACCCCTGCTAAGGCTCCTGCCACCTCCCCTCACACCAAACACCCACACCCTGACAGCCACGCCATGGACTGAGGACGCACCTCAACCATGTTCCTGGCCCATGGGCTCTCCATCCACTGCTCCTCCTCTCCAGGCACCAGGCAAGGAAGGAGAGAAGGGGCCAGACCTTGGCTAATTGTCACCCTTCTTGCACCTTCGACCACATCACTCCCACTTGGTGCTCCTGCCTTCCCACCCTTTCATCCTTTCAATAAAGATTTCCTGCATCCCAGCCTCAGACGCCTCCTCTTCATTTCTTCTCAGAAGGCTCCTCCAGCTTCACCTTGCACAAAGCCAGGCCTCAAGAGGCCATCAGGGTGGGTGGAAAATGGCCACAAGAACTCTGCCACAAAATAGGACACCACAACCAACAACACCACACACTGGCACCTGGGGGGCTTCCAGAACAGATGATGTGCTGGAAATCAACCCTGAGGAAAAGGACTTGGGGGAAATAGTGGATGAAAAGCTGGACATGAGCCACCAATGTGCATCTGCAGCCCAGAAGGCCAACCCCATCCTGGGCTGCATCAAAAGAAGTGTGGCCAGCAGATCCAGAGAGGTGATTCTGCCCCTCTACTCTGCTCTGGTGAGACCTCACCTGGAACACTATGTCCAGTTTTGGAGTCCTCAACACAAGAAGGACGTGTCCCTGTTGGAGTGTGTCCAGAGGAGGCCACAAATATGATTAAAAGCCTAAAGAATCTCTTCTATGAAGAGAGGCTGAGAGAGTTGGCGTTGTTCAGCCTGGAGAAGACTGCAGGGGGACCTTATAGCAGCCTTCCAGTATCTGAAAAACGCCTAAAATAAAACTGGGGAAGAACTGGTCACCAGGGCAGGTAGCAACAGGACGAGGGGTGAGGGTTTTAAACTAGAAAAGAGGAGATTTCGGCTGGGTATTAGGAAAAAGTTCTTCAATATGAGGCTGGTAGATCACTGAACAGGTTGTCCACAGTGCTAGTGGAGGCCCCATCACTGGAAATAGTCAAGGTCAGGCTTGATGGGGCGCAGAGAAACCTCCTCTAGTAAAGATGTCCCCGCTCACTGCAGGGGGGTTGGGCTAGATGACCTCTGAAGGTCCATTCCAACCCAACACATTCTATGATTATATAGAGGTCAGTAAGGCTTTTGAATCTGTCCCTCACAGCATCCTTCTGGACAAGGTGTCCACCTGAGAGATGAGCAGGTCCATGGGGCACTGGGTGAAGAACTGCCTGAAGGGCAGAGCTCTAAGGGCTGTAGTGAATGGGGCTGCAGCTGGCTGGTGACCAGTGACCAGTGCTGCTCCTCAAAGCTCTGGCCCAGGGCCAGTTCTGTTCAAGGTTCTTATCAGTGATCTGGATGCAGCAGTTGATGCATCAGTAAAAAATCTGCTGGTGACACCAACCTGGGAGGGGCTGTTGATTCTCTTGAGGGATGAGAGGCCTGGCAGAGGGATCCAGAGAAATCAGAGCAGGGGCAACCATCTATGGTGGGAAACTGAACAAGAACAAATGGGGGATTCTGCACCCACAACAGAGCAACACTGGCCCCAAGGAGAGACTGGGAGAGGAGTGGCTGGAGAGCAGCCCTGCAGAAAGGGACCTGGGGTGCTGGCTGCCAGCAGGCTCACCATGAGGCAGCAGTGTGCCCTGGCAGCCCAGAGGGCAAACCGCAGCCTGGGCTGCACCCAACACAGCCCGCCCGGCCGCTCCAAAGAGGTGATGATCCCGCTGGATTTTTCTTATTTAAAAGTTAAACTTTAGTATTAATATGACTATTACACTTGAAGCAAAAATTAATACTGAAAAATCCTATTTCCTGTCTCAGTAGGCACGAAGCCAGAGTAGGTAATCACATCACTCGCTTCCAAAGAAATAATCTGAAATATAGTTTACATCATTTATGATGGTGTCATGTCTTGACCAAGTGTCCCCACATGCTCCAGGCGCCATTTGTGTGTGACAACTAGTGCCCAAAACTCAGGTAATTCCTCTGTGAGGATTCTCTGCTCTTGCTTTGTACAGCTTTCTCCTGAATTATGAGTCCTAATGAGCCCTAACACAGCTGCAATTCAGTTGGTGCAAATGATTTTTCATCTCTGTGGCCCTTTTCATTCATGACATCAGGGTTGTCAGGGCTGCAAAATTATAAATTAGCAGAACTTGTTCCACATGAACATCTGATGTGGGTATATAGAGAAGAGATGGAGATTCTCCTACCTTCAGGTGACCATCTAAAGTAGGAAAGATAAAACAGATACTTTTAGGATATGACTCTCTCATCTATGAAGAAAATCAAGGGTGATAAGCCCAGGTGCAGAAGTGTATACTGGGAGATTCAGACTCCCTCTCTCTTAGTTGTCTGTCTGTAGAAGTATTCAGCATTTTTGTTTGCTTGTTTATTTGTTTGCTTTTCAGTTTTTTGCTTCCTTTTTTTTTTCCAAATTTGTTTCTAAAATGTTTAAAAGAATAAAAGATCAGATTGGTCAAACTGATTCATTAATCAAGGAAACTCAGCTCATATAAAGTACATGATCCAAATTCTTAATGTGTTGGAATGCTCTTGTACTTGCCCAGATCTGTCTGCAGAGCATTCTCACTCTCCAGCAGATCAACACCACCACCCATCATGGTGTCATCTGTATATTTTCTGAGGGTGCATTCAGTGTCCTCATCCAGATCATTGATAAAGATATTAAACAGAGCCGGTCTCAGTACTGAGCACTGGGGAAAGCCACTGGTGACCCCAAACCAGCTGGATTTAACTCCATTCACCACAGTTCTCTGGGCCCAGCCACCCAGACACTTTTTTACACAACAAACACTACAGGAGCATCCAGTTTCTCCAGGAGAATGCTGTGGGAAACGGTGCCAAAGGCTTCACTGAAGTCTCGTTAGAGAAAATCCACAACCTCTCCCTCATCCACTAAGCGGGTCACCTTGTCATGGAAGGAGATCAGGTAATTCAAGCAGGACCTGCCTTTCAAAAACCCATGCTGACTGCACTGGGATACATGGTTGTCCTGCACGTGCCACAGGATGATTTATTCCATAAACTGACTGGCAGGCCAGTAGTTCCCCTCTCCTGTGCTTTGGTCATGTCTGGTAAATGCTCTGAACATGCCAATTCGGTGAAAATCCTCCCAAACACCGACTGTCACTTGAAAGCTGATGGCAGTCAGCTGGACAGTGATAAAACACAATGAAACAGGAACCACTAATGCCCAGCACAGCTCCAAATGCCAGAGCAGCCTGCCAGGACAGTGAGGAAGTGAGGTCCCCTCGTAACAAGATACCCACAAACCAGACAACACGAGTGCCACAAGATGACATCATCTCACGTCCTTTGGCTGAGTCTGCCAAATGCCCTGACACACAGATTCCGTGCAAACCCTCCCAAACACCGACTGGCACTTGAAAGCTGCCGCCAGGGCCACAGGGACACGGCCTCAAGAGAAGGCCATGAAAAGCAGCGTTGTGGGAAGGAAAACACTCCCCACCTCATTCCTCCATGTCCAGCTGGGGCACGGAACAGCCGCTTGCTGCAAAATGCCGGCATGCGCAAAGGCTGTCCCGCCCCTCGGGGACCAGAATCAAACCGGCCCCGCGCCTCCCTCCCTCACACACTTCTCCTCACGCCTTCTCCTCCGCGCTCAACAAGGTGAGCCTCAACCCCCTGCCCCTCCTGCTCCTGCCCCACCTGGCCCCTCTCTTCCAGCACGCTCTGCCCCAGCCTCACCAGCCCTCACGCCTCCCCACCGCCACGCTCCCCACAGCCCCACACCAGCCCTCCCTAACCCCTCGCCCTCCTGCAACACCGCCCCTCGCACCCCCACGCCCCTCCGCTTGCTCAACACCCTCTCTTCCAGGGCCCCTCCACACCACACACATGGCCTGCTACGACCTCTGCGGCTCCTGCCGTCCTGCCCCGCTGGCCAACAGCTGCAACGAGCCCTGTGTCAGGCAGTGCCAGGACTCCACAGTCACCATCCAGCCTCCCCCCGTGCTGGTCACCCTGCCAGGACCCATCCTCAGCTCCTTCCCCCAGAACACCGCCGTCGGATCCTCCTCATCGGCTGCCGTGGGCAGCGCCCTCAGCTCCCAGGGAGTGCCCGTCTCCTCTGGAGCCTTCGGCTACGGCTACGGCTTCGGAGGCCTGGGCTGCTTCGGCGCCAGAAGGGGCTGCTACCCCTGCTAAGGCTCCTGCCACCTCCCCTCACACCAAACACCCACACCTGACAGCCACGCCATGGACTGAGGACGCACCTTCATTCTAATGCTGGCACACAACCTCATCATCCAGAGTTCTTCTTCTGAGAGCACAAAACTATCAAGAAGCAGGGAACAGGGCAGTCCAGGCATCCTTGAAACATTCTCCATAGAAGTCCTCCTCCCATTTCCTGCTCTGCATCGCTCCTTCTGCGATGGCCACTACTCTGCGCTGCTACCACCTTCTCACATGCCAAGGACCACGGGTGACTTCTGGTGTGCTGCTCCCACTGCAGGCCAGGAAGACCTTGGGGATCTGGGAAGATCTACTGCACAGACCTCGGCTGATGCTCATCCTACTTGCACCTCACGTCAGCTCTCTTCCACTTGGTGCTTCTGCTATTTCACTTTCTTTTTCTCCCAATAAAGTTCTCCTGCATCCCAGCCTGAGCCGTCTCCACTTCCTTTTTTCTCCCAACCTTCTTTCAGCCTCACCCAGCAGAAAACCAGGGCTCCAGAGGCCATCAGGGTGTGTGGAAAAAGGCCACAACACGTCTCCTATAAAATATGACAACACAAGCAACAACAACACAGACTGGCACCTGGGGGGGCACAAGACCATCACTTGCTCAAAGACTTCAACACCACAACGATCCCCTGTGCACAACTCTGACCATAACTCCCAGTGCCTGCTAATGGTTCACTCTCTTCCCCAGCATGGCTCTCCAGCCCTCCCACCAAACAGAATCACTGAACCACGTAGTGCGGCAGGAACCTCTGGGGAGCTCGTGCTTCTCCCCACCTGCTCAAGCAGGGACAGCCAGAGCAGGTTGTTCAGGACCATGGCCAGTCAGGTTTTCAGTATCTCCCAGGATGGAAATTCCATTACCCCTTCCACTCTTTCACCAGCCTCACAATGAAAAAGGCTTTGCTGCCTTTGTACATGGAGTTCCATCTGATTTCAGTTGTGCCCGTGGACTCTTGTCCTCATGAAGATCACAAGCCTCGGGGCCCATCAACCACTTGGCAGTCCATCTCACTGGCCAAGCATGCAACCCATCCATTCTCAGCTTCTCTAGGAGCATGCCAGGGGAGGAAGCATCAAAGCCTTTACTAAAAAAGTCATGGTAAACACTGGCCACGCTCTCTCCTCATCCACAAAGCAAGTCACGTCCACATGAAAGACACAGAGGACCACAAACTTGATTTCCCCTTGAGAAATCCACGTTGAGCACTTCCCCTCACCTTCTTGTCCTTCCTGGTCTTGGTGTTGCAAGTACTCTGATAAAATAATCACAATTTGATCACACAGAAGAGTTGGGTTTGATCAAAAGGAGTAGAAAACTGTAAAGCATAATGTATAAGTGAGGATTGTTAGGTTTGAACTAGGCAATCACAGAAACCTCACCAAGAAGAGACTGCAAAGTCCCAGGTCTGTTCTAATCATTAACACTGATTAAACATTAAACATTATCAGTAATAATTAATCCTGGAGTTAAGAACAATGTATCTTCACCAGAGAATTTCAGAAATCAACATTTATTCCCTTAATGTTCCGAGAAACAATAAGACTCTTTGTTTTACTGACCACTGGGATGTGACAAGAGAAGGTGTTGAGCCACCTCCTTGGGACAATGGAGACAGAAGTGCTGGAAACAGGCCCAGAAAGAACTGAGGATGCACAAAGGAAAAGTACAACCAAACGACACGGTGACAACGACCACCAGAAGACCGTGACGACCACCAGAGAGAGAGAGAGCGCATGCCAAAGGGACATTTACATTAATTAATAAGTTCCGGGATATGTAATGAATATGTAATGACTTCTTGGAAAAGTAATGAATATGCATATTTTGATCTTATAAAGCTTTTGTGGAGAGCCGAGTCAGTACCCAGGAGAGGTGGAGCGATCCCCTGTGCACCCAGTGCTGCAGTACAGAAGTGCTGCTGCTTACGGCTACACTGGTGTTCAGGAGTTTATTCCCCACTTCAGTGACATTGGCAAAGCCTTCCAAGAGGGTTTTCTCCTTCTCCTTGACCAGAAACGAGGACATGCTCACCAACCTCTACTTCCTTTCCCAGATGCTTTCCCTTGATCTTCTATACATGAGGGCGAGCAGCTCTCTTCCAGCCTTCAGGAACTGCTCCCAGGCACCAGGATCTTTCCAAGCCCATCCAGAGGCGCCTCCCAAGGACATCAGCCAGCTCCCTCAGCATTCCTGGCTGCAGCCCGTCAGGCCCCATGGACCTGGGAACATCCAGTGGCTCAGCACTCCTGATGAGCGCCTTTCCTCTTCCTCAGCCACCAGAACAGCTCGGCTGCAAAACAGCCTGCGCAGCCCTCCCCGGGGCTGAGCTGGGGCAGGCCTTGCCATTCAGCAACCCCCCGGCACGCAGCCACCAGCACCAGGGCCTGGGCTCTGCAGCCACGTGCAGCGTGCTCGCCTCCAACGCCCTCGCCCAGCTCCAAAGCCTCTGGCTGCCTCTCAGCCACTGTGCACACAAGAGGCCTCAGCCCTCGGCACTCACCCCAAGGAAACACCCCAAAGGCCCTGGCTCACCACCTCCTCTGCCTGATGCTCCCCCTCTGCCTCTCGCCACACTCAAAGGCCTCTCCACAAACTCCCCTGCCCTTGCAGGGTGCCCCACACACAATCACAGAGTCACTGCGCTTGGAAAAGACTTGGAACAGGATCGACTCCAGGCGTTAACCTCACGCCACCAAATCCACCACTAAACCATGTCCCCAGGGGCCATGTCTCCACCTCTTTTAAATACCTCCTGCCATGGTGACTCAACCACTTCCCTGGGAAGCCTCTTCCAACGATTAATAACCCCTTGCTGATTAAATTCTCCCTAATGTCCAACTCAAACCTCCCCTGGTGCAACTCGAGGCTGTTTGCTCTTGTTCCTGCAGAGAACGGACCGACAGCCACGTCCTTGGAACTGGATTGCAGGCAGCTGTAGAGAGCGCTCTCTTCTCCCCTCAGTTGCCTTCTGCTGCAAACTAAACACCCCCAGTCCCCTCAACCACTGCTCCTAAGCCTTGTTCTCCACACCTTGCAAAAGCTCTGCCAGTCTTCCTTGGACGCATCAGGCCCCAATCCCAGCACTGTGTCCTGCCAGAGCCCAGGCTGCAAACGTGCCGGCCCCAGCCAAGGGCAGCGCTACGGAGGGGCCAGCACAGGCCTTTGGGGAGCATGGCAGGGCGTCCCACAGCACAGGGCTTGCCAGCTCTGAAGCAGGGCTGCCAGGACAACGGCCGGCTCTGCCAAACAGCCCTGCTCTGCCTGCTGCCACTGCCGCCCCCAGGGACGCCAACAAGGGGGCACCAGCCCAAACAGGCAGCCTCCTTTCTCCCACCTCCAACCTCACAAGCAACAGGGGCACCAAGACCCCCACACACCACACCCACCGGCAACGGCCAGGCCTAAAGACAGGCTGAACGAGCTGGGATCAAGGCAGGGAGGGACCCAACGCCAGGGAAGGGGCAGCGCCTCATGTCCAGCACAACTGCAAAGCCCAGAGCAGCCTTCCAGGGCTCTGGGGAAATGGGGCCCCATCATCACAACACACCCACAAACCACAGCACACGATGCCATGGGATGACTTCACTGAGTTCCCAGGCCATGGACTCACCTTGCTACGGGGTCCCCAACTCATCCCTTGGCACAGATCCCCAGGCCACCAGCCCCTCTTCACTGCAGGGTCCCACACTCACCCATGCAGGGGGGCTCCAGAACAACAACCTCCCTGCTGCAGGGTCACTGGAACAACTGTGCAGGGGACCCCGAGCCACCAGCCCTCTGCTCTCAGGTCACACACAAAGCCCCTGGGTGAGGTCACCATCCTCCTCACTGGGGGGTCCCTGAGGCACAGCATGGGGCACTGGGGACCACGTGCAGGAACAAGCCTGTGACCCTGCTCTGCTCTGGAGATGAGGCTCTGTGCTGAGTTGACCTTGGCTGGACACCAAGTGCCCACCAAGCTGCTCTCTCACTCCCGCTCCTCAACTGGACACTGGAGAGACGTTATGACAAGTTTCCAAGGTAAAGAAAGGGAGATCACTTACAAATTTCATCACAAAACTTAGGGAAATTAATTTAATTGATTAAAAATCAATGTCACAGAACAATCCTGAGAAATAAAAACAAATCCCAAAACACCTTCCCCAAACCCCTCCCTTCTCTCTTGGAGTGAGTAACCCAACACTGAACCCAGCACTCGAGGGGCCGCCTCACCAGTGCCCAGTACACGAGGACGATCACTGCCCTGCTCCTGCTGGCCACACTAGTGCTGATACAAGCCAAGATGCTGGTGGCCTTCAGGGCCACCTGGGCACACTGCCAGCTCACATTCAGCCGGCTGGCGACCAACACCCCCAGGTCCTTTTCTGCCGGGCAGCTTTCCAGCCACTCTGCCCCAAGCCTGGAGCGCTGCATGGGGTTGTGGTGACCCAAGTGCAGGAGCCACAACTCAGCCTTGTTGAACCTCACACAGTTTTCCTCACTACATCAACCCAGCCTGTCCAGATCCCTTCGTAGAGTCTTCCTAAACACAAGCAGATCAACACTCCCACCCAACGTGGTGTCACCTGCAAACTCACTGACACTGCACTCGATCCCCTCATCCTGATAGTTAATAAAGATATTAAACAGAACTGTCCCCAACACTGAGCCCTGGGGAACACCTCTGGGCACTGCTCACCAGCTGGATTTAACTCCATTCACCACAACTCTTTGGGCCCCAACATGCAGAAAGTTTTTACCCAGCAAAGACTGCACCCATCCAAGCCACGAGCAGCCAGTTTCTGCAGGAGAATGGGTGGGAAGCGATGTGAAAGGCTTTACTGAAGTCCAGGTAGACAACTTCCACAGCCTTTCCCTCATCCACTAAGCAGGTCACCTTGTCATAGAAGCACATCAGGTCAGTCAAGCAGGACCTGCCTTACATAAACCCGTGCTGACTGGGCCTGGACTCCTGGTTGTCCTGCACATGCTGAGTGATGGCACTCGAGATGACCTGCTCCATAAGCTTCCTTGGCACTGAGGTCAGCCTGACAGGCCTGTAGATCTCTGGATTCACCTTCCAGAAGTTATTGGAGATGGGTGTCACAGTTGCTAATCTCCAGTAAACTGGGACTAAAGTTCTAGTTGGGTTTTTACCCATCTACTTTCTCCCTGCATACATCCGAGACATCCTTGTAGTTCACCTCAGTTCTCTGCCCCTTCTGCCAAAGGCCATAAATTCTCCTTTTGTTTTTTTTTTTCTCTGAGGTACAGGAGAAGCTCTCTGTTCACACACAAGATCTCTGTTCTATCTTCCTCCCACCCAGCACATCACTCAACCCATGGAGAATCTCTATCGAACATGGGGGAATCTTCATGAACCTCTCACAGGAGCCACCCTTGAAGCCTCATTGTTACCAAAACCTTGACACGTAGACCCAGTGCAGTCAGCTACAACCTTACAGGCAAGAGGGGCACCAAGACACTCACAGACCTCACCCAATGGAACAGTCAGGCCTAAAGACAGGCGAAGTGAGATGGCAGTGAGGTAAAGAGGGATAAAACACAATGAAAAAGGAACCCCTAAAGCCCAGCACACCTCCAGCCTGCCAGGATGGTGAGGAAGTGAGGTCCCCTCATGACAAGACACCCACAAACCACAGCACACGAGTGCCACAAGATGACATCATCTCATGTCCTTTGGCTGTGTCTGCCAAATGCCCTGACACACAGATTCCGTGCAAACCCTCCCAAACACCAACTGGCACTTGAAAGCTGCCGCCAGGGCCACAGGGACACGGCCTCAAGAGAAGGCCATGAAAAGCAGCGTTGTGGGAAGGAAAACACTCCCCACCTCATTCCTCCATGTCCAGCTGGGGCACGGAACAGCCGCTTGCTGCAAAGTGCCGGCATGCGCAAAGGCTGTCCCGCCCCTCGGGGACCAGAATAAAACCGGCCCCGCGCCTCCCTCCCTCACACACTTCTCCTCACGCCTTCTCCTCCGCGCTCAACAAGGTGAGCCTCAACCCCCTGCCCCTCCTGCTCCTGCCCCACCTGGCCCCTCTCTTCCAGCACGCTCTGCCCCAGCCTCACCAGCCCTCACGCCTCCCCACCGCCACGCTCCCCACAGCCCCACACCAGCCCTCCCTAACCCCTCGCCCTCCTGCAACACCGCCCCTCGCACCCCCACGCCCCTCCGCTTGCTCAACACCCTCTCTTCCAGGGCCCCTCCACACCACACACATGGCCTGCTACGACCTCTGCGGCTCCTGCCCACCCGCCCCGCTGGCCAACAGCTGCAACGAGCCCTGTGTCAGGCAGTGCCAGGACTCCACAGTCACCATCCAGCCTTCCACCGTGCTGGTCACCCTGCCAGGACCCATCCTCAGCTCCTTCCCCCAGAACACCGCCGTCGGATCCTCCTCATCGGCTGCCGTGGGCAGCGCCCTCAGCTCCCAGGGAGTGCCCGTCTCCTCTGGAGCCTTCGGCTACGGCTACGGCTTCGGAGGCCTGGGCTGCTTCGGCGCCAGAAGGGGCTGCTACCCCTGCTAAGGCTCCTGCCACCTCCCCTCACACCAAACACCCACACCCTGACAGCCACGCCATGGACTGAGGACGCACCTCAACCACGTTCCTGGCCCATGGGCTCTCCATCCACTGCTCCTCCTCTCAAGGCACCAAGCAAGGAAGGAGAGAAGGGGCCAGACCTTGGCTAATTGTCACCCTTCTTGCACCTTCCACCACATCACTCCCACTTGGTGCTCCTGCCTTCCCACTCTTTCATCCTTTCAATAAAGATTTCCTGCATCCCAGCCTCAGACGCCTCCTCTTCATTTCTTCTCAGAAGGCTCCGCCAGCTTCACCTTGCACAAAGCCAGTCCTCAAGAGGCCATCAGGGTGGGTGGAAAAGGCCACAAAATAGGACACCACAACCAACAACAAGACACACTGGCACCTGGTGGGCTTCCAGAACAGATGATGTGCTGGAAATCAACCCTGAGGAAAAGGACTTGGGGGAGGTAGTGGATGAAAAGCTGGACATGAGCCACCAATGTGCATCTGCAGCCCAGAAGGCCAACCCCATCCTGGGCTGCATCAGAAGTGTGGCCAGCAGATCCAGAGAGGTGATTCTGCCCCTCTACTCTGCTCTGGTGAGACCTCACCTGGATGCTGAGTCCAGTTTTGGAGCCCTCAACACAAGAAGGACGTGTCCCTGTTGGAGCGATTCCAGAGGACGGCCACAAAAGTGATCAGAGGGCTGGAGCACCTCTCCTATGAGGACAGGCGGAGAGAGTTGGGGTTGTTCAGCCTGGAGAAGGCTGCAGGGGGACCTCATAGCAGCCTTCCAGTATCTGAAAAACGCCTAAAATAAAACTGGGGAAGAACTGGTCACCAGGGCAGGTAGCAACAGGACGAGGGGTGATGGTTTTAAACTAGAAAAGGGGAGATTTAGGTTGGGTATTAGGAAAAAGTTCTTCAATATGAGGCTGGTAGATCACTGAACAGGTTGCCCACAGTGGTAGTGGAGGCCACATCACTGGAAATATTCAAGGTCAGGCTGGATGGGTCTCAGAGCAACCTCCTCTAGTAAAGATGTCCCTGCTCACTGCAGGGGGTTGGACTAGATGACCTCTGAGGGTCCATTCCAACCCAACACATTCTATGATTATATAGAGGTCAGTAAGGCTTTTGAATCTGTCCCTCACAGCATCCTTCTGGACAAGGTGTCCACCTGAGAGATGAGCAGGTCCATGGGGCACTGGGTGAAGAACTGCCTGAAGGGCAGAGCTCTAAGGGCTGTAGTGAATGGGGCTGCAGCTGGCTGGGGACCAGTGACCAGTGCTGCTCCTCAAAGCTCTGGCCCAGGGCCAGTTCTGTTCAAGGTTCTTATCAGTGATCTGGATGCAGCAGTTGATGCATCAGTAGCAAATCTGCTGGTGACACCAACCTGGGAGGGGCTGTTGATTCTCTTGAGGGATGAGAGGCCTGGCAGAGGGATCCAGAGAAATCAGAGCAGGGGCAACCATCAGTGGCGGGAAACTGAACAAGAACAAATGGGGGATTCTGCACCCGCAACGGAGCAACACTGGCCCCAAGGAGAGACTGGGAGAGGAGTGGCTGGAGAGCAGCCCTGCAGAAAGGGACCTGGGGTGCTGGCTGCCAGCAGGCTCACCATGAGGCAGCAGTGTGCCCTGGCAGCCCAGAGGGCAAACTGCAGCCTGGGCTGCACCCAACACAGCCCGACCGGCCGCTCCAAAGAGGTGATGATCCCGCTGGATTCAGCCACGCTGCTGACTCACCTGGAGTCCTGGGGGCACTTCTGGGCCCCACCAGTGCAGAAGGACGGGAAAGACCTTGAATGTGTCCAGAGGAGGGACAGAGCTGGTGACAGGGCTGGAAGGCATGGCCTGTGAGGAGCGGCTGAGGACACTGGCTTGTCTAGTCTGGAGAAAAGGAGGCTGAGGGGCGACCTCAGGGCTCTCTACAGCTTCCTGAGGAGGAGGGAACTGGAGATGAAGGTGCTGATCTCTTCTGCCTTGGATGCAGTGACAGGACGCCTCAGCCACGGGGTTCTTGGACCAACCATGCAGGGTCCTGGCATCTTCCCCACCTACTGAGGTGTCCCAGAGCCACTGCCCTCACCACTTGATGTGTCCACATCACCTTCCATCTGTGCTGCAACACCCCTAGGATGCCCGTGCAGGGTCCCAAGTCCTCATTCCCCCTTGCTGCCAGGACCCTGGGACACCCATGCCAGGTGCCCAGGTAACCACTACCCTCGCTTTAGGGTCCCCCCAAACCCAAGTGTGGGTCCCTATTGCACTGTCCCAATGGCTGCACGATCACCATTCCTCCTCATGGGGAGTCCCCAGGCCATGGACTCACCTTGCTATGGGGTCCCCAACTCATCCCTTGGCACAGATCCCCAGGCCACCAGCCCCTCTTCACTGCAGGGTCCCACACTCACCCATGCAGGGGGGCTCCAGAATAACAACCTCCCTGCTGCAGGGTCACTGCAACAACTGTGCAGGGGACCCCGAGCCACCAGCCCTCTGCTCTCAGGGCACACACAAAGCCCCTGGGTGAGGTCACCATCCTCCTCACTGGGGGGTCCCTGAGGCACAGCATGGGGCACTGGGGACCACGTGCAGGAACAAGCCTGTGACCCTGCTCTGCTGTGGAGATGGGGCTCTGTGCTGGGTTGACCTTGGCTGGACACCAAGTGCCCACCAAGCTGCTCTATCACTCCCCCTCCTCAACTGGACAGGGGAGAGACGTTATGACAAGTTTCCAAGGTAAAGAAAGGGAGATCACTTACAAATTTCATCACAAAACTTAGGGAAATTAATTTAATGGATTAAAAATCAATGTCACAGAACAATCCTGAGAAATAAAAACAAATCCCAAAACACCTTCCCCAAACCCCTCCCTTCTATCTTGGAGTGAGTAACCCAACACTGAACCCAGCACTCGAGGGGCCGCCTCACCAGTGCCCAGTACACGAGGACGATCACTGCCCTGCTCCTGCTGGCCACACTAGTGCTGATACAAGCCAAGATGCTGGTGGCCTTCATGGCCACCTGGGCACACTGCCAGCTCACATTCAGCCGGCTGGTGACCAACACCCCCAGGTCCTTTTCTGCCGGGCAGCTTTCCAGCCACTCTGCCCCAAGCCTGGAGCGCTGCATGGGGTTGTGGTGACCCAAGTGCAGGAGCCACAACTCAGCCTTGTTGAACCTCACACAGTTGGCCTCACTACATCAACCCAGCCTGTCCAGACCCCTTTGCAGAGTCTTCCCAAACTCAAGCAGATCAACACTCCCACCCAACGTGGTGTCACCTGCAAGCTCACTGACACTGCACTCGATCCCCTCATCCCAATAGTTAATAAAGATATTAAACAGAACTGTGCCCAACACTGAGCCCTGGGGAACACCTCTGGGCACTGCTCACCAGCTGGATTTAACTCCATTCACCACAACTCTTTGGGCCCCAACATGCAGAAAGTTTTTACCCAGCAAAGACTGCACCCATCCAAGCCATGAGCAGCCAGTTTCTGCAGGAGAATGCTGTGGGAAGTGATGTCAAAGGCTTTACTAAAGCCCAGGTAGACAACTTCCACAGCCTTTCCCTCATCCACTAAGCAGGTCACCTTGTCACAGAAGCTCATCAGGTCAGTCAAGCAGGACCTGCCTTTCACAAACCCATGCTGACTGTACCTGGACTCCTACTTGTCCTGCACATGCTGAGTGATGGCACTCGAGATGACCTGCTCCATAAGCTTCCCTGGCACTGAGGTCAGTCTGACAGGCCTGTAGATCTCTGGATTCACCTTCCACACTTTCTTGGAGATGGGTGTCACAGTTGCTAATCTCCAGTACACTGGGATTAAAGTTCTAGTTGGGCTTTTAATCATCTACTTTCTCCCTGCATACATCCAAGACATCCTTGTAGTTCACCTCAGTTTTCTGCCCCTTCTGCCAAAGGCCATAAATTTTCCTTTTGTTTTTTTCTCTGAGGTACAGGAGAAGCTCTCTGTTCACACACAAGATCTCTGTTCTATCTTCCTCCCACCCAGCACATCACTCAGCCCATGGAGAATCTCTATCAAACATGGGGGAATCTTCATGAACCTCTCACAGGAGCCACCCTTGTAACCTGTTACCAAAACCTTGACACGTAGACCCAGTGCAGTCAGCTACAACCTCACAGGCAAGAGGGGCACCAAGACACTCACAGACCTCACCCAATGGGAACAGCCAGGCCTAAAGACAGGTGAAGTGAGATGGCAGTGAGGTAAAGAGGGATAAAACACAATGAAACAGGAACCACTAATGCCCAGCACACCTCCAGCCTGCCAGGATGGTGAGGAAGTGAGGTCCCCTCGTGACAAGACACCCACAAACAACAGCACACGAGTGCCACAAGATGACATCATCTCATGTCCTTTGGCTGAATCTGCCAAATGCCCTGACACACAGATTCCGTGCAAACCCTCCCAAACACCGACTGGCACTTGAAAGCTGCCGCCAGGGCCACAGGGACACGGCCTCAAGAGAAGGCCATGAAAAGCAGCGTTGTGGGAAGGAAAACACTCCCCACCTCATTCCTCCATGTCCAGCTGGGGCACGGAACAGCCGCTTGCTGCAAAATGCCGGCATGCGCAAAGGCTGTCCCGCCCCTCGGGGACCAGAATCAAACCGGCCCCGCGCCTCCCTCCCTCACACACTTCTCCTCACGCCTTCTCCTCCGCGCTCAACAAGGTGAGCCTCAACCCCCTGCCCCTCCTGCTCCTGCCCCACCTGGCCCCTCTCTTCCAGCACGCTCTGCCCCAGCCTCACCAGCCCTCACGCCTCCCCACCGCCACGCTCTCCACAGCCCCACACCAGCCCTCCCTAACCCCTCGCCCTCCTGCAACACCGCCCCTCGCACCCCCACGCCCCTCCGCTTGCTCAACACCCTCTCTTCCAGGGCCCCTCCACACCACACACATGGCCTGCTACGACCTCTGCGGCTCCTGCCGTCCTGCCCCGCTGGCCAACAGCTGCAACGAGCCCTGTGTCAGGCAGTGCCAGGACTCCACAGTCACCATCCAGCCTCCCACCGTGCTGGTCACCCTGCCAGGACCCATCCTCAGCTCCTTCCCCCAGAACACCGCCGTCGGATCCTCCTCATCGGCTGCCGTGGGCAGCGCCCTCAGCTCCCAGGGAGTGCCCGTCTCCTCTGGAGCCTTCGGCTACGGCTACGGCTTCGGAGGCCTGGGCTGCTTCGGCGCCAGAAGGGGCTGCTACCCCTGCTAAGGCTCCTGCCACCTCCCCTCACACCAAACACCCACACCCTGACAGCCACGCCATGGACTGAGGACGCACCTCAACCATGTTCCTAGCCCACGGGCTCTCCATCCACTGCTCCTCCTCTCATGGCACCAGGCAAGGAAGGAGAGAAGGGGCCAGACCTTGGCTAATTGTCACCCTTCTTGCACCTTCCACCACATCACTCCCACTTGGTGCTCCTGCCTTCCCACTCTTTCATCCTTTCAATAAAGATTTCTGCATCCCAGCCTCAGACGCCTCCTCTTCATTTCTTCTCAGAAGGCTCCTCCAGCCTCACCTTGCACAAAGCCAGGCCTCAAGAGGCCATCAGGGTGGGTGGAAAAGGGACCACAAGAATTCTGACACAAAACATGACACCACATGCAACAACAACACACACTGGCACCTCGGGGGCTTCCACAATGGGACACAAGACCAGCAATTTATCAAACAAAGCTCCTCTGCACACATCTCTGATGAAATCTCCTGGTGCCAGCATGCACTTGACTTTCTCTCTTCCCCAGCCCAGCCCTCCCACCAAACACAATCACCAAAACATGTATTTCAACAGGAACCTCTGGAGAGAATGAGCTTTTAACTTTTAAGGAAACTCTATTTATAGCTACACTTGGAATGCTCCCAACTCAATTTAATACATTGCAACTTGAGTAAAGAGCCCCCAAGTTCTGTGCTATACAGCTGAAATCTCCCTGAGCAGTAGAGCTTCACAAAAGTTACTCCACTCTCTTTTTAAAGCATTATTTAAGGGCAGTATCAACATATATTCAGGTCTCAGACAGAAATAACATTTTATGTTCCTCAAAACAGGAATTGAAAACCATCTTGTATGGATCAAATGCACTAGACAGCAAGTATCTCTATTTTAAAACTGCATATTTAAAAAGGAACAGATAATTTATTTTATAAATTTCACCCTTAAAATCTTTGTGTAATGACTATTATAAAGTAAATAGACAACAGGCAAGTTCAGTTATTTCCCACAATTCCTACCTGTGTGCCAGCAGCACCCTGCAGCTCATCTGATTCACTCCCAAGTAACCTGGCAGCAAGTCTGACCAATCCCAGTTCCCTTCAGTAGTGGTTGACTGTTGATACAGGGCAAGAAGCTGTTGTTAGTTATTAATCAGTGCTAATGAGATCAGGAAATTAAAGCTCCAGCTGTGATATACTAACCAAGAAGGAGGGAGGTCCAGAACAAGGACTTAGACAGGTGATATCAAGCATGTCCACAGAAGGATTTTATTCCAATAAGACAGCAATTAATTTATAAATCCATTTGGGGATGTAGCCATTATAAAAAGACAACCACCCTGCTTCCACCCCCCTCCTCAAGCAGGGCCACCCAGAGCAGCTTTTCCAGGACCACATCCATTCAAGTTTTCAGTATCTCCCAGGGCAGACTCTCCACCACTTCTGCCACTCTGTCACCAACCTCACAAGGAAAAAGGCTTTGCCATCTCTGCCCATGGAGTTCCATCTGTTCTCCCCTGTGCCCATGGGCTCTTGTCCTGCCAGTGTGCACTGCTCACAAGAACCAGGCTGTCTTGACTTCACTCCCGGCCATCACAGATTTATACACACTCGTGACTGCTGCCCTGTGCATTATTGTCTCCTGGATGAACAGTCCCAGCTCTCTCAGCCTCTCCTCACAGGAAAGATGCTCCAACCCCTTCAGAACCTTGGTGGCCCTGTAGTGACCTTGATCCACTAAGTCCATGTCCTTCTTCTGCTGGGGAGCCTAAAACCACACACAGCACCCCACATGGATCCTCACCAGCGCTGAGGAGACAGGAAGGGTCACCTCCCTCCACCTGCTGGCAAAGCTGTTCCTGATAGAATCATTGAACCATAAAATGGTTTGGGTTGGAAGGGACCTTAAAGCTCATCCAGTCCCACCCCCCCTACCATCAGCAGGGACACCTTCCACTAGACCAGGTTGCTCAAAGCCTCATCCAACCTGGCCGAGAACACTTCCAGGGAGGAGCAGCCACAGCTTCTCTGGGCAACCCGAGCCAGGGTCTCACCACCCTCACACCAAAGAATTTCTTCCTCACATCTCATCTCAATCTCTCCTTTCCCACTTTCAAGCCATCACCCCTTGTTCTCTCACTCCCTGCCCTTGGCCAAAGTCCCTCCCCAGCCTTCCTGGAGCCCCTTCAGGTACTGGGAGGCCACTAGAAGGTCTCCCTGGAGCCTTCTCTTCTCCAGGCTGAACAGCCCCAACTCTCTCAGCCTGTCCTCACAGCAGAGCTGCTCCAGCCCTGGCATCATCCTGGTGGCCTCCTCTGGACTTGTTCTATCTGGTCCATGTCTCTCTTGTGTTGGAGGCTCCAGAAATGGACACAGCACTGCAAGTGGGGCCTTACAAGAGTGGAGTAGAGGGGCAGAATCCCCTCCCTGGCCCTACTGCCCACACTGCTCTGGATGCAGCCCAGGACACGGTTATTGGCTCTGAGCTGTGAGCGCACATTGCCGGCTCCTGTTGATCTTCTTGTCTTGCACCACTCCCAAGTCCTCCTCTTCAGAGCTGGCCTCAAGCTACTCATTGCCCAGCCTGTGCTTGTACTTGGGGTTGCCCTGACCCAGGTGCAGAACCTTGCATTTGGCCTTGCTGAACAGGGCCAACTCCTGAGTCCTCCCCCTGAGGAGGAGGGAGCGCCAGAAACAACGTGTGATGAACTGACCCCAACCCCATTCCCTGTCCCTCTGTGCTGCTGGGGGAGACGAGGTGGAAATTGGAAGAGAAGTGAAGCCTGGGAAGCAGGGAGCGCTGGGGGGAGGTGTGTTAAGATTTGTTTTTATTTCTCTTTATCCTCTTGTCTGGTTGGTATATAAATTAAAAGCCCTTTTTTTTCCCCAAAGTCAAGTCTGTTTTGTCCGTGCCAGTAACTGGGGAGCGATCTCTCTCTGTCCCTATCTCCACCTACGAGCCTTCCGTTGTATTTTCCTCTTCCCTGTCCAGTTGAGAGGAGGAGTGACAGAGTGGGCTTTGCTGGGCATCTGGCATCCAGCCACGGTCAACCCACCACAAGGTCATAAATTCTCATTTCTTTCCCTGAGACCCAGCAGAAGCTCTCTGTTCACACAGGTCTGTCTTCCTCCCGGCCAGCACAACTTTCAGCACGTGGAGACTCTATGGAACATGGGGGAATCTTCATGAACCTCTCACAGGAGCCACCCCTGCAGCCCCATCGTTAACAAAACCTTGACATGAAGACCCAATGCAGCCAGCTGCAACCTGACAAGCAGGAGGGGCACCAAGACACTCAGAGACCACATTCAGTGGGAACAGCCAGGCCTAAAGACAGGGGAAGCGAGTTGGCAGTTGCCCTGGTTTTGCTAAGATAGAGTTAATTTTCTTTTTAGTATTTATTTAGTGTTTCAGTTCAGACTCATTGTGAGAAGAACGTTGCTAACTGCTGGTGTTGTGAGCTGCTGCTGGAGCTCAACCCCACCGTGTTTGGCTGCTTCACAGCTGCATTAGGACTGGGAGGGAGAAGTGTAGTGAATAGCAAAGCCCAAACTGGCATTTGGATGTGCCAATGAGATATTCCAGATCATATCACGCCATGCCAGTGTATTAACCAGGGCTGACCGGAAGACAGGGCACTTCTCTTCCGGGGGTACCTCTCTGGGGGATCGCTCGGGCTCACTCTTCCAGGGTTTCGGTTTGGGACTGTCTCTCCTCCGGGATCGTTGGCTGGCACGGGCCGGGCATCAGTCAGCGGGCAGTGAGCACTGTGTGTCACTCATCTGTATAATTCTGTTATCACTGTTGTTCTCATTATCATTTCATTTTAATTAGTAAATAGTTTTTATCTCAACCCGTGAGTCTCCTTGCCCTTCTTCCCAATTCTCTCCCCTACTCCCTGGGCGAGGGAGGGTGGGGGGGGGGTGGTGATAGAGCAGGCTGCGTTTGGCTGCAAGCAAAAGGGGTGAAACCACCCAAACTACCACAGGACTCTCTATCAAAAATGAAGAATCTCAATGAATCTCACTCACAAGCCACCCCTGTAGCCCCTCACTACCAAATCCTTGCCACAAAAACCCAATGCACCCAGCTGCCATCTCTCCAGCACCAGGGACACCAAGGCACCCACAGACCACAGCAGACAGGAACAGTCAGGCCTACGGACAGGTAAAGCCAAGGGGCAGTGAGGTGAGAAGTCCCTGAACACCAAGGAAGGGGCAACACTGAACGCCCAGCACAGCTCTACAGCCCAGAGCAGCCTGCCAGGGCTGGGAGAAGTGAGGTCCCCACTGGACAAGACACTGCAAACCACAGCACAGCAGTGCCATGGGATGACCTCACTGCTGACACCTCACAGCTCTTACGCTTGGTTCCTGTGTGTGAAATGCCCTGACACACAGATTCCGTGCAAACCCTCCCAGACACCGACTGGCACTTGAAAGCTGCCGCCAGGGCCACAGGGACACGGCCTCAAGAGAAGGCCATGAAAAGCAGCGTTGTGGGAAGGAAAACACTCCCCACCTCATTCCTCCATGTCCAGCTGGGGCACGGAACAGCCGCTTGCTGCAAAATGCCGGCATGCGCAAAGGCTGTCCCGCCCCTCGGGGACCAGAATAAAACCGGCCCCGCGCCTCCCTCCCTCACACACTTCTCCTCACGCCTTCTCCTCCGCGCTCAACAAGGTGAGCCTCAACCCCCTGCCCCTCCTGCTCCTGCCCCACCTGGCCCCTCTCTTCCAGCACGCTCTGCCCCAGCCTCACCAGCCCTCACGCCTCCCCACCGCCACGCTCCCCACAGCCCCACACCAGCCCTCCCTAACCCCTCGCCCTCCTGCAACACCGCCCCTCGCACCCCCACGCCCCTCCGCTTGCTCAACACCCTCTCTTCCAGGGCCCCTCCACACCACACACATGGCCTGCTACGACCTCTGCGGCTCCTGCCCACCCGCCCCGCTGGCCAACAGCTGCAACGAGCCCTGTGTCAGGCAGTGCCAGGACTCCACAGTCACCATCCAGCCTCCCACCGTGCTGGTCACCCTGCCAGGACCCATCCTCAGCTCCTTCCCCCAGAACACCGCCGTCGGATCCTCCTCATCGGCTGCCGTGGGCAGCGCCCTCAGCTCCCAGGGAGTGCCCGTCTCCTCTGGAGCCTTCGGCTACGGCTACGGCTTCGGAGGCCTGGGCTGCTTCGGCGCCAGAAGGGGCTGCTACCCCTGCTAAGGCTCCTGCCACCTCCCCTCACACCAAACACCCACACCCTGACAGCCACGCCATGCACTGAGGACGCACCTCAACCATGTTCCTGGCCCATGGGCTCTCCATCCACTGCTCCTCCTCTCAAGGCACCAGGCAAGGAAGGAGAGAAGGGGCCAGACCTTGGCTAATTGTCACCCTTCTTGCACCTTCGACCACATCACTCCCACTTGGTGCTCCTGCCTTCCCACTCTTTCATCCTTTCAATAAAGTTTTCCTGCATCCCAGCCTCAGACGCCTCCTCTTCATTTCTTCTCAGAAGGCTCCTCCAGCTTCACCTTGCACAAAGCCAGGCCTCAAGAGGCCATCAGGGTGGGTGGAAAATGGCCACAAGAACTCTGCCACAAAATAGGACACCACAACCAACAACAACACACACTGGCACCTGGGGGGCTTCCAGAACAGATGTTGTGCTGGAAATCAACCCTGAGGAAAAGGACTTGGGGGAAGTGGTGGATGAAAAGCTGGACATGAGCCACCAGTGAGCATCTGCAGCCCAGAAGGACAACCCCATCCTGGGCTGCATCAAAAGAAGTGTAACCAGCAGGTCCAGAGAGGTGATTCTGCCCCTCTACTCTGCTCTGGTGAGACCTCACCTGGATACTGTGTCCGGTTTTGGAGCCCTCAACACAAGAAGGACGTGTCCCTGTTTGAGCATGTCCAGAGGAGGCCACAAATATGATCCAAGGGCTGGAGCACCTCTCCTATGGGGACAGGCTGAGAGAGTTGGGGTTGTTCAGCCTGGAGAAGGCTGCAGGGGGACCTTAGAGCAGCCTTCCAGTATCTGAAAAACACCTAAAATAAAACTGGGGAAGAACTGGTCACAAGGGCAGGTAGCAACAGGACGAGGGGTGATGGTTTTAAACTAGAAAAGGGGAGATTTAGGTTGGATATTAGGAAAAAGGTCTTCAATATGAGACTGGTAGATCACTGAACAGGTTGCCTACAGTGGTAGTGGAGGCCCCATCACTGGAAATATTCAAGGTCAGGCTTGATGGAGCTCAGAGCAACCTCCTCTCATAAAGATGTCCCTGCTCACTGCAGGGGGGTTGGACTAGATGACCTCTGAAGGTCCATTCTAACCCAACACATTCTATGATTATATAGAGGTCAGTAAGGCTTTTGAATCTGTCCCTCACAGCATCCTTCTGGACAAGGTGTCCACCTGAGAGATGAGCAGGTCCATGGGGCACTGGGTGAAGAACTGCCTGAAGGGCAGAGCTCTGAGGGCTGTAGTGAATGGGGCTGCAGCTGGCTGGTGACCAGTGACCAGTGCTGCTCCTCAAAGCTCTGGCCCAGGGCCAGTTCTGTTCAAGGTTCTTATCAGTGACCTGGATGCAGCAGTTGATGCATCAGTAGCAAATCTGCTGGTGACACCAACCTGGGAGGGGCTGTTGATTCCCTTGAGGGATGAGAGGCCTGGCAGAGGGATCCAGAGAAATCAGAGCAGGGGCAACCATCAATGGTGGGAAACTGAACAAGAACAAATGGGGGATTCTGCACCCACAACAGAGCAACACTGGCCCCAAGGAGAGACTGGGAGAGGAGTGGCTGGAGAGCAGCCCTGCAGAAAGGGACCTGGGATGCTGGCTGCCAGCAGGCTCACCATGAGGCAGCAGTGTGCCCTGGCAGCCCAGAGGGCAAACCGCAGCCTGGGCTGCATCCAACACAGCCCGACCGGCCGCTCCAAAGAGGTGATGATCCCGCTGGATTTTTCTTATTTAAAAGTTAAACTTTAGTATTAATATGACTATTACACTTGAAGCAAAAATTAATACTGAAAAATCCTATTTCCTGTCTCAGTAGGCACGAAGCCAGAGTAGGTAATCACATCACTCGCTTCCAAAGAAATAATCTGAAATATAGTTTACATCATTTATGATGGTGTCATGTCTTGACCAAGTGTCCCCACATGCTCCAGGCGCCATTTGTGTGTGACAACTAGTGCCCAAAACTCAGGTAATTCCTCTGTGAGGATTCTCTGCTCTTGCTTTGTACAGCTTTCTCCTGAATTATGAGTCCTAATGAGCCCTAACACAGCTGCAATTCAGTTGGTGCAAATGATTTTTCATCTCTTTGCCCTTTTCATTCATGACATCAGGGTTGTCAGGGTTGCAAAATTATAAATTAGCAGAACTTGTTCCACATGAACATCTGATGTGGGTATATAGAGAAGAGATGGAGATTCTTCTACCTTCAGGTGACCATCTAAAGTAGGAAAGATAAAACAGATACTTTTAGGATATGACTCTCTCATCTATGAAGAAAATCGAGGGTGATAAGCCCAGGTGCAGAAGTGTATACTGGGAGATTCAGACTTCCTCTCTCTTAGTTGTCTGTCTGTAGAAGTATTCAGCATTTTTGTTTGCTTGTTTATTTGTTTGCTTTTCAGTTTTTTGCTTCCTTTTTTTTTTTTCCAAATTTGTTTCTAAAATGTTTAAAAGAATAAAAGATCAGATTGGTCAAACTGATTCATTAATCAAGGCAACTCAGCTCATATAAAGTACATGATCCAAATTCTTAATGTGTTGGAATGCTCTTGTACTTGCCCAGATCTGTCTGCAGAGCATTCTCACTCTCCAGCAGATCAACACCACCACCCAACATGGTGTCATCTGCGTATTTTCTGAGGGTGCATTCAGTGCCCTCATCCAGATCATTGATAAAGATATTAAACAGAGCCGGTCTCAGTACTGAGCCCTGGGGAAAGCCACTGGTGACCCCAAACCAGCTGGATTTAACTCCATTCACCACAGTTCTCTGGGCCCAGCCATCCAGACAGTTTTTTACACAACAAACACTACAGGAGCATCCAGTTTCTCCAGGAGAATGCTGTGGGAAACAGTGCCAAAGGCTTTACTGAAGTCTGGTTAGAGAAAATCCACAACCTCTCCCTCATCCACTAAGCGGGTCACCTTGCCATGGAAGGAGATCAGGTAATTCAAGCAGGACCTGCCTTTCATAAACCCATGCTGACTGCACTTGGATCCATGGTTGTCCTGCACGTGCCACAGGATGATTTATTCCATAAACTGACTGGCAGGCCAGTAGTTCCCCTCTCCTGCGCTTTGCTCATCTCTGGTAAATGCTCTGAACATGCCAATTCGGTGAAAATCCTCCCAAACACCGACTGTAACTTGAGAGCTGATGGCAGTCAGCTGGACAGTGATAAAACACAATGAAACAGGAACCACTAATGCCCAGCACACCTCCAAATGCCAGAGCAGCCTGCCAGGGCAGTGAGGAAGTGAGATCCCCTCATAACAAGACACCCACAAACCAGACAACACGAGTGACACAAGATGACATCATCTCATGTCCTTTGGCTGTTTCTGCCAAATGCCCTGACACACAGATTCCGTGCAAACCCTCCCAAACACCGACTGGCACTCGAAAGCTGCCGCCAGGGCCACAGGGACACGTCCTCAAGAGAAGGCCATGAAAAGCAGCGTTGTGGGAAGGAAAACACTCCCCACCTCATTCCTCCATGTCCAGCTGGGGCACGGAACAGCCGCTTGCTGCAAAATGCCGGCATGCGCAAAGGCTGTCCCGCCCCTCGGGGACCAGAATAAAACCGGCCCCGCGCCTCCCTCCCTCACACACTTCTCCTCACGCCTTCTCCTCCGCGCTCAACAAGGTGAGCCTCAACCCCCTGCCCCTCCTGCTCCTGCCCCACCTGGCCCCTCTCTTCCAGCACGCTCTGCCCCAGCCTCACCAGCCCTCACGCCTCCCCACCGCCACGCTCCCCACAGCCCCACACCAGCCCTCCCTAACCCCTCGCCCTCCTGCAACACCGCCCCTCGCACCCCCACGCCCCTCCGCTTGCTCAACACCCTCTCTTCCAGGGCCCCTCCACACCACACACATGGCCTGCTACGACCTCTGCGGCTCCTGCCGTCCTGCCCCGCTGGCCAACAGCTGCAACGAGCCCTGTGTCAGGCAGTGCCAGGACTCCACAGTCCTCATCCAGCCTCCCACCGTGCTGGTCACCCTGCCAGGACCCATCCTCAGCTCCTTCCCCCAGAACACCGCCGTCGGATCCTCCTCATCGGCTGCCGTGGGCAGCGCCCTCAGCTCCCAGGGAGTGCCCGTCTCCTCTGGAGCCTTCGGCTACGGCTACGGCTTCGGAGGCCTGGGCTGCTTCGGCGCCAGAAGGGGCTGCTACCCCTGCTAAGGCTCCTGCCACCTCCCCTCACACCAAACACCCACACCCTGACAGCCACGCCATGGACTGAGGACGCACCTTCATTCTAGTCTTGGCACACAATCCCATCATCCAGGGTTCCTCTTCTGAAGGAACCAAAGAGGCAAGAAGAAGGGATGGAGCCTGCCCAGACAGCCGGGAAACATTCTCCATAGAAGTCCTCCTCTTCTCCCATTTCCTTCTCTGCATCACTCTTTCTGCTGTGTCCACGCTTCCCCACTGCAACCACCTTCTCACAAGCCAAGGACCATGGGCAATCTCTGGTGTGGTGCTACCAGTGTGGGCCAGGCAGACCTTGGAGCTCTGGCAAAATCTACTGCACGGATCTCTTCTGAGAGTCGTCCTACTTGCATCTCACAGCAGCTCCCATACACTTGGTGTTCCTGCTCTTCCACTTTGGTTTCTGTCAATAAAGTTCTCCTGCATCCAAGCCTGAGATTCCTCCACTTCTTTTCGTATCTCAAAGCACTTCAACCTCGCCTGGCAAAAACTCACGGCTCCAGAGGTCATCGGGGTGGGTGGAAAGGGGCCACAAGACCTCTCCTACAAAATATCCCAACACAACCAGCAACACCACTGACTGGCACCTGGGGGCTTCCACAATGGGACACAAGATCAGAACTTGATCAAACAAAGGCTTTGACACCACAAAGCTCCTCTGCACACACCTGAGATGAGATCTCCCGGTGCTGGCATGCGCTGAACTTTCTCTCTTTCTCCGCGTCAATGTTCAGCCCTTCCATGAAAGAGAATCACTGAATTCCATATTTCAGTAAGAACCTGTAGTAGGTACATTAAGAGAATTTGCTAATCAAACAATCAATTCATCTTGGGAAACAACTTGTATAATGTCGAACCACAATGCTATGTTTAAGCATCTTGTTGTTTAACCACAAATGGAGCCTGAAGTGTTCTTATAAGCCATGTGTGTAGAGAAGGAAAAGATTTTAGAAAAGGGGGGGATGATAGCGGGTATTTGGTATTTTTTTAGTTTCTCTCTATAAGCTTTAAGCGCTGACATTTCTAGCTTCAGAGTTTTCTTATCTTAACCTAACACAGACAGGCCTTGTAGCCAGTTTATGGTGGGCTCTCAACATGTCAGGAGTGAGGCCTAACGAATAATTCATTACAGGATCTAGGCGCCAAGATGGCCAGGGATGAGCCTTGTAGATGATCTAACAGGAAACTCCCTCCCACACCACATGGCCTTGCAGGTGATAGAACAGAACAACTCCCCACATACCAAAGGGACGAGGGCCTGTAGAAAACTCCAACCCGTTTAGAGCCGATAAGCAAGAGTAACAACAGAGGGACTCCGGCCCAGATTCAAGCGATGAGGATTTCTCTCCAAGACCCTCAACAAACACCACCACAAAGCTCTGCCGCAGGCGTGGAGGGGAGGAGACCTAATTTCAATATGAAGCAGGGAAAGGTCATGCACATGTATAGGTGTTTTGCATTGGCTAATGGATATGTATGGGAATATACTTTAAATACGGAGAGCTGACTGCTCTGAGGTGCGAGCCGTTGGCGGAGCGCAGACTCCCCGGCCGCCCAGCGCTGCTTTTGCTCACCTATTCCTACTCAATAAATTACCTTTAAATTTATTATTGGACTTTGAGTCAAATTCACTTATAACAAACCTGTGGAGAGTATGTGCTTCTCCACACCTGCTCAAGGAGGGCCAGGCAGGGCAGGTTCCTCGGGACCATCCCCACTCAGATTTTTTTTTGTGGCCTTGATCCACTGAGTCCATGTCCTTCTTCTGCTGGGGAGCCTAAAACCACACACAGCACCCCACATGGATCCTCCCCAGTGCTGAGGAGACAGGAAGGGTCACCTCCCTCCACCTGCTGGCAACACTTTCTCTAATGCCACCCTGCAGAGTGGTGGCCCCTTTCCCTACAAGGCTGCATTGCCACCTCATGGTCCATTTGTTCTCCACCAGGACCACAAGGTCCTTCTCTGCTAAGCTGCTTTCTGGCCAATTGGCCCCCAGCCATTCCTGCTGCCTGGGCTGACTCCTCCCCATAATAAGGCTCTCAAAAGTTCCAGAAGGTGCCTGTCAGGACCCCAGAATCAACACCTCTGGGACAAGAAACAGATCATCTTCACCAAATGCCCCCAAAACACCTGCTGGGAGGGTGGGGGCTGAACGAGGGAACGAAGCAATAGAAGTGCTGCCCAAAAAACCCCAAATGCCTCACGTGACAGGAGCTGGGGAACTGGAGGGGAAAGAAGGAAGGAAAAAGGCTGGACCCAACAACACCCCCAGAACAGCTGCCACCAAGAAATATGTCAATATTCTCCAGACACTCCCAGACACCATGACCCTCCCAAGCTCATGGAGTGTGTTCTCCCAAGGATGTCAGCCAGCTCCCACAACACTGGCAGCTACGACCCAGGAAGGCCCCACACACTTGAGTACATCCAGGTGCAAAGCACTTCTCCCTACTTCCCCTCACCTTCCTCAGCCACCAGAACAGCTCGCCTGCAAAACAGCCTGCGCAGCCCTCCCCGGGGCTGAGCTGGGGCAGGCCTTGCCATTCAGCAACCCCCCGGCACGCAGCCACCAGCACCAGGGCCTGGGCTCTGCAGCCCCGTGCAGCGTGCTCGCCTCCAACGCCCTCGCCCAGCTCCAAAGCCTCTGGCTGCCTCTCAGCCACTGTGCACACAAGAGGCCTCAGCCCTCGGCACTCACCCCAAGGAAACACCCCAAAGGCCCTGGCTCACCACCTCCTCTGCCTGATGCTCCCGCTCCCCCTCTGCCTCTCGCCACACTCAAAGGCCTCTCCACAAACTCCCCTGCCCTTGCAGGGTGCCCCACACACAATCACAGAGTCACTGCGCTTGGAAAAGACTTGGAACAGGATCGACTCCAGGCGTTAACCTCACGCCACCAAATCCACCACTAAACCATGTCCCCAGGGGCCACGTCTCCACCTCTTTTAAATACCTCCCGCCATGGTGACTCAACCACTTCCCTGGGAAGCCTCTTCCAATGATTAATAACCCTTTGGTGATTGAATTCTCCCTAATGTCCGACCCAAACCTCCCCTGGTGCAACTCGAGGCTGTTTGCTCTTGTTCCTGCAGAGAACGGACCGACAGCCACGTCACTGGAACTGGATTGCAGGCAGCTGTAGAGAGCGCTCTCTTCTCCCCTCAGTCGCCTTCTTCTGCAAACTAAACACCCCCAGTTCCCTCAACCACTCCTCCTAAGCCTTGTTCTCCACACCTTGCAAAAGCTCTGCCAGTCTTCCTTGGACACACCAGGCCCCAATCCCAGCACTGTGTCCTGCCAGAGCCCAGGCTGCAAACGTGCCGGCCCCAGCCAAGGGCAGCGCTACGGAGGGGCCAGCACAGGCCTTTGGGGAGCATGGCAGGGCGTCCCACAGCACAGGGCTTGCCAGCTCTGAAGCAGGGCTGCCAGGACAACGGCCGGCTCTGCCAAACAGCCCTGCTCTGCCTGCTGCCACTGCCGCCCCCAGGGACGCCAACAAGGGGGCACCAGCCCAAACAGGCAGCCTCCTTTCTCCCACCTCCAACCTCACAAGCAACAGGGGCACCAAGACCCCCACACACCACACCCACCGGCAACGGCCAGGCCTAAAGACAGGCTGAACGAGCCGGGATCAAGGCAGGGAGGGACCCAACGCCATGGAAGGGGCAGCGCCTCACGTCCAGCACAACTCCAAAGCCCAGAGCAGCCTTCCAGGGCTCTGGGGAAATGGGCCCCATCATCACAACACACCCACAAACCACAGCACACGATGCCATGGGATGATTTCACTGAGTCCCCAGGCCATG
Organism: Caprimulgus europaeus; assembly: GCA_907165065.1. Next base: position 1,116,007 of record OU015525.1, on the reverse strand, counting down.
GCCTCACCTTGCTATGGGGTCCCCAACTCATCCCTTGGCACAGATCCCCAGGCCACCAGCCCCTCTTCACTGCAGGGTCCCACACTCACCCATGCAGGGGGGCTCCAGAACAACAACCTCCCTGCTGCAGGGTCACTGGAACAACTGTGCAGGGGACCCCGAGCCACCAGCCCTCTGCTTTCAGGTCACACACAAAGCCCCTGGGTGAGGTCACCATCCTCCTCACTGGGGGGTCCCTGAGGCACAGCATGGGGCACTGGGGACCACGTGCAGGAACAAGCCTGTGACCCTGCTCTGCTCTGGAGATGAGGCTCTGTGCTGGGTTGACCTTGGCTGGACACCAAGTGCCCACCAAGCTGCTCTATCACTCCCGCTCCTCAACTGGACACTGGAGAGACGTTATGACAAGTTTCCAAGGTAAAGAAAGGGAGATCACTTACAAATTTCATCACACAACTTAGGGAAATTAATTTAATGGATTAAAAATCAATGTCACAGAACAATCCTGAGAAATAAAAACAAATCCGAAAACACCTTCCCCAAACCCCCTCCCTTCTATCTTGGAGTGAGGGACCCAACACTGAACCCAGCACTCGAGGGGCCGCCTCACCAGTGCCCAGTACATGAGGATGATCACTGCCCTGCTCCTGCTGGCCACACTAGTGCTGATACAAGCCAAGATGCTGGTGGCCTTCATGGCCACCTGGGCACACTGCCAGCCCACATTCAGCCGGCTGGTGACCAACACCCCCAGGTCCTTTTCTGCCGGGCAGCTTTCCAGCCACTCTGCCCCAAGCCTGGAGCGCTGCATGGGGTTGTGGTGACCCAAGTGCAGGAGCCACAACTCAGCCTTGTTGAACCTCACACAGTTGTCCTCACTACATCAACCCAGCCTGTCCTCAAGCTCAATATGCTGGGTAATCACACAACTAGTGGTATGTGTTGGATTTATGTGAGTGGGGGATCATTGTTTGTAGTGGGGGAAGGGGTCACCTTGTGATAAGCTTTGAGAGCTCCCTTGGCTCCAAGGTGTAGCCCCCAGCCCAGGCTGAGCCAATGAGCAACAGAGAAACGCCTCTGTGAATCCATATTTGTGAAGGGAAGGACTCTCTTGAAAAGAGGAAGGTGGGCTGAACCGGGAGGAGAAGCCATTGACCTGAACAAAAGACCATCGGCCTGAACACAGAGAGAGCTTCATTGCCTGGAGGAAGGAGGAGGAGGGGGAGGACAGAACCTCAGACACCCAGTTTAACCTCACAGAGCAGGAGAAGGCAAAGGAGGTCTCTGCAGCCCGTGGGGGTTCAACAGCGGAGCAGATGCTCACGTGTAGGCCATGGAGGACTCCACGCTGGAGCAGAAGAGCTGAGCCTGAGGGTAAGCGCCACTGAACTGAGACCCCAGAGACGCTCAATGCCAGAGCGGGTGTGGACCCCCAGAGCAGCGGGGTGAGTCTGCAGCCTGTGGATGTCCCCACACTGGAGTTGGGAGCTGAGCCCAAAGAGGACTGTGACTCCATGGGAATATTGCTCTGGAACATCTTGTTCCTGGACTTTCATGCCTGGAAGAGCGGCATTGGAAAACGGGCTGAACCCCCATTCCCTGCTCCCTGTGCTGCTGGGGGGGAAGGAAGAGAAATGGGGAGCAAAGTGATTTGAGCCCAAGAAGAAGGGAGGGCTGGGGGGAAGGTGGTGTAAGATGTGGTTGTTGTGTCTCACTGCGTTACTCAGATGAACAGCAACGAATTAAAATGACTTTTCTTCCCCAAGCTGACTCTGTTTTGCCCGTGACCATCACTGGTGAGTGACTGGTCCCTGTCCTCATCCTAATCCATGCCCCTTGGTTGTGATTCCCTTCCCATCTCACTGGGTGGGGGGGGTGTGTGCAGGACAGCACGGTCCTCCTGTGGTTAAACCACCACAGACCTCCTCGTCACAACACACCCGCAAACCACAGCACACGATGCCCCGGGATGACACCTCACTGACCACACCGCACCTCTCCTGCACTTTGGCCGCGTCTCCTGCTCGCCCCGACACGGCCATCGACACCAAGAATGTGGCCTCCAATTTTCTCCCTTGAAAGCTGCCGCCAGGGCCACAGGGACACGTCCTCAAGAGAAGGCCATGAAAAGCAGCGTTGTGGGAAGGAAAACACTCCCCACCTCATTCCTCCATGTCCAGCTGGGGCACGGAACAGCCGCTTGCTGCAAAATGCCGGCATGCGCAAAGGCTGTCCCGCCCCTCGGGGACCAGAATCAAACCGGCCCCGCGCCTCCCTCCCTCACACACTTCTCCTCACGCCTTCTCCTCCGCGCTCAACAAGGTGAGCCTCAACCCCCTGCCCCTCCTGCTCCTGCCCCACCTGGCCCCTCTCTTCCAGCACGCTCTGCCCCAGCCTCACCAGCCCTCACGCCTCCCCACCGCCACGCTCCCCACAGCCCCACACCAGCCCTCCCTAACCCCTCGCCCTCCTGCAACACCGCCCCTCGCACCCCCACGCCCCTCCGCTTGCTCAACACCCTCTCTTCCAGGGCCCCTCCACACCACACACATGGCCTGCTACGACCTCTGCGGCTCCTGCCGTCCTGCCCCGCTGGCCAACAGCTGCAACGAGCCCTGTGTCAGGCAGTGCCAGGACTCCACAGTCCTCATCCAGCCTCCCCCCGTGCTGGTCACCCTGCCAGGACCCATCCTCAGCTCCTTCCCCCAGAACACCGCCGTCGGATCCTCCTCATCGGCTGCCGTGGGCAGCGCCCTCAGCTCCCAGGGAGTGCCCGTCTCCTCTGGAGCCTTCGGCTACGGCTACGGCTTCGGAGGCCTGGGCTGCTTCGGCGCCAGAAGGGGCTGCTACCCCTGCTAAGGCTCCTGCCACCTCCCCTCACACCAAACACCCACACCCTGACAGCCACGCCATGGACTGAGGACGCACCTCAACCATCTTCCTGGCCCATGGGCTCTCCATCCACTGCTCCTCCTCTCAAGGCACCCAGCATGGAAGGAGAGAAGGGGCCAGACCTTGGCTAATTGTCACCCTTCTTGCACCTTCGACCACATCACTTCCACTTGGTGCTCCTGCCTTCCCACTCTTTCATCCTTTCAATAAAGATTTCCTGCATCCCAGCCTCAGACGCCTCCTCTTCATTTCTTCTCAGAAGGCTCTTCCAGCTTCACCTTGCACAAAGCCAGGCCTCAAGAGGCCATCAGGGTGGGTGGAAAAGGCCCACAAGAACTCTGCCACAACGGTTACACACAAAGCCCCTGGGTGAGGTCACCATCCTCCTCACTGTGGGGTCCCTGATGCACAGCATGGGGCACTGGGGACCACGTGCAGGAACAAGCCTGTGACCCTGCTCTGCTGTGGAGATGAGGCTCTGTGCTGGGTTGACCTTGGCTGGACACCAAGTGCCCACCAAGCTGCTCCATCACTCCCCCTCCAACACAGCTGGCTTCAGCCCATCGATCCAGCCTGTCCAGCTCCCTCTGTAGAGCCTTCTCACCTTCCAGCAGATCAACACCCCCACCCAACTTAGGGTCATCTGCAAACTGACTGAGGGTGCACCTGATCCCCTCATCCAGATCACTGATAAAGATGTGAAGCAGAGCTGGCCCCAATACTGAGCCGTGGGGAACAAGTCTTGGGACCGGCTTTGCTAATGTCCAGGTACACCACATCCACAGCCTTTCCCTCAAGCACTAAGCAGGTCACCTTGTCACAGAAGCACATCAGGTCAGTCAAGCAGGTCCTGCCTTTCACACACCCATGCTCACTGTGCCTGGTCACCTGGTTGTCCTGCATGTGCCACGCAAAGGCACTCGAGGTGACCTGCTCCATAAGCTTCCCTGGCACTGAGCTCAGTCTCACAGGCCTCTACATTTCTGGATCCACCTTCCAGACTTTCTTGCAGATGGGTGTCACATTTGCTGATCTCCAGTGCAATGGGACTAAAGTTCTAGTTGGGCTTCTACTCATCTAATTTTCTCCCTGCATACACCCAAGACATCCTTGTAGTTCTCCTGAGCTGCCTGTGCCTTCTCCCAAAGGTCTATTGGGTTTGTGTGGCCAGGCTTTGATATCAGGAGGGGGTTGTGCACAGGGGTGGCTTCTGTGAGAAGCTGCCAGAAGCTTCCCCCATGTCCCACACAGTCAATGCCAGCCGGCTCCGAGATGGAGCTGCCACTGGCCAAGGCTGAGCCCATCAGTAACGCCTCTGTGATAGCAGAATTAGGAAACAAAAGGGGAAGAAGAAAAAAAAAGCTGCACAGTTTGCAGCTCAAGAGAGAGAGGAGTGAGAAGATGTGAGAGAAACAACTCTGCAGACACCAAGGTCAGTGCAGGAGGGGGAGGAGGTGCTCCTGGCACCAGAGCAAAGATCTCCCTGCAAGTTGTGGTGAAGCCCAAGGTGAGGCAGGCTGTCCCCCTGCAGCACATGGAGGTCCCTGGTGGAGCAAATGACCACCTGGAGCTCGTGGAGGACCCTACACAGGGGCAGGTGGATGCCTGAAGGATTCTGTGACACCGTGGGGAGCCCACGCTAGAGCAGGTTCCTGTCAGGACCTGTGGCCCTGTATAGAGAGGAGCCCAGGCCAGAGCAAGTTTGCTGGCAGGACTTGTGACCCCGTTGGGGACCCACGCTGGAGCAGTCCCTTCCTGAAGGACTGCACCCCATGGAATGGACCCAGGCTCGAGAAGAACTGTCAGTCATGGGAGGGACTGACATGTTGGAGAAGCTGGTGGAGGACTGTCTCCTGTGAGAGGGACCTCACGCTGGTGCAGGGGAAGGAGTCCTCCCCCTGAGGAGGAGGGAGCGGCAGAAACAATGTGTGATGAACTGACCCCAACCCCCATTCCCTGTCCCTCTCTACTGCTGGGGGAGACAAGGTGGAAATTGGAAGAGAAGTGAAGCCCAGGAAGCAGGGAGCGCTGGGGGGAGGTGTGTTAAGATTTGGTTTTATTTCTCTTTATCCTCTTGTCTGGTTGGTATATAAATTAAAAGCCGTTTTTTTCCCCCAAAGTCAAGTCTGTTTTGCTCGTGCCAGTAACTGGGGAGCGATCTCTCTCTGTCCCTATCTCCACCTACGAGCCTTTCGTTGTATTTTCCTCTTCCCTGTCCAGTTGAGAGGAGGAGTGACAGAGTGGGCTTTGGTGGGCATCTGGCATCCAGCCACGGTCAACCCACCACAAGGTCATAAATTCTCATTTCTTTCCCTGAGACCCAGCAGAAGCTCTCTGTTCACAAAGGTCTGTCTTCCTCCCGGCCAGCACAACTTTCAGCACATGGAGACTCTACTGAACATGGGGGAATCTTCATGAACCTCTCACAGAAGCCACCCTTGTAGCCCCATCGTTAACAAAACCTTGACATGAAGACCCAATGCAGCCAGCTGCAACCTGACAAGCAGGAGGGGCACCAAGACACTCAGAGACCACACTCAATGGGAACAGCCAGGCCTAAAGACAGGTGAAGTGAGATGGCAGTAAGGTGAAGAGCGATAAAACACAATGAAACGGGCACCTGTGACACCCAGCACATCTCCAAATGCCAGAGCAGACTTTCAGGTCTGTCAGGAAGTGAGGTCCCCTCGTGACAAGACACCCACAAACCACAGCACACGAGTGACACAAGATGACATCATCTCATGTCCTTTGGCTGAATCTGCCAAATGCCCTGAAACACAGATTCCGTGCAAACCCTCCCAAACACCGACTGGCACTTGAAAGCTGCCGCCAGGGCCACAGGGACACGGCCTCAAGAGAAGGCCATGAAAAGCAGCGTTGTGGGCAGGAAAACACTCCCCACCTCATTCCTCCATGTCCAGCTGGGGCACGGAACAGCCGCTTGCTGCAAAATGCCGGCATGCGCAAAGGCTGTCCCGCCCCTCGGGGACCAGAATCAAACCGGCCCCGCGCCTCCCTCCCTCACACACTTCTCCTCACGCCTTCTCCTCCGCGCTCAACAAGGTGAGCCTCAACCCCCTGCCCCTCCTGCTCCTGCCCCACCTGGCCCCTCTCTTCCAGCACGCTCTGCCCCAGCCTCACCAGCCCTCACGCCTCCCCACCGCCACGCTCCCCACAGCCCCACACCAGCCCTCCCTAACCCCTCGCCCTCCTGCAACACCGCCCCTCGCACCCCCACGCCCCTCCGCTTGCTCAACACCCTCTCTTCCAGGGCCCCTCCACACCACACACATGGCCTGCTACGACCTCTGCGGCTCCTGCCCACCCGCCCCGCTGGCCAACAGCTGCAACGAGCCCTGTGTCAGGCAGTGCCAGGACTCCACAGTCACCATCCAGCCTCCCACCGTGCTGGTCACCCTGCCAGGACCCATCCTCAGCTCCTTACCCCAGAACACCGCCGTCGGATCCTCCTCATCGGCTGCCGTGGGCAGCGCCCTCAGCTCCCAGGGAGTGCCCGTCTCCTCTGGAGCCTTCGGCTACGGCTACGGCTTCGGAGGCCTGGGCTGCTCCGGCGCCAGAAGGGGCTGCTACCCCTGCTAAGGCTCCTGCCACCTCCCCTCACACCAAACACCCACACCTGACAGCCACGCCATGGACTGAGGACGCACCTCAACCATGTTCCTGGCCCACGGGCTCTCCATCCACTGCTCCTCCTCTCAAGGCACCAGGCAAGGAAGGAGAGAAGGGGCCAGACCTTGGCTAATTGTCACCCTTCTTGCACCTTCGACCACATCACTTCCACTTGGTGCTCCTGCCTTCCCACTCTTTCATCCTTTCAATAAAGATTTCTGCATCCCAGCCTCAGACGCCTCCTCTTCATTTCTTCTCAGAAGGCTCCTCCAGCTTCACCTTGCACAAAGCCAGGCCTCAAGAGGCCATCGGGGTGGGTGGAAAAGGGCCACAACAACTCTGCCACAAAAGAGGACACCACAACCAACAACACCACACACTGGCCCCTGGGGGGCTTCCAGAACAGATGATGTGCTGGAAAGCAGCCTTGAGGAAAAGGACTTGGGGGAAATAGTGGATGAAAAGCTGAACATGAGCCACCAATGTGCATCTGCAGCCCAGAAGGCCAACCCCATACTGGGTTGCATCAAAAGAAGTCTGGCCAGCAGATCCAGAGAGGTGATTCTGCCCCTCTACTCTGCTCTGGTGAGACCTCACCTGGATACTGCGTCCAGTTTTGGAGCCCTCAACACAGGAAGGACGTGTCCCTGTTGGAGTGTGTCCAGAGGAGGCCACAAGGATGATCAAAAGGCTGAAGCACCTCTCCTATGAAGAGAGGCTGAGAGAGTTGGGGTTGTTCAGCCTGGAGAAGGCTGCAGGGGGACCTCAAAGCAGCCTTCCAGTATCTGAAAAATGCCTAAAATAAAACTGGGGAAGAACTGGTCACAAGGGCAGGTAGCAACAGGACGAGGGGTGATGGTTTTAAACTAGAAAAGGGGAGATTTAGGTTGGATATTAGGAAAAAGTTCTTCAATATGAGGCTGGTAGATCACTGAACAGGTTGCCCACAGTGGTAATTGAAACCCCATCACTGGAAATATTCAAGGTCAGGCTTGATGGGGCTCAGAGCAACCTCCTCTAGTAAAGATGTCCCTGCTCACTGCAGGGGGTTGGACTAGATGACCCTTGAAGGTCCATTCCAACCCAAGACATTCTATGATTATATAGAGGTCAGTAAGGCTTTTGAATCTGTCCCTCACAGCATCCTTCTGGACAAGGTGTCCACCTGAGAGATGAGCAGGTCCATGGGGCACTGGGTGAAGAACTGCCTGAAGGGCAGAGCTCTAAGGGCTGTAGTGAATGGGGCTGCAGCTGGCTGGTGACCAGTCCCCAGTGCTGCTCCTCAAAGCTCTGGCCCAGGGCCAGCTCTGTTCAAGGTTCTTATCAATGATCTGGATGCAGCAGTTGATGCATCAGTAGCAAATCTGCTGGTGACACCAACCTGGGAGGGGCTGTTGATTCTCTGGAGGGATGAGAGGCCTGGCAGAGGGATCCAGAGAAATCAGAGCAGGGGCAACCATCAATGGTGGGAAATTGAACAAGAACAAATGGGGGATTCTGCACCCACAACGGAGCAACACTGGCCCCAAGGAGAGACTGGGAGAGGAGTGGCTGGAGAGCAGCCCTGCAGAAAGGGACCTGGGGTGCTGGCTGCCAGCAGGCTCACCATGAGGCAGCAGTGTGCCCTGGCAGCCCAGAGGGCAAGCCGCAGCCTGGGCTGCACCCAACACAGCCCGCCCGGCCGCTCCAAAGAGGTGATGATCCCGCTGGATTTTTCTTATTTAAAAGTTAAACTTTAGTATTAATATGACTATTATACTTGAAGCAAAAATTAATACTGAAAAATCCTATTTCCTGTCTCAGTAGGCACGAAGCCAGAGTAGGTAATCACATCACTCGCTTCCAAAGAAATAATCTGAAATATAGTTTACATCATTTATGATGGTGTCATGTCTTGACCAAGTGTCCCCACATGCTCCAGGCGCCATTTGTATGTGACAACTAGTCCCCAAAACTCAGGTAATTCCTCTGTGAGGATTCTCTGCTCTTGCTTTGTACAGCTTTCTCCTGAATTATGAGTCCTAATGAGCCCTAACACAGCTGCAATTCAGTTGGTGCAAATGATTTTTCATCTCTGTGGCCCTTTTCATTCATGACATCAGGGTTGTCAGGGTTGCAAAATTATAAATTAGCAGAACTTGTTCCACATGAACATCTGATGTGGGTATATAGAGAAGAGATGGAGATTCTCCTACCTTCAGGTGACCATCTAAAGTAGGAAAGATAAAACAGATACTTTTAGGATATGACTCTCTCATCTATGAAGAAAATCAAGGGTGATAAGCCCAGGTGCAAAAGTGTATACTGGGAGATTCAGACTTCCTCTCTCTTAGTTGTCTGTCTGTAGAAGTATTCAGCATTTTTGTTTGCTTGTTTATTTGTTTGCTTTTCAGTTTTTTGCTTCCTTTTTTTTTTTCCAAATTTGTTTCTAAAATGTTTAAAAGAATAAAAGATCAGATTGGCCAAACTGATTCATTAATCAAGGAAACTCAGCTCATATAAAGTACATGATCCAAATTCTTAATGTGTTGGAATGCTCTTGTACTTGCCCAGATCTGTCTGCAGAGCATTCTCACTCTCCAGCAGATCAACACCACCACCCAACATGGTGTCATCTGTGTATTTTCTAAGGGTGCTTTCAGTGTCCTCATCCAGATCATTGATAACGATATTAAACAGAGCCGGTCTCAGTACTGAGCTCTGGGGAAAGCCACTGGTGACCCCAAACCAGCTGGATTTAACTCCATTCACCACAGTTCTCTGGGCCCAGCCACCCAGACAGTTTTTTACACAACAAACACTACAGGAACATCCAGTTTCTCCAGGAGAATGCTGTGGGAAACGGTGCCAAAGGCTTTACTGAAGTCTGGTTAGAGAAAATCCACAACCTCTCCCTCATCCACGAAGCGGGTCACCTTGCCATGGAAGGAGATCAGGTAATTCAAGCAGGACCTGCCTTTCATCAACCCATGCTGACTGCACTTGGATCCATGGTTGTCCTGCACGTGCCACAGGATGATTTATTCCATAAACTGACTGGCAGGCCAGTAGTTCCCCTCTCCTGCGCTTTGCTCATCTCTGGTAAATGCTCTGAACATGCCAATTCGGTGAAAATCCTCCCAAACACCGACTGTCACTTGAGAGCTGATGGCAGTCAGCTGGACAGTGATAAAACACAATGAAACAGGAACCTCTAATGCCCAGCACACCTCCAAATGCCAGAGCAGCCTGCCAGGACAGTGAGGATCCGAGATCTCCTCATGACAAGACACCCACAAACCACAGCACACGAGTGCCACAAGATGACATCATCTCATGTCCTTTGGCTGTGTCTGCCAAATGCCCTGACACACAGATTCCGTGCAAACCCTCCCAAACACCGACTGGCACTTGAAAGCTGCCGCCAGGGCCACAGGGACACGTCCTCAAGAGAAGGCCATGAAAAGCAGCGTTGTGGGAAGGAAAACACTCCCCACCTCATTCCTCCATGTCCAGCTGGGGCACGGAACAGCCGCTTGCTGCAAAATGCCGGCATGCGCAAAGGCTGTCCCGCCCCTCGGGGACCAGAATAAAACCGGCCCCGCGCCTCCCTCCCTCACACACTTCTCCTCACGCCTTCTCCTCCGCGCTCAACAAGGTGAGCCTCAACCCCCTGCCCCTCCTGCTCCTGCCCCACCTGGCCCCTCTCTTCCAGCACGCTCTGCCCCAGCCTCACCAGCCCTCAGGCCTCCCCACCGCCACGCTCCCCACAGCCCCACACCAGCCCTCCCTAACCCCTCGCCCTCCTACAACACCGCCCCTCGCACCCCCACGCCCCTCCGCTTGCTCAACACCCTCTCTTCCAGGGCCCCTCCACACCACACACATGGCCTGCTACGACCTCTGCGGCTCCTGCCGTCCTGCCCCGCTGGCCAACAGCTGCAACGAGCCCTGTGTCAGGCAGTGCCAGGACTCCACAGTCCTCATCCAGCCTCCCACCGTGCTGGTCACCCTGCCAGGACCCATCCTCAGCTCCTTCCCCCAGAACACCGCCGTCGGATCCTCCTCATCGGCTGCCGTGGGCAGCGCCCTCAGCTCCCAGGGAGTGCCCGTCTCCTCTGGAGCCTTCGGCTACGGCTACGGCTTCGGAGGCCTGGGCTGCTTCGGCGCCAGAAGGGGCTGCTACCCCTGCTAAGGCTCCTGCCACCTCCCCTCACACCAAACACCCACACCCTGACAGCCACGCCATGGACTGAGGACGCACCTCAACCATGTTCCTGGCCCATGGGCTCTCCATCCACTGCTCCTCCTCTCAAGGCACCAAGCAAGGAAGGAGAGAAGGGGCCAGACCTTGGCTAATTGTCACCCTTCTTGCACCTTCGACCACATCACTCCCACTTGGTGCTCCTGCCTTCCCACTCTTTCATCCTTTCAATAAACATTTCCTGCATCCCAGCCTCAGACGCCTCCTCTGCATTTCTTCTCAGAAGGCTCCTCCAGCTTCACCTTGCACAAAGCCAGGCCTCAAGAGGCCATCAGGGTGGGTGGAAAAGGCCCACAAGAACTCTGCTACAAGAAATGACACCACAATCAGCAACAACACAGACTGGCACCTGGGGGGCTTCCACAGTGGGACACAAGACCAGCACTTGATCAAACAAAGGTTTAAACACCACAAAGTTCCCCTGGACTCGCCTCTGATGACATTTCCTAGTGCCAACATGCACTTGAGTTTCTCTCTTCCCCAGCCCAGCCTTCCCACCAAACACAGTCACTGAAACATGTATTTCAACAGGAACCTCTGGAGACAATGTGCTTCCACCAACCTTTCACCAAACAGGGTCACCCAGAGCAGCTTTTCTGCGACCATTCCCACTCAGGTTTTCAGTATTTCCCAGGGCTGAGACTCCACCAATTCCGCCAATCCTGCATCAAACTAACACTTAAAGACTTTGCTGGTCTGTGCCCATTGAGTTCCATCTGTTCTCCCCTGTGCCCACGGGCTCTTGTCCTGCTGGTGTGCACTGCTCACAAGAACCAGGCTGTCTTGACTTCACTCCCGGCCATCACAGATTTATACACACTCGTGACTGCTGCCCTGTGCATTATTGTCTCCTGGATGAACAGTCCCAGCTCTCTCAGCCTCTCCTCACAGGAAAGATGCTCCAACCCCTTGAGAATCTTGCTGGCCCTGCAGTGGCTTTGATCCACTAAATCCATATCCCTCTACCACTGAGGAGCCTAAAACCACACACAGCACCCCACAAGGATCCTCACCAGTGCTGAGGAGACAGGAAGGGTCACCTCCCTCCACCTGCTGGCAAAGCTGTTCCTAATAGAATCATTGAACCATAAAATGGTTTGAGTTGGAAGGGACCTTAAAGATTATCCAATTCCAACCCCCCTGCCAGCAGCAGGGACACCTTCCACTAGACCAGGTTGCTCAAAGCCTCATCCGGCCTGGCCGAGAACACTTCCAGGGAGGAGCAGCCACAGCTTCTCTGGGTAACCTGGGCCAGGGTCTCACCACCCTCACACCAAACAATTTCTTCCTCACATCTCAGCTCCATCTCCTCTCCCAGTTTCAAGCCATCACCCCTTGTTCTGTCACTTCCTGCCCTTGGCCAAAGTCCCTCCCCAGGCTCTTTGGAGCCCCTTCAGGTACTGGGAGGCCACTGGAAGGTCTCCCCAGAGCCTTCTCTTTTCCAGGCTGACCAGCCCCAACTCTCTCAGCCTGTCCTCACAGCAGAGCTGCTCCAGCCCTGGCATCATCCTCATGGCCTCCTCTGGGCTGGCTCCAGTAGGACCATGTCCTTCTGCTGTTGGTGGGATTGACCCTCCAGTGTGTCAGTCGCACCGCTCAGCTTGGTGTCATCGGCAAACTTGCTGGGGGTGCCCTCAATCCCCCCGTCCATGTCACTAACAAAGATGATGAAGAGCACTGGTCCCAGTACCGACCCTTGAGGGACACCACTCGTCACCAGTTTCCACTCAGACTTTGAGCTGTTGACCACAACTCTTTGAGTGCCACCATCCAGCCAGTTCCTTACCCACCGAGTGGTCCATCCTCAAACCCACATGTTGCCAATTTGGAGATAAGAATGCCATGTGGGACGGTGTCAAACGCCTGGCACAAGCCCAGGTAGATGACATCCATTCCTTTAGCCTCATCCACCAATGTTGTAACCCCATCATAAAAGGCCACCAGATTGTTCAGGCACGATTTGCCCCTGGTGAAGCCGTGCTGGTGTCACCAATCACCTTCTCATTTTCCATGTGCCTTAGCACAGTTTCTAGGAGTATCTGCTCCATGATCTCGCCTGGCACTGAGGTGACACTGACCGGCCTGGAGTTCCCTGGGTCTTCCTTGTTTCCCTTTTTAAAAAGGGGGGTTATGTTCCCCTTTTTCCAGTCTGTGGGAACTTCACCAGACTGCCAGGACTCCTCAAATACGATGGATAGTGGCTTTGCAACTTCAGCTGCCAGTTCCCTTAGGACCCACGGATGCATCCCATCAGGTCCCATGGAATTACTTGTGGACCTTCAGCTTCCTTAGGTGCTCCCAAACCTGATCTTCTCCTACAGTGGGTGGCTTTTCATTCTCCTGGACCCACCCTTGGATTTCTAGGACTTGGGCAGTGTGGCACGAGTCCTTGCTGGTAAAGACTGAGGAAAAAAAAGTCAGTGAGCACCTCAGCCTTCTCAGTGTCCCAGGTGGCCAGGTCTCCCGTCGCCTTCTGGAGAGGGCCCACACTTTCCCTAGTTTTCCTTTTCTCCCCAACACACCTATAGAAGCTTTTTCTGTTGCCCTTGACATCTCTGGCTAAATTTGATTCTCCAAGGGCCTTGGCTTTCCTAACCTGATCCCTGGCTACTCAGGCAATTTCTCTGTATTCATCCCAGGTTACCCGTCCTTCCTTCCACCCTCTGTAGGCTTCTTTCTTGGTCCTAAGTTTGCTCAGGATCTTCCTGTCCATCTATGCAGGCCTCCTGCTGGTTTTGCCTGCCTTCCTCTTTGTGGGATGCATCATTCCTGGGCTTGGAGGAAGAGACCTTTGAGTATGTTCCAACTGTCTTGCACCCCTCTTCCTTCCAGGAATTCATCCCATGGTACGTGACCAAGCAGATCCCTGAAGAGGTCAAAGTCTGCTCTCCTGAAATCCAGGGTGTTGAGCTTACAGTGCACCTTCCTCACTGCCCTGAGGATCTCCAATTCCACCATTTCATGGTCACTGCAGCCAAGACTGTCCAAGAGCTTCAGGGTCCCCACCAACCCCTCCTTGTTGGTGAGAACGAGGTTCAGCATGGCACCCCTCCTCGTCGGTTCCTCAACCACCTGGAGATGGAAGTTGTCCTCCACACATTCCAGGATCCAACTGGATTGGTTGTGCCAAGCTCTGTTGCCCCTCCAAAAGATATGGGCGTGGTTGAAGTCCCCCATGAGGACCAGGGCTTGTGAACGTGAGGCTGCTCCTATCTGCCTATAGAGAGCCTCATCTGCTCGGTCTCCCTGGTCTGGCAGCCTGTAGCAGACCCCCACTGTAATATCCCCTTCCCCCACCTTCCCTTTAATCCTGACCCATAGACTCTCAGTCAGCTCCTCATCTGGCTCCAGGCGGAGCTCCAGACACTCCAGCTGGTTGTTGACACAGAGGGCAACACCCCCTCCTCTTCTCCCCTTCCTGTCCTTCCTGAAGACCTGGATCCTTCCATCCCAACACTCCAGTCATGGGAGCCATCCCACCATGTCTCTGTGATGCCAATCAGGTCGGATCCCTGCAGGCACGCACACATCTCCAGCTCCTCCTGTTCACTGCCCATGCTGTGTGCATTAGCAGAGAGGCATTTAACATGGGCCCCCAGGGAAGTTGACTTTGACTTGCAGGCTGGAGCAGCTGGAACCCCAGTGAGCTGCTCTTCAGGCATGGACCTCCCAGAGTCACTACCAGCAGTCCCAGTTACAGCCCCTTCCCCCTTCCAATCTACTTTAAAGCTCCGTCAAAATGAAATGGAAGGGGCAGCCCCGAGCTCTCAGCACAGAACTCTCAGCAAACCTGCAGAGCCCAGAGCAGCCTTCCAGGGCTGTGAGGAAGTGAGGCCCCTTTGGCACAACACCCCCGCAAACCACAGCACACGATGCCACGGGATGACACCTCACTGACCACACCGCACCTCTCCTGCGCTTTGCTCATGTCTGGTAAATGCTCTGAACATGCCAATTCGGTGAAAATCCTCCCAAATACAGACTGTCACTTGAAAGCTGATGGCAGTCAGCTGGACAGTGATAAAACACAATGAAACAGGAACCTCTAATGCCCAGCACACCTCCAAATGCCAGAGCAGCCTGCCAGGACAGTGAGGAAGAAAGATCTCCTCATGACAAGACACCCACAAACCACAGCACACGAGTGCCACAAGATGACATCATCTCATGTCCTTTGGCTGAATCTGCCAAATGCCCTGACACACAGATTCCGTGCAAACCCTCCCAAACACCGACTGGCACTTGAAAGCTGCCGCCAGGGCCACAGGGACACGGCCTCAAGAGAAGGCCATGAAAAGCAGCGTTGTGGGAAGGAAAACACTCCCCACCTCATTCCTCCATGTCCAGCTGGGGCACGGAACAGCCGCTTGCTGCAAAATGCCGGCATGCGCAAAGGCTGTCCCGCCCCTCGGGGACCAGAATAAAACCGGCCCCGCGCCTCCCTCCCTCACACACTTCTCCTCACGCCTTCTCCTCCGCGCTCAACAAGGTGAGCCTCAACCCCCTGCCCCTCCTGCTCCTGCCCCACCTGGCCCCTCTCTTCCAGCACGCTCTGCCCCAGCCTCACCAGCCCTCACGCCTCCCCACCGCCACGCTCCCCACAGCCCCACACCAGCCCTCCCTAACCCCTCGCCCTCCTGCAACACCGCCCCTCGCACCCCCACGCCCCTCCGCTTGCTCAACACCCTCTCTTCCAGGGCCCCTCCACACCACACACATGGCCTGCTACGACCTCTGCGGCTCCTGCCCACCCGCCCCGCTGGCCAACAGCTGCAACGAGCCCTGTGTCAGGCAGTGCCAGGACTCCACAGTCACCATCCAGCCTCCCACCGTGCTGGTCACCCTGCCAGGACCCATCCTCAGCTCCTTCCCCCAGAACACCGCCGTCGGATCCTCCTCATCGGCTGCCGTGGGCAGCGCCCTCAGCTCCCAGGGAGTGCCCGTCTCCTCTGGAGCCTTCGGCTACGGCTACGGCTTCGGAGGCCTCGGCTGCTTCGGCGCCAGAAGGGGCTGCTACCCCTGCTAAGGCTCCTGCCACCTCCCCTCACACCAAACACCCACACCTGACAGCCACGCCATGGACTGAGGACGCACCTCAACCATGTTCCTGGCCCATGGGCTCTCCATCCACTGCTCCTCCTCTCAAGGCACCAAGCAAGGAAGCAGGGAAGGGGACCAGCCTGGGCTGCCTGGAGACACGGCCCATGCACCTCCTCCTCTTCTCTGGCTTCCTTCTTTGATTTGCCCCTTCTGGTATTGCCACCACTCTCCGCTGGAACCATCTTCTCACAAGCCAAAGACCACTGGGGACCTCCAGTGTGCAGCTGCCACTGCAGGACAGGAAGACTATGGTGCTCTGGCAAGATCTGTCTCACACAAGGGACCTTGGCTGATGCTCGTCCTACTTGAACCTCACACCAGATCCCTTCATCTTGGTGCTCCTGCCTTTTCACTCTCTTTCTCCCTCAATAAAGTTTTTCTGCATCCCAGCCTGAGTCACCTCCTTTTCCTTACTTATCTCAAGGCTTTTCCAACCTCATGCACCACAAAGCCAGGCCTCAAGAGGCCCTTGGGGTGGGTGGAAAAGGGCTTCAGGGTCTCTCTTAGGAACTATGTCCCCTGCAACACCAGCACCACACAGCAGCACAGGGGGCTTCCAGCCCATGACACAAGCCCTTCCCTTGTCCACACAAAGCCTGGGACACGCTACTGCACTTCTGCCCATGCCTCTGACACAAGCTCCCCATGTGGTTGGTGGCCAACCACATAATCCTTTAGTCATAAAACCATTGACCAAGTCTGGGCTGAAGTCAGATTCAGTCACATCCTTGACTCCTGTCTCAGCAGGAGCTTAGAAAGTAAGAAGATCCATCTTGAAACTTGTGACTCCATGGGAGGACTCCCCACAGCCACGTCACCACACTCGTACCCTTTAAACGCAACACACCACACGCAGAACCTTTTGCCACCACGTGTGACCAGGAGATGTGGACAACTGGAATTGGGGTGGAGCTGTTCAGGAGGTCAGGGTTGATGCTGCTGAGGCTTTTGCAAAGGAACCTTGATGGAAAGGCACGTTTCTTTTTTCCATCGCTTCTCTTGTTTAATCGTTGAGGGTTTGAAAGGTGTTTCAGGTCTTTGTAGAGCTTAAAAATATTAAAACATAATAGTCTTCTGTTTCCATGGCAACAGAGACAGTAGGTAGTCACGGGCCTGAGATGTTGGCATCTTGCATTCATCACAAGGTTTAAAAGAGAGAGCAATGGGCTTCAAGGTTCCCAGAAAACATCAAAGCAGCACTGGCCAAAGCCCAGTCCCAGGGCCCGGGGCTGTGAGCTTGAGGAAGCCACAGCTTCCAGTTGGGATGATCTCCACCTTGCAGGGAGTTGGGGATCCAGCACTAGTTTCCATGTCTCCTATCCACGTAAGTGGCTGTGACTGGTGGCCTGGGCACTGGTGAAACACTGGCCCAGGTTGCCCAGATTGATGGTAGATGTCCCATCCCTGGAAACATTCAAGGTCAGGTTGGACAGGGCTCTGAGCAACCTGATCTAGTTGAAGATCATAGCATGGTATAGATTGAAAAGGACCTTAAAGATCATCCAGTCCCAACCCCCCTGCCAGCAGCAGGGACACCTTCCACTAGACCAGGTTCCTCAAAGCCTCATCCAACCTGGCCCTCAGCACTTCCAGAGAGGGGAAGATGTCCCTGCTCACTGCAGAGAGGTTGGACTCTGGATGAGCTTCAAAGTTCCCTTCCAACCCAAATTCTTCTATGATTCTATCAATTGTCCCTGCCCAGTCTTTCCAGTTCACAGTCAGAAACCTTTGTTCAGAAACCTCTGGGTCAAGATGAACCTGTGTGGCTCCAGGCTGTTTGTGCATGTATCAGTAGAACATTGCTCTCCATTCCATTGACCCCAAAGCTGCTCAAAGCCTTTCTGTTTCCAGTGTGACATCCCACTGGCCCACTCTGGGAGACCCAGTTTCCCCAGCTGGACATGGTCCATGGACTGGGTGACCTCTGCTGGCCTTAGCAGAAGGCGACTCCCAGCACTGACCCTTCTCTGCCAGGACATTTCATGGAGGAGAATCAATCTCCTGCCATGCACGATCGCTCTGCAAACACACAGTGAGGGCATCGCTGCTGGGTACACACAGCAAAGTGTGCCACAGGGTTTTGGACCTGCTCCAGAGCTGGGAAACTTTGGAGCTGCAGCAGTGTTGGTGTGCAGGGTGCAGAATGACCTTGGCTGCAGGCTGGTCCAGTTCAACATCAGCAATAATGATCTGAATGAATCAGAGAATCACAGAATGGTTTGGGTTGGAAGGGACCTTAAAGATCATGCAGTCCCAACCCCCCTGCCAGCAGCAGGGACACCTTCCACCAGACCAGGTTGCTCAAAGCCTCATCCAACCTGGCCCAGAACACTTTCAGGGAGGAGCAGCCACAGCTTCTCTGGCCAACCTGGGCCAGGGTCTCACCACCCTCACACCAAAGAATTTCTTCCTCACATCTCAGCTCCATCTCCCCTCTGCCACTTTCAAGCCATCACCCCTTGTCCTGTCACTCCCTGCCCTTGGCCAAAGTCCCTCCCCAGCCTTCCTGGAGCCCCTTCAGGTACTGGGAGGCCACTGGAAGGTCTTCCCAGAGCCTTCTCTTCTCCAGGCTGAGCAGCCCCAACTCTCTCAGCCTGTCCTCACAGCAGAGCTGCTCCAGCCCTGGCATCATCCTCGTGGCCTCCTCTGGACTGGCTCCAGTAGCTCCATGTCCTTGTGCTGTTGGTGGCCCCAGCACTGGAGGCAGCACTGCAGGGGGGGTCTCAGGAGAGCGGAGCAGAGGGGCAGAATCCCCTCCCTGGCCCTGCTGCCCACGCTGCTCTGGGTGCAGCCCAGGACACGGTTATTGGCTCTGTGCTGCCAGCGCACGGTGCCGCCTCATGTGGAGCTTCTCCTCCCCCAGCACCCCAAGTCCTTCTCCTTCAGGTAATTAATGATTTGAATGAATCATAGAAAGGTTTGGGTTGGAAGGGATCTTTAAAGGACATCTGGTCCATCCCCTCTGCAGTGACAGGGACATCTTCAACTAGACCAGGTTACTCAGAGTCCCATCCAATCTGAGGGGCTCTCCAGGCTGAAGGCTCCCAGCTCTCTCAGCTTTTCCTTCTACATGAGATGCTCCAGTCCCTTCATCATTCTCAAGGCCCAGCACTGGACTCTGTCCAGTATGTCCATGTCTCTCTTGTACTGGGTAGCCCAGAACTCAACACAGTTCTCCAGGTGTGGCCTGACCAGTGCTGAGAGGTGGTGGCAATGCTCCTCCTCATGCAACTAAGGACACCTTGGCTGGGTCAATGAGCACTAGAGAAACACCTCTGTGAATCCATATTTGTGAGGACTGTGCTGAAAGGAAGAAGGTGGAGAGAACCTGGAGAAGAAGTGATTGATAAATGAAAGAGGACCATCAGCCTAAACAAAGGATGGACAGACAGAGGAGAGCTTCATTGCTAGAGGAAAGAGGAGGAGAGACAGATCCACACACCTGGTTCTCTTGATGGAGTAGGAGAAGGAAAAAGAAGAGCCTTGCAGCCCATGGAGATCAACAGCAGAGCAGAGACCCACATGTAGCCATGGAGGACTCCACGTTGGAGCAGAGAAGTTGAGCCTGAGGGTAAGTGTCATGGAATTGTGACCCCAGAGATGCTCAATGCCAAAGCGAGGAGTGAACCCCCAGAGTGGGGGGAAAGTCTCATGCAGCCCGTGGATGCCCCATGAGAGCCAGGAGCTGAGCCCAAAGAGGTCCATGACTCCATGGGAAGCTCATGTTGGAACATCTTGTTTCTGGACTTCCATGCCAGGAAGAGTGGCAATGGTGAACTGACTGCAACCCCCATTCCCTGTGCCTTGTGCTGCTGGGGGGGGGAGGAAGAGAAATGGGGAGCAAAGTGATTTGAGGGGTGGGGGGAAGTGTTGTCAGATGTGGTTGTTTTGTCTACTCAGATGATTCACAACAAATTAAATTGATTTTTCTTCCTCAAGTTTGACTCCGTTTTGCCCGTGACCATCACTGGTGAGTGACCCCTCCCTGTCCTTCACTCCTAACCCCGTGTCCCCTTTGTTGTGTCACCCGTCCCATCTCACCAGGTTGGGGGAGTGACTGCAGGACCACATGGTCCTACTGTGGGTCAAACCACCACCACACCCAGGTACAGGACCTTCCACTTCTCCCCTTGGTTTACCTGCAGGAGGTTCTCATCTCCAGCCTGGTGAGGTCCCTCTTGATGGCACCACCGCCATCAGTCCTACCAGCTTGGTGTCACCTTGATGAGGGGACAACGCCCCATCATCCCAGCACAGCACAGGACGGACATGACCGCACGTGTTTATCCACGCGGATGTGCGCGCACACGCGCGACATATCCACGCGTGAGACGCCCACGCGTGATACCTCCACGCACACGCGTGGCAGTGAGCCGTGAGGGTACGGGCAGGGCGCGCGCATCCGCACACGCGCGGCTCGACACCTCCACGCAACGTGGACACGACACGCGTGCGCGCACCCCCCCACGCATGCGCACCCTCTCCCTCCCGCGCATGCGCAGCGCGCTCCCGCCGCTAAACTACAACTCCCATCAACCCCCCCGCCCGCGGCGCTACCCGCACAAAGGGGGCGTGGCTTGGTGCTGTAGGGGGTGTGGTCAACGCTTTAGGCTCCGCCCCCTCTGCCTCTCCCTATTGGCTGCGCTGCGGTTGTCGCTGGTGACGGCGGGACGCGGCGGGGCCGCGGCGCGAGCGCTGGGCTCAGTCAGCGGCTGGAGCGGCCGCGGGAGGGGAGGGAGGGAGTTGGCTGCGGGGGGTGGGGGGGAACGCGGGATGGTGATGGTGGATCAAGGGTTTAACGGACAAACCAGCGTTTACCGGCGCTATGAGAGACCGAACCGGGACCGGGGCCGCCGCTGAGCGGTGAGGCCGCCGGGAACATGGCGGAGAGGTGAGAAGCGGCACCGCGGGGTGGGGTTGGGGGGGGTGTGAGCGAGGGCGGGGGGGGGGCGGCTCTGAGGGGGCTGAGGCCTATGGAGGGCGGGCGGGGGGGGCGGCTGCTCCTCCCTCTCTCCTAAAGGTCCTAAAGGGACCAGACCCCCCTCAGCGCCCCCCTGGGAGGGGACATTTTAAAGGTCTGAACCCCTTTTTATTACCCCTGAGCGGGCGGTTCTTCCCTGTTCCCCCCCTCCATATAGATCTATATAGGGGTTATGGCGGTGCCCCCCCTCTTTGGGGTGACCTGAGGGGTGTTTGTCCCCCACCCCCCCCCCTTAAGGGAGTATCTGTGCCCCCCCCTTTTTATTTTTTGGGGGGAGGGGGGGTTATCCCCCTTCTCTGGTCCTTTTGGGTGTATTTTTGGGTGGGTGTCAGCACTACCTTGATTTTATATATATATATATTTATTTTTTGGGGGTGGGGGGGTGTATTTCTGCTGATTTCTCCTGTGCATGGTGGAGCTTTGGATCTGACCCCCCCACACCCGTGGGGGTGTGGGGTGGGGGTGAATCCCAACCCTGCTTTAACCACCCCCCCCCCGCGGTTTTGGTGCATGGAAGGGGGGGCTGGATGCACCCACCCGGTTCCCTGTGGTTGCAGTAGGGAGATGGTGGGGGGGGGTGGGATGGATCCCAACCCCACCCTGATTTCTAGGGGTGCATTGGTAAAGAGGGGAGAGGGGGCTGGATCCCACCCTGCTGCCCTATGGGGGGGCTGCATCCCACTCTGCTGCAAATTAAGGGGTTGGATCCCACCCTTCTCACCCTGGGGGGGGTTATGGAGGTGGCTGGATCCCACCTTGCTCCCTATGGGGGGGGTGTTTGGAGGGGCTGGATCCCACCCTGCTCCCCATTGAGGGGGGGTTTGGAGGGGCTGGATCCCACCCTGCTCCCCATTGAGGGGGGGTTTGGAGGGGCTGGATCCCACCCTGCTCCCCATTGAGGGGGGGTTTGGAGGGGCTGGATCCCACCCTGCTCCCCATTGAGGGGGGGTTTGGAGGGGCTGGATCCCACCCTGCTCCCCATTGAGGGGGGGTTTGGAGGGGCTGGATCCCACCCTGCTCCCCATTGAGGGGGGGTTTGGAGGGGCTGGATCCCACCCTGCTCCCTGTGGAGGGGGTTATGGAGGGGGCTAGATCCCACCTTGCTCCCTATGTGGGGGGGGGGGGGTTTGGAAGGGCTGGATCCCACCCTGCTCCCCATTGAGGGGGGGTTTGGAGGGGCTGGATCCCACCCTGCTCCCTATGGGGGTGGGGTTTGGAGGGGCTGGATCCCACCCTGCTCCCTGGGTGAGGATGGGGGGTTATGGAGGGGGCTGGATCCCACCTCATCCTGCTCCCTGAGGATGCTCTGCAGGGATTGGGGGGTGTGGGGGGGTGATTATTGATTATGGATTGGGATGGATCCCACCCCATGGGATGCAGCCAGGGAAGGTGTAAGGTGTGGCAGGGACCCGGAGGTGTGTGATGGTGGGGAGGGGGGGACAGGGTGGCGTGTGAGTGGGTGTGGATGCAGGGATGGGGTGTGGGCAGGGCTGGGTGGGCTTGGGGAGGCTGCAGCAGAGGGGGGGAGGGGAGGGGGGTGCACTGGTCTTGAAGTGGGGGAGAAATAGGCCAAGTTGTGGTGTTTGTGCTGGAACAGGATTTATTTATCTCCCATGTGAAGCAGTGCTGAGCTGCTGGTTGATGGTTTGTATTTTTTATATATATATATTTATTTTCCTCTCTGCATTGCTCTGCTGTTTCTCCAGACCTGCATTTTCCTGCTGCTGCAAAAACTGCAGGAGGAGATTTTTTTTTTTTTAATTAATTTTTTTTCTCCCCTCCCCTTTCCCCCTCTCTCTCTCTCTCTCCTTCTTTGGTGATAACAGTTTAATCAACCCTTGAGTGACCTCTACAGATAAACCCGCAGCTGCTCTGCTTCCAGTACCTCACCTGCCACATACAGCTGGGTGGGCTTAAGGGAGAAAAATATATATATATATTTATTTTTAAAAAAAATAAATGAAATTGAGGAGCTTGGTGTGAGCTTTTGGCTACCCCCAAGCAGCAGGTGGCTTGAACAGGGCTGTGCTTTTGGCTGGATCAATCTGAATTGATGATTAGAAAGATGTGACGTTGTGCTTGGTGGCACCAGGCCGGTGGCCGTGCCGTTACCATCCATGGATGGTTGATTGGTTGATCTCCTCCATGAAGCATTTATCCAGCAGCTGAATGTTAATAAACCACATGATGGTTAAAAAAAAACCCTAAAAACCCAACGTGATTGCACCTTGCTGCAAAATCTGTCGCTTTCATTTGCAGCCAGAAGCTGATTTTTTGCCGTGCTGGAGGGAACCAACCCCCTCACGATTCCGTCGCCCGGCCGCTGCGAACGCGGCTCACTGCTGGATTTAGACTCGAGGGAAAGGACAGAGCTTGGTATTTAGTGCTTGTGGATGGGAGTTAAGTCTGTGGATAAAGAAATCTTGGCTTGGCTTGGCTGGATCTGATCTTAAATTGGCTGATAAATGCATCTCGTGGTTCTCTCCCCGCGTATCGCTCCGCGCCGTACACCGATTTATTTGGGGGGGAGGGAAAAGCTCTTTATTTTCTTCCCCATCCCTTAGGAAGGGTGCAAAAGAGAGAGCTCAAGCCATGCTATTCTTCCTCCAAAGGGAAGCCCAGACATCTCCCATGGGATTTTTGTAGATCCTTAACAACCAGGAACTTCTTTTCTACGTGTCTTGGCTCGGCTGATCAAGAACTATCCTAAAATTTGAATTAATTTAACTCCAAGCTGGATTTGGAGTCGCTGATGGCAGCCCCAACTCATTCCACTAGTACCTGGGATGGCTTTCAAGTCTAAACCACTCTTTAATATTAATCTCATCAACTTAATTTATGCAAATTCCCTTGGGAAAGATAATTTCAGTGCTCTTCCTTTTGGGAGGTAAAAGTTGAGGCCCTCAATCTTTAGGGAGCTGCTCATGGGGTGTTTCCCACTGAAATCCACAATTGTTGTATTCTTCCTGCTGCAAATTGAGACAAAACCAAGGTTGAGCTTGTCTGCAAACCAGATGTCTTCATGGAGCTCTTTTCCAAAGGAGCTGGAGATGGGTTCAAAGGAGCTTTTATCCAAAAGAAGCTGCTAGCAAGACGTCAAAAATTCGTCAGTGGCTTTAAAAAGAGGGGAGGGAAGGAACTCCCTGTCCTTCTGGTAAAAGGAATATTGCTGATTTCAAAGTGCCTGAGAAACAGCTGAATTTCCCTGATTGATTGTGAACTTCACTTGAGGAACCTGTCACTGTAATTCCTGGGTAAACTCAACGTGGTTTAAATGAGGTCGTTAACGATCTTAATAAGAGAAGCAGAAATACCCCAGTCCTCTGTAACCTGCAGCTCTGATGGAAATGAGAGAGAGAGGAGAGGAGAGGAGGTGCAGCCACTTGGCCAAAAGCCCAGAGCTTTGTAGCTTGCAGCTGAATAAAAGGTGGGGGAATAGATGCAGGAGGATAAATGTGATTAAATCAGGTGCTGGCTGTGTCTTTGCTGGGAGGGTCCCACCCTTGTGTAGGATTTTCCTCCTGGGCTGTTGCATTGGGGTGGTGGGATCAAGGAAGCTTTGGAGAAGAAGAGGGAAACCAAATCCTGACCTGTGTTGTGTTTCACAAAGGATTTTCCTGCTCCTGGTGCTGGTGAGAGTGTGGTTTTCTTTTGGTTTTGAGGATTTTTAAATGTTTATTATTTTTTCTGCTGTTCTGTTGGGTCAGGAGCTACTTTCTACCCTGGTTGCAACCACAAAAGTGGTTTTTATGGTTAGTCCTAGACAGCTGCTGCAGATGTGAACGTTTAACAGTGATGCTGGGCATCCTCTTGATGAAGATTAATGAAGATGTGTTTATGTACACTAACGAACCTGATGATATAAGAACAGTGAGGTGATGAAAGTTGCTTGGATAGCAAGGTCACCTTCTGATTATCATTTAAAAAATCAGAATATATCCCTCCTTGATTTAAAATATCAGAATATATCCTTTTTCCCTCCTTCTTCTTCCCCTACAATGAGCATTTTGGACCTGTGATGATGGGTTGTAATGATATGAGTGGTCAGACAGAGTCATCTCAAAGCAGGAACCTAGAGCTTAAACTTGATGGTGAAGAAAACTTCTCCAACCCATCAACTAATTGTTGGGTTTCCAGATATTTTAGATCATGTAGTAGAATCCCAGAGCCTGTCCAAAATAATAATTTTATATTTTTTAGGAAAAAAAATGTGGAATACTTCTGAAAAAATAGGAAAATAATGTCTGTGTGTGCACCATCGGTTTGACATCAAATCTCCTGCTGCTCAGGAGCGTGGTGCAGCTGATGGGAGATCTTCTGTGTGTTTGGTTTTTTTCTTGCCAGTTTATGGAGCTGCTTCTCCACTTCTTTAATATTAATAAAAACCCCCAAACTGTTAAAATCTGGGGCAGTCACAGCAGCCTGTCTCGTACACAATTGTGTCTTCAGAGCTGTGGTTCTCAGCAGGTGAAAGCTGCCTCGTTGCCTGGGGTTGTGATTTCTACACCCCAAAATCCTGAGCCCAGTCCTGGTAGGATCATTGAATCATAAAATGATTTTGGGTTGGAAGGGACCTCAAAGCTCATCCAGTCCCAACCCCCTGCCAGCAGCAGGGACACCTTCCACTAGACCAGGTTGCTCAAAGCCTCATCCAACCTGGCCAAGAACACTTCCAGGGAGGGATAAGGGTCCAGGCTGTGTGTCAGGTGCTTCCTCACAAACTGAGCTTTGCTGTGAAACCTTTTTTCCTGGAGAAATGATGGAACCTTATTTGCTGAAATATTTTAGCTTAGACTGGACAAAGCATCAGAAAATCGTGTTATATGGACCAAAGTGACCCTTCTGTGGTAGGAAGGTGGAGGAGGAGGAGGTTGCATCAGGTAGGTCCTCTCTAAAGGTTGAAACCTGATGTTCTTGGGTAGAGCTCAGGGAAGGAGTTGTCTCAACTTTATTACCCAGAGAAGCTGAGGCTGCTCCTCCCTGGAAGTGTTCTGGGCCAGGTTGGATGAGGCTTTGAGCAACCTGGTCTAGTGGAAGGTGTCCCTGCTGCTGGCAGGGGGGTTGGAACTGGATGAGCTTGAAGGTCCCTTCCCACCCAAACCATTCAATGATTCTGTGGACTCTGTGCTTGTTTAAAGCTTTGTGAGGAGCTTTTTTAGACAATGAGGTGAATCCACCTGGATTTGAAGGTGACCTACTTTGGTATTGAACAAGTCTTTAAGCTGCATGCCATCAGCTCCTGCCTCCACGTGGGGATTGTCATCTGGGACATGTTTGTGGGGTTGAAGTCTTGAGATACAGAAATGTGCAGCTTGTTGGTGTAGACAACTTCCCCCCACAAAGTAATTGCTTTGGATCATGAGCTGGGAGCAGCTTCAGTGGTTTTAAACTCAAAGAGGAAAGATTCAGACTAGATAGAAGAAATTTTTTACACTGAGGGTGGGGAGACCCTGGCCCAGGTTGGCCAGAGAGGTGGTAGAAGCCCCATCCCTGGAAACATTCAAGGTCAGGTTGGATGGGGCTGTGAGCAACCTGATCTGGTTGAAGATGTCCCTGTCACTGCAGGTTGTTGGTCTGGGTGACCTTTGGAGATCCCTTCCCACCCAAACCATGTGATGATTCCTTGAACTCCTTCTTCCAGCAAGATCCTATTGTGGCTTCTCCTTCTTCAGCTCAACTGACCTGACCATTATTTCTTCTGGGTCAATCTACTCTGACCACTCAATCTGTGTTTAGGTTGGTGAAGCTGAAGATCCAGGGTAAGATTTTCTGGGTCAGTTTCTAGGTAAACTATAATCTAGATACCTACTCATGAGACATGATGGCTGCTATCTCGGTTTAAGACCAGTTTGGGCAAGGCTCAAGTCCTCAAACCATTCTGGTGATCATCTTAAGACCAAAGGCTTGTGGTGTCTTGTTCCTCTTCTGAAAGATGAAAGTTTGAGCAGCTCACCTCTAATACCTTGTGAAGATGCATGGTTCTCAGAAATCCAACAACCAACCACCCTGCCCAACAACCCTTAAACCAAAACCCCCAAACCAAACCAAAACCACTAAATACAACTGAGAAAATCATCCCAATCTCAAGGGACTTGGATGATTCCAGGAGTAAAAATTCTGTTTAATCTGGTAGAGCTGGAAGTTTGCTGGTGGTGGGACAGAGCCATGGAGGGGACTTGGATCAGAAACCATCAGGGGAAGGATTTTTAAGCTGGATTGTAGTGGAACAGTAACATTTTGATGGCATGTTTATCAGGATGTGTTTGCCCCAGATCATAAATATCAGTGAGAACTTAATTTTGCCTGCTGATAAAGATCATTACCAATGTTACAATCATCTCTTCCCTCTAATATCCTTAAAAAAAAAAAATAATAATAATAATAATAATAATAATAATTTCTTGTTCCTCTCTTCAGCAGCCACACTCTCCCTCCTGCATTTTTGCTTCAGTGATTATTTCCTTACATGCTCTAGATAACTCATTGAACCTTAGACCTTTCCTCTTCCTCCTCTCTCTCTTCTTAAAAAAAATAAACATTTCTGCTGTAATCCTTTTTTTTTTTTTACTTTGCAACTAATCCAGGCTGGTTATTTTTAATTCCAGTTGCCAAGAAGCAAGCAAAGGAGAAATGCACTTCAGGTGCTGAGGGGAAGAAGTGGAGCACTCTCTAGATAGCATCTGCACCATGCCCTTGGAATTAATCATTATTTTTAAGTCATTACTTACTCACAGGAACCCCCAAAACTGGTTTTCTTGGTTTCCCAGCTCCTGGTGAGCAGTTGAGGAACCACATTTTGCTGTTATAAAGGCGCCTCATTTCTTAAATTCTTCATCTCTGGTTGTTTCTTTGGTCTGAAGAGATCTGGTGATTGTATTTCTGTTCTTCCTCTTGCTGCTGGAGCTGCAATTCTCACAAACAGCCCTGCAAGAGGCAGTCCTGAGGGATTGTCAATTTTTAAAGCACCAAATTGTCATGGTTTTAACCCAACTGGCAACCAAACACCACGCAGCCACTTGCTCACTCCCTCCTCGCTGGGATTAAGTTGAAAATCAGAAGGGTAAAAGTGAGAAAACTCATGGGTTGAGGTAAAATTTCAATTTAATAATTAAAATGCAATAAAATATAAAATAATAATGATAATAATCAGAGAAATAATAGAATATACAAACATGAGTGATGCACAGTGAAGTTGTTCCCAGCTAGTGATCCCAGAGGAGAGAAAAACCCCAAAACTTCAATCCCAGAAGACAGGAGAAGCTTTCCAGCCAACCCTTATCTAGATATTATATAGATATATAATATCTATATATTGATATAGATATCTATATCAATATATAGATATTATATATCTATATATTGCACATGACATCAAATAATATAGAATATTGTAATTCTATCTATAATGCAATATATAGAGAATATTGCATTGGCCAACTTGGGTCCATTGCTCTGGCTGTGCTCTACCTCCCCCAGCTTCTTTAGCAAAGCCTGGGAAATTGAAAAGTCCTTGACTTTTTAGCAACAACTAAAAACATCAGGATAGTATCAAACATTCCTCTCATACCCAAATCACCTCCTGAATCCAAAACACAATGCTATTTTAATCCACTCTGAGGAAAATGAGCTGAAACCAGGACACAAATGCAGTGCTCTGACTTTTGGTGCTGTCCCAGCTCCTTGGTGAGCAACTGGATATCCTCATCTCTTCAAAAAAACCCCAAAAAAACACAAAAAAAATGTTTTCAAATTGTTAAAAATATTTTTACACAATAAATAGGAAGGAGATGGACCTGAGCAGAGAGGGCTCATTAGCTGTGAGGTGTAGTAAGCCAGTGGTGTCATTTAGAGAGGAGAAACCACTCTTCCTGCAGTGAAAAATGTGGAAAAAATTTGGTTAATTGTTGATTAACATCACATAAAACTTGCAGCAAATGAGGCCTGAAATAGACTGTCAAAGGGAGAAGGTTTTGCTTATTGTATTTTCCAGACAAGGTGATCCTGGAAGGTTTTATTCCTGGATTGAGCATTGATTGGAAGTGAAGTTTCTGGTACAGGGCAGAGCTTTTGGACTTCTGGTTAATGTGAAAGTTTCCTCATTAATGCTGACTTCTGAAAACCCAGTTTGACTGGGAAGTGAGTCACTGGTGACTTAACCACCCCTGGATCAGTCAATACCTGACCTAAAGGTGGTTTCTCTTATTATTTCTCTTATAATAATGCTGTGCAGAGGGACTGGGATTATAAATGAGAGTAAAAACTTGAGGAAACATCAGATAAAAATGCAGTTTTGCATATTGAAACTTGGGATTTCTGACCTTACCATCGTCCTGGGGATGGACAAATTCTGCATCTCCTTATTTATCCTTTTATATTTATAAGGATACAAAATGCTGTTCCCATTCTAGAGATGAGACTTTAATGTGTCAAAAGTCAGGGAATCATTTTGGTTGGGGAAAAAAATGTGGTGGTTGCACTGGGCTGGCAGCCAAATGCAGCCGCTCGCTCACTCCCCCTCACCCCAGGGGGTAGGGGAGAGAATTGGGGGGCAAGGGGGAGACTCGTGGGGTGAAATAAGAACTATTTAATAATTGGAATAAAAGAAAACTGAAAATAATCATGATATTAAAATAATAATTATAATAATAGGAATAAAATATGCAAATGAGGGACACCCAGGGCCATTGCTCACCACCCGCTGACCCAGCCCGGCCCGATCCCGGA
The DNA here is from genome assembly GCA_907165065.1 of Caprimulgus europaeus. The sequence goes on along the minus strand of OU015525.1, from coordinate 1,086,434 downwards.
GCAGCGACAATCCCGACCCGAAACCGCAATCCCGGGAGAGCCAGAGCCTGAGTGAGAGCCAGAGAGAGCCAGAGAGGAAGAGCCCCTCATGGATCTCCTGCCCATGGGGGACAGGAGATGGAACAGCCCCTTGGCAGAGCCCAGTGCCCATGGAGCTGAGTCATTTCAATATTCGTCAAGATTTCAGATCAGCAAAACGCAACGTCCTTCAACTTCCAGTGACAACTGAAAACATCGCTGTGGTCTCAATGTTCTTCTCCTACCAAATCCCAGCTGAACCCAAACCCCAGCACTGTTTGGGGTGCTGGAAAGAAACCAGCTCTGGCCCAGTTCAAAACCAGAACAAAGATATTTAAGATCATCAATTCCCACCAAAAGATCATCAAGTCCCACCAAAAGATCATCAAGTCCAGCTTTCTTGGGATCTCAGGTCTTTGAGCCACCACTAGTTTTGACCACACATTCCCCTTCCTCTTTATCACTGAGGAGGAGAGGAAAATCTCAGTGTTGAAGCTCGGTGCCTTCCTTCTGGTGTAACCCCTGTGGAAAACCCCCGTGGCTGCTCCATTGGTGCTCTTGGCTGAGGCACTCGCTGTCTGAGCTGCCTCTCCCTGAGGTGATGACATTTCTCTGCCTGCCTCGTTGCATTTTGATTGATTTTCCCTCTCCTCTCCGCTCTCTACTCGAGTGGAAATGACTTCTATGGGCAACGTGTCTGGAAACTCAAGTTTTTTACCATCCTGGAACGTTTCTCTGCCCGTTGAAGCTCTGGGATTATGATTTTTATTGATCTTTCTCTGGTGAGCCTGAGAGCACTTCCTGCACGGCTGGGAGGAGATGGTGGCCTGAGATGGAGAAGTGCAATCAGTTATTGCCTGAAGTGGGGTGGTTTTTCTAGAAGAGAAGGATGGACAATAGAGTGTGGTGTAAATAATGGTGGGATTTAAGCTCAGAGAGTTGGGGCTGTTCAGCCTGGGGAAGAGAAGGCTCCAGGGAGACCTTCCAGTGACCTCCCAGTGCCTGAAGGGGCTCCAGGAAGGCTGGGGAGGGACTTTTCATTAGGGCAGTTAATGACAGGACAAGGGGAAATGGCTTTAAGCTGAAAGAGGGGAGATGGAGCTGAGATGTGAGGAAGAAATTGTTTGGTGTGAGGGTGGTGAGACCCTGGCCCAGGTTGGGCAGAGAAGCTGTGGCTGCTCCTCCCTGGAAGTGTTCTGGGCCAGGTTGGATGAGGCTTTGAGCAACCTGGTCTAGTGGAAGGTGTCCCTGCTGATGGCAGGGGGGTTGGGACTGGAGGAGCTTTAAGGTCCCTTCCAACCCAAACCAGTCTGGGATTCTGTGACAAAGGAAATGGCAGGAAGATGTGGCAGGGGAGGGTGAGGTTGGCCATGAGGAAAAGGTTCTTGAGGCAGAGGGTGGTGGAGCACTGGCACAGGCTCCCCAGGGAGGTGCTGATGGCACCAAGCCTGACAAGATTCCAGCAGCATTTGGCCAAGGCCCTCAGGGACATGGTGTGAATGTTGGGCTTGTCCTGTGCAGGGACAGGAGTTGGACTCCATCATCCTGGTGGGTCCCTTCCAGCTCCCAACATCCAGTGATTCTATGAACGTGGTGTCCCTGGCAGCGTGCTGAGGTGACACATGGGCTCAAAAAGGGAAATGTTGCTTTTTGAAGAGCTTGTCTCGTTTCCTTTTGGTGTGCTGGGCTTTGGGGTGGGTTTTTTTGGTGTCCATCTGTTAAATGACTTATGTTGAGGAACACATCTCAAGCTGGCCAAGCAACAAAGCAACACACACAACGCTCTGGAGGTTTTACAGGTGTCTCATCAGTTTTAGGAGTAATTAAACTCTTAAATACTTTCTAAATCCTGTTGTCAACCTGGTGTTGGTTTTTGGGATGCTCTTATTCTGCTTCCTAAGCATCTTTGTTCTCTTTAATGTGTGCATCTGTGAATCCACATCTCCTCAAAGGTGAAATCCTGTAGAGCCTTCTCCATGTGCCCAGTGCACCTTGGTGGTTGAGGCTTTAAAAAAGAAAAATATATATATATAAAACAAAAACACAAATGCCTCTTACTCTGGCAACGTTTCATGTGGTCAGGAACATTGGGGAAAAATTAGGAGGCCAAAAAAAAAACCCCAAACAGGCAACAAAATCAGTTTGGAGTTGAGGGATTTGTGTGCAGACATCTCTGACCAGATCTACAAGCTCTCAGCAAGGTGTGTGGTTTTCTTCTGCTTCCTAGAAAATGAGACTAAAAATGAGATTCAATGAGCACAGAGGAGGTTGCTGAAGCTGCTGGACTCTGATTCCCTCCTTGACTAAGCATGACCTGAGCTCCTCGCTGCTTGAGGTGGTTTTATGGGGTTTTTTTGGAGTTGAGATCACTTTTCAGCTCTTGCTGGAGGAAAATCCAGTGGTTGGATGGAGAAGGGAGCAGGTCAAGTCCCTGTGGCATTGCAGAAGTGGGGAGGAGAACAGGAGGTTGCTCAAGTCACCTTGGGTTTCTGGTGGTTGTTTCTTGAGGACACCTGCAGCGCTGGCAGGAGGACACCTAAAGGAGCCACCCACATACCAAGCTTTGCTTTTTTTTTGTCTTTTTTAAAGAATTTGCCTTTCCAAGGTGGGAAGCAGAGTGAGATCTGAGTGATTTGAAGCCTTTGCAACATCCCTGGTGGGTTCCTTGCTTTTCTTCTTCATGGCAATAGAGCTCAATGCTTGTTGGAAAGGTGACACTTCTTCTACCTCTCCAATTCCTTCAGCTTTTTGACCTCTACTTAATACCTGCTGTGGGAAATATGAGCAGGCATATCTCCAAGATTAATAATAATAATTAATTAATAACTGGGCTTGGTAGAGCTCAGCTTTGGGGCTTTTTTTTCAGGAAGGTGCTTCCTTGCTCTTGGTAGAACTTGTCATTTAGGATCTCCAGCCAGAGTTATGAGTTGGGATTTGCTATTTATGGGATGATTTGGGTTGAAGAGACCCCCCAAAAGTCATCTATCCCAACCCCCCTGCAGGGACAGGGACATCTTCAACCAGATCAGGTTGCTCAGAGCCCCAAACAACCTGACCTTGAATGTTTCCAGGGATGGGGCTTCTACCACTTCCCTGGGCAACCTGGGCCAGGGTCTCACCACCCTCAGCTTAACAAAATTCTTCCTTCTCTCTGGTCTGAATGTCCCCTCATTTAGTTTAAAACCATCCCCCCTTGTCCTGGTGCTCCAGGCCCTGCTAGAAAGTCTCTCCCCATCTTTCTTCTATTGAAAGGCTTCAGTTTCGAAGGGTCTCCATCTCCATTGGGACTGGCTGAGCAGTGACCACCAAAGATCTGTTTCTGGAGAAGGTTGTGGGTAGATGTGCTTATCTGAGGAGACCTTCCAGTGGCCTCCCAGTACCTGAAGGGGCTCCAGGAAGGCTGGGGAGGGACTTTGGGCAAGGGCAGGGAGTGACAGAACAAGGGGTGATGGCTTGAAAGTGGCAGAGGGGAGCTGGAGCTGAGATGTGAGGAAGAAATTGTTTGGTGTGAGGGTGGTGAGACCCTGGCCCAGGTTGGCCAGAGAAGCTGTGGCTGCTCCTCCCTGGAAGTGTTCTGGGCCAGGTTGGATGAGGCTTTGAGCAACCTGGTCTAGTGGAAGGTGTCCCTGCTGATGGCAGGGGGTTTGGAACTGGATGAGCTTTGAGGTCCCTCCCAACCCAAACCAGTCTGGAGTTCTATGATCTTGTGCTCCAAGCTGGCTTGATGGTGCTCCAGCTCTGGTGCAGAGGTTGCACAGCACCAGTGATGAGGTGCTGGACTTTGGTGGGGCTTCCAGACATGAGCTGTGCCATATGTGGGTGGGAAACTCTCCTTGCTGGTTTTCAGCAGGCTCAGCTGGAGTGGAGACCTGACCTTGCTGACTTGCAGTCTCCTGTGTGGGTGATGCCAGGACCAGAGCAGCTTGCATCATGATGAGCGTGTCCCTAATTGAGTGTGGCTTGATGAAATTGAGCAGTGTCCTGGTTTTGAGCTTGGCCAGAGCTGGTTTCTTTCCAGCACATCAAACAGTGCTGGGGTTTGGGTTCAGCTGGGATTTGGTAGGAGAAGAACATTGAGACCACAGCGATGTTTTTAGTTGTCACTGGAAGTTGAAGGACTTTGCATTTTGCTGATCTGAAATACTGAGGAATATTGCCATGGATCAGCTCCATGGGCATTTGGCTCTGCCAAGGGGCTGTTCCATCTCCTGTCCCCCATGGGCAGGAGATCCATGAGGGGCTCTTCCTCTCTGGCTCTCTCTGGCTCTCGCTCAGGCTCTCGCTCTCCCGGGATTGCGGTTTCGGGTCGGGATTGTCGCTCCTCCGGGATCGTGATCTGGGAACGGGCTGGGCTGGGTCAGTGGGTGCTGAGCAATGGCACTGGGGGCCCCTCATTTGCATATTTTATTACTGTTATTATTAACATTATTATTTTAATATCATTATTATTTTAAGTTTTATTTTATTCTAATTATTAAATTGTTCTTCTCTCACCCTACCACTCTCCTTCCCCTTTGCCCCCCAATTCTCTCCCCTACCCCCTGGGGTGAGTGGGAGTGAGTGAATGGCTGCATTTGGCTGCCAGCCCAGTGCTAAAACCACCACAGGCATCAAAAACCTCCAAGATAATCTTTATTTTTCTTTAAATTTCACATTAAAAGGACTTTTTTTACACCCCCCTTCCCTCCCCTTAGGCTGCAGAGAGCATTCAGTTCCCTACTTCCACCTTCTGTGCCATTTCCAAGAGATCCTGTTGAATCAGTCAGAGCTCCCAACAGCAGTGCTGGAAAGCTGTAAGGACAAATTACAAATGAATATCTCAAATCTCAACCCTGCTTTCATTTAGAAACCCTTTTATTTGTTTTCCTTTCTAGTTCTGCATATCTCACATCTCCTGAAAGTCACCTTGAGGAATCTATAAGGTAGCCAGGGCTATTGAGTGCAGTGGATCCTATGTGTGGAAGTAAGTAGAGCATGTGCTCCAAAAAAAATACACCCCCCTTTGAATAAAAAACCCAGGAACACTTCAGAACATTTTCCCATTTCCTGGTTTCCACTTGGGTTTGGGTTTTTTTTTAGCAAGAAGGTTTTTGTTCAAGGTAAAGAATGTGCTTAAGCTTCAAACCATGGCAAGTGCCTCTGCAGTCATTATTTTCCTGTCAGACTTGAGCTCACCTGAGCAATTCACCTTTCTTCTTCCCTCAGGAGGGAGGAGGTGTGTGGCCAAGGTTTGTCTGTACAGAGAGAAGTGGGAATTTCTGTCAGAAAAGGAGACTGGCTCGGAATAGATCGGTCAGGGTTTTAAACCACCCAGCTTGAGAAGGTGGCCTGCCTGCCTTAGCTCAAAATCACCTCTAGGAATGGCAAAATCACCTCTAGGAATGGCAAAATCACCTCTAGGAATGGCAAAATCACCCCTAGAAATGGCAAAATCACATCTAGGAATGGCAAAATCACCTCTAGAAATGGCAAAATCACCTCTAGAAATTGCAAGATCGCGTCTAGAAATTGCAAGATCGCGTCTAGAAAGTCCAAAGTCGCCTCAAAAAGTCCAAAGTCGCCTCAAAAAGTCCAAAGTCGCCTCTAGAAATGCCAAAATCACCTCTAGAAATGATAAAATCGCCTCTAGAAATGATAAAATCGCCTCTAGAAATGGTAAAATAGCCTCTAGAAATTACAAAGTCACCTCTAGAAATGCCAAAAACACCCCTAGAAATGCCAAAATCACCTCTAGAAATTCCAAGATCACCTCTAGAAATTCCAAAATAACTTCTGGAAATTACAAAATAACTTCTAGAAAGTCCAAGATCACTTCTAGAAATTATAAAATAACTTCTAGAAAGTCCAAAATTACTTCTTAAAAGTCCAAAATCATGTCTAGAAAGTCCAAAATCACATCTAGTAATTCCAAAATTGCCTCTAGAAAGTCCACATTCACGTCTAGAAAGTCCAAAATCGCGTCTAGAAATTACAAAATCACTTCTAGAAAGTCCAAAATTACTTCTAGAAATTACAAAATCACTTCTAGAAAGTCCAAAATCCTGTCTAGTAATTCCAAAATAGCCTCTAGAAATTACATCACCTCTAGAAGTTACAAGATCACCTCTAGAAAGTCCAAAAATCACTTTTAGAAGTTCAACCACTTGCTTGTTGTAGCTTTTTCTTAGGAATAAATGATTTCTTGACAAATCCCCACACCTCTACATCACCTCTCCTTCTGGTGCTGATGTTTTCCACCTCTCTTGTTCCCTACCATGGGATGGACTTCCATACTGAGGCAACACTCCTGACAATATCAGCTCTTCCATGAATTATTAACAGGTCTTGTAGTGGAGAGTGAAAAATCAGGTTTGAGAACAAGATTGACTAAAAACAGGGCACAGAATGAGGTTGAGGAGGCCTTGGGTGGAGAAGGCTGTAGGAAGAACATCAGATAATACAGTAGAAGGGAAACCAGGACTTGTTTTGTCATCTCCACCATCCCCCAGGTTATCTTCTGCAAAGATGACACTCCAACCAGGAGACTCATAGATACCCAAGCTTGGTAGAAACCAAGCAGGAGGAACAGGTTTGGCAGCAGAACTTTCTGTTGTCTGATGCTCCTCTGTGTAGGAAACATCTGATCCAGACCTGTAAGCCACAGGTTTTAGTTGTCTCACCAGGGTTGGTACTGATGGGTGGTACTTGAGAACATTCCTGTCTGTTAAACAGGGAATCTGTTAAAAGTTGCTCCAAGAATGGGTCAAAGATGGTCAGAGGTAGAGCTCCAAAACACAAGGGAAAGTTTGGATGGAGTTTATGGGCAGTGGTTCTCCATTTCAGATGCTCTCAGTCTTGCTTGGTAGTACCTGAATATGAATCATGGAATGGTTTGGGTTGTAAGGGACCTTTCAAGGCCATCTGGTCCAATCCCTCTGCAGTGACAGGGACATCTCCAACCAGATCAGGTTGCTCAGAGCTCCATCCAACCTGATCTTGAATGTTTCCAGGGATGGGGCTTCTACCACCTCTCTGGGCAACCTGGGCCAGTGTTTCACCACCCTCATCCACCCTACAAAAGTTCTTCCTTACACCTAGTCTAAATCTCCACTCTTTTAGTTTAAAACCATCCCCTCTTGTCCTATCACTACAGGCCCTGCTAAAAACTCTGTCCCCATCTTTCTTCTTGGTGTTGAAAGGCCCCAAGAAGGTCTCCTTGGAGTCTTCTCCAGGCTGAACAACCCCAACCCTCTCACCCTTTCTTCATAGCTGAGCAGTTCCATCTCGCTGACCATTTTTGGGGCTTCCTCTGGACCCACTCCAGCAGGTCCATGTCTTTCTTGTGTGGAGGGATGAACTTTCATCAAATCACTGAATGATTTGAGTTGGAATGAACCTTCAAGATCATCCAGTTCCAACCCTTCTGCCATGAGCAGGGACACCTTCAACTGCAACAGCTTTCCCTCAGCTCATCCCCACGCAGCACTGTGGGTGTTGTTCCTCAAGCATATTCCTTGAGGGAACCAACATGTCTTGAAAGCAAATGGAAGGGTCTGTAACCATTGAATCTTGAGGAGCCTGGCCTTTTAGAAATAGGGAAAATAGATAAAAAAAAGCTGTATTTGTACTTTTGGATCCTCCAGGCATCTGTCTCTCCATCTGCAGTTAGAGCACGTGGAGAACGTGGCTAAAAACACACTTGTATAAATTTTCCCCCTTGTGCAGTGGAAAAAACTTTCATGAAGACTTTGAAATAGGGAGAAAACAACCTTTTGGGGGGGTTGATTTTGTAGGAATATCTACATAGAAACCAAATGTCCTTAGACACTGCACTGCTCTTATGTCTCATAGCATAACCACATCCTTCAAAGCACCCTACCAGTGGCTGATGATGAGGCAAAGCTTTGGGATGGAAGCTTGCTTGCTTTGCATTAATTTGAAGAGCTGCAAACATTATGTATAATGGCCTGTAGAGTCAAAACCAAACCAAAAATACTTCATTTTAGCACCCAGGGCTTTGATACTCCAAGCTGTTTTCAAAGCAAAATAGTTTTACCTTGAAGAGCAGCCCCTCTCTGCTTCAGGTCCTGCTGCTAAGACTTCAATCTTGATTCTCTTTGGTCCTTTTCCTAGACAGGAACGATGCAAAATACCTCAATATGAGGAAAATTGAAGCTAAAACAGTGTATTTCATATTCTAATACCATCAACAGATAGCCTGGAGTTGGTTTCATCTGGAGAACTTGGTGAGTTTGGAAAAGGGACCTACAGAGGCTCCTGGAGATGGCTGCAAATCTGCACATGGAAGTGATGAAAGGTTCTCAGTGACTCACAAATCTCCCTCCACCCACCTAACTGTGACATGAGTGCTTGCTCTCTCTTCACAGTGCATTTCAGACTGCCCTGGATGGTAGAAATCCTGGAACCCTCGGGATTATCTCCGTGGTTTTGGACCCCATCCCAAGGTGGGCCTTTGGCTTTAGTGTCTGCGTGGCAGGAAAGCATCTGTCACTGCTTTCCTCTTCTCTCCCATCCTTCAAATCAGTTTTGTGTGGCTACTGGGATCTTGCCTAGCAGCAGAATCATTTTTTCTGGATTATTTTTTTTAAACAAAATACTATCTTAGCTCTAGAATTTTATTTTTCTTTTCTTTTTCTTTTCTTTTTCTTTTCTTTTTCTTTTCTTTTTCTTTTCTTTTTCTTTTTCTTTTTCTTTTTCTTTTTCTTTTTCTTTTTCTTTTTCTTTTTCTTTTTCTTTTTCTTTTTCTTTTTCTTTTTCTTTTTCTTTTTCTTTTTCTTTTTCTTTTTCTTTTTCTTTTTCTTTTTCTTTTTCTTTTTCTTTTTCCTTTTCCTTTTCCTTTTCCTTTTCTTTTCCTTTTCTTTTCCTTTTCTTTTCCTTTTCTTTTCCTTTTCTTTTCCTTTTCTTTTCCTTTTCTTTTCCTTTTCTTTTCCTTTTCTTTTCCTTTTTTTTTCCTTTTCTTTTCCTTTTCTTTTCCTTTTCTTTTCCTTTTCTTTTCCTTTTCTTTTCCTTTTCTTTTCCTTTTCTTTTCCTTTTCTTTTCCTTTTCTTTTCCTTTTCTTTTCCTTTTCTTTTCCTTTTCTTTTCCTTTTCTTTTCCTTTTCTTTTCCTTTTCTTTTCCTTTTCTTTTCCTTTTCTTTTCCTTTTCTTTTCCTTTTCTTTTCCTTTTCTTTTCCTTTTCTTTTCCTTTTCTTTTCCTTTTCTTTTCCTTTTCTTTTCCTTTTCTTTTCCTTTTCTTTTCCTTTTCTTTTCCTTTTCTTTTCTTTTTCTTTTCTTTTCCTTTTCTTTTCCTTTTCTTTTCTTTTTCTTTTCTTTTTCTTTTCTTTTCTTTTTCTTTTCTTTTTCTTTTCTTTTTCTTTTCTTTTTCTTTTCTTTTTCTTTTCTTTTTCTTTTCTTTTTCTTTTCTTTTTCTTTTCTTTTTCTTTTCTTTTTCTTTTCTTTTTCTTTTCTTTTTCTTTTCTTTTTCTTTTCTTTTTCTTTTCTTTTTCTTTTCTTTTTCTTTTCTTTATATTTTATTTTTATTTTCTTTTTATTGGTGGAGCTTTTAAAGGGATGGGACTCTGGCAGGATGGTGTAAAAAAAAAAGACTGGTCTTTTTGGTGCTCCTACTGTCCTCTTAACAAAGCTCTAGGAGATATCTTGACTGTGTTGGGACCACATGAGCTTAAATATCTTTGAGGTGAACATCTCCTAATGGTTTAAGCATCTGGATCTCAAGTATTGCTAAGTAGCCTTTATTTTCCTCATTCCCTAGGTGCTATTTACATCCTGTAGCTTGCTGAAATATAATTGTCATGCTCTTCTAGGAGTACAAACTCTTGGAAGATCTTTATCCTGGAGCTATGTAAAGGCTGGTTATCTCCTGGTTTTTAAAGACAGCTTTTTGTGGGAGACAAAGACACAGCTCCCTCCAGGAGACAGGAGACCTTCCCTTCCTCGTTAACTCTTTAGTGTGGACACAAATTAGCAGCTCTAATGAAGTTATGGAGAAGGTCACTTGGTCCATGGCATTCAAAAGTATCTCCAGAGAGTTCTTCATGGTATTAAGTGTCCCAGACACATGGAACCTTCTTGCCAGGAAGGCCAGGAATTGGCTGCTGGAAGGTAAGATCCAATTAACTGCAGTGATCAATGGTCATCAATTAAAAAGGTTGGGAACTAGATGATCTTTAAGGTCCCTTCCAACCCAAAGCATGTGATGATTCTATGACTATGAAACTCTAAGAACATCTGTCTGTAGGACCCTTTGAGGCACAACGTGGCTGTTTGAGCCAGTTTGGTGATGTTACCTTTGAATTTAACTGGTTTTAGCTCAAGAAGAACTTCAGGCTAGATGAAATTTAAAACTCTTTGGACTCAAGCAGAATCTTTCTTGAGTGACCTACTCACTTCAGGGTCCCATCATCACATTTTCTTTCTCATACATCCCTAAGAGGTGTTTTTAAACTGGGAAGAGAAAGGCAAAAATGTCCAAGAGGTCTCCAAAAACCTGCAGAGGTTTGTCCAAAAACAGAGGTCAGCAAGGAGAAGATAAAGGAATGAGCAATAAATAACTTCAGCCTTTATCTAGGTAATAAGGAGTAGGGACAAGGTGGTGTGTGAAGCAGACAGGATTGATTGGCAAAGTAGAAATGTGGGGAGAAACCAGCATGAGTGTGGTGTTAATCCAGAGGGACATAAAGTAGGAAGAAGAAAACTGGATGTGAAGGAGGAAGAAGATGCTCCAGGCTACGCGTCACGGTTGCGTGCAGTGAGAGAGACGTGGAGGCTTTTTGATGGTGATGAGGAATGAAGTGGAGGGCAGGCTCAGAAAACACAGGGAAGTTCAAAGTGGTTGAGATGAAGACATGGACAGCAATCCAGTTAGAATCAGAGGATCAGAGTGGTTGGAAAAGACCTTGAAGATCATGGAGTCCAACCATAAACCCAACACTGCCAATTCCACCTCTAAACCATGTCCCTGAGCACCTCATCTACTTGTCTTTTAAATCCCACCAGGGAAGGTGACTCCACCACCTCCCTGGGCAGCCTCTTCCAATGCTTGACCACCCTCCTTTACTTTTACTTCTTTATTTCAACTCAGAGGAAATCATTTGGGTACAATAGTCAAAGCCAGAGATGTGAAAATACCACACAACTCAACTTGGTGTCTTCTCATCCTTTAATCCACTACACTGGGGTGTATTTCTAAGGGATGCCTTTTCTTCACACTCCTGGAGGTAAAGAGAGTGCAGATGGTGTGAAATAGAATCTCTTCCAACTTGGTCTGCCAGTTTTGTGTGATCCACTTACTGCAGCCACTGCTTTAGGTTCATTTATTGTTCACTAAAATTCTTTTTATCTGCTTTGAAGCCTCCAAGGAAGCTGGGGAGGGACTTTGGGCCAAGGGCAGGGAGTGACAGGACAAGGGGTGATGGCTTGAAAGTGGCAGAGGGGAGATGGAGCTGAGATGATGCCAGGGCTGGAGCAGCTCTGCTGTGAGGACAGGCTGAGAGAGTTGGGGCTGTTCAGCCTGGAGAAGAGAAGGCTCCAGGGAGACCTTCCAGTGGCCTCCCAGTACCTGAAGGGGCTCCAGGAAGGCTGGGGAGGGACTTTGGCCAAGGGCAGGGAGTGACAGAACAAGGGGTGATGGCTTGAAAGTGGCAGAGGGGAGATGGAGCTGAGATGTGAGGAAGAAATTGTTTGGTGTGAGGGTGGTGAGACCCTGTCCCAGGTTGGGCAGAGAAGCTGTGGCTGCTCCTCCCTGGAAGTGTTCTGGGCCAGGTTGGATGAGGCTTTGAGCAACCTGGTGTGGTGGAAGGTGTCCCTGCTGCTGGCAGGGGGGTTGGGACTTGATGAGCTTTGAGGTCCCTCCAACCCAAACCAGTCTGGGATTCTATAAAAAGCAAAAAAAAGCTTTAAAGTGCTCCACAGGGTGCAAATGTTTGGAGCAGATTTTTATATCCAACTCAGGAACTCTGTCAGCTGGAGAAGGAGAAAGAAAAAGAATTGAAAATATTCAGTACTTCATAAGCCACAGCCCAAGAAAATTCCTAATGCAGCTGGAATATAATTTGATTTTTAGAGCTCTCTCTATTGATTTATCATTTCAAACCTGTTGTGCTCTGTGGCTGTTGTACCAGGAGGCAGGAAAAAGAAAATGCTTTATAAATAAATGTCTGAGGACATGCAGAGTGCTTGGAGTAACATCTGGACCGTGGTGGAATTCCTTGTTGGCTCTCCCCTTGTGCTTGGGCTGTTCATGGGGTGTCAATTTTCTATCTATTTAAAGTCATTGTGGGATTTAATTTTTCATGTTTTAAGTGGAAAGAGAAACATGAGCAGGATCTCTCTGGGGACTCTGCTTTAGGATGCAGCTCAGTGAACATCTTCTTGTCTTTCCACCTCAAATTCTTGCCCAATTATTGGGGAACAAGAATATTTTATACAAAACTTATGTCTCACACTTGCCTGTGGTGATGGCACTTGGTACCAATGCCATTTATCAGCCCAATTAACAATAAATTATAAATGTGATTTTAAAAAAACCTTGATCTTTAAGAATTTTTCTTCCTTTTCATCATCTTGCCTCATTTTTAGCTGTGATTTAGGCCACGTGACCATGGCTTTGAAGACCACAGGTCATTGACTTTGAGATTGACAGATGAGCTCCCTTCCAGCTCTGATGTTGCTCTGAGCAATTCATGTCCAGAAAGGTTGAATTGAGTCGAGTGGGCATGTTGGGTGAAGCAGTCACTGGTATTGAGTGTGGTGAAGATATTGCTTAGAGCTGTGTAGAAGGTGCCCTCAACCCATGTCCAGCCTGGCTGACAGTTCCTAGAACTCCTCTGAAAGTTGTTGCCCAGCCAACAGGAATAATCTTTTCTCAGGACTGGAGATCTTGTGTTCAGTAGAGGTGGGACTGATGGAGTTCTGGCTTTGGGCAGAGCTCTTCTGCACCCTCAGAATGCCATGTCATCCAGGAATCCCACCCTCAACTTGTCAGCAGGGACTGACCTGGTTCTTGATGGGCTTCAACTCTTTTCAGCCCAAGCTTTTGAGTTTATGGTACCTCAGTTGTGATGCTGTGAAGGGGTTGGGAGTAATTTTCCTTTTCCTGCAAACACTGGACCATGTTGAAGATATTGCTCAGAGCTGTGTAGAAGGTGCCCTCAACCCATGTCCAGCCTGGCTGACAGTTCCTAGAACTCCTCTGAAATTTGTTGCCCAGCCAACAGGAATAATCTGTTCTCAGGACTGGAGATCTTGTGTTCAGTAGAGGTGGGACTGATGGAGTTCTGGCTTTGGGCAGATTTCTTCTCAACTTGTGAGCAGGGTCTGACCTGGTTCTTGATGGGCTTCAACTCTTTTCAGCCCAAGCTTTTGAGTTTATGGTATCTCAGTTGTGATGCTGTGGAGGGTTGGGAGTAGTTTTCCTTTTCCTCCAAACACTGGACCATGTTGAAAGAGTTCATAGAATCATTGAGGTTGGAAAAGACCTTTAGGATCATCAAGTCCAACTGATAACCTGACACTACCAACTCCACCACTAAACCATGTCCCTAAGCACCACATCTACACATCTTCTAAATGTCTGTAGGGATGGCAACTCAACCACTTCCCTGGGCAGCCTGTTCCATAACCAAATTGTTCAATATCCTTGTAGAAGACCAACAGAGCAGTCTGTGGTGTTGGCCAGCAAAGGTGCAGGACCTGGCAGGTCCAGCTTCAACTAAAAGAGGAGAAATTCAGACTGGATCTAAGGAAGAAATTTTTAACAATGAGGGTGGTGGGACACTGGCCCAGGTTGTTCAAAGAGGTGGTAGATGCCCCATCCCTGGAAACATTCAAGGTCAGGTTGGACAGGGCTCTGAGTGACCTGATCTGGTTGAACATGTCCCTGATTATGGCAGGGGGTTGGACTAGATGACCTTTAAAGGTCCCTTCCAACCCAAACCATTCAATGATGCTATAAATCAAGCCAGAGAGCCCATCTCCTTGTAGGCAGACAGAAGTAGACATGAGCTGGTGACAGAACTCACCTCTTGGAGGGAGGGTGGCCTGTGCATCCCTTGGACCACAGTCTGAGCAGCATCCTGCCTGGCATCTGTCCTGACAGCTGTGAACATCCACGTTGTGTTGATGAGCCCAGAAGGGAAATCTCATCACTCAACATGGAGCCAATCCCTCAAACCAGCAGAAAGACTCTTCATTGATGAACATTGATCTGTCTTGGGCAGCAGTGCCACCACATCAAGAGCACATCTCCCTTCAGATGTCCTAATGCATCCCCTTCTGGCTTCTCACCAGCTTTTGGGTCATAGAATCATCAAATGGTTTGGGTTGGAAGAGATCTCCAAAGGTCACCCAGTCCAACTCCCCTGCCATGGGCAGGGACATCTTGAACCAGATCAGGTTGCTCACAGCCCCATCCAACCTGACCATGAATGTTTCCAGGGATGGGGCTTCTACCACCTCTCTGGGCAACCTGGGCCAGGGTTTCACCACCCTCATCATAACAAATTTCTCCTTCTGTCTGGTCTAAATCTCCCTCCTTTGAGTTTAAAACCATCCCCCCTTGTCCTGTTGCTCCAGGCCCTGCTAAAAAATCTGTCCCCCAGGCATGTAACTTCACCATCAAGTTCTCCTGTTTCTACAGATGTTTATCTCCTGCTGCTTCCACCTCTGAAGAAGTTCTGCTGAGTGACTGGTCAGCCTGTTGATGCTGATGACACCTCAGCTGCTGGTGGAGAGCAGATAACAAGATTTCCTCTAAACTGAAGGCTCAGTTTAACTTGTAGTCCCATGTGTGGTGATTCTGCTCTTCTAGGTGTTGAGAAACAAGGTGCTAAAAGGAGCTGAGGATCTGATCTGGAGACCCAGATGGTACAAAGCTTGAATGAAAATCCAGCAGAGCAGCAGGGACTTTTGACTGTGTCATGACTTCAAAGGGGGTTGTTTTTTTGCTGGATTTTTTCCAGAAGAACCTTTGAGCTCTACAGAGTTGCTCACTTTGCCTTTTATTAGTGACTGGCTGCACCTATTTTTTTTCCATGTTATTGTTTTTCTAAGCAGGATGTTCTTTGGTTGCCTCCAAATTAGATAAACTTCCTCTCAAACATCTCAGAACCAAAACCATGGCCTTTGTGTAGCCAATATCAAGCTGCCTACAGACCTTCTCCATGGGCACTTCACATAAACTTACTTGGCTTGCTTGGAGAACATCCAGAGCCTAGAATCATGGAATCATTGAATGTTGTGAGCTGGACCCACCAGGATGATGGAGTCCAACTCCTGTCCCTGCACAGGACAATCCCAACATTCACACCATGGCCCTGAGGGCCTTGGCCAAATGCTGCTGGGATCTTGTCAGCCTTGGGGCCATCAGCACCTCCCTGGGGAGCCTGTGCCAGTGCTCCACCACCCTCTGCCTCAAGAACCTTTTCCTCATGGCCAACCTCCCCCTCCCCTGCCACATCTTCCTGCCATGGCCTCTGCTCCTGGCGTTGGTGGCCAGAGAGAAGAGCTCAGCGCCTGCCCCTCCTCTTCCCCTTGGGAGGAAGTTCCAGACCATGATGAGATCTCCTCTCAGTCTCCTCTTCTCCAGACTGAACAAACCAAGCGACTTCAGCTTCTCCTCATCCCCTTCCCCTCTAAACCCTTCCCCAATGTTGTGTCCCTCCTCTGGACACTCTCCAGCAGCTTTAGATCCTTTTTCTCCCATGGCACCCAAAACTGCACCCAGATCTCAAATGTAGAGTTCAGACTTTGGAAGTCCTGCTGGTCTCTGGTGGTGAATGTTTCTGCTGAACCATGTGAGAGGTTTCTGCAAAGAGCACTTTGAAATTCAGAGTTGCCAGCATGGCAAGACAGGCAAAACAAGTTCTGAAGACAACACCAACGTCTTGTTCATGCCTAAATAACAACTCTCATCCCTCAAGCTCCAGAAAACATCGTGGTCAGATCTCTTATCCCGAAAGACAACGCGCTGTTGGTGTTTCCTTCAAGTTGCTAAGTGGTGTCTGGGTGATGATGTGACTCAGTTTTCTGCTCCAGGGATCTAATCAACCAGCAAATTGCAGCTCTGCCTGATCCTGCAAACCTTCTCTTCTGGTCTTCCTCTTCAGGTTCAAGGCAACTCATTCATCTTGGCTTTATCATTTTTAAAGCAAGCTCCTAAACTGCTTTTTTTATTATTATTTTTAGGGCCTTTAATAATAAACCTTTGATTATTCAAGGTTTTACCCCAAGGCTCAGGCACACAAGAGCTGCTTGGTTGAAGCTTCTCCATCAAAGCTCTACTGCAGCAAGCTTTCTGTCAGCAAAATAACTGTGACTTTCTTTAACCTCAGGAGGTTTGAGCTCTTTGAATCACTGCAGCTCAAGAGCTTTTCCATGCAGAATTCCTATGACTCAGCCACTGCTTTGTAACATCCAACTTGAATCACGTTCAATGTCACCATTCTGTCCAAATTCTCTTGTCATTCTGAAAAATCCCATCACACAGAGCCCATTTAACCTGGTTACCTGCTTTTCTGTGGCCTTTCAAAGCCACCCCTTCATTTCCTCTGCCCTATTTTCCCTGCCTGATTCTTGTTGCAAGGATAACATGACTAGAAAAGAAATTTTCTGCTCTTTTTTTTGCTATCCCACAGGGACTGAAATCTGATTTACTCACAGGAAAGCACCACTCACATCATCAAGCTTTGCTGGTTCTTTGTTCCAGGCATTTATTATTAGAAGAGGAGCTTGCTGTGAATTGCTGAGGACTCTTAGAAAGAGCTAAAAAGGTTTGAATGACAAGGTAGCAGGTTTAGAAGAAAGATTTGGTAGCCTGTAGACTTTTCTTTCTCACCATGGGTAGTAGGTAGGAGTTGAGACTTGGCTCATTTGTGAGTCCTACAGAATCAAAGCAGATCCTTGTTCCTAGCAGTCCTTGCCCACGTTGGACCCAAATTCCTGTGACAGGTAAGAAGTTTTCAATGCTGTTTCAATACCTGAGGAGGAACAACCCCAGGCACCAGGACAGGTTGGGGCTGACCTGCTGGAAAGGGACCTGGGTGTGCTGGTGGGCAGCAGGGTGGCCATGAGCCAGCAGTGTGGCCTTGTGGCCAGGAAGGCCAACAGTGTCCTGGGGTGCATTAAAAAGAGCGTGGGCAGTAGGTCCAGGGAGGTTCTCCTCCCCCTCTGCTCTGCCCTGGTGAGGCCACATCTGCAGTGTTGTGTCCAGGTCTGGGCTCCCCAATTCCAGAGGGACAGGGATCTTCTGGAGAGAGTCCAGGGGAGGCCACAGAGATGCTGAGGGGCCTGGAGCATCTCCTGTGTGAGGAGAGGCTGAGAGAGCTGGGACTGTTCAGCCTGGAGAAGAGCAGCCTGAGAGGGGATCTGATCAATGTCTGTCAATAGCTGAAGTGTGGAGACCATGATGGGGTTGGGATCTTCTCAGTGGTGGCAGTGACAGGACAAGGGACAATGGGCACAAACTGGAACACCAGAAGTTCTGCACAAACTTAAGGAAGAACTTTCCTGTGAGGGTGTTGGAGCCCTGGGCCAGGCTGCCCAGAGAGGGTGTGGAGTCTCCATCTCTGGAGATGTTCAAACCCACCTGGACACTTTCCTGTGCAACCTGGTGTAGGGACCCTGCTCTGGCAGGGGGGTTGGGCTGGATGATCTCCTGAGGTCCCTTCCAACCCCCACCAGTCTGTGATTCCAAAAATGACTGTATAAAAAATTAATCCTTCTCATAACAATAACTTCCCTGTTTCTCTAGTCCAGAGCTCCAAAGATGTTGGTGATGCTTGGGCTGACTGAAACTCTTCCACTTTTAGCAGCTTCTCTCCTGTTCTGTTCTGTGGTGAGGTGGAACTTGGTCTTCTGCATCTTGGAGCATTTTGTTTCAAAGTGTTAAGAGTTTAAGAAAGCCTGGGAAAATGGAGCAGGAATAAATTTGCCTTAAAATCAAGCTACTGGCTTTTGGGTAGGGAATAATTCCATTTTAAACAGAGTGGGGATGTGAGAAGTGGACTAGGACATCAATCAGTGACTGGAGAGTAGCTCATCACTACTAAAAATGAGTTGCTAAAGATGTTTTATTTGATGGATCTTCTTTATGAGCACCCCAGACCATGGTGACTTCTGTGTCAACCTGGTTTTTCTTCAAAGAACTGAGTTGAACCAGCACTGTTGATAGTACCTTGAATTTATTATCTACTGGCCAACTTAATGTTCTTCTCTGATGAGCCATCATAAAAAGGTGCAATAGCCTGGCTTAAAAATCTGCCTTGAGTCCTAATGACTTAAAAATATCTATTTAAAGATGCCTCATGCAAAAGGAAGTTCCTGACTCAACTGGTCCTGCAGGTATTTCAGTGATGGCCTTGCTTTGCTGCTTGGTTATCCCACAGCAGTCTCTCTTGCAATCTAACTTCTAACTCTAACCACAAATCCCCAAGTTTTGAGTCAGCTCCTCATCTCTGCTGGCTCCAGACTATTCCTTCCCCCACAACTCATCTTCACTTCTCTTGCCCACTTGCCAGCACAGCAATCATGACCTGCTTTGGCACTGAATAAATAGGAATTAATCATACTGACAGCTATGAGATGGCTTCCAGGGCACCTACTGGTAAATGGTATAAAACCAAATCTTATTTTCCCATGTTCACCTGAACCAGTTCTTCCTCCTTTCCTTTTCCATTCATGTCCTGTCAGTTTTGTCCTCTCCATGGTTTTCCCCTGTTGTGTTACAGAATCCCAGAATTGCCTTGATTGTAAAAGCCCTTTAAGCTCATCAAGTCCTACCATGAACCCAACACTGACCAGTCCCCAACTGACCCCTGTCCCTCAGCACTGTGTCTACACGACTCTTCAATCCCTCCAGGGATGGGGACTCCACCACTGCCCTGGGCAACCCCTTCCAATGCCTCAGAACCCTTTCAGCAAAGAAATTCTTCCTCACATCCCATCTCAACTGCCCTGGCCACAACTGGAGCCCATTTCCTCTTGTCCTGTCCCTTGGTCCTTGGTTGAACAGACCCACCCCCACCTCTCTGCACCCTCCTTGCAGGGACTTGGACAGAGCCAGAGCCCCAACTCTCTCAGCCTGTCCTCACAGCAGAGCTGCTCCAGCCCTGGCATCATCCTGGTGGCCTCCTCTGGGCTGGCTCCAGTAGCTCCATGTCCTTGTGCTGTTGGTGGCCCCAGCACTGGAGGCAGCACTGCAGGGGGGGTCTCAGGAGAGCGGAGCAGAGGGGCAGAATCCCCTCCCTGGCCCTGCTGCCCACGCTGCTCTGGGTGCAGCCCAGGACACGGTTCTTGGCTCTGTGCTGCCAGTGCTCGGTGCCGCCTCATGTGGAGCTTCTCCTCCCCCAGCACCCCAAGTCCTCCTCAGGGCTGCTCTCCAGCCATTCTCCATCCAGCCTGCATTTGTGCTGGGGGTTGTCCCAACCCAGGTTCAGGACCTTGCATTTGGCCTTGTTGAACTCCATGAGGTTGGCACAGGCCCCACCTCTCCAGCCTGTCCAGATCCCTCTGGATGCCATCCCGTCCCTCCAGCGTGTCACCCAACCACCCAGCTTGGTGTCATCAGCAAACCTGCTGAGGGTGCACTCCATCCCCCTGTCCATGTCTCCACCAGCTACACTGGCAAGCCCAGAGGAATGATCAGGTGTAGAAGATAACCTGAAGGAGTGTTTTGGGCTGGGCTAAAATGGGCTCACAGGTGTCACCCCACGTGGCCAACTGTGTTCCGGGGAGCGCGCGGTGACACAAATCACTCCATCCCATTTGAAGTGACTTTTTGAGCTTCCCCTCAACACCAGCTCTGAAACCCAACCTGGTTTCTGATTCCCTGACTCCAGGTATTTTACAAAGCTCATCAGGAACGTTAAAGAGTGTTCTGGTAATTAAACATTTACTAACGATGAAATTCCTCATTATTTCCCCTCGGGATGGCAGAAGAACGCTTCTGGTGCAACCCCCCCCTCCTCTTTGTGCTGCAGCCATTTTATGAGCATCTTCAAATCCAGTTATGCAGCAATTTTTAATTTTTTTTAATTAAAAAAAAGAGTAAAATATGCATATTTTAAGGAGACAGATTGCTGCCTTCATCTGTCTCCCTGATCAGATGCCAGGGCTCCATCATGCTACCGTAACTTCATTCTCTCTTCTTTTTTTTACCTTCTTTATCACCACTTTTTATTCAAATCCCATTCCACCAGGTGATTTTGACCATCTAGATCAACTTCTCACTGTAGGTAGGTTCTCAGTTGTCTCCTTGCTTCATGAACTTCTAAAAACCTTGTTGTGACTCAAAGGTTGACCTGCAAAGCAGGAGGAGTAGAAGAGAATGGGAAGACAGTGGAGACAGTGTAGTTGACTCTGGGGGAAAAAAAAAGCTTGATTGAAAGCAAAACTTCTCCTTGTGATGTTCTTCATCAAAATAAAAAAAAATCTGAATTTTTAATGTCGTTTTCCAAAGGTTTCTAAGCAACTGTGTTGGGTTTGACTTGGCATGAGCTCAACATCCTCTCTTTTCCTTTGAGTTGTCACCAGCCAGGAAGCTTCCTGCTGATTTGGAGTGGTAGGAGATGGCCATCAATGTTCTCCACTTCAGAAACCTGCTGGCTGCTGCTGCCAGCCAATGTAGCTGGTTGTGTTACTCCTTGGAGGTCCACAAAGCCATGCTGATGATAAGGGTTCAAGCCCTTCTGAGATCACATGTGGAGCAGGGCAGAATCCCCTTAACCTTGTAAATGAAGGGAAAGACAATCCCACCACCACCTCCCTCAACTCAAGGCATGGCTGGCTACCACCAACCAAGCAAGAAGCAACCATGGTGGCTTCTAATGCAGTCCAAACTGTTTGCTCTGCCGTGGTTTTTGATGTGATGCTGGGGTTTTTTTCTTGTTTGCTCTGCATATTTGGTATAAAAACTGATATTATGTGTTCAGCTGTGTCCCAGCAGTCCAGATTTTTGGGTGCTCACGTTTTAACGTCGTCATTTGTCACGTTGCTTCCTCTTCGTTCCTCTCCTGGCCTGCTGGAAATCTGACCTTAAAGAATGAAGATAGGAAACGAGTTTTGTGGGCTGGGTAGCACCTCAGGGAGGGGATTCTGCCCCTCTGCTCTCCTGAGACCCTACCTGCAGTGCTGCCTCCAGTGCTGGGGCCACCAACAGCACAAGGACATGGAGCTACTGGAGCCAGTGCAGAGGAGGCCACCAGGATGATGCCAGGGCTGGAGCAGCTCTGCTGTGAGGACAGGCTGAGAGAGTTGGGGCTGTTCAGCCTGGAGAAGAGAAGGCTCCAGGGAGACCTTCCAGTGGCCTCCCAGTACTTGAAGGGGCTCCAGGAAGGCTGGGGAGGGACTTTGGCCAAGGGCAGGGAGTGAGAGAACAAGGGGTGATGGCTTGAAAGTGGCAGAGGGGAGATGGAGCTGAGATGTGAGGAAGGAATTGTTTGGTGTGAGGGTGGTGAGACCCTGGCCCAGGTTGGCCAGAGAAGCTGTGGCTGCTCCTCCCTGGAAGTGTTCAGGGCCAGGTTGGATGAGGCTTTGAGCAACCTGGTCTAGTGGAAGGTGTCCCTGCTGCTGGCAGGGGGGTTGGGACTGGATGGGCTTGAAGGTCCCTCCCAACCCAAACCCCTCTGTTACTCTATGGTTCTTTGTGGGATCAATGTTGTTTCTATCAGTGAAGTTGCTTTACTGGCTCTCCTGATGTTGCTCAGACCCACCTAACTCCATGGAATATTCCAATTCATGTGTGACAGGTTCTTAGAAAGGTGACCCTGTGTGACTGTGACATCGGGCACGGTGGTTGTTTTTCCACCCGTAAGCGGTCACCAGAGGAGTTCAGCCACTTTTCAAGAAGTCATCTTGTGAAATACTGAATTTAAGGACATGAAAAGATCATTTCTGCCGTTGAGAGCCTGTCCTTAAGTTCTCCACTCCTTCTTAACTCTGTTTCTTAAGCAATCTTGCTAGGTAATAATAAAAATGGGGGAGAAAAAGTAAAAAGGCACCGAGTATCCTGCTTGTAGTTGAATAAATGAGGCACAGAAAGAAACCTGAGTGATGAAAGAATTCTCCTGGCCTTGGGATTTGGTTTAGGGACCACTTGCCATCACTCTGTTGAGGTTCCTCCAGTCTGGAAGAACTTTGGCTCGCTCCTCTCATGGTAGGATGTGGTCCCCCAGCAGTAACGTGCTTCTGAGGATGCAGTTTTTGGTGTGAAGGAATGTGAGTGACTGATTTGTTTCCTGCTGGAGCATTTGTGTTTTCTGTGAAAAATCTAATTTGAATAAAAATTGCTCTTCAATTCCAACAGCAGCATTTTACTGAGAGCTCCTCTTGAACTCCATGTCTTCTTGGAAGAGTTAAATGACAGTGGAGAGAAGAAAAGCGAGGTGATGTCTTGTGTTTGGGGGATAACAATGCCCAAACTGTCTCATCACCAAAACATTGCTGCTGTTCTTGCTGAATATCTCTTGCAAGAGCAAGGTTGGGAGGAGCACTGCAGCCATGACCTTCTGCAGATGGAGCTGGTGTTAGGATGGCCTTGAGGACACCTCAACCTCTGTGCTACATTTAACACACAATCAATGGCCAAGGCCATCGTGTGGTGACAAGTTCCTGGGTCCTGAGCAAAGCAGAACAGCAAGAGGCAAGTGACACACTGGTGATATCAAACTATTTCTAGTCCCCATGGTGGCATCTGACCTAGCTCTCAGTATGCAGCTGTCATGGCAATGGTGAAGGTCAGCAAACTTTCCAGCTAATATTTCAGGTGAGCAGATAATAATGTTCTGCCTTGGGTGAACAAACATCTCCTTGGTTTGAAGCTTGAGATGAGAAGTCTGGTCTGGGTTGTCTTTGAGGTTTTCTTGAATCAGTAGGACTCCAGGTGACCCTGGAATGAAAGGAGGTTGTTCAGTTGTCTTCATGTCCTGCTAATAGGTTACTAAGAGATAATTAAAATTACTCTTTGGCAGCTTGTAATCATCCCTTTGCTACTTGAGACACGTCAGCTGTGTCGTAAGCAGGAGAAGGTCTGGTAGAGTGAGGCCTCCTGGCTGGCTGCTGGTGGGTTGGGCATTTGTCTACATGTCAGTTGGGTTTCCACAAAGCCAGGTCATCAGAACTTGATGAGTTGTGATGCTTCATTAGCTCCAGAGCAGCATAACCTCAGTAGCCAGCAACCTGTATGGCAGACATGAACCAAAACTGGCCCATAACTGCACCAAACTACCCAATAGTTCTGGACTATGAAGGTGGTGAGACCCTGGCCCAGGTTGGCCAGAGAAGCTGTGGCTGCTCCTCCCTGGAAGTGTTCTGGGCCAGGTTGGATGAGGCTTTGAGCAACCTGGTCTAGTGGAAGTGTCCCTGCTGCTGGCAGGGGGGTTGGGACTGGATGAGCTTTAAGGTCCCTTCCAACCCAAACCATTTGATGATTCCATGAACAGCCATAGAGATCCTGGATTTTGGTTGTAACTTCTTGCCTGGGTGATGGTCAGTGTTGCTGGGAGGGACAGTGCAGCTCTGAGTGGGCATCTGGTGGTGCTGGTGATGGTGGATGTCAGGCTGGGGACCCTGGAGTTTGGGAGTTGTTCTCTGTTATGGAAGGATGGTAGAAAGAGGGCAGATACTAAACACATCGAGTCACTTGGAGACTCTTGTTCTTGACTGCAGACCTCAGAGCCTACAAAACAGTTTGGGTTTTGGTTTGAGGTGGTTTTCTTGCCTTTGAAGATACCAGCACCAGGGATATAAGCTTGGCTCACTGGAAGTTTTGATCTCCTTGACCTGGTTTTCCAAAAGCTGGAGCCTCAAGATGTCTTGAAGCCAAGCTACAGAGGTTGGCAAAGAGTAGTCCCTTGTGCTTGTCTTAGTGTAGGACCCTGTAAACTTCTGGGGACCTGATTCCACTGAAAGATCAACAAAAAACTGTTGATGCTCCAGTGAGACAGGGTAAGAAGAGGCTCCTGGTGATGAAAAGAATCATTGAATGGTTTGGGTTGGAAGGGACCTTCAAATGTCATCTAATCCAACCTCCTGCAGTGAGCAGGGACATCTTCAACCAGATCAGGTTGCTCAGAGCTCCATCCAACCTGACCTTGAATGTTTCCATGGAGCTTCTACCACCTCTCTGGGCAACCTGGGCCAGGGTTTCACCACCCTCATGGTTTAAAAGTTCTTCCTTAGATCTGGCACTTGTTGGCTTGATGTGACCATGGGAAGTTGTAGATCTCAGGACTGAGTAAAGTCTCTTCTGATGATACTGAAGTAATGATTGATGACACCTTTGCTGATCCTTCCAGCAATGGCAAAAGTCTTTGTCATGGACTTCTTCATCCTGATGACTTGTCCTTGATTTTAAGAAAACCCCACCAAGTGAAGCTAATTCTGTGCCCAAAACACCTGGGTAGCTGGTGTTCTCTCAGCCCTGACATCCAAAACTTGCATCTCCATTTTGATCCTACACAGGTGGAGAGAACTTCTCCCAAGACCCTTTTTTAGGAGGTCCAGAACCACGTATCAACTCTGATTTTATTAAATAGAATTAGCAGACTAAAGCTCTAATTAATTAAGAAGGGTTTATAATAACCTCTCAGAATAAGTGAAGTCATGGTGTCCCTCCCACCTGTGGGTTGGACCTTGCTCCTCTCCCACCTGTGGATTGGACCTGACTCCTCTCCCACCTGTGGATTGGACCTTACTCCTCTCCCACCTGTGGATTGGACCTGACTCCTCTCCCACCTGTGGATTGGACCTTGCTCCTCTCCCACCTGTGGATTGGACCTGACTCCTCTCCCACCTGTGGATTGGACCTTACTCCTCTCCCACCTGTGGATTGGACCTGACTCCTCTCCCACCTGTGGACTGGACCTGACTCCTCTCCCACCTGTGGACTGGACCTGACTCCTCTCCCACCTGTGGATTGGACCTTACTCCTCTCCCACCTGTGGATTGGACCTGACTCCTCTCCCTGGTGGTTTTTTGGGGTGGGATTTGGAAGATGACTTTGGTAACAGTGTTTTGTGAAGCACTCATGTCTTTTTCTGACCAAAAGTTTAATTACAAAGCCATCCCTCCCAGAAGATGACAGAGAAGAAGGGCTGGTGGAGTGTGACAGAGTCATCTGTTGACTTCTAAATTAATATATCTTAAATCTTTTCTTTTGGCTTTTTTGAGTCACTTTTGATTTGGTGTAAAAATGAAGTGAACTGCATTTTACCAAACAAAAATGATCACTTTCACCCAGAATAATTTGGTTGAGTCTGAGAAGTGGTCACTGAATTTTACAAAGCAACATGACAAGATGTTATTGTTGTTAGAGAGGGAGCAGGCTCCAAAGATGAAATTCATGACTGTAAAATTTCACATTTTCACTGCTTTCCCAGAACCTACCAGACAAGTGGATTTCCTGCTCTGAATATTCCCTTTATCACGCTGCCTTTCTTTCCCTGTGACCTCCATCCTATAATAGGATGTTGGAGAAGCTTAAATACTGCAGGGTAACCAACAAATGTTGGCAGGGTTCTCATGAAGGTGGGTGGGTGTCTGGGATGGCTTCACTGGGTCAGCCCTTGGCCAGCAGCCAACACAGCAGGTCACCCACTTCTCCCCAGGGGATAGGGGAGAGAATTAGGGGGCAAGGATGAGGAGGCTTGTAGGGTGAGAGAAGAACAGTTTAATAATAGAAATAAAAGAGAAGTTAAATAATATTAATATTAAAATAGTAGTGATCATGATAACAGTAATAAAATATGCAAATGATGACACCCAGTGCCATTGCTCACCACCCACTGACCCAGCCCGGCCCGTTCCCAGAGAACGATCCCGGAGCAGCGACAATCCCGACCCGAAACCGCAATCCCGGGAGAGCCAGAGCCTGAGTGATTCCCAAGAGAATCCTCCCCTTTCTGCTCAGCCCCAGTTAATAAACTAAACCTGACGGGATATGATCTGGAATATCTCATTGGCACATCCCAATGCCAGGTTTGGGCTTTGCTCTTCACTGCCCTTCTCCCTCCCGGTCCTAATGCAGCTGTGAACCAGCCCAGCACGGTGGGGTTGAGCTCCAGCAGCAACCAATAACACTGGTACCTTGTCAATGTTCTTCTCATAACAAGTCTTGCACTAAAACTAAAACACAGCCATTCTAATTACTAAGAAGACAATTAACCCTATCCTAGCAAAACCAGGACAGTGTCTTCAAGAGAAGACTCACCACACTGTAAACCTTCAGCACTGGGGTTGCTCTTGGGTTGGTAATTACAGAATCACAGAAGGTTGGGGATTGGAAGGGACCTCGAAAGCTCATCCAGTCCAACCCCCTGCTGGAGCAGGAACACCCAGATGAGTTCACACAGGAAGGTGTCCAGGTGGGTCTTGAATGTCTCCAGAGAAGGAGACTCCACACCCTCCCTGGGCAGCCTGGCCCAGGGCTCTGGCACCCTCACAGGAAAGAAGTTCCTTCTGAAGTTCAAGCAGAACCTCCTGTGTTCCAGCTCACACCCATTGCCCCTTGTCCTATCACTGGACACCACTGAGAAGAGCCTGGCCCCATCCTCCTGACACTCACCCTTCAGATATTGATCAACATTAATGAGGTCCCCCCTCAGCCTCCTCTTCTCCAAGCTAAAGAGGCCCAGCTCCCTCAGCCTTTCCTCATCAGGGAGATGCTCCACTCATCTTCAATGATCTTTAAGGTCCCTTCCAACCCTAACCATTCTGTGATTCTATCTTGGAAAATGAAGCTCAGAGTGTTTGCTTTGAAGGACAACAGGAATTTGAGGCCACTCTTCTAATGTGATTGCCCTATTCTTCAGTGGCATTTAATTTGTTTTTTAGAGACTGATTCTTTGAGGAACTCAAAACTTCTTGGACAGAAGTTATGATGAGCCCTGCAGGAAGAGTTAAGCAATGAGAACTTCATGAACAAGTTGTCCTAGATGTGTGAGGAGGGGAAGGAGACTTCAGCTGCTTTTCTAGAAAGATGAGCATGAATCACTTGAGTTTCGGTGCTTTGTGACTAACGCTGTAACTCTGTGGTGCTTGCAAGAATGTTTTCACAACCCACCCATGCCAAACTTCTCTGGAGTAACATCTCTTAGCTGTGCCTCCAGTTGGGTGAACTCAAGTTTAAAATAAAACTCAGTGGAGTAAAGATCTATCTGGACCACAGGGAAAATGAGGGACAATCCAAAATGCTGTGGGTCCACCTTGCTTATTTTCTGCAAGATGCTTTCAACTCCAAGAATTCTTTTGGTTGCTCCTGTTGGAGCAAGTAAAGTAAAATTTGACAAGTAAAACCTTTCTTTCTGTGGAAAGCTCCTTTTCATCACAGAATCACAGAGTGTCAGGGATTGGAAGGGACCTCGAAAGCTCATCCAGTCCAGTCCCCCTGCCAGAGCAGGAACACCCAGATGAGTTCACACAGGAAGGTGTCCAGGTGGGTCTTGAATGTCTCCAGAGAAGGAGACTCCACAGCCTCCCTGGGCAGCCTGTCCCAGGGCTCTGGCACCCTCACAGTAAAGAAGTTCCTTCTCAAATCCAAGCAGAACCTCCTGTGTTCCAGCTCACACCCATTGCCCTTGTCCTACCATTGGACATCACTGTGAAGAGCCTGGCCCCATCCTCCTGACACTCACCCTTCAGATATTGATAAACATTAATCAGGTCCCCCCTCAGCCTCCTCTTCTCCAAGCTCAAGAGCCCCAGCTCCCTCAGCCTTTCCTCATCAGGGAGATGCTCCACTCCCTTCATCACCTTGGTGGCTCTGTGCTGGACTCTCTCAAGCAGCTCCCTGTCCTTCTTGAACTGTGGGGCCCAGAACTGGACACAATATTCCAGATGTGGCCTCACCAGGGCAGAGTAGAGAGGGAAGAAGAACCTCTCTGGACCTACTGACCACAGCCCTTCTAATGCCCCCCAGGATGTCATTGGCCTTCCTGGCCACAAGGGCACAGTGCTGGCTCATGGCCATCCTGCTGCCCACCAGGACCCCCAGATCCCTTTCCCCTACACTGGTCTCTAGGAGATCATTTCCCAACCTATACTGGAACCTGGGGTTGTTCCTTGCTGGCTTGTGGTGATGCTCAAGATTGAGAATGTTGTTGGTGAAACCTCAGTGGTGGGAAGCACCATGCACCCTCCTGGAGAACATACCCTGATCTCAGACCCTTGGTATCTAAATTCCACCTTTGTCAATGATTCTTGAAAGCCAAAAATCCCTTCTTATGAACAGATTTCATTAATTTTATGTGTCCTTTGCTTGCAAACACCACGTTGGACTTGGCAGTGGGTTATGTGACTGAGAAGTGGTCCTCATCTTTGGGGTGGAATAGCAGAAATGATCTGGTTTGGGTTTATTATCCATCCTTTTCCACTTCAGCTCTCTAAAGTGATACGGGAGCGCTGCTTGCTGGACGGAGACCGGGTGTTTAACGGGTGCCCTGCCAAGATGATGTAATGGTGACAGCTATTTACAGCCAATAAGTTGGAGGGAGGGAGGAATCCTTCAGAGAGGTGAGGAGACCTCTCAAATGGTGACTGGCTCCCAGCTTTGGCATCTCTAAGCCCTTCTGCTCCAGATCCACACCCCAAGCACGCGCGGTGCGGAGTGACCTTGGGTTTAGTGACTCAGCCTCGTTCTCGGGTGTTTCCTGCATGCCTACACGTTCTGTGGCACTTGGATGGAGTGGAAGGTGAAAGGAATTGATTTTCCTGTCTTAGATTCTGGGTTGGACCTCTGAAATTTCCTGGTAGGAGCAGCCAGGTGAGAAATATTCCCTGCTGCTGAGCTCTGTCTGCTCTATCCGTCAAGCTGGTGACCTAAGCTGGCACAGGTTTAGGTATGAGGTACTTCAGATCTGTGTGCAGTATCCTCAAATTCAGCCTGAAAATTCATGTAGCATCTCCTTTTGGTTGGCATTTGCCTGGCTTCACCTTCCAACTCTCACTTCTGAGATGAAAAGGCTGGTACAAGACCAAAGAATGAGGAGATCTTGCTGGGAGAGCAGGCTTTTGATTAAAGTATGAGCTTAGGAGACAAAGCAAATAGATTTGGTTCCAAAACCACACAGTATTTCTTTGAATCACTTTGTTTTAAGTAGTGTCACAACAGATGGCACCTGCCACAGTGCTTGGAGACTCAACTGAGTAACTCCAAGAAGCAAAACACGAGAGGACTGCAGAAGGAATTTGAAGGCACCGGCCAACAAGAGGCGTGTTCTCCCTGCTGGTGGAGCTGGGTGAAATCAGAGAACAAGGTGCTGCTTTAAATCTGGGTGTTGAAACAAAGGTCTGAATTAATTTAGCTCAAAAATAAAGGCATGGTGCCAAGCACCAGCAGAAACTCGAACCCCAGTGTGGCCGAGGTGCAGGTCTCCTGTTCCATAACTGGTATTTCCCAGCTGCCGGCCAGACGAGCTCACACCAACTCCTTTCAATGTTTACTGCTGTAAACTGATGCTGATCCCCAGTGAGGGGAGGGAGGAGACACGAGGCTCTCCTGAATATTTACTTCTTTATCCTCTCAATATTTCAGCTGTTTCAACCAAAAAGGTTAAATGAAAATCAAAAGCAAACAGAGTTGGGCTGAGGGAGCCGCGTTGCTCGAGAGCCTTTTCAGACTCTCTGGGAGGCGCGGTGGAAAGGTTAAAATTTACAGCTCAAATGTTAGCTGTGACCTCGCTTGAGTGAGTGTCTCAAAATATATCTCGAGTCTCTTTTCATCCAGTGAAAGCTTAGAAGCCTTTCTCAAAGGAGAAGCAAGAAGGCAACGGGGTTGAAGGGCACGGAAAGAGAAACTTGGGAAGCTCTTAAGATATTGCCTCACCCCCTTGGAATGACTCGTCACGCAGCCTGGACCCACAGAGCATGATGTGAGGGGTGAAACAAGAGGGTCATTGAAGGAGTGGGTGCTCAACCAGATGGTTTCAGGGACTTTGACAATAGCTCTTTCATTTCCTGCACCCGGGATCCTGTCAAAATCCAGCGCGGCTCCGCGAGGAGGGAGGCTGGTGGTGGTAGATGGAGCTGCTGCCTGGGTTCAGAGGCTCATTGGTGGAGTGAATGTCCCCAAACAGGATAAAAGGAGGTGGATGAGGCTGTGTTTGAACTGTAGAACCACTCTGGAGGACAGAAACAATATCCTACATCTGTCAGAAGTGCCAGGTGGACATTTAGAAGAAGGGAAAGCTAGTTCTGCCTTCAGTTATCTTGGTGAGACTTCTTCTACATGGGTTGGGTTTCTGAGACCTTGCAAAGCTGATATTTGTGTCAGATGTTCAGTTTGTACCAAGTTTGCTCTCAGGTTTTCATATTTCATATAATTTTCAATATTTCCTATTAATTTAATACATTTGCTCCAGCCTTTGTCCTTCTACACCTGTGGAAGAGGTGCCACATCATACAACAAGTCACTCCTTCCCACAGATCTCAGTAACTTCTCTTGAAGGTCTGTCTGTGAAGCTGCTACAGGTGCTTTGGAGCTTAAGGTCTGAGATGTAAAGTCCCATCATCCCTATCTGTGTTATTCCTCAGTGGAGAAACTGGTGGAAGGTGATCACAAATGATTCAGAGAGACCATGGAGTCTCCATCCTTTAGAGATGTTCAAAACCCAACTGGACACAATCCTGGACAGTCCACTATGGCTGATGCTGTTTTGAGCAGGGAGATTGGTCTAGGTGGTCTCCAGAGGTCCCTGCTGACCTCAACTGTTCTGTTATTGGATGAAAAAGCTCTTCTTGGGTGCAGGACTCTACTTTTTGGGTACATGAACTCTTCAGAGATGTTCAAAACCCAACTGGACACAATCCTGGGCAATCTGCTTTAGCTGACCCTGCTTTGAGCAGGAAGATTGGACTAGGTGGTCTCCAGAGGTCCCTGTTCTGTTCTGTTATTGATGAAAAAGCTCTTCTTGGGTGCAGGACTCTACTTTTTGGGTGCATGAACTCTTCAAACTGATCTTTATTAGTAGAGATCTGTCTGTACAGAGGACCAGAATGATCAAGGAGGTAAAGAAGTTGGCTTAAGAGTGCTGTGAAAAGGCTCCTTCACTTCTGGAGAAGTTGCAGGGATGGAATGTGATGTTTTGGGGCTGGGGAGGGTGGTGGTAAGGTGGATGTGGAGCTGCTCAAAGCCCCACAGCAGTTGAAGCAGGGGGACCTCAGGTGAGCTAGTAGGAGATGCTTTTGGCACAGGTGAGAGGACTCCTCTTGGAGTGGGTGGTGCCTTTTTAGAACTTAATTGCCAGAGAAGGTTGTGGAGACAGACTGCATCAGGAGGTTCAAACTGGATTTTGGAATGTAGAGACAATGGGAAGAGGCAGAGATGTCTGCTCAAACCTTGCAATGACTGGAAAGGAGTACAAAGAGGTGGAGATGGTGACCAAGCCGTGCTTAAACAACATCTCCTGATGCCTCCATGGGAAGAGTAGAGGGCTAATAGGACCACTGATGTAGCCCAGAAGGTATCTCTCATCTTCACCCAATACACTAATGGAATCCATCATTTGGATGTACCAGATCTATCCAGCACTCAATTTGCTGTCTTGCATTTCTTAGTTTAGCTTCTTCTTTCCATTTCTGTGAAGAACATGAAGACACTTGAGAGGCCACCTGGGTACTTGAGTTAACAGTTTCCAGAATAGACCGAGTCAGGGTGACCCTCAGGATCTGTGAAAGCCTGAAAGATGCTTCAATTGCTTGAGTTGAAAAAATATTTAGTTCATCCCATGATATTTATAATATCTGAGGGCTTGGATTGCTGCTTCTCTGTGGGAAGGTGCTCCAAGGGTCCATTTCTTACCCTGAACAGGATTTTGGGGGATGATTTCTTCCTTTCTTTCTCCTTCCTGGGCATTTCATACATTTGGAAGTTGATGCTTTTGTCTTGTGGTCTTCCTAGTTGCACATCTGGTGGTAGTTTTTTCTTCTGGTGACTCCTCTTGAGTAGTCCAAGGGCTGCAGTAGCATCTATTGAGCACATGTGCAATGGTAGCATCCTTCAGCTTGGTTTTTCTTCCAACCTTCCTCTACAGAATGGTGATGACCTTGTTTATAGGAGATGGAGCTGCTGAGTATCTGCAGTGGTGGAAATCATCGACTCATCACATGGTTTGGGTTGGAAGAGACCTTTGAAGACCATCTGGTGCAGCCCCCTTGCAGTGAGCAGAGACATCTTCAACTAGACCAGGTTGCTCATAGCCCCATCCAACCCAATCTTGAATGTTTCATTATAGGGTTAGTAAGAATCATAGAATCAGAGTGGTTGGAAAAGACCTTTAAGATCATGGAGTCCACCATAAACCAAACACT
This sequence comes from Caprimulgus europaeus, assembly GCA_907165065.1. The sequence continues at coordinate 1,054,122 of OU015525.1, read as the reverse complement.
TCCAATTCCACCTCTAAACCATGTCCCTCAACACCTCATCTACCCATCTGTTAAATCCCACCAGGGAAGGGGACTCCACCACCTCCCTGGGCAGCCTCTTCCAATGCTTGACCACCCTCTGGGTGAAGAAATTCTTCCTCACATCCCATCTCAACTGCCCTGGGCACAACTGGAGCCCATCTCCTCTTGTCCTGTCCCTTGGTCCTTGGTTGAACAGACCCAGCCCCACCTCTCTGCACCCTCCTCCAAGGGACTTGGACAGAGCCAGAAGGTCTCCCCTCAGCCTCCTTCTCTCCAGGCTCAGCACCCCCAGTTCCCTCAGCCGGGAACTCAGCACACTTGTGCTCCAGACCCTTCCCCAGCTCCGTTCCCTTCTCTGGACACGCTCCAGCACCTCCAGGGCCTTCTTGGACTCAGGGGCCCAACACTGAACCCAGCACTCGAGCTGTGGCCTCACCAGTGCCCAGGACAGGGGGAAGAGAACTTCCCTGCTCCTACTGGCCACGCTGGTGCTGATCCAGGCCAGGATGCCCTTGGCCTTCGTGGCCACCTGGGCTCTCTGCTGGCTCCTGTTCAGCCAGTTGAACAATCAGCTGAGCTTACATCAATTTAGAGATGTTAGCTGTAGAGGACTTGCAGTCTGGACACCACAGCAGAGCCTCCACACCATCCATGAAGGTTTGAAACCACTGTAAAGGATGGGTCACTGGAGAAATTCTCAATAAAAAGAGACTTTTATATAGTGCAAAGGTGATGAGTACCAACCACCAGCATCGCTTCTGATTTTGCTTCTTTTCTACTGAAAAGTGGAGAAAAAAATTATCTTTTCTGACACAGGAGAGCCTACTGGGTCCACACTCAAAAAATAACTGATCTCCATCTGAATTTCAGATATTTTTGACAAGAGCTCCATGCTGTCATAAATCAACTCCAGCTCCTCATCTCCTTATCCAGCAGCTTTTGTTTTTGTGGGGTTTTTTGTTTGTTTGTTTGTTCTTTTTTTGTTATTCCCTATAAACCTCACCACTCTTCTTCTGAGAAGCTCTTAACTTTTTGATCAGCCAATAGATCAAGAGGTGAGATCACATCCTTCTGGGCATGGAAGTGCCCTCAGATAAAGAAAAGTTGTATCTTTAAAGCCAAAAATACATTGAACATCTCAGATCATTTCAGGTGTCTGCAGTATCAGGTAGATGTTGGAAAAAAAAGGTGCTTTAGAGTCCTCCTCTGATGGACTTGATGATCTCCTGAGGTTCCTTCTAACTCCTTTGTTTCTGTGATTTAGGTTTTTAAGGTAAGATGTTATTTTAGGCATATTTGGATTTGGTATTTTGGCTGGAGATAAGAAGATAGAAGAATTAGACCTCTGAGATTGAGGTTGATTAGCTGCATTCAGAATTCTCCTGAGCCAAGCTGGATGGAGCAGCTCCACCAGAGAAATCCTTGTTTATTTCCCTGTTAATTTATGAATTCATAATTGCTTCTTCCACTCTACCCTGATGCTACGAATGGCAAAGGAACTCTGAGGAATTAACAGGAAATGGGGTTTGGATTCAAAAAGACAAGTGAAATAATCAAATATCTCAATGCTGCAGCATTTCCATCCTTGCAACACTCTTCATCCTGGGTAGGAAATGCCTCCTCCCCCTCATCTCCTTCTCAAGTGCTTTATGAGCATCCATTCTCTGCACCTAAATTCAGATTTTTTTTTGGATATTAGGGGGTTTTGTTTTCTTTTTGTTTGGTTGGTTGGGTTTTTTTGGTAGTTTTTATTTTTAAATCTGGAATAATTATATAGGATGAAACAAACAATTGGGAGTGGGTCCAGAGAAGGGACCGGAGCTGGGGAAGGGTCTGGAGCACAAGTGTGCTGAGTTCAGGCTGAGGGAACTGGGGGTGCTGAGCCTGGAGAAAAGGAGGCTGAGGGGAGACCTTCTGGCTCTGTCCAAGTCCCTGACAGGAGGGTGCAGAGAGGTGGGGGTGGGTCTGTTCAAGCAAGGACCAAGGGACAGGACAAGAGGAAATGGGCTCCAGTTGTGCCCAGGGCAGTTGAGATGGGATGTGAGGAAGAATTTCTTTGCTGAAAGGGTTCTGAGGCATTGGAAGGGGTTGCCCAGGGCAGTGGTGGAGTCCCCATCCCTGGTGGGATTTAAAAGATGAGTAGATGTGGCACTTAGGGACATGGTTTAGTGAGCATGGTGGTATTGGGTTGACAGTTGGACTTGATGATCTTAAAGGTCTTTTCCAACCTTAGTGATTGTTTGATTTCTGTGATTCCAGATGAGTCTTTGACGCGGGTCCTGATGTTCAGCTGCTGCTGATTCATGTCCTGCCTTGAGTTTTGATTTGAGAGGTCTCTATCAGTTGTGTTTCCAACCTGAGCTCCTGTCTGAAGGGTGATGGGAAGGTCAATGTCGTTGCTTTACAGATGTGAAAATAAAGATGAAGTCTTGAGTGCCTGGAGTTCATCCAAGCCCATGGTAAAGCCTTGGATGGACGCCTGGATTTGGCTGTAAAAACTCATCTTGTTTCCAAATAATCAGATGTTCACCTCACCATTAGAGATCCTTAGGACCTGGAAGCCATCATTTACAGAATCACAGAATGTCAGGGATTGGAAGGGACCTCCAAAGCTCATCCAGTCCAATCCCCCTGCCAGAGCAGGAACACCCAGATGAGATCACACAGGAAGGTGTCCAGGTGGGTCTTGAATGTCTCCAGAGAAGGAGACTCCACACCCTCCCTGGGCAGCCTGTCCCAGGGCTCTGTCACCCTCACAGTAAAGAAGTTCCTCCTCAAATCCAAGCAGAACCTCCTGTGTTCCAGCTCACACCCATTGCCCCTTGTCCTACCATTGGACACCACTGAGAAGAGCCTGGCCCCATCCTCCTGACACTCACCCTTCAGATATTGATCAACATTAATGAGGTCCCCCCTCAGTCTCCTCTTCTCCAAGCTCAAGAGCCCCAGCTCCCTCAGCCTTTCCTCATCAGGGAGATGCTCCACTCCATTCATCATCTTGGTGGCTCTGTGCTGGACTCTCTCCAGCAGCTCCCTGTCCTTCTTGAACTGTGGGGCCCAGAACTGGACACAATATTCCAGATGTGGCCTCACCAGGGCATCTATGTTGTTGATGCTAAAAGCATAGAATGAGGTCACAGTTTCTAGACAGAGGTTCCTGAAACTGCTGAAACTGTCTTTTCCATATTTTCATTTCCTGAAACGACTGCATGAGTGGAGATCTTCTCTGTGCATGCTTCCAAACGTCAGTTCTCCTCTAGGTCTCTTGTGTCAATAGACTTGGACAAGTTGTTACTGGAGCTTCCAGTTCCCACGCTGATTCTTATCAAAATTAATCCCCAGCCAAAGTTTTTTGGGGGTTTGGGTTGGGGTTTTTTTTCTTTCTTTTATGGGATTTATGGCATCAAAACAAGGCTGTGGCTTACTGCTCTGATTCTGCCACCATTAAGAACTTGGACTGGCAGTGACCTGCTGAGCTGCTCAGAAATGAGATGGGGTTACTTTGCCTCCTCATTAAAACTAGAATTAGGACCTGGTTCCAGTCTGGCAACTTTGGGGTTGATAATCACCTGCCTGCACGAGGGGTGAGACCATGCACTGATGCTTCCATCTTGTATTCCTGGCTTCAGATCATGTCAAGCTGTTGGTAGCTTGATGGCATCAACTTGAGCTTTCTTTTCACTGAGCCCTTGTCTACATCTTGACATTGCTGGCACGATAGGACCAGCTCCTCTGGTGATTGTCAGAGCAGGGAGAGCTCTTTGAGCTCTTTCTCTGCAGGAAACTGCCACTGGAGTTGGGTTCATTTAAGGATGAGGTGTTTGCAAGATACCTGGAATTGTCCTGCCAGCCCCAAGCTGCAGAAACAAATCAGGCTCGTGCAAAGCTTCTGTAGATACTTCAATCCCAGGTGGCATCAGGACTGGTTGACGTGGCAGCAGAGCTGCCCCTCACAGCTGGAGGTGCGTGGTCAGAAGTGCCCCTAAGGAGATGTTTTTCCTGCTTTTAGCAATGATTTGGTTGTCAGCTGCTTTCTTTGTATGTTGAGGTCAACCCAAAGCACCCAGTTTTGCCATGGACAGTCCTGTCTTCAGGAAATCTCCTGCTTGCTTGGCCAGTCTGGGCTCTGAGCTGCTTGTTGGCTTTCTTAGAATCATCGAATCATGGGATGGTTTGGGTTGGAGGGGACCTTAAAGCTCATCCAGTTCCAACCCCCCTGCCAGCAGCAGGGACACCTTCCACTAGACCAGGTTGCTCAAAGCCTCATCCAACCTGGCCCAGAACACTTCCAGGGAGGAGCAGCCACAGCTTCTCTGGCCAACCTGGGCCAGGGTCTCACCACCCTCACACCAAGGAATTTCTTCCTCACAGCTCAGCTCCAGCTCCCCTCTGCCACTTTCAAGCCATCACCCCTTGTTCTGTCACTCCCTGCCCTTGGCCAAAGTCCCTCCCCAGCCTTCCTGGAGCCCCTTCAGGTACTGGGAGGCCACTGGAAGGTCTCCCTGGAGCCTTCTCTTCTCCAGGCTGAACAGCCCCAACTCTCTCAGCCTGTCCTCACAGCAGAGCTGCTCCAGCCCTGGCATCATCCTGGTGGGCTCCTCTGGGCTGGCTCCAGCAGCTCCATGTCCTTGTGCTGTTGGTGGCCCCAGCACTGGAGGGAGCACTGCAGGGGGGGTCTCAGGAGAGCGGAGCAGAGGGGCAGAATCCCCTCCCTGGCCCTGCTGCCCACGCTGCTCTGGGTGCAGCCCAGGACACGGTTATTGGCTCTGTGCTGCCAGCGCACGGTGCCAGCTCCTGTTGATCTTCTCATCCACCACCACTCCCAAGTCCTCCTCTTCAGAGCTGGCCTCAAGCCACTCATTGCCCAGCCTGTGCTTGTGCTTAGGATTGTCCCAACCCAGGTGCAGGACCTTGCATTTGGCCTTGTTGAACTTCATGAGGTTGGCACAGGCCCCACCTCTCAAGCCTGTCAAGGTCCCTCTGGATGCCATCCCGTCCCTCCAGCGTGTCACCCAACCACCCAGCTTGGTGTCATCAGCAATACTGAGGTGAGATGGTTCCCCTCTAGGTTTACAATTAGGAAGGAATTGTTTGGTGTGAGGGTGGTGAGACCCTGGCCCAGGTTGCCCAGAGAAGCTGTGGCTGCTCCTCCCTGGAAGTGTTCTGGGCCAGGTTGGATGAGGCTTTGAGCAACCTGGTCTAGTGGAAGGTGTCCCTGCTGCTGGCAGGGGGGTTGGGACTGGATGATCTTGAAGGTCCCTTCCCACCCAAACCATTCCATGATTCAATGATTAAACCTAACATCAGTGTCACTGTTCTACAGGAGATGATGTGATGTAGGAAACATTAAAATAAGAAGTGTGGGGGTGGTGTGCCAGGAGCGTGGCTGGCACCATTTCTTCTCCTTGCATCATCCAGCAAAGCCAGGGCTTCCTCAGCATCTAGAAACAGCAAATCTAGGAAAAAAACTAGATTTTTCCTAAACAACTCTATGGAGAACATCTCTCTCTAGGTATAATTATAACCTGCTAACCCTGCTGCAGGAAGGTCACTCTAAAGAAGCTTGAGGTTCCTCAGACCTAGAGCTGAGTTACTCTTTGGGTTCTTCTGATTTCTTTCAGCTCTTGATTTCTTCATGCTGAGCACACAGTAAGTGTTTAATTCCTCTTGCTAAATTGGAAATGAAATGATGGAACTGGTAAACTCTGACCTGGAGAGTTTAACCCTTGTGGTACGAGAGTTTGATGCATTTTTGCATAATAAAGATTAAAAGATGCTGTTATGGGTGTTAATAAAAGATTATGATAGAATTAAAGTGGTTGGAAAAGACCTTGAAGATCACTGAGTCCAACCATAAACCCAACACTGCCAATTCCACCTCTAACCCATGTCCCTCAGCACCTCATCTACTCATCTTTTAAATCCCACCAGGGAAGGTGACTCCACCACCTCCCTGGGCAGCCTGTTCCGATGCTTGACCACCCTTTGGGTGAAGAAGTTTTTCCTCAGATCCAACCTAAACCTCCCCTGGCCCAAAACAATTCTTTTCCTCTTGTCATGTACCCTCTGTAAATACAATTTTTCCTAAGAACTTCTGCAGGGAAAGATGCTCTACAACCATCAAAGTTTGAAGTACATCATGAATACCATCTTCTCCATTTGGGTGGCCCTGTTCTTTCTGACCTCTTCCACTTCCAATCCTTGAATACTCTTGAGAATGTTTATTTCCTTCATTTAAATCATTATATATAAAATTTAGAAGAATTCTGACCCTTCTTTCCTTTATCCACCAAATCTGAGTGGCCCAGAGTGGTGGTAGAAGCCCCATCCCTGGAAACATTCAAGGTTGGATGGGGCTCTGAGCAACCTGATGGAGTTGAAGATGTCCCTGCTCACTGCAGGTCTTCAAAGGTCCTTTCCAACCCCAAACCATTTGATGATTCTATGAGTGGCATAGTTGGACAACAAGTGCCACCAGCAAGTCATTTATTTTGTAGTTGACATTTGGCAAGTGAGGAGGATCTCCACCTTGATACCCAGTGTCTCTCCTATCAGAAAGTTCATCTGGTTTTCCTTCTTTTCTCTTTTTTTTCCTATTAATCTATGATTTCTGGTAGACTTTTCCAACAGTTGAAGACCCAACATGACTCCCATGGCTGCTGGCCAACTGGGTAATGACCATACCTAGAGAGTTGAGGGAGGTTTGCTGGATCTCTGACCCAAATCTGTGCTGAGTGCTCTAGATTTGAAAGCGTAGGTCCCACTGGAAATATCTTCTCTGGCAATCAAGGAGAAATATGAAATACTCTTAAGTGATCAAAGTGGATGGGTTGATGGGAAGAAGGTCATGAGGATTGAGGTGCAGGTTCTCCTGTGCTTAAATATTTTAGTCCACAGTTAAGTGGCTTGGCATCATGACCCCAAACACTTAGTCAGTAGGTGTTGATAAAAATAAACCACTAGACTTTGGATTTCTTGCTCTTCTTGGTCTCATGTTGCTTCTGCAAGTGAACACCAAGCACTGAGGTTCCCAGTTTTTAATTCATTGGAGAGAGATCCTGGGTAGGTGGAGGTCCAGCTGTTATCTGCTGTCATCCAGGTGGTGGAGTAGAGCATTTGCATCCAAAGCAGCATGACCAGCAGGTCAAGGGAGGTGGTTCTGCCCCTCTTCTCTGTTCTGGTGAGACCCCCCTGGAGCACCATGTCCAGTTCTGGGGTCCCCAACACAGGACAAACATGGACCTGTTGGAGTAATCTAGAGGAGGGTCAGAAAAATGGTCAGAATGGTGGAACACCTCTGCTGTGAAGAAAGACTGAGAGACTTGGGGTTCAGGCTGGAGAAGAGAAGGCTCCAGAGAGACCTTCTTGTGGCCTTAAAAGGGGTTTATAAGAAAGATGGGGACAGACTGTGGCAGCAGGACAAGGGGTGATGGTTTTAAACTGAAAGAGGGGACATTCAGATGAGATCTGAGACATTTATTTACAGTGAAGGTGGTGAGACCCTGGCCCAGGTTGCCCAGGGAGGTGGTAGACACCCCATCCCTGGAAACATTCAAGGTCAAGTTGGACAGAGCTCTGAGCAACCTGATCTAATTGAAGATATCCCTGCTCACTACAGGGAGAGTTGGACTAGATGACCTTCCAAAGTCCTTCCAACCCAAACCATTCCATGATCCCACCACATCCCTCTCTTGACTGACACTGTGACATGGAGGTGAGAGAAGAAGTAATTCCATCCTGGTTATCTGGAGAAAAACAAAGAGATCAGGACCATTTTTACTAATCCCATCCAACTCCAACACTGAGATGTGGCTTTGGCATGCAGATAGGTCATGGTAACGATGGAGAACCTCTTAATTGTGATGGGAAGGGAGGGGGTGACCAGTGCACCCTCCTTGCCTGCTGAATGGTGATGACATTGCACATGGGGATAAACAGAGATGTTTAAGCTTGAGTCTGCTCTTCTCCCTGGAGAATCTGGCTTGTTGCAGTCAAATGTCTCCTGGGAAACTGGTGTCCTCCAGTAGAACAACCTCGTAAAAATGCAACCCTTGAGTTGAGAATGGTCAATGGGTAAGGAGACATTTGGATCTTCTCATCTCTGGCTTGCAAAGAGCTGGAAATCACAAAAAGTCTTGCACAATGCAGAATCTTATTGGTGTCTTCATGACTTGAGCTTCTAGGGTTGAAGGACAGGACTCTTGAGATGAATAACGCTGAGTGGCGACGTCAAACGCGGCCGTTGGGAGCAAATATCACCACTGCTGGTCAAGGTGGAAGTCAGGTGTCTGCAGCTGATTGTGGAGATGTCAGGGGTTGTGAAGTGGCCAGCTGGATTGCACATGGTAGAACATTGCTTGGAAAATGGCTCTGTTGAAAGCAAACCAAAAATATCTTCAAAGAAAAATGGATTTATTGGTGGGGTTGTGAGGTTCTGGCCCATGGTGTTGTTCTGGTGGCCGTAGCGGAAGCTGCTGAGGGAAATGTGAAGGTCAGTGAGGCAGCAGCAGTCCTAACAGGGCTGGAAATGGGTCAAAGAGCTGGAGGGACCTGGGGGTGTTGAGCCTGGAGAAGAGGAGGCTGAGGGGAGACCTTCTGGCTCTGTCCAAGTCCCTGCAAGGAGGGTGGAGAGAGGTGGGGGTGGGTCTGTTCAACCAAGGACCAAGGGACAGGACAAGAGGAAATGGGCTCCAGTTGCACCAGGGGAGGTTGAGATTGGATCTGAAGAAAAACATCTGCACCAAAAGGTTGGTCAAGCATTGGAAGGGGCTGCCCAGGGAGGTGGTGGAGTCCCCATCCCTGGTGGGATTTAAAAGACGGGTGGATGAAGCGCTTAGGGACAGGGTTTAGAGGTGGAATTGGCAGTGTTGGGTTTATGGTTGGACTCAATGATCTTCAAGGTCTTTTCCAACCACCCAAATCCACCCAAATCCTCCCTGCCCTTGTTGGTTCAAGCTTAGGGTAGCAGAGCTTGAGGTCAGGATGGAAGTTCCTTCCCAGCTCCACTCTGGAGGATGTAGCCTGGAGTGGAATGGAGTAGAATGGGGAAAATCAGATGACAGTTGACCTTTGTGGGAGGAGCAGTGAATCTGGACAGCCTGGCTTGGCTTTGTCCATCAGCAAAGACTTTATCCCTCAGCTGTGATGCTCCTTGGTTCAACTCTTCAGCACAGAGAGATTCTGGACCATTTTTGTGACCTTCAGCTAGAGGATTTTCTGATTGTCTCTCCTGATCTTCTGTGCCGTAGGGGATATTGTTACTCTACGGATGACTAAGCTGCAGCAAACAAATGCAGAACCTCTTTCCACTGCAAAGCTCTCTCCAAAGCAGTGTGAACGTGTCCATTGCTCTTCAGCAATTAGTAGGCACCAGTAGAAGATGAAATTCATTGCAGTAGATGTTGACAAACCGATGGTGAGACTCTTTGTCCTCAAAGCTTTTGTATCTTCTAGAAAGATGAGGAAGGTTGAACACAAGTTGGAGCTGGATGTCTGAAAACCTTCCTACTTGGTGGGTTTTTTGGTGGTGGTGGGTTTGTTTTTCCCCTGGAGGTGTCAGTGTCCATCAGGCAGATGTTCAGAGCAGTGAACTTTTGGAGTTACCAGAGCATGAACTCATTCTCCAGACCTCCAGAGCTCGCTGTTCTCCAGAACAAGGTCGGTCTGTCACGTCGTTACGTGGGCACTGGTTGATGAACTGGGAGCTTTGGCTCAGCCTTTGTTTGCCCCCTTGTCCTTATGGAGAGGATCCAAGCCCTGAAGCCAGATGCCATCACCATGTGGGAACAAAAAACCCTTTTTTCAACGGGAAAGGAGCCTTTCACGCGGCCGGTGCAGTGGGTGGGACAGGGGCAGAGGTAGCGGTGACACGCTGCAAGCCTCGGCCACAACGGTCAGTGCCAGATGAGATGGAGCAAAACTAAATCTCCATGCAGTGAGTGAGCAGGTTTAGCTCTGCTGTTGGAAAAAGAGCAGAAGACCCTTGTGAAATCCTACCTCATTGTGGTGGGAACAGACTTCACTCTGCACAAGTTGCTGCTGCTCTTTAGTTGTGATTTATTCGGACTAAATCATAGAATCCCAGAGTGGTTTGGGTTTGTAGGGACCTTAAAGCTCATCCAGGTCCAACCCCCCTGCCAGCAGCAGGGACACCTTCCACCAGACCAGGTTGCTCAAAGCCTCATCCAACCTGGCCCAGAACACTTCCAGGGAGGAGCAGCCACAGCTTCTCTGGCCAACCTGGGCCAGGGTCTCACCACCCTCACACCAAACAATTTCTTCCTCACATCTCAGCTCCATCTCCCCTCTGCCACTTTCAAGCCATCACCCCTTGTTCTGTCACTCCCTGCCCTTGGACAAAGTCCCTCCCCAGCCTTCCTGGAGCCCCTTCAGGTACTGGGAGGCCACTGGAAGGTCTCCCTGGAGCCTTCTCTTCTCCAGGCTGAACAGCCCCAACTCTCTCAGCCTGTCCTCACAGCAGAGCTGCTCCAGCCCTGGCATCATCCTGGTGGCCTCCTCTGGCCTGGCTCCAGTGGGTCCATGTCCTTGTGCTGTTGGTGGCCCCAGCACTGGAGGCAGCACTGCAGGGGGGGTCTCAGGAGAGCGGAGCAGAGGGGCAGAATCCCCTCCCTGGCCCTGCTGCCCACGCTGCTCTGGGTGCAGCCCAGGACACGGTTATTGGCTCTGTGCTGCCAGCGCTCGGTGCCGCCTCATGTGGAGCTTCTGGTCCCCCAGCACCCCAAGTCCTTCTCCTCAGTGCTGCTCTCCAGCCATTCTCCACCCAGCCTGGATTTGTGCTGTATCTGGTGATCACTGTCATTCTTCTCTCTTCTCTTCTCTTCTCTTCTCTTCTCTTCTCTTCTCTTCTCTTCTCTTCTCTTCTCTTCTCTTCTCTTCTCTTCTCTTCTCTTCTCTTCTCTTCTCTTCTCTTCTCTTCTCTTCTCTTCTCTTCTCTTCTCTTCTCTTCTCCTCTCCTCTCCTCTCCTCTCCTCTCCTCTCCTCTCCTCTCCTCTCCTCTCCTCTCCTCTCCTCTCCTCTCCTCTCCTCTCCTCTCCTCTCCTCTCCTCTCCTCTCCTCTCCTCTCCTCTCCTCTCCCTATTTCCCCTCAGTAGTTTAGGAAGAACCACAAAGGAGCAGCCTCCAGGTCTGTCCTTGTTCCCACCCCAGGACAATCTGCTGTGCTCATGCACTTTTCATGGTAGCTCCATGAAGGTACCATCTGTACTTATTGCTCTTGAAGATGTTTGGACACCTGAGCTAGTTTAGGATGTGGAAGCCCATGATGAGAGAAGAGTCCTGAAGCTCCATCTGCATTTCCCAGCACGATTAAATTCAGGATCTGGGACCTTTATCTGAAAATTCAACCTCTTTCCTCTACATTTATGCCATGGTGGCAATGTTCATCCTGCCTTTGCTGCTGGTGGCAGTGGCCCCTTTCATTCAGAGCCTTCTCCTTGTCTACAAACCTGTTTGGCAACTGTCAAGGCACGATGTCAAAGTTGGTTTGATGAAGCTTTTGGCCAATTGATGGAGAGATTTTGGATTACAGGGAAAAAAAACCTGATAAGGAGCTTTCAAGTTGTCCCTCTGGTGCTCTGTTAATGACTTTGTAGAATTCTCATCTCTCCAGGATCTTGCTTTTGGGTTGTTTTAAATCATTTAAAAGAGGGGGAGAGGAAAAAAAACCCAAACTGAAGCCAAGTAGGTCAGAGTTTTCCCAGTTGTACAGTTCAGGAAATGAAGACATTATTCAAAGTGATTTTCTCCAGGTTACATGGTGAGTTGAAGTCAACTAGAAGCACAAGAGTGGCTTCAAGCATTAATTCAAGACTAGTTTTTGAGGGCTAATAAGTCATTTTTGGCCAATTAAAATAAATCTTGGCAAAGTAAATGTCACTGTTTTGGGTTTTTTTGTTTAATTTTGCCATGTAGGAGAAGCTGCAGGATTGGAGATGGTCCTGAAGAAGGACCATAGAATCATGGAATGGTTTGGGTGGGAAGGGACCTTTGAAGGTCATCCAGTCCAACCCCTCTGCAGTGAGCAGGGACATCTTCAGGTTGCTCAGAGCCCCATCCAACCTGACCTTGAATGTTTCCAGGGATGGGGCTTCTGCCACCTCTCTGGGCAACCTGGACCAGTGTCTCACCACCTTCATCCTAAAAAATGTCTTCCTTAGATCAAGTCTAAATCTACTCTCAGTTGAAAGCCATCACCCCTTGTCCTGTCACTAGAGGTCCTACTGAAATAGTAGTGAAAATGGATTGAATTTAGGAGGAGGAGGAGGAGGTTGGTTTGGATGACAGCAGGTTGGGTGGTCATGGCTCTGAAATGGGCACTTCTAGCTGGGAGAATCATTAACACCCAGGATCCCTCCTCTATTGTAATTTTCCTTTCATATTAAATTAGGATAAATTCTTACTCAGGAGAACCTCTAGGTGGAAGGTGACATCGGGGAGAAGAGTGTGGAGCATTACAAATGGGTTCTATGGTGGCATTTCAAACTTATCTCCTTGAGATATCAAATATGTAGGATTAAAACCCAGATCTTGTGTGGATTACACCATCCATCTGAGGCTCTTTAGATCTCCAAACTACTTTTACTTGGTAAAATGAGATATTTTTCTTGTTCAGAGTTAAGGTTCTGGCTTGGCAGAAGGACCTCTTCCCATGTCAGGTTTCTTTTCCTTTTATACTCAAGGACTAATCTTCATCCCAAGTCATCTGCTGCAGGTTTAAAATTAATAGATGGTGAGGTCAGGCTTCTCTTTTATCTTTGCTTTTTTTTAATGAAATACAGTGGATCTGAACCAGGTCCTGGTTGTCTGAAAGCATCAGGATTAGAGCTCTGTAAGGGTCTGGGAAATAACTGGTGTGGTCTTCTCCTGCTGTGAATTCCTCTCTTCAGGTTCTTGTAGCAGGCGTATTGTGAACGGGCTCTGAAGTGGGGAGGTTGCAAAGTTTCTGGGGGAAAAAAAGAAGAAAAAAAAAGGAAAAAAGGAAAGAAAAGGGCAAATTAAAAAAAAAAGGAAGCCCTTGTTTCCCATCGAAGCGTCACGTACGTAGGAGCCCAACTAATGAAGCTCTTCTGAAAGAGCCGTCTGGCTCCAGCAAACAACTCCTCTGTGGTTCTTTCTGTTGCAAAACCCCGGGGGAGGCTGGATGGGGAGGGCAGTGCCATCACCCACATGGTTTTGGAGGGGAGGGCTCTTTGCCAGGCCCTCTGGAGATAGCCTGCCCACTCATTCTCCTCGAAGGAGAAGGAGAAGAAGACATGCAACAACTTGTTCTCACAACCCCGGCTGTAACGCACCCCAAATTAGAGCCTGCGGGTGGATGCGTCGTCAACTGAAAGGGAAGAAGAAGAAGAAGAAAAAGAAGAAGAAGAAGAAGAAGAAGGTCACCCTGGAGACTTGTCTCTTGAGAAGCCTGGAGGGATGCTGTGAGATGGCAGATGAAGGGATGACGGGACGTCTCTATGGAAGGAGGTGGGCATCAGGCTTGTAGATACAAGAGCCTCACGTCGTTACTGACACTCATAGCAGGTTTGAAATGAGTGGGTTTTGTGAATGTGATTTTTGGGTTGGTTTTTTTTTTTGCTTCATTGGGCTCAGTCACTCTTCTGGATGCAGAAATTTAGATAATAAAATGTCTTCTTGGAACTCCTCTTCTCTTGGTTTTATGCTGCCTCAGAGGTTACCGGGTGCTACGTTGCTTGTAGCAAAAGCAAGGCGCTAAGTCACGGGCTTCCCTCTTTGAAACTGTCAACAGCTGAGCTGAAAAGCTTTGAGGAGAGCAGGGACGATGGAGGGAGGGGACATCCAGAGTCTCTTTTCCTGGGCAGATGGAGATCTGTCAGCAGTTTTGACAGCAGAAGCTGACGGGCTTCTGGACTGAGCTTTGCTGCCGCGCTTCAACTCTCGCAGAGCAGGAGTTGCCTGCTGTTGCTGATTATCTGAGCTTGTTTGGTTTGGGTTGGGGTTTTTTTTTAGTATTTTGATTAGGTTCACAGTTGGAGTTTTTGTCTCTAAAGTGAAGGAACAGAATGTCAAACACTCCCTGTGCCCGCCTTGCTCCCCGCTAAACGCTCGCGCGTACGTGGCCGACTCCTCTATCACAACTATCGACGGCAAAGACGAGCTTAGGGAGTGGGGAAGGGCTCTTGAGAGCACACATCCCCCTGGCAAGGGGACAGCTTTGCCCTTTAGTGCTCTTTTCCAGCCTCACTTCCATAGAAACACTCCAAAGGCTTTTGCCAAACACTGCCTGCTCTGTTCCCATCCCTTGTCCTACGTAGACAGCGGATGCGGTCAAGGGCCACGGTCTCTGCGAGCGCGGGGCGCACGGGATGGTCCTGAAGGCATTGGCACCACGTTCAACCCATCCCATGTGATCTTCTGAAGAGGGTTATAAAGTTCTGGCCAAGGATTATAGATTGCAAATCCTTTTTAACCTGCCTAAATCTGCTTTATCCTAATTGATTCGAATCAGGCGAGCTTTCATCTCCTATCCAAGCTCTTTCACTGCGGGGCTGAGCGTGTGTCGCTGTCTGGGGTGTGCTGATCCTTTCCTTCAGATATAGAAATGTTTTCTTGGTGGATAGAAATGTTTTCTTGGTGAACTCCAAGACCTTTTATTTTTGTGCTCTAATTTCAAGAATCAATGGAGTTTTGGGCTCAAATCGAGAGGTTTTGGTGCTGTCATTAAAAATGTGGATTTCCGGGGTATTCTGCGGAATGTAAATTCACAGGGAAAATACAAGTTGAACTTTTGAGACCAAAGCACTTTTGTGCTCGTTTAGTCTATTGTAATTAGGGGTGTGGTGCTTAAGGAATATTAATTAGCCCCATGGGTGAGGTTGGGGAGCCAGAAAAATGCTGCCTCCGCCTCTATTCCCCAGTGGGAGTTTAGAGTTGGGGAGAGGAGGAGCTGCCTGCTGATGTGTGAAGCATGGGAGCAAAGTTTGTTGGGGGAGGAAAAGTTTGTAGGTTGTGGAGTTTCCATCTCTGGAGATGTTCAAAGCCACCTGGATGCTTCCCTGTGCAACCTGGTGTAGGGAACCTGCTTTGGCACGGGGAGGTTGGACTGGATGATCTCCTGAGGTCCCTTCCAACCTCCACCATGCTGTGATTTTGTGAAAGGTATCCCCCAACCTCCTACTTTAAAAACAAATAAACAACCAAAAAGAAACCAAACCACTTGGAGGAGTTGGATGCAGCTTTCTGTAGTAGCTGGTTTGGCTGAAGGAGTTGCAGCCGCCTCCGTCGTTCCCCCGGGGGTTGTGGTCGCTCCTTGCGTTGCAACAGCAAAGTTAAAACGACTCGTGGTAAAGGTTGGAAAGGGGGTTTGGATCATCTCAATGCTGTGGTTGACATCTGCAAATGGGCAAGTGTCCTCACAGAACATTTGCTTGTCTGCTAGACTGCTGCCTTAGGTGTGATCACAGAATCATTAAGGTTGGAAAAGCCCTTGAAGATCATCGAGTCCAACCGTCAACCCAACACTGACCAGTCCCCAACTAAACCGTGTCCCTCAGCACCACATTTCCATGTCTTTTCAATCCCTCCAGGGATGGGGACTCCACCACTGCCCTGGGCAACCCCTTCCAATGTCTGATCACTCTTTTGGAGAAGAAATTTTTCCTCAGATCCAATCTAAACTTCCCTTGGTGCAACTTGAGGCCATTTCCTCCTGTCCTGTCCCTTGGTCCTTGTTTGAACAGACCCACCCCCACCTCTCTCCACCCTCCTTGCAGGGACTTGGACAGAACCAGAAGGTCTCCCCTCAGCCTCCTTTTCTCCACAGGAAACAATCCCAGTTCCTTCAGCTGCTCCTCATAAGACCTGTGCTCCAAGATTCCATACCTTGGAAGACACCTACTCTATCCACAGCACCCAAGCCAAGAGCCTCTGTTGCCACATCCCTGAGGACATGCCAAAGGCATCTTGCTATCCTCAGAATATCTAAATTACAGCTAAATTACCCTGTTGGTCCCTGGGAATCCTGTGAGACTTCCTCTGGATGGATAATGAGGCAGGAACTGATCAGTTAACAAGTAGTTGCTTGAGTGCAGGTGGTCAAGAGCTGCTCAGGTAGTTGGTGAAGAAACCCAACCCAACCAAACCCAACCAGCAGCAGGGTTTGGTTTCAGTTGAGTGACTACAACAGTTTGGGCAGAAAAATGGTTTAAAAGGTTTAAAAGAGAAGGTTCCAACAATTAAAAACAGTCTGATGACGTAGAAGGAAAATAGCTCTGGTCATCATGGTGGTGACCACAGTGATGAGGAAGAAGGGACAAATGATAGGGCAGAATTATCAATTAGATACTGACTCAGGAGATCAAAATGGAAGAGGGAGAAATGAGTGCTGAGAAGCTGGTTTGGTGGCTACCCAACCTGTCCAGAACTTGTTCTTCACCACAGTATGAGCCTCTTATTTGATATGAAGGATATTCTTGTTGGTAATGAAGTGTTGAAGAGCTCAACCTCCTTCCAACGTCATTTTAACTTGGTGTTGGTGGGAAAATGGAGACAAGAGAGTCAAGTTTTGATGTATTGAAAGAAAAAAATCGAATCATTTATGGCAAATAGAATCATGAGTTGGAAGGGACCTCGAAATGTCATCTGGTCCAACATTTTGTGGGACCAAATCTAACTCTTCAGCCCCTTCTTTGTCAGTGAATCTTGGAAATTGAGGGAAGCAGAAGGTCTAGATAAAAGTTGATATTGTGCCAATGTATTAAATAGGGTGGACTGAAAGATCCAAGTGAAAGTGTCCTGGGAACCTGGAGTTTGGGGGGAAAACCAATGTCTTGGCTGGTAGAAAATTGATTTAATGTCACCATGGGGTCCAGTACCATGAGTGTGTGGATTATGGGTTAACATTGACCTCAAGTTCTGGCAGATCCAGTCAAGTTGATCAGCTCTTGTTTGAATTCTGGGCAGATTGAAGGTGAATGATAAATAATCAAAGGAAAAAAACAAAATGGATTAAGTGGTAGAACTGCTGGTGGTGGTGGTGGTGGTGGTGGTGGTGGCAGGACTTGGGGACCTGGAGATGTGATTTCTCTTCTGTGAGCTATTTTTTCATGACTTTCTGTGCCTCACACTTCAAATTGGGGTTTAATGCTTCCCAACATCCAGAGACCTGCAGCTGATGGTTGTCCAATGTCCATGGTGCTCTACTCTGCTGGTCTAGTGGACAATTGGGTCCAAATGTTAACTCTAGATTTATCTGAACTAGAAACTGGGCTCCAATTTTTAGATGGAGGTCAGATATTTCATTTTTTTTTTCACTTGCAAAGTCTAAAAAGAGAAGAAAGATTTTCCTCAGCAAAGCCCTTTCAACAGCAAGATTTCTATTTTACAATTCAAACAAGTCCAGGGAAATCTGAAAGCCCAAAATCTCCAAAAAGCTCAGACTAAGAGAGAAATTTGAAGTTTTTTGGTCTTTATTTGTGAGATCACTTTGGGTTTTTTTTTTTCCTCTTCCATTATTCATTTCCCTGGCAGCTGCTCTCTCGTTTTCCTTTGAGATCTGGTTAACCCAGTTTCTCCTCCTGCACATAGACCTCAGTCTGGTACCGGGCACGTCGCTGCGACACGCGGTGCGGTGGCTTCGTTAGGTGAGGAACAATGGAAGGAACCCAAGGGACAATAGATCTGCTGTTGTCACCATGTCCCTCCTCTGCTTGGCTGGCTTCTGTGCTAGGTCTAAATTGGGTTGCAACATCTTCTGCTTGACAGCATTTGGGGTGCACAGCTTGAGCCTGGACCTCTGCCCTGCATGGTGCTGTAGATAGTTATTTAGAGAAGGTAGAGTTGGTCCTTGTGAGGGTTGACTTGCCTTGGGAAGTTGTGACACAGCTGAGGGAACCTCAGCAATGGGATGGTCTCTTTCTATTTTGATATATTTTGGTTGGACTCAATGATCTTAAATGTCTTCTCCAACCAAAATGATTCTGTTATTGTATTGACTGCTGAAGTGTTTAGGGACAGGCTCTGCTCTGCTGTGGTGAGACCCCCCCTGCAGTGCTGCCTCCAGTGCTGGGACCACCAACAGCAAAAGGACATGGAGCTACTGGAATGAGTCCATCATCCACGAGGATGATGCCAGGGTTGGAGCAGCTCTGCTGTGAGGACAGGCTGAGAGAGTTGGGGCTGTTCAGCCTGGAGAAGAGAAGGCTCCAGGGAGACCTTCCAGTGGCCTCCCAGTACCTGAAGGGGCTCCAGGAAGGCTGGGGAGGGACTTTGGGCAAGGGCAGGGAGTGACAGAACAAGGGGTGATGGCTTGAAAGTGGCAGAGGGGAGATGGAGCTGAGATGTGAGGAAGAAATTGTTTGGTGTGAGGGTGGTGAGACCCTGGCCCAGGTTGGCCAGAGAAGCTGTGGCTGCTCCTCCCTGGAAGTGTTCTGGGCCAGGTTGGATGAGGCTTTGAGCAACCTGGTCTAGTGGAAGATGTCCATGCCCATGGCAGAGAGGTAGGACTAGATGATCTTTGAAGGTTCCTTCCAACCCAAACCATTTGATGATTCCACAGTTCCTTACCCTCAACCCTTCCTTCTTGAACATCATCTTCACTGGCAGCTTCTGCTGTGCTCTCCTCTTACTCCAAGTGGTGGCTCCTTTCCCTTTACAAAGATTATCTGTGTGTTGTAGGCTCAGAATTGTTCAGGTTGGACAGTTTGAACCTCTGCTCAGAGCAGGGTCGGTGTTGAATTCATCTGGGCTGCACAGGGCCTTGTGTAGTTGGGTCTTGAAAACCTTCAAGTACAGCTTCTCCATTCTCATGGAGCCTGTTCCAAAGCTGGACTGCTCTCATGAAAAACCATTTCCTGGTGGAATATGGAAGTATTTTTCCATTCTCATTCTGCCAAGGAGAAATGACTCTTCAGATAAGTAGGAAAGACTCCATTTGGATCAGTTTGCATTCCAGCTTTTGGAGGAACCTCTCATTCTCCATCTTCTCAGGTTTTCTTCAACAACAATGGTTATTTTTGTTGAACAAAAACACCTTCAGCTATCATTACCACTTCTCTTACCTGTCTCCATGTCACCTGCTCTTCATCCCCATGTTGGGATTCTCAAAAAAGAAAAGGTATAAAATCTCTTTTGTCCTTGTGGCACTTCAGCCCAGCTCAACCTCCTGATGGATGGTGGACAACTCAGTTTCTTCTCCACTCGTGTAATTCCACTTGTATTTTTGGGTGCTGGGAGATTTGTGAGCTCTTTCTCTACAGCTCATGAGTTTGGATGATGTGATGCTGGTCCTGATAACTTCTCTATGGAGAAATGTCACCACAGGTCCATAACATCCATGGGTTTTTTCAGAATAGATGCAGGGATGGAGTTGTTTGGTCACCAAAATGATCAGAAGGCTGGAACACCTCTACTGTGATGAGAGGCTGAGAGGGTTGAGGTTGTTCAACCTGGAGAAGAGAAAAGAGAGGAGGTCTGGAGAGACCTTCTTGTGGCCTTTCAATACTTATAAGAAAGATGGGGACAAACTTTTTGGTAGGGTCTATTGTGGTAGGACAAGGGGTGATGGTTTTAAACTAAAAGAGAGGAGATTCAGACCAGAGAGAAGGAGAAATTTGTTATGATGAGGGTGGTGGGACACTGGCCCAGGTTGCCCAGAGAGGTGGTAGAAGCTCCATCCCTGGAACAATTCAAGGTCAGGTTGGATGGAGCTCTGAGCAACTTGATCTGGTTGGAGATGTCCCTGCTCACTGCAGAGGGGTTGGAGCAGATGACTTTGAAAGGTCCCTTCCAACCCAAACCATTCCATGATTGTATGAACTCAAGCACCTGGCTGTAGATTTGTTCCTCCTGATGTAGGACTGGGACAAACACGTGATCAAATGATGATAGGAGCTAAAAAATGCAGCAAAGTAATTATGGGATGTAGGGAAAGCGAAGCAGGGACATGTGCCTTCCTGGCAAGACCTTTGTCAGAGCTCAGCTCCCTTCCCATGGGCTGTCTGGAGAAGGTGCTCCAGGGATGGGTGTGACAGGGACATGGAATTCATTTCCAAGTGAGGAGTCTGAAGGAAAACTCTGTAACTTGGAGTGTTAGAAGGTGAGCATTAGCTGGAAAGAACCCTCTGAGATGCAGTTGCTCATTTCCATACTCCACCATCTGATTTCCTCCAGAGCTCAGCGTGACATGGAAGAGCGTGGCTGTGACGTGGTGGCACAGAGCACGCATCAGTTGTGGGGGAAGCTTTGCAAGTTGGTACAAGATGTTGGGAACAGGCAGGAGGACATCGTGTTTCCACTCTTTTTGGACTCCTTGCCTGCTGGGCATGGGTTGAATTGAAGCCAGGAGCTTGCAAATAGTTCTGGAGGCTGAAAATATCCAAGGATTCACAGAATCACAGAGTGTCAGGGATTGGAAGGGACCTCGAAAGCTCATCCAGTCCAATCCCCCTGCCAGAGCAGGAACACCCAGATGAGATCACACAGGAAGGTGTCCAGGTGGGTCTTGAATGTCTCCAGAGAAGGAGACTCCACACCCTCCCTGGGCAGCCTGGCCCAGGGCTCTGTTACTCTCACAGTAAAGAAGTTCCTCCTCAAATCCAAGCAGAACCTCCTGTGTCCCAGCTCACACCCATTGCCCCTTGTCCTATCACTGGCCACCACTGAGAAGAGCCTGGCCCCATCCCCCTTCAAATATTTATAAACATTAATGAGGTCCCCCCTCAGTCTCCTCTTCTCCAAGCTAAAGAGGCCCAGCTCCCTCAGCCTTTCCTCATCAGGGAGATGCTCCACTCCCTTCATCACCTTGGTGGCTCTGTGCTGGACTCTCTCCAGCAGCTCCCTGTCCTTCTTGAACTGTGGGGCCCAGAACTGGACACAATATTCCAGATGTGGCCTCACCAGGGCAGAGTAGAGGGGGAGGAGAACCTCTTTTGACCTACTGACCACAGCCCTTCTAATGCACCCCAGGATGCCATTGGCCTTCCTGGCCACAAGGGCACAGTGCTGGCTCATGGTCATCCTGCTGCCCACCAGGACTCCCAGATCCCTTTCCCCTACACTGGTCTCTAGGAGATCATTTCCCAACCTATACTGGAACCTGGGGTTGTTCCTGCCCGGGTGCAACACCCTACACTTGCCCTTATTCAGCAGCTTTGGTTCTTCTCATAGTGACCAAAGTTTGCAGCCAGATCTTGTCACAGCTGATCATCTTCTGGGTTACTTCCTCAGTGAACATCCTCAATCCTCTGCCTTATGGCCAAGAAAATCGATTCACAACGATGGGAGATCTGTTTAAGAGCTTCATGGCTTCTTTAATCCAACTTCTAGGTGATGAAACCAGGATCTCCTGCATGGCAGGGTCCTGGCTGATGGGATTTAGGCTTAGCCTGGTAAGATACAGAAACTTCATGAAGCTGCAAAGATTTAAGATGGGTCTTCTGCCTTGTTCTTTGTCACCCCATCGAGGTACAGAGTAGAGTTTAAGGGATGACCTAGGAAAAACCAGTAGATCAGTGATGGTGTGGTGAGAGATGCTCTGGCAGTTGCCCAAGTTGTCTGTCTGAGGGAGGTGGCTTCAACTCCACACCATGTGCTTCCAGATCTTTTGTTGAGGAAGGAAAACCAAGTGCTGGAATGATTTCCAGACCAATCTGTTCCTGCTGAAAACCAAGTGTAGACACTTCATCTATCACTGTGGACTGGTCAGTGTGTGCTGTATCAACTGTGTGCAGGAACTCTTGGTGTGTGGGACTTCATCAACTCTTCTTTAGCTCCTAGTCCTGAGCAAATGAAACTTGGCATGGACACCAAACTTGGCATGGACATCAAACTTGGCATGGACATCAAACTTGGTATGGACATCAAACTTGGTATGGACATCAAACTTGGCATGGACACCAAACTTGGCATGGACATCAAACTTGGCATGGACATGAAACTTGGCATGGAGATCAGACTTGGTATGGGCATCAAACTTGGTATGGGCATCAAACTTGGTATGGACATGGAACTTGGTATGGACATGGAACTTGGCATGCACATCAAACTTGGTATGGACATCAAACTTGGTATGGACACCAAACTTGGCATGGACATCAAACTTGGCATGGACATCAAACTTGGTATGGACATCAAACTTGGTATGGACACCAAACTTGGCATGGACATCAAACTTGGTGTGGACATCAAACTTGGTATGGACATCAAACTTGGTATGGACATGAAACTTGGCATGGACATCAAACTTGGCATGGACATCAAACTTGGCATGGACTTACTCATCTCATTTTATCTTTCCAAAGAACAAAACCAATTGTTAGTGACCAGGGAATGTTCAGAACAGTTTTCAGGAGATAAGAAGAGTTTCTCACCAATCACAGATGCAGCAGAAGAACCATTTCTCCATGTTTCCACCCCAAACAGCAATTCTCTGTATTCAGATACTCCAAAAATGGGTTAAATACCAGAAATCTGAGAGTATTTCAGCTCAAACTGTATTATCAGAGCAATTTATCTGGCTAATTATAGTACCATGAGTGATTAAATGGATTAAGGTAATTAAATGTTGTTATAATTAATAATATTAATGATAACATGTCCTGCCACAGGGCCCTTCTTATCTACAGCCTCACTGTAACAACTCAAGGCCCACCAAAGATGATGATGATGGTTGTGGAGGCAACGTGACGTGGTTTTTTAGCCCTTTAGTGCTACAGGAGGATCAAAACCTCAAGTTTTGTGTTTCAGAGGTGTTTGCCTTTAATGGAGCGTGGAGTCAGGACTTGGTGGTGGTTTTCTTCATGTTGAGGGTCAGCACAATCCACCAAGTGCTGCTGATCTGGAAAGAAAACACAAATATCATTGAATCATGGGATCATTGAATGTTGGGAGTTGGACCCACCAGGATGATGGAGTCCAACTCCTGTCCCTGCACAGGACAATCCCAACATTCACACCATGTCCCTGAGGGCCTTGGCCAAATGCTGCTGGGATCTTGTCAGGCTTGGTGCCATCAGCACCTCCCTGGGGAGCCTGTGCCAGTGCTCCACCACCCTCTGCCTCAAGAACCTTTTCCTCATGGCCAAGCTCACCCTCCCCTGCCACATCTTCCTGCCATGTCCTCTGCTCCTGGCGTTGGTGGCCAAAGAGCTCAGCGCCTGCCCCTGCTCTTCCCCTTGGGAGGAAGTTCCAGACCACCATGAGATCTCCTCTCAGTCTCCTCTCTCCAGGCTGAACAACCCAAGTGCCTTCACCCTCTCCTCATCCCCTTCCCCTCTAAACCCTTCACCAATGTTGTGGCCCTATCATCCATCTTAGAAAAAGAAAACCAAGAGCAGCTCTTCTGCAGCCAGGAGACATCCCCAGCAGGAGCATGAGTTACCATGGGAGATGCAGTAACAGGGGAGGACACGCTGCCACTCCACTCACGAGTCACCACCGAGCTAATTTATGGGGTCACAATGATGTAGGCACCAGTTTGGGGTTGGTAACACATGGGGAGTGGCTTTCTCTGAGGGTTCCCAGCAGCAAGCAGAGCTGCCAATGTACTAAAGACCTTGAATAGCTCCAGTTGAATGGAGAAGCTGGAAAGTTGGAGACCTCTGTAATTTTATTTGATTTTATTGTATTTTTTTGCCTTTTTTTTGTAGTCCCAAATTAGCCCACGCTGCTCTTTTCTTGCTCTGCTGGAGTTGAGAGGAGGAGGTGGAACAAAAGTGACTTGCTCACAATATCTCATTTGGAAACCAGTATGGTGGCTGTTGACAAATAGCCATGTAGTTCTGGTGATGCCCAAACCCACCTCCAGACCCTGGAGAACAAGGTTTAATTGAAGGTTTCTACACTTTTTCTTCCCAGGTTGGGAATACAACGAGTTCTCTGGTGAATTTTGATCCTTCAAGCTGTCAAATGTTAAATGTTTTCTAAGCTCTGTCAGTTCAAGAGACACTTTGGAATGGGATGAACATCAAAAGCTCCATAAATGGTCTAAACTGTTGGGATTGAGGGCACAGCTCTTATGAAATGTCTATTTCTGTCCTCAACCAAGGAGGCTGCAGCCACCATCTTGGGTCTTGAGATGGTGGCTACCTTCTAACTCATGGATGCATGAGTTATGAGGTAGTCAGGAGTAAAATGCATGAACCTCTCCTCTTCTTGCTCCACAAGCTGCAGAGCTTCTCTTAGAGGGGAAGGTTTCATTATTCTTCTGCCCAGCTGTAGGCTTGATGTTTGACAAGAAGAGACTCCCAACTCCATGGAGACAGAACAGAGGGATTCATGGAATCATGGACTGGTTTGGGTTGGAAGGGACCTTAAAGCTCATCTAAGTCCAACCTCGCTGCCAGCAGCAGGGACACCTTCCACTAGACCAGGTTCCTCAAAGCTTCATCCAACCTGGCTTTGAATCTTCTACATGGAAGAGTCCTCTTGCTTGCTGCTGTAGGAGCTGGTCCTTTCCTCCCTGGATGGAGGCTGAGCAGTGAGTGGGTGGAGAGCAGTCCTGTGGAGAAGGGTTTGGGGGTACTGGTGGATGAGAAGCTGGACATGAGCAGGGAATGTGTGCTGGCAGCCCAGAAGGCCAAGCATATCCTGGGCTGCATCAAGAGCAGCATGGCCAAGAGGTTGAAGGAGGAGGTTCTGCCCCTCTACTCTGCTCTGGTGAGACCCTCCTGAGCTCTATGTCCAGCTCAGGGGTCCCCAACACAAGACAGGCATGGACCTGCTGGAGGAGGGACATGGAAATGGTCCAAGGGCTGGAGCAGCTCTGCTGTGAGGACAGGCTGAGAGGTGGAGTTGTTCAACCTGGAGAAGAGAAGTCTCCAGGGAGATGTTCTTGCAGCCTTTCAATACTTAAAGGGGGCTGATAAGAAAGATGGGGACAGATGTGACCAGGGCCTGGAGCACCAGGACAAGGGTTGGAGGTTTTAAACTAAAAGAGGGGAGATTCAGACCAGAGAGAAGGAGAAATTGTTGATGCTGAAGGTGGTGAGACCCTGGCCCAGGTTGCCCAGAGAGGTGGTAGAAGCCCCATCCCTGGAAACATTCAATGTCAGGTTGGATGGGGCTCTGAGCAACCTGCTCTGGTTGAAGATGTCCCTGTCACTGCAGGGGGGTTGGACTGGGTGACCTTGAAAGGTCCCTTCCAACCCAAACCCTTCCATGGTTCCCTGTGATAACTGAGGTGGGCTCCTCCGACCTCGTGCAGCCCTGGGCAGCTGTGCCCATGTGTGGTGGCTTAACCACAGGAGGACTTTGTGGTCCTGCACTCACTCCCCCCACCCAGTGAGATGGGAAGGGAGTCACAACCAAGGGGCATGGATTAGGGTGAAGGACAGGGACCAGTCACTGACCAGTGATGGTCACAGGCAAAAAAGACCCAACCTCCATGGGCTGCAGGGACCTCCTTTGCCTTCTCCTACTCTGTGAGGTTAAACTGGGTGTCTGAGGTTCTGTCCTCCCCCTCCTCCTCCTTCCTCCTGGCAATGAAGCTCTCTCTGTGTTCAGGCCAGTGGTCTTTTGTTCAGGTCAATGGCTTCTCCTCCAGGTTCTCTCCACCTTCTCCTTTCAGGACAGTCATTCCCCTCACAAATATGGATTCACAGAGGTGTTTCTCTGTTGCTCATTGGCTCAGCCTGGGCTGGAGGCTTCACCTTGGAGCCAGGAGACCTTCTCTCAAGGTGACCCCTTCCCCCACTACCAAAAACACCCCCCCTACACCCACACAAACCCAACACACCATGCTAAGTCTTCTCAACTCTTCTACAACTGGGCAACCATCTCAAGCCCTAGTTTCCTCCTAGTGGAGGTGGAGAAAGCCAAATTTGAGTTGGAAGCAGCAGAAGACAGCTCTCAAAATGGAGATTATTGCCCAACAAAGTGCTCACTGAAATGGGAAGGAAGGTTAAGTCATGAAACCAAGAGCATGAAGCTCACCAGAGGTGTCTACGTGTTTGGTCAGGCTTCCTGTGTCACACCACACGTTGTGCCATCTGGGTTCTTTCCAAAGCTCCTTGGAATGATGTCACTGCTGGGTTTTCTTCTTCCTTTTCTCTCTGCTGGAATGGGTTGGGACAATGTTAACTCCATATGGACATCTTTGAAGAGCAGAGGTCCATGTGGTGCTGCTGGTTCTTAACAAATATAGCATGGAAAAGTACCTTGGAATGGAAGAACAATGAGATCTTTGTGAGCTCCAAGCTTCCAGGAGAAGCATCAGACCAAGCTCTGGAAAATGTTGTTGTGCATCTTTACCCTTAGACCAGGCAGCCCAGCATAGCTGAACAGATGGTGCCACAGCCTGATCATTCCTGGAAGGTCATCCCAACCCTTGAATAATTGCTGTGGGGGAGAACTTCTTCCTTGCTGAGGAGCAGATGGGTCTGCTACATCTTCTGAGAGGGCTTTGAGTTAATGTGAGTGTTTAATGAGAGAGATGAGCTTCTTCAGCCTGGAGAGGAGGCTGAGAGTGGATCCAAGTGTCACCTTCACCTCCCTAATGGAGTGATGGTGAAGGTAGAACCAGGGTCTTCCATGGATGGTGTACAGGGAACGGGTGAGAGGTGCTCACAGAATCATAATGGTTGGAGAAGACCTTTAAGATCACCAAGTCCAACCATGGAGGGCTCTCAATTTAATCATCAGCAAGGTGGGGATGGAACTGTCATCTGCAAGGTTGGAGGGGTTGGAACTGGATAATCTTTAAGGTCCTTTCCAGCCCAAACCATTCCATGACTCTATGATAAGGTCTTTATTTGAGAGTGGTCACCTAGAAAGGTTGTGAGATGTCCATCCTTGGAGATGTCAGAATTTGATTGAAAATGACCCTCAGCCAGAGAACTTGTGCTTGGGGGAGGAAGGGAAGGTGGCCCAGGTGGCTTCCAAATGTCCACTCAAGGCTAAAATATTATAAAAACAGGGAAATGTGACGTTGGGTTGTAGCTCCTGTGCTGCAAACGTCCCATCTCCATCTAGAATAAGACATCTTGAGAAGGTGGGGGGTTGTTCTTGCTCTTTTGGGGGTTTTGGGGGATTTTTGGGGGGTTTTTTGGAAGATGTAGATGATTTTCCTTCGCTGCATTCTCCTCTTAAATTTCTTCCACGACCTTACTCCAGCTGGGATGCAGAGTTGTGTATCTAAAGACCTTTGAGAAGCTCCTTGTAATAGAAAAAGATCTGAGATTTCTAACAAGGAGCAACTTTCCTCATCCCAGTTGACCATCCAGGCCAAGTTTTGAGGACTATCCTGTCATCTTTGCTCTACCCAAGGGTGTGAACCTCAAGGAATCTGCTGCTTCTGCCAGAAGAGTCTCTGGAAACAGCAAATGTTCTTCCACCTGCCAAGTCATTTTGCTTTGCTGCTGTGAGCAGCACTTTATCCACAGGAACTTTGTCATCTCATCTGAGAACATTTGTGGAAGGTCTTTGAGAACATCTGATCTGCTTTGATCTGGCTTTTTTTTTTTCATAATTGATATTTTTTGGGGTTAATTAATCTTATATAAAAGCACAGAGATGGTGGGGGGGGGTGAGAGAGCATCAAACAGTTTCCCAGTGCTAAGCTTGGTTATCTCCTCATGTAGGACCTTCATGATGTGCCATGAGAAGGTGCACACGTTGGAGGTGGGAATCCAGGACTCTCTAGAACCATCTTTCACCCAAACAGGTTCACCATGAGGTTCAATAAGGCCAAGTGCTGGGTCCTGCACTTGGGTCACAACAACTCCATGGAGCTCCAGGCTTGGGGAGGAGTGGCTGGAAAGCTGCTGGGCAGAAAAGGACCTGGGGGTGTTGGGCAACAGCAGCTGAACAGGAGCCAGCAGAGTGCCCAGGTGGCCAATAAGGCCAAGGGCATCGTGGCCTGGATCAGCACCAGTGTGGCCAGTAGGAGCAGGGAAGTTCTCTTCCCCCTGCACTGGGCACTGGTGAGGCCACAGCTCGAGTGCTGGGGTCAGTGTTGGGCCCCTGAGTCCAAGAAGGACCTGGAGGTGCTGGAGCGTGTCCAGAGAAGGGAACGGAGCTGGGGAAGGGTCTGGAGCACAAGTGTGCTGAGTTCAGGCTGAGGGAACTGGGGGTGCTGAGCCTGGAGAAAAGGAGGCTGAGGGGAGACCTTCTGGCTCTGTCCAAGTCCCTTGGAGGAGGGTGCAGAGAGGTGGGGGTGGGTCTGTTCCACCAAGGACCAAGGGACAGGACAAGAGGAAATGGGCTCCAGTTGTGCCCAGGGCAGTTGAGATGGGATGTGAGGAAGAATTTCTTTGCTGAAAGGGTTCTGAGGCATTGGCAGGGGTTGCCCAGGGCAGTGGTGGAGTCCCCATCCCTGGAGGTGTTCAAAAGCCATTTAGATGTGGTGCTGAGGGACATGGGTTAGAGGTGAAGTTGGCAGTGTTGGGTTCATGCTTGGACCTGATGATCTTCAAAGTCTTCAAGGCAGTTCTGGGGTGGTGTGAAATGTGGTGTGTGTAGGGTAGGGATGGGGCTGGGGCAGATGGGTGCTGAGGAGCAGAAGCTCTCAACCACCTCACAGATCCAGCTCATGGCTGTAAATTTCCTCCTGCATTTCTGCAGAGCACGGAGGGATTTTGTGGGTCAACTTGGGTGCAGCAACCTTCTCCCTGCTGCTCTGCTTGGGGAGGAGATGCTTTTGCTAGATGAGATTTGCTGTCTACTGTCTTGGAGCAACGAGCACTTGATGTTTTCCAGCCTTATCTTCTCATCCTATAAATATCACGGCCTGGCTGTTGGGCAGAGGGGGGTGTGCTGCTTCCTCGTGGGTTTCTTCCTATCAGAGCAGATCCCAGAGGTTATCTGATATTTTAGGTGGGCACAAACTCTTGTTGGTCATCTCTGTGCCTTGTTCAGAAAGGTCATCTTGTCTTACAAGCTCCAATCATCGCTGGGATTTGTAGGGTGGGTGGGACTTGGCATTGAGAGGACACAACAACTGCAGTGATTAAATGGAGTTGACGTCCAAGAGAACAAGGATCACTTGTTTTCATCCCTGGGGCTTTCTACAGCCCCACTTGGCATGAGTCATCCCAAATCACCATCCCCCCCCTTCCTCCTCCTCCTCCTCCTCCTCCTCCTCCTCCTCCTCCTCCTCCTCCTCCTCCTCCTCCTCCTCCTCCTCAGTTCCTCCTGTTATCTCCAGCCCAGCCACCATGAGAAATCAAATGATGTCAAGCCCATGACAGGTGGCCCCCTTTTTTTTTGGCCTCAAAACAGGGTCCATCACCTGCTCTCCAGCAGCTGCCACTTCCATCCTTGCTCCACCTCTACTGAAGCTCGTACATGAGTGATGACAACGTCCTTCAACCTTGTCCTGAGCTTCAAACACCCTTAACACCCTGCTTGGTATTTGCAGAGCTGGCACTTGAGCTCAGCTGAGCTGGGCCAGTGTCTCAGCTCACTTTGGCCAGCCCCATGGAGAAGATGTTGTGGGGTCAGATCTGGGGTTGGTAGCTCCTCAATCTTGGGTTTTTTTTTTGGACCTTTAGTTTCTAAAATCTTTTGGAGTTCAAAAGCCCAGGATTGTGCTTTCCAATTTCTTTCCAATTTCCATTTTTGGTTGTTTTTTTCCCAGACACTTGTGTAAAATAATTCAGTGCTCACGATAAAACGAGTTTATTTGGGATTATTCCTTTATTTGGGATTATTCCTTTATTTGGGATGATTCCTTCTTCTCCAATAATTCTCTTTTTCCTCCTGATGATATTGGTCATGATAACCTGATCTGCCACAGCTGGAAGTGAAATATTTCATCATAAAAATGTATATTTCCAGCTTTCTAAACTGCTTTCATTTCCCCACGTTCCAGCTGTGAAATGGAAATTAACCCCTTGTGTTCTGACACCGCTTGAATTAACAAAGAAATGGGAAATTTTACTGCTTTACTGGATTTTTTTTTCTCCTTTTCCTGCTGCCTTCAAACCCCTGATGACTTTGGGAATGACAGCAGCAGTGACATCGCTGTGTGACATCTGACAACAAGCCAGGCAGCTTATGAACATCAATTTCCTGCTCATTTAAGGTCTGTCACGTTGTCACCAGTGTCACATTGTCACTTCAGCTTGTTCTCCCCGTCCTCACTTGAGTTTTATCCCTCCAGGTTGTCCCTTGTTTCCTTTTGAAGCCTCAAATCCAATCTTTGCCCTCCAGGATTGAATCCAAGTGAAATTCCAGCTGCATTCAGAAATGAAATTAATTAATTAATGAGTGATAAAAAGATTGAGTTGATGAAGGAAGGAGTGTCTGGCACATGTGGGGAGGAGGGTGGAGAGCCAGCAGCTGCCACCAGCCGTGCTGGAATGCTTGGCTGCTGCCTGCCCAGCTGCCAGGGGGGAGCTCAGCCCCTGCCCCTCACTCACTTGGGGTTTTGTTGTCCCTAAATATGCTCAGCCCTTCTCCTTCGGGATCCTGCTCCTTCTCTCCATGGAGATCAAGGATCCCAGTCATCCCAGTACCTGAAGGGGCTCCAGGAAGGCTGGGGAGGGACTTTGGGCAAGGGCAGGGAGTGAGAGAACAAGGGGTGATGGCTTGAAAGTGGCAGAGGGGAGATGGAGCTGAGATGTGAGGAAGAAATTGTTTGGTGTGAGGGTGGTGAGACCCTGGCCCAGATTGGGCAGAGAAGCTGTGGCTGCTCCTCCCTGGAAGTGTTCTGGGCCAGGTTGGATGAGGCTTTGAGCAACCTGGTCTAGTGGAAGGTGTCCCTGCTGCTGGGGTGAAAATGATGATGATGATAATAAATATGAATATAAATATAAAGAAAAATATAAAGAAAAATATAAATATAAATATAAATATAAATATAAATATAAATATAAATATAAATATAAATATAAATATAAATATAAATATAAATATAAATATAAATATAAATATAAATATAAATTAATAATAATAAAAAACATAGATGATAAAAATAAAATAAAATTAAAATAAAGAATAAAAAATAATAATAAAAACATAGATGGTAAAAATAAAATAAAATATAAATAAAGATTAAAAAAAAATAATAAAAAACTTAGATAATAAAAATAAAATAAAGATAAAGATAAAAATAATTATAATATAAAAATAATAAAAAATGCTAAAGATAATAATAAAAATGCTAAAGATAATAATAAACCATAAATAATAAAATAATAATAATAATAAATCATAGATAATAAAAATAAAAATAATAATAATTTAAAAAGTAATAGAAATTATAAATCAATAAGAATAATAATATTTTTGCCAGTATTTTTACAGACTTTGCTGGCTGGGAGCTCAGCTTTGTGGTGGTTGATCCACTGATCCACTGATCCCTGCTATGGTCGTTTTCACGTTCTCAGAATTAAAATGGGGGCTTTGGAGATTGGAAAATTTCCTTTTTGCAGAAATTTTGGTGGTGTTGGGGAGGGGGGGGGTGAGTTTCTGCCTTCGATTCTGCTCGACTCTGCTGGCTCCTGATTTGTCTCGACCCGCTGCAGGTTGTTGCTTGTCCCTGAGTTCTTTGGCTTGAAAAGTTCAAATCATTCCCCTGGATCCTTCACCCTTCAGTGCTGCACGGAGGTTCTTGCTGTTCCTGACCCGTTCCTCATCCTTCCTCTGAAGGTTTTGATTGGAAAAGCAAATTAAGATTTTTTTTATGATGATTTTTATTTCTTTAAGATCCATTTTCAAGGTGGAAACCATCTGCTGCTTTGCTTTGAGGAGATGCAGCTTCACTCAACACCCACCTTGGTCCCACCTCAGATACTGGGCAAAGAGCCACCTTGGAAAACCAACTCTGCTTATCCTGAAACTGCCCCATAAACCCTGGTGCTGGGGCATCACCCAGTGGCTGAGGTGCAGGAGAAGTCAACCTGAGGTTGTCTTGCTGGTTGGTTTGTGTGGAAATATGTGGTTTGGATCCACTGTTTTGGGTCTGGTTTGACTGGAAACCCCTGTGGTCTTGGAGATTTAAGGAAAAAAAACCACACATACTTGGTGATAAAGATCTTCTCCTGAGCTGATGGATCTTTGGGGTTCAGAAGAGTTCTGATGCATCACAGAATCCCAGACTGGTTTGGGGTGGAGGGGACCTTAAAGCTCATCCAGTCCCACCCCCCTGCCAGCAGCAGGGACACCTTCCACTAGACCAGGTTGCTCAAAGCCTCATCCAACCTGGCCCAGAACACTTCCAGGGAGGAGCAGCCACAGCTTCTCTGCCCAACCTGGGCCAGGGTCTCACCACCCTCACACCAAACAATTTCTCCCTCACATCTCAGCTCCATCTCCTCTTGTCCAGTTATAACCATTGCCCCTCGTTCTCTCCATGGAAATGCCTTCAGTAAATTAAAATATTCTCATAAAGCAACGCACAGTTGCTCGTGAGATGCCACCTTAGCATCCTGGTTGGATGGACAGATGGACATCCTGCATGTTCTCCAGGAACCACACCTTCTCCTTCCCTCTCTAGCTCATCCCATGGTGCCCTCCAGCTCTCCCTGCCACCCTTCTTTGTACAGACAATGTCACCAAATGATGTGGGCTGAGCTCTCCAGTCCTCATCAACGAGACAATTTGGGTCCTTCTGTCCTCAACCATCCTCTTTCCTCAAAAACAAAACTTCTTAGAGGTTGATCTCCTCAAGACCTTGACCTCTCCAACTTGTTAAGCTAAAAAAAAACCCCCCAAAGTTCTTAGTGGGTGCATGGAGAGATAGAAGATCACAGAAGCCTCCAGCTAAAATATTCCAGCTCCTTTGAGAAGCTTGAGGTCAACCCAGCCAATTTGCTGCTTTCATGTAGCTCCTTGAGTCATCTCCTCATCTCCTCCTGGGGTTTTGTGATGTTTGCTGGCAGCTTTCAAGGCTTTTATTTTTTAATTAATTTTTGGGGGGGAGTTTTGAGGAGATAAATTCAGAGAGCTGTGAAGTTTGGCTTGGGAGCATCACTGGAAAGTGGTGGAACTTGCTCAGATAAAGAGAGGAAAGAAATCAACTCCATCCTATCTCCTTTCTGAAGCTGTGCTTTGAAGCCATGGGGGTTTTTATGGAGGAGCTGATGTCTTCTCCCTGTGTCCTCTTCAGCCAGGAGGGATGTAACGATGCCAAAGACATCAACTCCGTTCTCCACGGCAAAAAACTGCCCCAGGATGGGGGGAAAAAATATCTGGGGTGATCCTTCCCCCCTTCCCCCACCAGGACTTTGCTGTTTCTGGGGATTTCCTACCCTTGGGATATCTGATTTCATAGTTCCCAATGGGTTTGTCCTCCTTGAACTCCTCTAATTCTCTTTTAAATCTATTTATGGGGTTTGGCTTCATGGCTGAACACATTCCAGAGCTTCATGATGTGCTATGAGAAGTCATTTCCTGTAGTTGGCTTTTCAACCTCCTGCCTGGGAACTGCAGAGCAACCAAGAAAACACATCCTGAAAGGAAAAAAAATTAAAAATAATTAAAAAAAATAGGAATAATCATTTCCCAGTCTTTATTTTTTAGGTATAATGGGAAAGTGGCTTTTCAGCAATGTTTCTGCTGATGTAAAATCATCTTTGGTTGTGTTTGATGCTCCTTTGGGACTTTTACATTCCAGACTGTCCTGTGTCCTGGTTTCCCTTTTCTAGGTCTAGTACATCTATATTTATTTTATTTTATTTTATTTTATTTTATTTTATTTTATTTTATTTTATTTTATTTTATTTTATTTTATTTTATTTTATTTTATTTTATTTTATTTATTATTTTATTTTATTTTATTTTATTTTATATTTTATTTTATTTTATTTTATATTTTATTTTATTTTATTTTATTTTATTTTATTTTATTTTATTTTATTTTATATTTTATTTTATTTTATTTTATTTTATTATTTATTTTATTTTATTATTTATTTTATTTAAATGACTGCAGTGACACAAACGTGTGAGATGTGAGCACTGCTTGGTGGACTTCATAGAACCCCAGACTGGTTTGGGTTGGAAGGGACCTTAAAGCTCATCCAGTCCCACCCCCCCTGCCAGCAGCAGGGACACCTTCCACTAGACCAGGTTGCTCAAAGCCTCATCCAACCTGGCCCAGAACACTTCCAGGGAGGAGCAGCCACAGCTTCTCTGGCCAACCTGGGCCAGGGTCTCACCACCCTCACACCAAACAATTTCTTCCTCACATCTCATCTCCATCTCCCCTCTGACACTTTCAAGCCATCACCCCTTGTTCTGTCACTCCCTGCCCTTGGCCAGGGTCCCTCCCCAGCCTTCCTGGAGCCCCTTCAGGCACTGGGAGGCCACTGGAAGGTCTCCCTGGAGCCTTCTCCTCTCCAGGCTGAACAGCCCCAACTCTCTCAGCCTGTCCTCACAGCAGAGCTGCTCCAGCCCTGGCATCATCCTCGTGGCCTCCTCTGGGCTGGCTCCAGTAGCTCCATGTCCTTGTGCTGTTGGTGGCCCCAGCACTGGGGGCAGCACTGCAGGGGGGGTCTCAGGAGAGCGGAGCAGAGGGGCAGAATCCCCTCCCTGGCCCTGCTGCCCACGCTGCTCTGGGTGCAGCCCAGGACACGGTTATTGGCTCTGTGCTGCCAGTGCACGTTGTCACCTCATGTTGAGCTTCTCATCCCCCAGCACCCCAAGTCCTTCTCCTCAGGGCTGCTCTCCAGCCATTCTCTGCCCAGCTTGGATTTGAGTTGCCTCATGATGTTGTTTTTATCCTCTTTATTCCTCCCCAGTAATTCCTGAGAGCTGGGATAGGGAAGGTGGCACATGGCAGCACTTCTGGATCCCCCTGAGATCCTTGCTGACCCCCAACCTGGAGACCCTGAACCCATGACCAGGCACCTCCTTACAGTTCATTTCATCAGTGACATCTTCAAACTTCATTTTTCTCTGACATCTCCATTTGACATCATTTACTCATTCAGTTTTCTCCTCAAATAAGAAAGATTTTCATGTGGGACCTCTCTTGATAAGTTTGAATTTAATCTTCCTGCTGTGGCCATATTTTTTGGTTGGTTTTTCTTCTCTCCTTCTTTATCCATCACTTCTTCCCCACACCCAACACACACCAGTTCCTTGTCAAAACTTTCCTTTTCTTTCACCCTCTTCATTTGAATTCAGTTTCTATGGAAACTGAGACAAAGAAATGGAAATCACCTCCTCTCATCTTCCTCCCAGGACTTGTCTTTTGTAGATACAACGCAGTTGCAAGAGGCTGAAGTTCAGGAGGCTGCTTGGTTTCACCCAACAGGTCTTGTGTGAGCAAACAGTGGGGTTAGATCAGGCAGTGGGTTACAACATGACCTTGTTGTCTTCTGCTTTGTCTCAAAAAAGAGTTGGGGAAACCTCTATGGGAGTGTCTGTGAGCAGAAAGACTTGTGAGGAACCTCCTGCCCTCCTAGAGATGGTTCCTTGCTGGAGATCTCCAGTGGTGAATCTCATCCCTTTGATTCCCAGTAGAAGTGAGGTCTTGCAGCAAGGATGCACTTACTGGTTTGAGAGGTCTGAGATGGTCACTACCACAAGAAGGACCTGGAGGTGCTGGAGCGTGTCCAGAGAAGGGAACGGAGCTGGGGAAGGGTCTGGAGCACAAGTGTGCTGAGTTCAGGCTGAGGGAACTGGGGGTGTTGAGCCTGGAGAAAAGGAGGCTGAGGGGAGACCTTCTGGCTCTGTCCAAGTCCCTTGGAGGAGGGTGCAGAGAGGTGGGGGTGGGTCTGTCCAACCAAGGACCAAGGGACAGGACAAGAGGAAATGGGCTCCAGTTGTGCCCAGGGCAGTTGAGATGGGATGTGAGGAAGAATTTCTTTGCTGAAAGGGTTCTGAGGCATTGGCAGGGGTTGGCCAGGGCAGTGGTGGAGTCCCCACCCCTGGAGGGATTTAAAAGCCTTGTAGATGTGGTGCTGAGGGACATGGGTTAGTGGCCATGGTGGTGTTAGGTTGATGGTTGGACTTGATGATCTCAGAGGTCTTTTCCAACCATTAATGATTCTGTGGTCCTCAGTCTAACGCTGGAGAGCATCAAACCCTCTTGGGCTTCATCTCCCGAGTGTCTCTGCTGGAGTCAACACACGGTGAGGAGGAGGCAGCACGCTGAGATGATGCTCTCCCTGGATCAGAGGGAGATGCTCTGCGTGGGCAAAGCAGCTTCTCTGCATGAACCAAATCCTGAACAAATGGCAACGCTTTTGGTTTGTTCCTTCTGTGTTCCACGAGGTTCTTCTCACCCATGCTTAGAGAAGACTCATTTCCTTTGTACTCACCCTTGGTTGCTTGAGCAGACCTTTCCAAAGAAGCCAAAGCTCATGCAAGGTCTCTGCAGTTCCCACAGTGATTCTAAGATGAATATTTCAAAGCAACATTTGAGGTTCTCCAGATCTTTGTATCTTCAGAACACAAAAAAGGAGATGGCAAGAGCTGGAGTTCCTCCTGGCAGAGAGAGTTGGGAGGTAAAAAAATTCTCCTCCATGGTTTGGCTTCCAGAAATGCTGAAGAAGAACTTGACCAGCTGGAAATCAGTAGCCCAGGAGCTTTCTCAGAAGGCATTTCAAGTGAACCTCCTGTGGCCATGAGGTATCTGAGTACACGTTGCCCCAGTTTAACCAGGGCCAGGAATTAGTTCAGGTCTATAATCTTGATTGCAAATTAGTCTTGAGTTGCAAATCTCATCTTCAGATCTCCAGCAAGATGATTTAGAAGTTGTCTGCTTAGAGTGTGTGAACCCATTCCAGAGCAGCTAGAACCATGGAATCATTGAATGTTGGGAGTTGGACCCACCAGGATGATGGAGTCCAGCTCCTGTCCCTGCACAGGACAATCCCAACATTCACACCATGTCCCTGAGGGCCTTGGCCAAATGCTGCTGGAATCTTGTCAGGCTTGGGGCCATCAGCACCTCCCTGGGGAGCCTGTTCCAGTGCTCCACCACCCTCTGCCTCAAGAACCTTTTCCTCATGGCCAACCTCACCCTCTCCTGCCACATCTTCCTGCCATGTCCTCTGCTGCCACATCTTCTTGCCATGGCCTCTGCTCCTGGTGTTGGTGTCTGTCGTGGCACTGATTGTTTGAAGCTTCCTCTGGAGATGAAGGGGGGGTGTGTGGGTGGAGGGAGGTGGTTCTTGGTGAGGGTCAACCCACGTAGAAGATGTGGTGATGTGGTTCAGCCTGGTTCCTTGTGAGGGAGGGGAACTGAAATTGGTTTGTAACCATCATAGAGATTTGCCCTGGGACCATTTCTGTGGTGGGGTGGATGTAGGACAACTGGTGTCCAGCTACCACACAGTTGGCTTGAGATTTTGGAGGGATCATACCCAATTTTGGGGTTCATCTACCAGCATGACTCCCTAGGCAGGAGGACAGGGGGTGAGGACCAACGTGTGTGGTCACCACAGCAATTC
Organism: Caprimulgus europaeus; assembly: GCA_907165065.1. The sequence goes on along the minus strand of OU015525.1, from coordinate 1,016,782 downwards.
CATGGTTTGGTTTTCCAGGGGAGCATAGTGAAGATTATGTTATAGATCGTGGACCATCACTGGAAACATCAAAGCTCAGGTTGACCAAGGCTCTGAACAACCTGATCTGGTTGAAGATGTCCCTGCTCATCACAGGGGAGTTGGACTGGATGATCTTTGAAGGTCTTTTCCAACCCAAACTATTCTGTGATTAATTTAATTTTTATTTAAAGAGTGGGAATGAAATGGAAGTCATCTTCTCTGTGAGATTCTGGAGTCCCTCAGGGGTCGGTACTGGGACCAGTACTATTCAACCCCAGGTTCCAGTATAGGTTGGGAGATGATCTCCTAGAGAGCAGTGTAGGGGAAAGGGATCTGGGAGTCCTGGTGGACAGCAGGATGACCATGAGCCAGCACTGTGCCCTTGTGGCCAGGAAGGCCAATGGCATCCTGGGGTGCATTAGAAGGGGTGTAGTCAGTAGGTCAAGAGAGGTTCTCCTCCCCCTTTACTCTGCCCTGGTGAGGCCACATCTGGAATATTGTGTCCAGTTCTGGGCCCCACAGTTCAAGAAGGACAGGGAGCTGCTGGAGAGAGTCCAGCACAGAGCCACCAAGGTGATGAAGGGAGTGGAGCATCTCCCTGATGAGGAAAGGCTGAGGGAGCTGGGGCTCTTGAGCTTGGAGAAGAGGAGACTGAGGGGGGACCTCATTAATGTTTATAAATATCTGAAGGGTGAGTGTCAGGAGGATGGGGCCAGGCTCTTCTCAGTGGTGTCCAGTGATAGGACAAGGGGCAATGGGTGTGAGCTGGAACACAGGAGGTTCTGCTTGGATTTGAGGAGGAACTTCTTTACTGTGAGGGTGCCAGAGCCCTGGGACAGGCTGCCCAGGGAGGGTGTGGAGTCTCCTTCTCTGGAGACATTCAAGACCCACCTGGACGCCTTCCTGTGTGATCTCATCTGGGTGTTCCTGCTCCAGCAGGGGGATTGGACTGGATGAGCTTTCGAGGTCCCTTCCAATCCCTGACACTCTGGGATTGTGCAGTAATGGGGACATTTTGGTTCTTGGACATCTTTGGATCTGGAACACCACCGGGCCGAAGCGATCACCCAAAAAGAGACTTGGGGAGCAGAGCACTGTCCTGGTTTCACTAGGACAGAGTTCATCTTCTTCTCAGGAACCAGAAGAGCTGTGGTTTAGTTCCAGTGTGGGGTTTGTTAGGAGAAGAATGTTGAGCAGGTGCTGATGTTTTGAGTTGCTGCTGGAAGTCCAAGGTCATCACATTTTGCCAGTCTCCAAGTGCAAAGTGGGAGGAGGGGAAGCATAATAATTAGCAAAACCCCAAATTGGCATTTGGATATGCAAATGAGATATTCAGAGATGTAGAGCTGCTTCCAGGTGCTTTACTCTTGTTTTCTTTGGGTAGATTTTGAGTCAGGTCTCCAAAACCCCACCGAGAAGTGGGACTTTGAATCCCTGTGAACCCCAAGCATTAGGTCCAGGTCCAGCTGATGCTGTTTGATCCTCCTGGGTGGAGTTTGCTGCTTCTTGGAGGGTTCAAGAGTTAAAGACAGAAAGAAAAACTCTACATCTTCTCCCCCCTCCAGTTACAGAGGACAACTTTGCTCTGAGCTCTTTCTGACCGAGACGCCCACCAAATCGATGCTGACTTCTGACCCCATTGCTCTCTGGCACAGAAAGATGCTGGCTCAGCAGTTTTTCCTCTTGTCACCACAGTTCTCAATCAATTCAAGTCATTTGAAGTGTAAAACACTTGAAAATTGAAGCTTCTACTCAGCAGGCAACACCTGAGGTGCTCAAGAACCTCCTTGATTCTTTGAGGCCACATTAACCTTCATGATCCAAATTCTGGCTCCTTGCAAACCCAACTTCCATCACAGTGTGAGCACTGTGAGTCCTCTGGTTGTCCCCACACCTCGGGGTTCTTGTTATGAACCATCCTGCATCTTCTGAGGAGCCCCTGAGGGAACTGGGGGTGTTGAGCCTGGAGAAAAGGAGGCTGAGGGGAGACCTTCTGGCTCTGTCCAAGTCCCTGACAGGAGGGTGCAGAGAGGTGGGGGTGGGTCTGTTCAATAAGGACCAAGGGCCAGGACAAGAGGAAATGGGCTCCAGTTGTGGCCAGGGCAGTTGAGATGGGATGTGAGGAAGAATTTCTTTGCTGAAAGGGTTCTGAGGCATTGGAAGGGGTTGCCCAGGGCAGTGGTGGAGTCCCCATCCCTGGTGGGATTGAGGAGTGGTGTAGACACAGTGCTGAGGGACATGGGATTTTTTGGGGGGGGATTCTGGTTTCTTTAAATCCTCTTTTGCATTTCCCACCTCCCTCCCCTGCTCTGTGGTTTCCACTCCTGGGTTTCTGGGTGAGGTGGGTCACCACGTTGGGTTGATGGTGCCTGACCCTGCTCCTCAGCAGGGGATGGGGTGATGGGACAAAGGGTGAAACCACATCTTCTGCTGCCTGATTTCATGGTGAGCTCCATGCAGAGACCAACATCAGACCAACCCTTCATTGAATCAATGACCATGGGAAGGTCCAAGCAGGGGCCACCCATGTTCATTCATTTATTGGGCACCCAAGTGGTTTCTTCTCCCTGGTTTCTGATCTCCTTGGAATCCAGTGATAGGACATGTGGGAATGGTCCAGAGCTGCACCAGGGGAGGTTTAGACTGGACATGAGGGAGCATTTCTTCACCAAGGGGGTGGTCAAACACTGGAACAGGCTTCCTAGAGAGATGGTCCATGCCCCAAGCCTGTCAGTGGTTAAGAGGCATTCAGAACATGCTGGGACTTTTGCTCAGCCCTGAAGTGCTCAGGCAGTTGGACCAGATGATCACTGCAGGTCCCTTCCCACTGAAATCTTCTCTTCTCTTCTCTTCTCTTCTCTTCTCTTCTCTTCTCTTCTCTTCTCTTCTCTTCTCTTCTCTTCTCTTCTCTTCTCTTCTCTTCTCTCCTCTCCTCTCCTCTCCTCTCCTCTCCTCTCCTCTCCTCTCCTCTCCTCTCCTCTCCTCCAGCCCAGTCTAGTCTAATCTTGTCCACTCCTTCTCCTGAAGCCCAGGACACTGTCCTCCTCAAGTCCTCACTGTCTCCATCCCTCCCACCGCTGGGTTCTGGTGCTGGTGCAGCTTGTGGTTATCACTCAGCTGAGGTGTGTCAGGGCAGGTGGTCTGAGGAAGGTGCTGGAGGTGGGACACTCATCCCACCATGCCTTTGAAATCAAGACAGAGGGAAGGAGCATTGGCAGAGCCACACAGGAACCCAGTGCTGCCACGCTTGGGTTCATGTTGGGTGGCTCCAGTTGGGCTGAAGGGACTTGAAGCCATCAAGTGTTGCATGGAGAAATGCTGCCAGGCTTGGTGGCAACACAGAGCTGTGGGGGTGGTCTTGCAGAATAAGTTCATCACCAGATTGGTGCCTCCATCCTTGTGAACATTGACTCATGAAACGATTTGGATTGGAAGGGGACCTTTAAAGACCATCCAGTTGACATGGAATGATTTGGATTGGGAGGGGACATGTAAAGACCATCCAGTTGACATGGAATGATTTGGATTGGGAGGGGACCTTTAAAGACCATCTAGTTGACATGGAATGATTTGGATTGGGAGGGGACCTTTAAAGACCATCTAGTTGACATGGAATGATTTGGATTGGGAGGGGACATGTAAAGACCATCCAGTTGAAGTGTCATCTCTTTCTTCTCCGCTCTCCTTCAGGTTGGAATGGGTGGAAATCATCGAGCCTCGCACCCGGGAGCGCATGTACGCCAACCTCATCACGGGGGAGTGCGTGTGGGACCCTCCCGCCGGGGTACGGATCAAGCGCACCAACGAGAACCAGTGGTGGGAACTCTTCGACCCCAACACCTCTCGTTTCTACTACTACAACGCCACCACGCAGAGGACAGTGTGGCACCGGCCGCAGAACTGCGACATCATCCCTCTGGCCAAGCTCCAGACCTTGAAACAAAACACAGAATCACCCAGGGCTTCCACTGAGAACAGCCCTGGGAGGAGCAGCAATGTCAGTCGAGAAGGGAGCACCAGTTCCTCCTTGGAGCAGGAACTGGAGGGCAGTGAGAAGGTCCAGGAGCAAAGGTCGAGTCGTCAGTCAACCCAGTACCCCGTGGTGAAAGAAGAAGCAGAAAGGTAAAAGCAAAGGTGGTTCTGCTGGTGGTGGGACTGAGCTGGGTGATGGGTTGGTGCAAGAAGTTCAGGTGCCTTGATGGTCTCCCCAGTGCTGAGGAGAACCCTTGTCCTACAACTCTTGGTTTCCATGGTGTAGAGGTGTTTGATGGATGGTTCTTCTAACTAGATTGCTCATGGGGTCTGTGCACCAAGTCTGAGAGGGTTTCATAGAATCATGGACGGGTTTGGGTTGGAAGGGACCTTAAAGCTCATCCAGTCTCAACCCCCCTGCCAGCAGCAGGGACACCTTCCACTAGACCAGGTTGCTCAAAGCCTCATCCAACCTGGCCCAGAACACTTCCAGGGAGGAGCAGCCACAGCTTCTCTGCCCAACCTGGGCCAGGGTCTCACCACCCTCACACCAAACAATTTCTTCCTCACATCTCAGCTCCATCTCCCCTCTGCCACTTTCAAGCCATCCCCCCTTGTTCTGTCACTCCCTGCCCTGGGCCAAAGTCCCTCCACAGCCTTCCTGGAGCCCCTTCAGGTACTGGGAGGCCACTGGAAGGTCTCCCTGGAGCCTTCTCTTCTCCAGGCTGAGCAGCCCCAACTCTCTCAGCCTGTCCTCACAGCAGAGCTGCTCCAGCCCTGGCATCATCCTCGTGGCCTCCTCTGGGCTGGCTCCAGTAGCTCCATGTCCTTGTGCTGTTGTGGAACTGGACACAGCACTGCAGGTGGGGTCTCACCAGAGCAGAGGGGCAGAATCCCCTCCCTGAAGTGCTACCCAGCCCACAAAACAGCCCCCAGACCCCACCCCCCCTGCCAGCAGCAGGGGCACCTTCCACTAGACCAGGTTGCTCAAAGCCTCATCCAACCTGGCCCAGAACACTTCCAGGGAGGAGCAGCCACAGCTTCCTGAAGTTGGAGGTTTGTTCCTCCATGAAACAACCACAGCAGGAGGAGTTATGAGCACCAGTGATGGATGTTTCTCCATGTTGGAGGCAACTTAGATGTTCCCTCCAGAAAGGTGCATGAGAGAAACCATGTCTTCTCCTCTGGAATATGGGGCTTTAGCAGGTTGGTGGGGTTTGAAATGATTTCTCTGGGTAAGATCTTCCTAACAAGGCAACATGACTCATGGTGCCACCATGGGTTGTCCCACTGGTCTGTGGATCTCCTAGCAGAGCTGATTTATCTTAGGTTGGCCATGAGGAAAAGGTTCTTGAGGCAGAGGGTGGTGGAGCACTGGCACAGGCTCCCCAGGGAGGTGCTGATGGCCCCAAGCCTGACAAGATTCCAGCAGCATTTGGCCAAGGCCCTCAGGGCCATGGTGTGAATGTTGGGATTGTCCTGTCCAGGGACAGCAGTTGGACTCCATCAGCCTGGTGGGTTCCTCCCAACTCCCAACATTCCATGATCTTGAAAAGGAGAAACTTCAACCAGACAGTGAGTTAGTGCTCGGTTTCTAAGGTCCACCTACATCTGGACAACGTGCCATGACCTCTACAAAGCTCCATGAGCTTCATTTCCAGATTCCATGGTTCACAAGCTTCAGATCAGGTGGTTCTGTCCTTCATTGATTGGTATTTCCTTCAACAATGCTTCTGAGAACATCAATAACCCAACAGTGTCACCAAGGAGTCCTGCTTCCTGAAGAGCTGGAGCACAGGAGCTGTGCCTGGGTGATCTCATGGCCACACTGGATGGGAACAAGAACTCCCAGCTCAACAAGTGCTTCCATGTGGGACCTCAGATCCAGCCTGGCCTCCACTCATCTAACCCATGAGGGTTGGCTTCATCTCTCTGAGCTTTTGGAAGATCCTCTGATAAACATCTGAGGATCTTCTGAGATGTTTATCAGAGAAAGATGAGACCTTCCCTCACGAGGCAGGTGCTGTTTGAAGGACCTCTCCATAGCTTTGATGTTCCATGACAAGGATGTTGGGTGGTGGACATGGCTGCCCATGGTGCTCAGGTCTCCCTGGGTTGGTTCAGGGTGTGCTGCTGGTTCTTTGAGCCAATCTTTGCTTGCCCATCCCCCAAAATACCAAGCCCTGACCTTTGGTAGGACAAGGGGGAATGGTTGGAAGCTCAAAGAGAGAAGATTCAGACCAGATATCAGGGAGACATTTTTTCCACTGAGAATGGTGAGACATTGACAGGCTCTGATGGATGATGTTTCTTGAGGTCACCAGCTCAGAATCATGGAATGATTTAGGTTGGAAGGACCCTTTGAAGGTCATCCAGTCCAACCCACCATGTGGGACATCTTCAACTAGGTCAGGTTGCTCAAAGCCTTGTCCAACCTGACCTTGAATGTTTCCAGGGATGAGATGACCTTAGGAGGCTGATTTTGGCAAGGCCAGATCTGCTGAAACACTTGAGGAGCTCAAGGGTGTTGGAGATTCCTCCTTGGACCTCTGATCTCTCAGCAGCCAGGGCTGCATCTGAGCCTTGATGTCCATGGGCAACCAAGGAAGGACCTTGAGATGGAGCCAATATCAAGGGTGCTGGGCAATTATTGGGGGTCACCTCTGCAGTTGGTGGTTCTGAACTTCAACCCTAATGACCCTGAGATGAAGATGGATCTGGGCATCATGTGGTGTGTTGGAGATAACAACTGGAAAGACTTTGTTTACCTCAAGAGGAGGAAATGTGAGGTTGGGGATCTAGAAGATGAGGTGGTGTGGGGCAGGTTGAGCCATCACCTTCAACCAGAGATGTGGTTGAAGTCTCCTTGGTAGGACAATTTCAAAATACTTCTTATTTTTTCCCAGTGTTTGGTTTTATTTCCAAGAAGAACCAAGGTTGGAAGAGATCTTTGGAGGTCATCTGGTGGAACCTCCTACTCCAAGTTCCATAACATGAAGTCTAATAGTCATTTCAACAAGGGGTTTTGGGCTGAATAGTTCCCTCCTGAACTTGTTTGGTCTTAGAAGGGAAGTGGAGAAGTCTTGAGCAACTGGGGTTTGCACTCAGAGGTGTCCCACACCCTGTGGTGGTGGGAGGATTTAAGAACCAGAGCATCTAGTTTGGTAGGAGATGGTGGAGGCTGCTTCAAGTCTTCTTCTCATGTCCTTGGTGCAGCACTGTACCAAGTTGGAGCTGATCCCATCACATGTGCAGGTTGGAGATGCCCTCAACACCTTCATCTGCAAGGAACATGCTGTTGCCAAGCACTTGGGTCTCACTGGACTTGCCTTACACCACTGCAGTGAGGTGGGATTTGCATGTAGCTACAAGTAGAAGTTGGATCCAACTCTGGAGACCACGGTAGGAACCACTGTGTTGTCTCAACCTGATCTTCAGGATCTCAAAAGTAGCTTTGTCTTGATGGTCAGCAAAGGTAGAGACCTTCCCAGGAGGAATTTCTTGCTTGTGCTTGCCCTAGGTCCTTGTCTTGAAATGGTGACCTTCTGCCAAGGAGAAGATGACAACTGTGAGGTCTCTGAGCAGGGTGCACCCTGGTTGGTTGGGTTTTGTGTCAGGTCACTGGGTTTTTTCTACACTGTCAGAACATGTCCATGTGTGTTGGTCCATGCAGAGTCTTCCCATTGCTCCAAATCCTTGGAGAAGACTTTTTTTGGAGGGATGAGCACTGAGAGGATCTATTTGGAGGAGCTCACACAGGTAACCATGGAGGACTTGGTTGTGCCACCAGCAGGCATCATCCCTACTCCTGCTTCACCAGGGAGAAGTGACAAGTGGAGGCTTGAAGGACAAGCAGGTGGATCTTCTCTGACCATCAGGAGAGCTTTTCCTTGGACCACCATGCAGGAACCTTTGAGAAGGAGGGAGAAGAAGGAGGGAGAAGAAGGAGGGAGAAGAAGGAGGGAGAAGAAGGAGGGAGAAGAAGGAGGGAGAAGAAGGAGGGAGAAGAAGGAGGGAGAAGAAGGAGGGAGAAGAAGGAGGGAGAAGAAGGAGGGAGAAGAAGGAGGGAGAAGAAGGAGGGAGAAGAAGGAGGGAACCCAAGTTATTTCTCAAGGCTTGAACGTTTCTTGCAGGTCTCCCCTTGCTTCTGAAGCCTGGTGGAGCTCAGGTGGATCAATGACAAGTTATCTCAAGATGTGACCAACTACTGCTCATCTTGGTTTACATTTATCTCCCAATGCTTCTTTTGGTCTTCAGCTTGGTTCTTCAAGAGGTCCAAGCTTTGGCCATGGTTGACCTGTTGGGTCAACCCAAGGCAAGTGAGGTTGTAGGCAAGAAATGATTGAGTTGAGAAGGAAGAGGCTACTCAAGGGTGTGTCATGGCCTTGAAGCAGGAGTGTGGTGGCATCTCCAAGGGTGGTGCTCAAGAGCAAAGCAGGCTGCCCACAACCCTAGGGAATGAAAGGTTGGTCACCTTCATCATGGAGCAAGTCCTCTTGGAAGCCGTTTCTGTGGACATGGATGATGCAAAGGTGGTTGGGAATGGCCACCATGGGTTCACCAAGGTTGACTCCTGCTTGACCAGCCTGGTTGTCATCTGTGATTACATGACTCCATATCTGGGTGTGATGGAAGCATCTCCCTAGACTTTAGCAAGGGTTTTGATAGACCTCACGTGGCATCCTTGTGTCCAGATTGGGACATGAGAGTCTAGACAAGGCCACTGCTAGATGGATAAAAAACTGGATCATCAGGCTCAGAGAAGGTGGTGGTGAATGGTTCACACCCCACCTGGTGGTTGGCTGTGAGGGAAGCTCCTCCCAGACCCACCATGGGACCTCTCCTGTTCCATATCCTTATCCAAAACCTGCAGAAGACACAGAAGTCACCTTCCTCCAGTCTGCAAACAAACTGCTCTGCTTGAGGGCAGGGTTGATGTTCAGAGGGACCTCAAGACAGGCTGGAGGAGTGAGGAAAGGCTGGGAAGAACCTCCTGAAGCTCAGCAAGACCAAGGGTAGCAGTTGGGGTGGATGAACCCTCTCTGGGCAGGGGTTGGCTGGAGAACATCTCTGCTGAGGATCCAGAAGTCCTGGGGAGCTCTATGCCACGTGCAGGTGAGGTTGGTGGCACCTGGGCTGTAGCACCAAGCCCATAGCTAGCAGATGAAGGGAGCAATCATTCTTCATTAGACCACAGTTGGCCAACTGCAGGTAGTTTTGGGTCCTCCAGGACAAGAAAAACTTGAGTGAGTCCAGTGGAGAACCACCAAGATGGTCAGGGGCTGGAGCACATGATGTGTGAGGAGAAGATGAAGGAGCTGGGTTGACTTTGCCTGGAGAAGAGAAGGTTTTTGAGGAGACCTCAGGGCACCCTTCCAATACCTGAGCAGCATGACTGTCACAGCAGGGACCACTTGGCCTTTTGGTGAGATCTTTCTGGGTATGGTTTTACCCACCAGGACTTCTGTGGTCTCCATAGACCCAAGTCTGTGCAAGTTCTTCATACCATCCTTCTCCACCACTCCAACAACTTGGAAGTTGACTTTTCTAGCTTATCTCCATACCAGGAGTTGTTTAAGGTGCTGCTCTGGTAGAACTTCTGCAGATGTTCACAGGAAACCCATGGTGAGGGTTGGATACCTACGTTCTTCTGGGGCAGAAGAACAACCTGAACCTCTCCTTGCAGCTCAGTTTGTAGCTGGGTGAGCCTTGATTTAAATGATGGGATGTGTTGAGATGTGTAAGCAACCAGGAGGTGGTGGAGGAGGAGAAGGAGAAGGAGGAGAAGGAGGAGGAGGAGGAGGAGGAGGAGGACCTCTTTGCTTCCTCTTTGCACTCAACACTGAGAAGACCTCTCAGTAGAACCACTTGTGTGACTTTATTTTGCTGTAGGTTGTCCCTACAAGCTGTCATGACATCTCCTTCACCAGGTGACACTTCATTACCACCACTTCACTTCCTTGCTGGTGACATCCCATTGAGACCATCCAGATGCTGAGATCTTCAACCAGAACCACCTTCTGGTTCTTTTCTGGCCAACCTCTGAATGTTTAGTTCTTCAAGTTGGTTTCTTGAGAGGATCATTGGAGTGGACATGGAGATGTTCCTCTGAAGGAGATGGGGATGGTTGTGGATGGCACCACCATCTTGGTGGTGGCTTGAACATCACTTGTTGTGGTGGGTACATAGTTTGGGGATTGTGGTGGCCCAACAAAGTCTCATTTTTTGTGTGTTCTTCTCATTGTTGGAAGCAGTGGAAGGAGAAGACTTCCCTCCAGGGTTACCATTGCTGTTTTCCTTCTCCTCTCTTGTCTCTTCAGCCTGTGTCTTCACAGAGCTTCACCTTGGTTTCTCAGTGACACTGTACCCAGGGATGGTCAACCAGGTGTCTCCTCATCATTGCTGTGGGTTGCTTGGTGGATATCAACCATCAAAAAAGAGCTGAGGGTCTGTTCACAGCTGGGACAGGTCTGGTCTAGGTTTGGGGTGGGATGCACCTTGGTGCTGTGACCTCCTGTCCCATAAAGAGCTGAAAAACCTTCTACATCCATGAAACTTGGGATCTGGAGGAGTGGAGGTGTGTAGACCTCCAGATGGTGGTGGTAGAAGCTATTTGTCCATCACATAAGGCTGCAGGATGTTCAACCTTCACCCACTAGGTTTGGTGGTCCTGTTTTGGCAGAGACCTGGACTTCAGTGGAGTTTTTAGAAGGAAACCTCGATGTTCCTTGGAGGACTTTCCATGGGAACACCATGGAGGAGACTATTCCCATGCTGTAAGTCAGGGAGAAGACCATCTCCTTGGGAAACCACAGGCTGATGAGAGGAAATGACCTCAAGTTGGGGCAACCACAGCTTCTCTGGGTAACCTGGGCCAGTGTCTCACCACCTTCTGGGTGAAAAATGTCCTCCTAACATCCAACCTAAACCATCTCCCCTTGTCCTGTCACTCTCTGCCCATGGCAGAAGTTGTTCTCCTTCCTGTTTAGAAGCTCCCTTCAAGTCCTGGAAGGCCACAATGAGGTCTCCATGGAGCCTTCTCTTCTCCAAGCTCAACAAGCCCAGCTCCCTCAACCTTTCTTCAGCAGAGAGGTGCTCCAGCCCTCTGACCATCTTCCTGGCTCTCCTCTGGACCTGCTCCAACAGCTCCACATCTCTCTTGTGTTGGGGGCACCAGGCCTGGACACAACACTCCAGCTGGGACCTCACAAGGGCAGAGCAGAGGGGGACAATCCCCTCCCTTGCCCTGCTGCCCACCCCTCTTCTGATGCTTCTCATCCACCAGGACCCCCAAGTCCTTCTCAGCAGAGCTGCTCTCCATGAGTTCTTCTCCCAGTCTGCCCACAAAGCTGGGATTGCCCCAACTCAAGTGCACAACCTTAGACTTGGCCTTCTTGAACCTCATGAAGTTCTCATGGGTCCACTTCTCAAGCCTGCCCAGGTCCCTCTGGATCAACCCTTCCATCTGTTGGATCAACCTCCACCACTCAGCTTGGTGTCATCAGCAAGCCATGACCAGGTCATGGATAAAGATGTTGAAGAGCATCATCCCAAAACTGATCCTTGAGGGTCTTCCCATTTATCTCCTGGCAATGAGTGTGCACTCACACTCAGGGTTTACTCAAGGGGGGGAACATTCCAGGAGCTTGTGAAGTCACAAAGGCAGAGATGTTTGGAGAACCTTCCTGGGCCAGGTGTGGTCATTGTGGTCCTGGTTTGGAGTTGGACCAGAGGTGGAACAACGCTGGGGTTTGGGTTCAGCTGGGATTTGGTAGGAGAAGACCATTGAGACCACAGCGATGTTTTCAGCTGTCACTGGAAGTTGAAGGACGTTGCATTTTGCTGATCTGGAATCTTGAGATGATTCATCTCCAGGGGCATTGGGCTCTGCCCAAGGGGCTGTTCCATCTCCTGTCCCCCATGGGCAGGAGATCCATGAGGGGCTCTTCCTCTCTGGCTCTCTCCAGCTGAGCCTGCTGGCAGCAGCAGCAGCATTTCCACACGATGCCTTGGTGGACCTTTGAGAGCGAGGAGATGTTCTCCAGGGGTGCTTGATGTTTTCCAGCTGCCTGGTTCATGGCAAGGAGATGTGATGCTGTGCTAGAGGACAATTGGGACGTGCAGCATCAGCAGGGGATGTCAGTGGAGCAGCAGAAGGGTGGGAAGGGATGTCCCTCCACAAATGTCCCTCATGAACCCCCTCCAAGGTGTCCTCCTCCCTCCTGCACCATCCCCAAGCACCCACTTAGTCCCATCAAACATCAAAGGAACCAAAGCCACCAAGCAGCCATTGCTGCTGGCTCATTCCCTCCGTTCCAGGTGCCAGGACCCAGCTCCACGTGTCCCTTTCCAGATGTTTCTCCACCCATTTGGTACTTTTGGCCACTCCAAGGATGGGTGGTTTTGGCCAACGTGTCCATGTTGAGTAAAAATCCACCCAAGAGCTGTTTGCAGCTGATGGAGCTGTTGCTACAGAGATCTTGCCAGGTCTTGTGTCCCCAAGGCTTGCTTGAAGCCATCTAAAGGATGGGAGGGATCTACAGAGGGGTCTTCACCCAAAAAGGCCACCAGCATCCTGGCCTGGATCAGCACCAGTGTGGCCAGTAGGAGCAGGGAAGTTCTCTTCCCCCTGCACTGGGCACTGGTGAGGTGGAGAAAAGGAGGCTGAGGGGAGACCTTCTGGCTCTGGCCAAGTCCCTGACAGGAGGGTGGAGAGAGGTAGGGGTGGGTCTGTTCAACCAAGGACCAAGGGACAGGACAAGAGGAAATGGGCTCCAGTTCCACCAGAGAAGGTTGAGATTGGATGTGAGGAAGAACTTCTTCACCCAAAGGTTGGTCAAGCATTGGAAGGGGTTGTCCAGGGAGGTGGTGGAGTCCCCATCCCTGGTGGGCTTTAAAAACCATGGAGATGTGGCACTGAGGGACATGGTTTAGAGGTGGAACTGGCAGTGTTGGGTTGATGGTTGGACTCAGTGGTCTTCAAGGTCTTCTCCAATTGAGGCAATTCTGGGATTCTGTTATTTTCTCCCCCAAAAAAATAATCCATGTTGTCTTCTGGCTGTCCCCACCAGCATGGGCAGTTCTGGAGATGCTGGCATCTAGTAGAGATGGAGACAGGCTCTGTCTCCTCTCTGATGGTTGAGGCATCAGGAGGACCTGAGGAGACAAAAGACCTGAGGAGAAGTATTTTCACCTCAGAAAAATGTGCATTTCCATCCAACCATCCCATAGTTTGGGTGGGAAGGAACATTTTGAAGACCATCTAACTCCAATGGGACATCTCCCACTAGATCAGGTTGCTCAAAGCTCTGTGAGCCCTTCCAAGGATGGAGAAGACTTTTGGTTCCTGTTTTGTCTCAGCTGGTTGTGTCCTGCTTGTGGGATGATCTTTCTTTCCAACATGAGCCAGATCTTCAGTTTGAGGGACACAGGTCACCTCATCAGGTCTTCTGTTAGCCTTGGCAGTCAAGGTTCTATGACCTCATGGCATCTTCTTGTTCAGAACTGACTAAAATGACCCAGAAAATCACCTGAAGAAGGGTGAGTTGTCATCTCCTGGAAGATGCAGGAGAGCAGAAGGGATGTCCCAGCTCTCAGGGTTGTTGTGTTCATCCTGACCTTGAAGCTTGCAGCTCCTGATGTTGCAGGTGGATGGGACCTTTGCCATCCATCTCATTTGGCAGCTTCAGCTGGCAGGAGCTGATGGTGACAAGGAGGAAGCCAAGTCTGAATGAGGAGCAAGGCCACCCCCAGGCTGCTGCCAACCCTTTTCACTCCTGCTCTGGCTCAGCTGCTGGGATGGATTTGAAGTTCTCCACTTGATCTTGATGGTACCAATTCCACCTGGTGTTTATGGACCACTCCTGAATGATGAGTTGAGTTGTTAATTAATTGATCTCAAGAGGAGGTGGTGGCCACCTAAGGAGACCTTCTGTAAGGATGAGGAGGTGTTAATGTCAGGTCACCATGGGTTTTTGAGAGGAAACCATGTGAAGCTGTTTGATCCCACCAGCTTCATGGGTTGTCCCCTACTCCTGGGCATGTTTTGGATGCCTCCTCCTCCTCCTCCTCCTCCCCCCCCCACAAAAACACCCAAAAAAAACCCCAAAACCCACAAAAACCAAAAAAAAACCCCAAAAACCCACAAAAAACCCCCCCAAAAAACCCAAAACAAGAAAGCCCACCAAAAAAAAACAAAAAACCCCCCCAAAAAACCCCCAAACACCACAAAAACTCCACAAAAAACCCACAAAAAACACCCAAAACCCCAAAAAAAACCTAAAAACCCACAAACCCCCCCCCCCAAAAAACCCAAAACCCCAAAACTACCACCAAAAAAAACCCCACAAAACCCACAGAACACCAACAAAACCCACAAAAAAATCCCAAAATAAAAACAAAAAACCAAAAAACCCACAAAAACCCCTCAAAACCCCCAAAAAACCCAAAACCCCCACAAAAAAACACAAAAAGACTCAAAAAACCCACCAAAAAAAACCCAAACAAAAAAAAAACCAAAAAAACACAAAACAACCCAAAAAACCACAAAATCCCCCAAAATACCCCACAAAAAACCCTAAAATCCCCCCAAAAATAAAACCCCTACAAAACTCACAAAAAAAACCCCAAACCCACAAAAACACCCAAAAACCACCAAAATACAAAAAAAACAAAAATACCCACAAACCCCCACAAAAAAAACAAAAAAAAAACAAAAAAACCAAAAACCCCACCAAAAAACCCCCAAAAACCCCCAAAAACAAGAAAGCCCACAAAAAAAAAACAAAAAAACCCCAAAACAAGAAAGCCCACCAAAAAACCCCCAAAAAAACCCCAAAACCCAAAAACACCACAAAAACCCAAAAAAACCCCAAAAACCCACAAAACCCCCCAAAAAACACAAAAAACCACCAAAACTCCCACCAAAAAAACACAAAACCCACAAAAAAACCCAAAACAAAAACAAAAAACAAAAAACCCACAAAAAACCCTCAAAACCCCAAAAAAAAAACCAAAACCCACAAAAAAACAAAAAGACCCAAAAAACCCACCAAAAAACCCCAAACCAAAAAAAAACCCCAAAAACCACAAAACCCCCCAAAACCACAAAACCCCCCAAAATACCCCACAAAAAACCCTAAAATCCCCCCAAAAATAAAACCCCTACAAAACTCACAAAAAAACCCCCCAAACCCACAAAAAAACCCAAAAAACACCAAAATACAAAAAAAACCAAAAATACCCACAAAACCCCACAAAAAAACAAAAAAACCCAAAAAAAACCCAAAAAACCACCATAAAACCCAAAAAACCCCAAAAACAAGAAAGCCCACAAAAAAACCCCAAAAAACCCCAAAAACAAGAAAGCCCACCAAAAAACCCCCCAAAAAACCCCAAAACCCAAAAACACCACAAAAACCCCAAAAAACCCCCAAAACCCCCAAAACCCCCCAAAAAACACAAAAAAACCCCAAAACTCCCACCAAAAAAAAATACAAAACCCACAAAAAAAACCAAAACAAAAACAAAAAAAAAACCCACAAAAAACCCTCAAAACCAAAAAAAAACCCAAAACCCACAAAAAAACAAAAAGACCCCAAAAAAACACAAAAAAACCCCAAACCAAAAAAAACCCAAAAAACCACTAAACCCCACAAAAAAACCCACAAAAAACCCTAAAGCCCCCCCAAAAATAAAACCCCTACAAAACCCACAAAAAAAACCCGTAAAAGCCACCAAAACCCCCCAAAACAAACAAACCCCCCCCCCAAAAAAACAAAAACCCACAAAAAAACGAAAAAAACACACCAAAATCCAAAAAAAAAACCCAAAATACCCACAAAACCCCACAAAAAAACCCCAAAAAAACCCCAAAATACCAAAAAACCCACAAAACCCACAAAAAGCACAGAAAAACCCACAAAAAAAACCCCAAAACCAAAAAAAAAACCCTAAAAACCCCCAAAATCCACAAAAAACCCACAAAACACAAAAAAAACCCAAAAAAACCCCCAAACTCTCAAAAAAAAACCCACAAAAAACCCCAAATACCCCCCCCCCAAAAAAAACCACAAAAAACCAACAAAACCCCCAAAAAACCCCAAAAATCCCCCCAGAAGAAGACCTTCTCAGTGGTGGGTGAGCAGATATTGGCCACTCTGGTCCCTCCTGGCTGTGGTTGCCCTTCGGCTCCGGTGCCTCGTTGGGAGGTGTTGGAGGATCTCAACGTGCCACGAAGCCACAAGGAACGTGGAGCACGGGTGGGTTTCATGGTGGGAGTTGGGTGGAACCCACCAGGATGATGGAGTCCAACTCCTGTCCCTGCACAGGACAATCCCAACATTCACACCATGTCCCTGAGGGCCTTGGCCAAATGCTGCTGGAATCTTGTCAGGCTTGGGGCCATCAGCACCTCCCTGGGGAGCCTGTGCCAGTGCTCCACCACCCTCTGCCTCAAGAACCTTTTCCTCGTGGCCAACCTCACCCTCCCCTGCCACATCTTCCTGCCATGGCCTCTGCTCCTGGCGTTGGTGGCCAGAGAGAAGAGCTCAGCGCCTGCCCCTCCTCTTCCCCTTGGGAGGAAGTTCCAGACCATGATGAGATCTCCTCTCAGCCTCCTCTTCTCCAGGCTGAACAACCCAAGTGCCTTCACCTTCTCCTCATCCCCTTCCCCTCTAAACCCATCACCAATTTGGTGGCCCCTTCTCTGCTCTTGTAGGAGAAGCTTTAAGCTGGTGATGACCCAAAAAGTAGCATTTAGGGGTCATCCTGCATCTCCAGGTGCTTTTTTTTCTCCATGGTTCTCCAGTGAGTGCACTCAGGTGAGGTGTCTTGGAATAGGTTGGTTGCTGTTGGTGGTGTGACCTTCTCCATCTTCTAGGAGCCAGCTCTGATGTAACCAATTGCAACATGGTAGAGGAAAATGTCCCAAAAATGACTTTTCTGGGGCTCACCACTTCTCCTCCTGTTGGCTCTGATCATCTGAGACAAGTGAAGGCCAAGTGCTCAAGGCACAAGGAATGGCTGCACTTGGAAAAGGACCATGGGTGGGACAAAGCTTTGAGATCTTTAGGTTTGGTCCAGGCTTGTCAACAACTTGTTCTTCATAAATAAGTGTAAGGGTGTTGGTAGGGTTGGAATTGAAGCTGGAGAACCACAACCATGGAGGACTCAGGTCATCATCTGTTAACCAACTGGTGAATGACTCCAAGAGGTGGGAGTAGGTCCTCAAAGTAGAACCTAGACTGGTGGGAACTGGGAGCTCCTCTTTGTAGATGCATCTTCATCAATCCTCCAAGTCAAGGAGAGTTTGTGGACGTCACCATCATGGTTGGTAACTCCTTCTTCTCCACTTGTCCTTGCAGTTCCTCGCCTGCTGGAGTGTTTGAGAAGGAATATGACATCTACCGGGACTACAGTGCAGAAGGTCAACTCCTCCACTACAGGTAGTCAAAATCTCCCTCCAGGATCTGGGTTGGGGTCTTCAACATGACCTTGATGGTGAGGTGGGGGTATGGGACCATCCATGTGCTACCAACTGTCCCATGGGGATGGGGCAATGAGAAACGTTGGTGTTTTCTTTGTGTTCTGATCTTCCACCATGAGCCTCCTCCCTGATCCTCCTCCCTGATCCTCCTCCTTCATCCTCCTCCCTGACCCTCCTCCCTGACCCTCCTCCCTGACCCTCCTCCTTGATCCTCCTCCTTGATCCTCCTCCCTGATCTTCCTCCTTGATCCACCTCCTTGATCCACCTCCTTGATCCACCTCCCTGATCCTCCTCCCTGATCCTCCTCCTTGATCCTCCTCCCTGATCCTCCTCCCTGATCCTCCTCCCTGATCCTCCACCCTGATCCTCCTCCTTGGTCCTCCTCCCTGATCCTCCTCCCTGATCCTCCTCCCTGATCCTCCTCCTTGATCCTCCTCCCTGATCCTCCTCCCTGATCCTCCTCCTTGATCCTCCTCCCTGATCCTCCTCCCTGATCCTCCTCCTTGATCCTCCTCCCTGATCCTCCTCCCTGATCCTTCTCCCTGATCCTCCACCCTGATCCTCCTCCCTGATCCTCCTCCTTGATCCTCCTCCTTGATCCTCCTCCTTGATCCTCCTCCCTGATCCTCCACCCTGTTCCTCCTCCCTGTTCCTCCTCCTTGATCCTCCTCCTTGATCCTCCTCCCTGATCCTCCACCCTGATCCTCCTCCTTGATCCTCCTCCCTGATCCTCCTCCCTGATCCTCCTCGATCCTCCTCCCTGATCCTCCTCGATCCTCCTCCCTGATCCTCCTCCCTGATCCTCCTCCCTGATCCTCCTCCTTGATCCTCCACCCTGATCCCTCCACCCTGATCCTCCTCCCTGATCCTCCACCCTGATCCCTCCACCCTGATCCCTCCACCCTGATCCTCCTCCCTGATCCTCCTCCGTGATCCTCCACCCTGATCCTCCTCCCTGATCCTCCTCCCTGATCCTCCTCCTTGATCCTCCTCCCTGATCCTCCACCCTGATCCTCCTCCCTGATCCTCCTCCCTGATCCTCCTCCTTGATCCTCCACCCTGATCCTCCTCCCTGATCCTCCTCCCTGATCCTCCTCCTTGATCCTCCTCCCTGATCCTCCACCCTCATCCTCCTCCTTCATCCTCCTTCTTGATCCTTCTCCCTGATCCTTCTCCCTGATCCTCCTCCCTCATCCTCCTCCCTCATCCTCCACCCTCATCCTCCACCCTCATCCTCCTTCTTGATCCTCCTTCTTGATCCTCCTCCTTGATCCTCCTCCCTCATCCTCCTCCCTCATCCTCCTCCCTCATCCTCCTCCCTCATCCTCCTCCTTGATCCTCCTCCCTCATCCTCCACCCTCATCCTCCACCCTGTTCCTCCACCCTGATCCTCCACCCTGATCCTCCACCCTGATCCTCCACCCTGATCCTCCTCCTTGATCCTCCTCCTTGATCTTCCTCCTCCTCCATCTTCACCTGCTGTGGTTTTTGGCTTTCCCACCACCCTTAAATAAACCTTTGGTTTTATTGGATGGTTCTTTGGAGTGAGGACCATCCACCCTCTCCATATGGTGGTCCTTGTTTGAGTGGCTCCTACCCATGACTGGAAACTGGAGCAAGACCAGAGGAGCACCACAGTTGTCTAGTGGTGGGGTGAGCTCATGGTCTGTGGGGTCTGTTAGGTTCCATCATGTGGGGTCTGTGGGGAGGTGACCTCCTGGTCTGTGAGGTTTCATTAGGTGCCATCATCAGTTTGGGGAAGGACAGAACTCACACAGTTCTGCTGGTCCATCTCAAGGTCTTTCATCATGGTGGGGTGGTGGCTGGACCATCTCTCCACACTGGAACTGGGTTTTAGGCTCTTTCTGAGGATCTTTGCATGGACCATGAGCAGGTTTCTGTGGGGATGGATCTAATCCATCACCACAAGAAGCCTGGCTGATGCAATGAGCTGTCTCCATAGGGCTCTGGAGGTGGGAAAGCCTCCTGAGAAATGAACCATCTCTTCCAACCTGTGGTCCCAACTGCTTTCCAAGTCCATTTGTCAGACAAAGATGAGCTTTCTCCTGCTGAGAGCAGGATTTCAGGTGCTAAATCAAACCAGCACCACCACCTCCATCTTCCATGGTTTGATGTTGCTAGAGAAGAACAAGGTGTCATGGTGCTTGTCTTTGTTATGGCTCCAAATGTCCTTCAGAATGTTGGCATGGGTGGTTGGGGTCTACCAACACCTTCTCACTAGTCCTGATGTGGATTCATGGCTTGGACATGACCAAAAATCCAGAATTCAGTGTGTCTGAGTAGAAGATCAGAGGTGGAGAACCATCATGTGCTGGGTTCCTGGAGCATGGCCCAACATCTGCATCACTGGTTTCCAAACAAGCTTTTGGCCTTCAAAACCCAAAGCAATGTGAGCAGGGATGGATTTAAGGGGGGCTGAGAAGTTGTTCTTGACACAGCCCAGATGACCACTTCTTGGCCACCCTTTCTCAGTGGCCAAAAGAGGCATCTTAACTGGCCCACCTCATCCTACCCTGGAGAGCTGGGGAGATGTCCCCTTTGGTCACCACCTAGAATCATAGGATCAGAGTGGTTGGAAAAGACCTTGAAGGTCATCAAGTCCAACCATCAACCCAACACTGCCATGTCCACCTCTAACCCATGTCCCTCAACACCTCATCCACCCATCTTCTAAACCCCACCAGGGATGGTGACTCCACCACCTCCCTGGGCAGCCTGTTCCAATGCTTGACCACCCTTTGGGTGAAGAAGTTTTTCCTTCACCTGCCAGGATGGAAGTGGTGATCCCAGCCCCATCATGGCCCCCACCCTTCAGCTATTGACAGACATTGATCAGATCCCCTCTCAGGCTGCTCTGCTCCAGGCTGAACAGTCCCAGCTCTCTCAGCCTCTCCTCACACAGGAGATGCTCCAGGCCCCTCAGCATCTCTGTGGCCTCCCCTGGACTCTCTCCAGAAGATCCCTGTCCCTCTGGAACTGGGGAGCCCAGAACTGGACACAACACTCCAGATGTGGCCTCACCAGGGCAGAGCAGAGGGGGAGGAGAACCTCCCTGGACCTGCTGGCCACGCTCTTCTCAATGCCCCCCAGGAGACCATTGGCCTTCCTGGCCACAAGGACACACTGCTGGCTCATGGCCACCCTGCTGCCCACCAGCACACCCAGGTCCTTCTCCTCAGGGCTGCTCTCCAGCAGGTCAGCCCCAACCTGTCCTGGTCCCTGGGGTTGTTCCTCCCCAGGTGAAGGACTCTGCACTTGCTCTTGTTGAACCTCAAAGCATCTCCTCTCCACGTTGGGTGGATGTGGTTCCCTGTCTGCAGGCAGGAGATGTGAGGAGGAGTGGAAGGGACTGTGATCTGGCAGGAAACAAGGTCTGTAGATGCCTCCTGCTCTGCTGGAAGGCATCAAGCACCGGTGGGAGTTGGCAGCAGAAGCTGAGCTTGGATCTACAGGCCCAACCAAGTGAGATGGACCAGTGATGGGGACACAGAGAGGTGACAGGGACACGCCACTCTCCATCCTGAACGTAGCACTGATGGGTTGTGACCTACCACCAGCTGGGTGGTGGTGGTACCAGCTACAGAGGTTCTACCTGAGAGCTCATGGGTTCTACCTCAAAGCTCATGGGTTCTACCTCAGAGCTCATGGGTTCTACCTCAAAGCTCATGGGTTCTACCTCAAAGCTCATGGGTTCTACCTCAGAGCTCATGAGTTCTACCTCAAAGCTCATGGGTTCTACCTCAAAGCTCATGGGTTCTACCTGAGAGCTCATGGGTTCTACCTGAGAGCTCATGGGTTTTACCTCAAAGCTCATGGGTTCTACCTCAAAGCTCACGGGTTCTACCTCAGAGCTCATGGGTTCTACCTCAAAGCTCATGGGTTCTACCTGAGAGCTCATGGGTTCTACCTCAAAGCTCACGGGTTCTACCTCAAAGCTCATGGGTTCTACCTGAGAGCTCATGGGTTCTACCTCAAAGCTCATGGGTTCTACCTCAGAGCTCATGGGTTCTACCTCAGAGCTCATGGGTTCTACCTCAGAGCTCATGGGTTTTACCTCAGAGCTCATGGGTTCTACCTCAAAGCTCATGGGTTCTACCTCAGAGCTCATGGGTTCTACCTGAGAGCTCATGGGTTCTACCTCAAAGCTCATGGGTTCTACCTCAGAGCTCATGGGTTCTACCTCAGAGCTCATGGGTTCTACCTGAGAGCTCATGGGTTCTACCTCAAAGCTCATGGGTTCTACCTCAAAGCTCATGGTTCTACCTCAAAGCTCATGGGTTCTACCTCAAAGCTCATGGGTTCTACCTCATGATGATCAGGTTGATTTCAAATGAACGAGGTTGATTTGAAGGAGAAAAAAAATCACCCCAAATAAGGACATCTTGGTTTTAGCATCTCCAAAGCTTAGCTGGTAGATCTTCCATGGATGACTGGTGGTGGTTTCACCCATAGGTAAGAAGACCACGTGGTCCTACCTTCACTGTGGTGAGATGAGAAGGAAAACTCAACACAGGGTTTTGTGGGTTGAAATGAGGACAGGGAGGAGTCACCAGTTGTGGTCAGGAGCAAACCAGACTCAACTTGGGGAAGAAAAATCAACTTAACTCATTTACCAACCAACCAGAGAAGGATGGTGAGACATAGGCCACCAGGACACACTGCTGCCTCATGGCCAACCTGCTGTCCACCTTCAACGAGGTCAACCTTCAGCAATGAGCCACCCTTGGAGATCCTTTCAACGTTTGCTCATTAGCTCCAGCCCACAAAACCCCTTTGCTGTGGATTTGTGGCCTCCAATGTAGGTTCTACAAGGTGGGCTGAAGATCTGTCCACCACACCATGCTCCACTCAACGTGGTGTGGAGAAACTGCTGTTGTTTCACCAGAAAATGGGAGGTTTCATCATCTCAGCAGCATCTCAGAGCCTAAAAGTGATGTGATGGCACCATCCAGAGACAAGAGGTTGGACAATCCATGAAGGTTGTAGGCATCTCCTTGAGGTTAAGAAACAAATATGGATCTTTAGAAGAGTTGAGTTTTGACAAGGTGGCTTTTTCTTGCCTTGGTCACAGGTATCAACCCCTCAGAGATATTTTAGTTGGACAATCATGGAATCATCCAATGTTTGGAGTTGGATGGAACCCACCAGGATGATGGAGTCCAACTCCTGTCCCTGCACAGGACAAGCCCAACATTCACACCATGTCCCTGAGGGCCTTGGCCAAATGCTGCTGGAATCTTGTCAGGCTTGGGGCCATCAGCACCTCCCTGGGGAGCCTGTGCCAGTGCTCCACCACCCTCTGCCTCAAGAACCTTTTCCTCATGGCCAACCTCCCCCTCCCCTGCCACATCTTCCTGCCATGGCCTCTGCTCCTGCCCCGTGGAGATGTCAGCCCCACATCATCCCATCAGGAGCAGTGGGTGACATCTGGTGTCCATGAGATCACTCCATCTCCTCCTCATCCCACCAAGTGTCAAACCTGACTTGCTTTTGTGAGGAGGTGACAACTTGAGTGTCCTACAGCACCTTGCTGCTCTGTGACTTGCAGAGGATGATCCTCCACACCCTGAACTCATGGTGGAACTGCCTGGTGGAGACCTTCTTTGTCCATACAACGTGTGTGTGTGTTGGGCAACTGCCAGTGGAGACCTTCTTCATTCTGAGATCTGAATCATCAGCCCCAAAATCACCACCCAAGGGGCAGCTTCTGTGGCCATCCTGCTGCAGACAAGGGTGACAACTCAGCACCAAACGTGTCAGGAGGTCACCTGAGCAGGGCTCAGTGGAGATCAACTCAACCACAAGTGAAAAAAAGCCTGGAGCTTCCAACCAGAACCAGGAGAAGACCTTTTTCACCTCTATTTGAAGTCCATCTTCTCCTTAAGGTGTTTGGTGGTCCTCCTGGGTAACATCTCCCCTGGATGATGAGGTGTCCTGCAAAGCTCCATCTCCCATCACTGATGGTCCAGCAGCAGGTTCTCCATTTCAACCCTGGTTGTCATCTGCAATGAATCCAAGAGATTTGTCTCTCTTAATTAATAATTAATGGGCAGAAATAATTAGAAGACCAAGATAATCTTGGTCCTTGGAGGATTAACTCCTTGGGGTTGGGTTACAAGGAGGTGCCATCTGGACAAGGCTGGTTGGGTTCCATCTGAGCTGGTCAAACCTTTCCCTCAGGGCTGCTCAGTGTCCTGGAAGGAACCAGAAAGTCCAAAGGGTGAGGAGCAACTCAACCCTTCTCAAGGGCTTCTCAAGAGGGACAGCTCTGAGTTGGCAGATCATTAGGTTGGCCAGAGAAGTTGTGGCTGCTCGTCCCTGGAGATGTTGAAGGCCAGGTTGGATGAGGCTTTGAGCAACCTGGTCTAGTGGAAGGTGTCCCTGCTGCTGGCAGGGGGGTTGGAACTGGATGATCTTGAAGGTCCCTTCCAACCCAAACCATTCCATCATTCTGTGATCATCTGCTGTGGATGAACAAGTCCAACCATCACTGGTTGCAAACTTGCTGCCCAGCTTAGGTTCATTCTCCAGGGCTGTCCCAATCCATGGCATCTTGGATGAGGGATGACCATGGGCCTTCTTGGCCACCTGGGCAGTCTGCTCATCCCATCCAGGGCTGGCCCTAGGGGTGATGAAGGTGATGAAGGGCAGCTGATGCTTGTTCTCCATCCCTTTGGAGACCAAGGTGTCCATGCATCATGAGGGTTCAGGCAGTTGGCTGAGCTGTCCCTCCTCTCCTTGCCCCAGCGTGTTGTTACTCCACTCTGGTGCTACCAGGAGTAGCTGCCCCATGGTTTTGGGGTCCAAGACAACAGAGGTTCATGGGGACATGGGACATCCCAAGAGGGCTGGGACATCTCTTCACAGGTTGAGGTTGTATTATCAAGCCCCACCTCAAGCTATTTAGCATCTCCACAGGAGAAGCACCAAGGCACAAGAGGGGAGGGCTGATTCAGAGCTGTCTCCTTGGAGATGTTCTCCAAGAGGTGTCAACGCTTTTCAGGTCTTGGCTTTCCACCCTGCACCTCCTTCCTGCACCCTGGGGGTCTGTGGGAGCTGGGGAGGTCTGTGGGATGGTGCCACCATGGTTGGGATGGTGGCAATACCTTGGTCTCTCCATCACCAACGTGCTGGGAAAGGCTTGGGGTGCTTGGACACGTCCATCATTTGGGTTCTTCTATGGCCAAGAACCTAGAAAGTCCCAGCTCAGCGTTATGGGGGTTGTGTGTCCCACCATGAGGATGGAGAACTTTTTCTCCTTGCTGACCAAGCTGTGTTTGTTCCCCCACAGGACATCATCCCTGCGCTGGAACGCCGGCACCAAGGAGAGGATGTTGATCAAGGTGACCGAGCGCGAGCCCAGCTTCCTCCTGCACCAAGGCAACGGTTACTCCACCGAGAACCAACCGGGGGGCACCCGTTCACGTCGACCTTCAGGTGGTCAACACTCACCCAACCTCCAAACCTTCAACCCTGACACTGAGAACTCTGTTTTCTTCCCAGAGAGGAAGCCATCACCTTTCTTGAAGAGAGCTGAGCACGTGGGTGGTTGTTCACCTCTACTGGGTCGAGGAGACTCTTTCTGTTCTCCTCTCCAAGCCCAACACCGGAAACACTCCAGTGAGTCCCAACCTTCTTCACCCCGTTATGCCTATGAACCTCCACTCTATGAAGAACCTCCCATGGAGTACCAAGCTCCCATCTATGATGAACCCCCTGTAGATATGCAGTATGAAGCCAGTGGGAGCTACAAAGCCAGTTCACCTCAGAAGTCACCCATCCGAAAACCTCACCCTTTCCTTCAATCACCCAAACAAGGTCCCAACTCACCCTACCAACAGTTGGTCCTCACCAAACAGAAATGTCCTGAGCGCTTCATGAGCTTGGAGTACAGTCCTGCAGGCAAGGAATACGTCAGGCAGTTGGTCTACGTGGAGCAATCAAGTTCTAGCCCCAAGATGAAGACAGGGTTGAGGCACAAATATTCTCCCAACCCCATCGGTGGTTCCTACTCACTTCAACACAGCCCTTGTCTAGTGCGGGACCAACGCTTGGAGATCAAATCAGGTGACTACAGCACTATGGAGGGACCTGATTTCTGCTCTGGTTCAACAAGTGGTCAAGTTGCCCAAGTTGAAGACTCCATGTCATGGTCTAGCCAACAGGATACGTTGTCCTCCACTGGTTACTCCCCTTCCACGAGGAAGAGGAAAAGCCGAAAGCCTTCTCTGTCCCATGAGCCCACCACCACCTCCTCCACAGATGGTTCAGGGGACAGGGAAGTGTTGAAGGAGCAGATGTTGGGTGAAGAACGAAGCACTTCAGGCTCTAACAGGTCACCCATGAACCGTACGGAGAGTAAAGCGGTGGAGGCAGAAGCAACGAGGAGCTTCCCCGAGCCCTTCATGGCCCAAGCCCGTCTGGCTTGGGAAGCCCAACAAGCTCATTATCACATGAAGCAACGGAGCAGTTGGGACTCCCAGAAGGATGGGTCAGGCTATGAGAGCGATGGTGCCCTCCCTCTGCCCATGCCAGGTCCTGTGGTGAGAGCCTTCAGTGAAGATGAAGCGTTGGCACAGCAGGAGAACAAGCACTGGAAGAGGAACACCTTTGAGAAGTTGGGTTTCCCTCAGATCTTACTGGAGAAGAGTGTTTCTGTCCAGACCAACTTGGCTTCTCCTGAGCCCTACCTGCATCCATCTCAGGTAACGTCCTTGGGGATGTTCTTAGGGTTGGGGGGCTTCACTGCATGCCCTGAGCCACCCACCCTCACCTGTGACATGACATCTCCTCAGGTGTCCCACCAGGTTGGGCAGACCAGACCATGTGGCAGTGTGGTGTCCCCACTGACCTCCTGGTTGAAGTTCCTTCTTCTTGTGAGGCTGCTTTAGATCTTCTTGTGAGGCTGCTTTAGATCTTCTTGTGAAGCTGGTTTAGATCTTCTTGTGAAGCTGGTTTGGATCTTCTTGTGAAGCTGGTTTAGATCTTCTGAAGCTGCTTTAGATCTTCTTGTGAAGCTGGTTTGGATCTTCTTGTGAAGCCTGTAGATCCAGCAGGATGGTCCCCAGGGTGATCCCACACTTTTGTAGCCACCAAGCACCAGCACGGGCACCTCAGACCTGCACCATGGCTTCAGGTCCTGCTTCTGCTGAACTGGGGCTGTTCAGCCTGGAGGAGGGTCCAGAAAGACCTTCTAGACCTTCTGGAGGGGCTCCAGGAAGGCTGGGGAGGGACTTTGGCCAAGGGCAGGGAGTGACAGGACAAGGGGTGATGGCTTGAAAGTGGCAGAGGGGAGATGGAGATGAGATGTGAGGAAGAAATTGTTTGGTGTGAGGGTGGTGAGACCCTGGCCCAGGTTGCCCAGAGAAGCTGTGGCTGCTCCTCCCTGGAAGTGTTCTGGGCCAGGTTGGATGAGGCTCTGAGCAACCTGGTCTGGTGGAAGGTGTCCCTGCTGCTGGCAGGGGGGTTGGGACTGGATGATCTTGAAGGTCCCTCCCAACCCAAACCAGTCCATGATTCCATGGTTTCCCATCTCTGGTCCTCATCCAGCTGGAGAAGTTTTTCCCAGTGAGGACTGAAAGTTGAAGAACTTCATCCCTCTGGTGTGGGCTGAACCTTCTGATCATGGGCAACACCCTCATGGAGGTCCTGCCTCTGTCCCCTCCCTGACACATTGGGATTGACACCACTGTTGACCTGGATGCCAGGTCTGCTTCCTCAAAGAAGTTGCTCCTTAGCAAGGTAGACCCTCAAAGCTGGTCCTTAGCAAGCTGGTCCCTCAAAGAAGTTGCTCCTTAGCAAGATGTCCCTCAAAACCTTGGATGAAACAGCTGCCAGTCCACCAGCTTTCCAGGATCTCCTTCCTGGGTCTCTGAGCTCCTTGTCCCCTCTCTGGGACTGAGCTACCATGATTCTGGAGACCCTTCCTGCCCCAAGCTCCCACCCTAGAGAAGCTCCTGGGGCTGCTCTAGACCATTCCTGTGATGGTGTAGCCCTCCTGCTGTTGATGGCCCATCATGGGCTTTGACTTGGACCCACTGCAGTTGGGTTCATCCCATCTTCCAACCCATGGCTTTTAAAAGATGGATGATGACACCATGTGTGGAGATAAGTTACCTTGGTGAGAAGAATCCCACCTGGAAAACGACCTGGAAGATGGAGATTGATGTCACCAAGGAGAAGATAGAACCTGGGAAACATCAAATCATCTAGAAAAACTGGTGGGCCATCACATCCAAAGGCAGCAGAAGAAATTTCCATGGGCTCAAATGTCCCCAAGCACTTGGAGGTTCCAACCCCAAAGTAGGCAAGCTCCAAATCTGCTTTGAAGGCCCACGTTGGCCAAGAGGAAAAGCTGCCACCATTAATGATCCTGAACCTCCTACATGGAGCTCAGGGTGTTGGTGGGACTCTCCCCCACTGCCCAGGTATTCCTGGTTGACCTTGTTTGATGTTGTCCTCAAGCTGAGGGGTGCCCATTCCAGCAAGAGCAGATCTCCATCCATACTGGGAGATCAGCAGCTGCTTTGCTCCTCATGAACTTTTCTGGGTGGTGGGACTCATCAGCCTGGTTCCTGGGGCCTTGGGAGTCCTCCTTCATCCATGGAAGCTCTGCAGGACTTCATACACTCATCTCATGGCAACACTGTCCCATGGCTGGACTCAACACAAAGCTTGTGGAGATACCAGCAGGGATTGGTCCATGTCTGGAGATGGTTTAGTCTCAACTTTTATTGGTGGTGATGGTGGTCACCAAGGCTTGTAGGACCATGATTTTGAGCTGAAAAGGAGTAGGTTCAGGTTGGACATGAGGAAGAGATGTTTCACCATGAGGGTGGTGAGACACTGGACCAGGTTGCCCCAGAGAAGTTGTTGATGCCCCATCCTTGGTTCAAGGTCAAGTTGGATGAGGCTTTGAGCAACCTGATCTGGTTGAAGATGTCCCTGCTGATGGCAAGGAGGTTGGACTGGATGATCTTGAAGGTCCCTTCCAACCCATCCCATTCCATGATCACATCTAAGATTTTCCCATGGTTTTCATTTGGTTTCCTACACCTCCATCAGCTGGGGACCTTCACCAGGACCTTCTGCAGACCTGTGGTCAGCCCTGGTGGGCAGCTCTGTCTGGAGACTTGTCACACTGCCCATAACAGCAAGATCTGCTGGAAACTGAGAAGAAAATGGGAGCAGGACAATGTTGTGGATGATGTCTGGGGAGATGAGGAGACCTGGGGGAGGAGAAGAACACATAGGAGATGTGATGGGACCAACAGCATGTCCCCATGGACCAGGGTATGTCCAAGCCCCATCCATGTGGCACCAAGACCTCCTTCCCCTGTGGTGCACTTGAGTTTGTGTTTGGCTTTGAGTGTTCCTCTGATCTCCAAGGTCATCTTCTGCCAGGAGGTCATGGCCAGCTGCTGTGGACACCCAATTGCTTGGTCCTTTGTTGTCTCTCTTGGCTTCCTCCAAGTTCATTAAGGATGGTGCTAATTAGGGCTGGAGTTCATTATCTCTTGGCACTTATGATCCATCACCTTCTGCTGCTTGTGGCACTGCCCAACCTGACCTGCTGGAGTGGACGTGGTTGGAGAAAGGTTGATGTCCCCAACCAGCGTGGTCCTTTGCTTCTCCTTGGGTTCCCTGGATGAACAGCATGGTGGTGGTGGCCCAGGTCATGGACCAGCCTTCTTGTAGAGGGAGAAACCTTAGGACCACAGAATCACAGCCTTGGTTTGGTTGGAGAAGACCTTGAAGATGATTGAGTCCAACCTTAGGAGGAAATGCTGCATCTTCTCCCACCCAGGAAGTCCCACATGCCTTCAGGTGACCAGCAGGTTGGAGGACATAGAAGGACCTTTTGGGTGATGTGACCCCCCCAAAGTGGGGCTGGGTCATTCAGGGGGTGAAGCTCCTGTGTCCCCACCACCAGGTCCCTGCTGTTGTCACCACAGTGCAAGATGGGAGCTGGACAACGTCAATGGACAGAGGAGACCTCAATGGTGAGAAGGGACAAGATGTTGAGTGAGGAGACAAGAAACTTGGACTTGTTTGGAGAAGCAGAAGCTCAATCATCTACCAGCAGCTTTGGTGGCTCTTTGGGTGACTTCCTTGTCCCCTCTTGGACTTGCCACCTCCACGTGGCCCTGGCTGTTTCCATCTTGGTTCTATCTTCTGCTTTTGTTCTTCTGTTCTTCATCTAAAGTCCAACCTCAAGGTCTTGGCACCACTGAGGTCACCTTGTTCAGGGCCACCAATATGGTTCTTCTGCATGGGATGGGGACAACAACATCATGTCTGTATGGTGTGACATGTCCTTCTCTGCCAAGGAAACCTCCCACTTGCCCACAGGTCACATCCCCAGGTCCACCAAGCCCAGGTGACACTGGCCCAGCTGTTGTTCTTGCAGAAGAAGGAGCTGGTGGACCATGAAGCCACGTTGGCTGGCTGCAGGACCAGGAAGTAGTCCATCCCAAGTGTCCTTGTTTGCCTTTCTCCATGCTGGTCATCAGCTGGTTGGGTGTTCCTCCACCTCCTGGGGTGGTACCCAGTCCTTCCCACCAGTTGCAGTGGTAGGACACTGGTCTGCAGAGGTCCTCTTTGGTCTGCAGAGGTCCTACCTGGCTGGGTGCTCTGCAGGTGAGGTTAGATCCTGGTCAGCTTCTGCAGGTGGGACATGAAGGAACAACATCCATTCTGATGGTGGTTTGGAGGAGCCACCAGCCTCCTCCTGGGTGTGTGGCCACTGGAGAACCATGCTTGAACATGGCTCTGAGGAGAAGGGCTTCTTTGGTGGGGTGGGGCTGGTTACAGGTGGGTGTGTCCCCTCCCCAGTGTGTCCCTCCTGACCAGTGCTGACCAGTGCCACCTCCTGCCCTGGCCACTGGCACCGTCCACTTGCCCTTGATGGGACTGGGGAGCAGCTCCTTGGAGAGGACACAGCTCCTGGTGTGAGTGTGGGGCGACCTCTGGGTGCTGCAGTGGTTGGTTGGTTGGTTGGATGGGTGAATGGTTGGTTGGTTAGTTGGTTTCTTGGTTGCTTTCTTGGTTGACTTGTTGGTTGGTGAGTTGGTTGGTTGGTTGGTTGGTTGGTTGGTTGGGTGAGTGGTTGGTTGGGTTGGCTTGTTGGTTGGCTTCTTGGTTGGCTTCTTCATTGGTGGGTTGGTTGATGGGTTAGTTGGGTGAGTGAATGGTTGGTTGGTTGGTTGGTTGGTTGGATGGGTGAGTGGTTGGTTTCTTGGTTGGTTTCTTGGTTGGCTTCTTGGTTGGCTTCTTCATTGGTGGGTTGGTTGATGGGTTAGTTGGGTGAGTGAATGGTTGGTTGGTTGGTTGGTTGGTTGGGTTTTTGGTTGGCTTCTTCATTGGTGGGTTGGTTAGTGGGTTAGTTGGGTGAGTGAATGGTTGGTTGGTTGGTTGGTTGGTTTCTTGGTTGGCTTCTTGGTTGACTTGTTGGTTGGTGAGTTGATTGGTTGGTTGGTTGGTTGAGTGGTTGAGTGGGTGGTTGGTTGGTGAGTTGGTTGGTTGGGTGGTTGGATGGGTGAGTGGTTGGTTGGGTTGGCTTGTTGGTTGGTTTCTTGGTTGGCTTCTTCATTGGTGGGTTGGTTGATGGGTTAGTTGGGTGAGTGAGTGGTTGGTTGGTTTGTTGGTTGGTTGGTGAGTTGGTTGGTTGGTTTGTTGGTTGGTTGGTGAGTTGGTTGGTTGGTTTGTTGGTTGGTTGGTGAGTTGGTTGGTTGGTTTCTTGGTTGGTTGGTTGGTTGGTTGGTTGGTTGGTTGGTTGGTTAGTTGGTTGGTGAGTTGGTTAGTTGGTTGGTTGGTTTCTTGGTTGGTTGGTTGGTTTCTTGGTTGGTTGGTTGGTTTCTTGGTTGGTGAGTTGGTTGGTTGATTGATTTGTTGGTTGCTTGGTTGGGTAAGTGAGTGGTTGGTTGGTTTCTTGGTTGGTTGGTTGGTGAGTTGGTTGGTCGGTTTCTTGATTGGTTGGTTGGTTGGTGAGTTGGTTGGTTGGTTGGTTGGTTGGTTGGTTGGTTAGTTGGGTAAGTGAGTGGTTGGTTGGTTGGTTGGTTGGTTGGTTGGTTGGTTGGTTGGGTGAGTGGTTGGTTGATTGGTTGGTTTCTTGGTTGGCTTCCTGGTTGGTGAGTTGGTTGGTTAGTTGGTTGGGTGAGTGGTTGGTTGGCTTCTTGATTGGTGGGTTGGTTGATGGGTTAGTTGGGTGAGTGAATGGTTGGTTGGTTTGTTGGATGGGTGAGTGGTTGGTTTCTTGGTTGGCTTCTTGATTGGTTTCTTGGTTGGTTGGTTCGCTTGTTGATTGGTTAGTTGATTGGCTGGTTGGTGAGTTGGTTGGTTGGTTAGTTGGTTGGTTGGTTTCTTGGTTGATTGATTTGTTGGTTGCTTGATTTGTTGGTTGCTTGGTTGGATAAGTGAGTGGTTGGTTGGTTTCTTGGTTGGTTGGTGAGTTGGTTGGTTGGTTTCTTGATTGGTTGGTTGGTTGGTTTGTTGGTTGGCTCGTTGTGTTTGGTGCTGTGACCACCCTGTCAGTAACATTCCCTCGTCCATCATCTCCTAGTCAGAAGACCTCGGCGCCTGCGCCCAGTTCGAGAGCAGCAGGCAGACCAGGAACATGATGCCCAGCGCCAGCTGTGTCTTCCCCACCTTCAACCTGAGGAAGCCCTCTTCAGAGACAGACATTGAGAACTGGGCCTCCAAGCACTTCAACAAGCACACCCAAGGGCTCTTCCGGCGGAAGGTCTCCATCGCCAACATGCTGGCTTGGAGCAGCGAGTCCATCAAGAAACCCATGATCATGACCAACGACCGCAACGTCAAGAAGGAAGCTTGTGAGATCTTCAAGCTGATCCAGATGTACATGGGGGATAGGAGGGCCAAGACAGACCAACTCAACGTGGCCTTGGAGATTGCAACCAAAGGTTGGAGCATGCAGGGTTTAAGAGATGAGCTCTACATCCAGTTGTGTCGCCAGACCACCGAGAACTTCCGGTACGAGAGCTTGGCCCGAGGCTGGGAGCTCATGGCCATCTGTTTGGCTTTCTTCCCACCCACTCCTAAGTTCCATTCCTACCTAGAAGGTTACATCTACAGGCACATGGACCCAGTCAACGACACCAAAGGTAAGGGAGAAGCCATCACCTGGTGGCTTTGCTCCTTGGTGATGTCATGACCTGTTTCTTCTTCTTCTTGTCTTCTTTTCTTCTTCTCTTCCTTTCTTCTTCTTCTCTTCCTTTCTTCTTCTCTTCCTTTCTTCTTCTCTTCCTTTCTTCTTCTTCTTCTTCTTCTTCTCTTCCTTTCTTCTTCTTCTCTTCCTTTCTTCTTCTTCTCTTCCTTTCTTCTTCTTCTCTTCCTTTCTTCTTCTCTTCCTTTCTTCTTCTTCTTCTTCTTCTTCTCTTCCTTTCTTCTTCTTCTCTTCCTTTCTTCTTCTCTTCCTTTCTTCTTCTTCTTCTTCTTCTTCTTCTCTTCCTTTCTTCTTCTTCTTCTTCTTCTTCTTCTCTTCCTTCCTTCTTCTTCTCTTCCTTCTTCTTGTCCTCTTCCTTCTTCTTCTCTTCCTTTCTTCTTCTCTTCTTCTCTTCCTTTCTTCTTCTCTTCTTTTCTTCTTCTTCTTCTCTTCCTTCCTTCTTCTTCTTCTCTTTCTTCTTCTTCTTCTCTTCCTTTCTTCTTCTCTTCCTTTCTTCTTCTTCTCCTCTTCCTTCTTCTCCTCTTCCTTTCTTCTTCTCTTCCTTTCTTCTTCTTCTCTTCCTTCCTTCTTCTCTTCCTTTCTCCTCTTCCTTTCTTCTTCTCAATTCCTGAGTCTCCTTGTTGAAGGGTGGACAAGGAACTCATCCCACAACCCTTCCAGTGGTGTAGCCAGCACAGGGGGTTGGGTTTTGCCACCACCATCTTTTCTTCTCCCAACTCATGGAGATCCATCAAACAGATGAGCTGTGACATCTCTGCTGCGGTTGGTCGTAAGCGAGAGGGCCTTTGGCTTCTCCTGGTCCTTGAGTGGATTTGGCTTGGTGACATCTTCTCATGGGGTTGATCATCCCCATGTCCCATGGGTTGGTGACATCTCATGGGGTTGATCATCCCCATGTCCCATGGGTTGGTGCCATCTCATGGGGTTGATCATCCCCATGTCCCATGGGTTGGTGCCATCTCATGGGGTTGATCATCCTCATGTCCCATGGGTTGGTGGCACCTCCCAGAGGGTGGTGGCCGAGGCAGAGATGGTCTCAGGATGTCCCAGGTTGGCCATGGAGATGAACCTCTGACCACTCTGGTGGAGTCTTGGTTGCCCTTCCACGCCCTGGAGCCCGAGCAGGACCATCTGGAGGACACAGAGCCATGATGGCCCCACCCAGCTGGGGACAAGAGGAGAGGAACCCACCCGAGGGTGTGGGAACACCCCAAGTTCTCCGCCCCCCGCAGCAGAGGTGTCCAGCTCACCCCAGGGCCAGCGGGCAGAGTGACCCCGGCCACGAGAAGGTCCCACCCGGCCACCAGCCCCAGCCCCCGGCCACCGGCCCCACCGTGCTTGGGCCGTTCCGTTCCCGTGGGTCCTCGTTGTCCCTCCCCGAGGTGGCACCGGACGGGCGGCGGCAGGGCCGGCCCGGAGAGATTTCCAGTGTCCTGTCCATTTCCACCTCTGGCTTCTGGATTTCCTGTGCTCATTTCATTCCCTTTGTTCTTTTAATTCAAAATTTTAATTTTTATTTTATTTAATTTTATTTTTAATTTAATTTAATTTTAATTTTAATTTAATTTAATTTAATTTTTGTTTCAATTTAATTTTTATTTTTATTTAATTTTAATTAATTGTAATTTAATTTCATTTCTTTTCATTTTCATTTTCATTTTCATTTTCATTTTCATTTCATTTCATTTCATTTCATTTTAATTTTTCTTTTCATTTTAATTTTTCTTTTCATTTAATTTTAATTTAATTTTATTTTATTTTTTGTTTTAATTTGATTTTTATTTTAATTTAATTTAAATTTAATTTAATTTAATTTAATTTAATTTAATTTTAATTTAATTTAATTTAATTTAATTTTTCTTTTCATTTTAATTTAAATTCCATTTAATTTAATTTTAATTTAATTTAATTTAATTTAATTTTAATTTTTCTTTTCATTTTAATTTTTCTTTTCATTTAATTTAAATTTAATTTTAATTTGCTTTTTTTCATTTAATTTGCATTTTAATTTTCTTTTTTATTTTCATTCTCCTCTTCATTTCTCTTTCCATTTCATTTCATTTCATTTCATTTCATTTCATTTCATTTCATTTCATTTCGTTTCATTTCATTTCTCTTTCTTTTGTCATTAATTTTCATTTCCTTTATTTTTTTCAATTTAAAAAATATTTCAATTTTCATTTCTATGCTATTTGGTTAAATTTCAGTTTTCAGTGTCCATTTTCATTTGTTTCATTTCCTTTTACTTTTCTTTTCATTTCCATTATTTTTCATTTTCATTTTATTCCTTTTCCCCTTTATTTGCACGTTGATTTTATTTTTAGTGTCAGATTTCCTTTCATTTTTATCTCATTAATCTCAATTTCAATTTGCTTCTTCATTTGCTTTTTTCATTTTTGTTTTCATTTTCATCTTCATTATTTTTCTTTTTAATTTCATTTTCATTTTTAATTTTCATTTCATTTTTATTTTCTTTTCCATTTTGTTTTTTTCATTTTCACTTTTATTTTCATTTTCCTTCATTTTCTGTTTCATTTTTATTTTATTTTTCATTTCTTTTCTTTTATTTTCATTTTCACTTTCACTTTCATTTTCATTTCATTTTCTTTTTCATTTTCATTCTCATGTTTAATTTTAATTTCATTTCCATTTTTTTCTCGTTCTCCTTTCAATGATTTCGAGTTTTCATTTCATTTCACTTTCATTTTCAATTTCCTTTTTTTCACTTTCATTTTCATTTCCATTTTTTCCCCCCATTTCCCTTCAATTCCCTCTCCTGTGTCCCCCCCATGTCCCCCACCGTGTCCCCCCCTATGTCCCCCCCCATGTCCCCCCCCATGTCCCCTCCATGTCCCCCCATGTCCCCCACCGTGTTCCCCCCCATGTCCCCCACCATATACCCCCCGTCCCCCCCATGTCCCTCCCCCTGTGTCCCCCCATGTCCCGCCCTGTCCCCCCTCCATGTCCCCCTGTGTCCCCCCTTGGTGTCCCCCTCCATGTCCCCCCATGTCCCCCCCCATGTCCCCCCCCATGTCCCCCACCGTGTCCCCCCCATGTCCCCCTGTGTGTCCCCCCATGTCCCCCCCCATGTCCCCCACCGTGTCCCCTCCATGTCCCCCCATGTCCCCCCCTCCATGTCCCCCTGTGTCCCCTCCATGTCCCCCCATGTCCCCCCCCATGTCCCCCCCCGTGTCCCACCATGTCCCCCCCCATGTCCCCCACCGTGTCCCCCACCATGTCCCCCCCATGTCCCCCACCATATACCCCCCGTCCCCCCCATGTCCCTCCTCGTGTCCCCCTGTGTCCCCCCATGTCCCCCCTCCATGTCCCCCTGTGTCCCCCCTTGGTGTCCCCCTCCGTGTCCCCCATGTCCCCCTGTGTCCCCCCTTGGTGTCCCCCTCCGTGTCCCCCATGTCCCCCTGTGTGTCCCCCCATGTCCCCCCCGCCGTGTCCCCCCCTGTCCTCCACCGTGTCCTGCCCGTGTCCCCACCCTGTGTCCCCCCCGGTGTCCCCCCCGGTGTCCCCCCGTGTCTCCCCCACCGTGTCCCCCCCATGTCCCCCACCATATACCCCCCTGTCCCCCCCGTGTCCCTCCCCGTGTCCCCCTGTGTCCCCCCATGTCCCACCCTGTCCCCCCTCCATGTCCCCCTGTGTCCCCCCTTGGTGTCCCCCTCCGTGTCCCCCATGTCCCCCCGTGTGTCCCCCCATGCCCCCCCCGTGTCCCCCTCCATGTCCCCCCATGTCCCCCCCTCCATGTCCCCCTGTGTCCCCCCTTGGTGTCCCCCTCCGTGTCCCCCATGTCCCCCCCTGTGTCCCCCCATGTCCCCCCCCGTGTCCCCCTCCATGTCCCCCACCATGTCCCCTCCTGTGTCCCCCCCGTGTCCCCCCCCATGTCCCCCCATGTCCCCCCCGCCGTGTCCCCCCCTGTGTCCCCCTTGTGTCCCCCACTGTCCTCCACCGTGTCCTGCCCGTGTCCCCACCCTGTGTCCCCCCCTGGTGTCACCCCATGTGCCCCCCCATGTCCCCCAACGTGCTCCCCCGTGTCCCCCCTGGTGTCCCCCCGTGTCCCCCTCTATGTCCCCCCCCATGTCCCCCCCGTGTTCCCCCCCGTGTCCTCCCATCTCCCTCCGTGTCCCCACACTGTGTCCCCCTCTGTCCCCCCCTGGTGTCGCCCTGGTGTCCCCCGCTGTGTCCTCCCATGTCCCCACCCTGTGTCCCCCCCTGGTGTCACCCCATGTGCCCCCCCATGTCCCCCAACGTGCTCCCCCGTGTCCCCCCTGGTGTCCCCCCGTGTCCCCCTCTATGTCCCCCCCCATGTCCCCCCCGTGTTCCCCCCCGTGTCCTCCCATCTCCCTCCGTGTCCCCACACTGTGTCCCCCTCTGTCCCCCCCTGGTGTCCCCCCTGTGTGTCCCCGCCCTGTCCCCCCTCCATGTCCCCCCATGTCCCCCCACCCGTGTCCTCCCATGTCCCCCCCGTGTCCCCCCTGGTTTCCCCCACCATGTCCCTCTGTGTCCCCCTGTGCCCCCCATTGGTGTCCCCCCGTGTCTCCCCCCCCGTGTCCCCCCCCGTGTCCCCCCCCGTGTCCCCTCCCGTGTCCCCCCGTGTCCCACCTCGTGTCCCCTCCCGTGTCCCCCTGTGTCCCCCCCTGTGTCCCCCTGGTGTCCCCCGCCATATCCCCCCGTGTCCCCCCCCCATGTCCCCCCATGTCCCCCCCGTGTCCCCCCCGTGTCCCCCCCCGTGTCCCCCCCTGTCCCCAGTGTCCCAGCACCTCAGGGAGCTCCTGGACAGAACCCACCAGAAGAAACCAAAACTGAGGCAGAAACCCCTCCCCCCCCGCCCGGAGCGCGCTGGTACGGCCACCAAACCCCCTGCCTGGGCCACCAACCCCCTGCTTGGGCCACCAAACCCCCTGCCTGGGCCACCAACCCCCTGCTTGGGCCACCACCCCGCTGCCTGGGCCACCAAACCCCCTGCCTGGGCTACCACCCCCCTGCCTGGGCCACCAAACCCCCTGCCTGGGCCACCAACCCCCTGCCTGGGCCACCAAACCCCCTGCCTGGGCCACCAACCCCCTGCCTGGGCCACCACCCCCCTGCCTGGGCCACCAACCCGCTGCCTGGGCCACCACCTCCCTGCCTGGGCCACCAAACCCCTGCCTGGGCCACCAACCCCGCTGCCTGGGCCACCAACCCCCTGCCTGGGCCACCACCCCGCTGCCTGGGCCACCACCCCGCTGCCTGGGCCACCAACCCCTGCCTGGGCCACCAACCCCCTGCCTCGGCCACCAACCTGCTGCCTGGGCCACCAAACCCCCTGCCTGGGCCACCAAACCCCTGCCTGGGCCACCAACCTGCTGCTTGGGCCACCACCCCCCTGCCTGGGCCACCAACCCCCTGCCTGGGCCACCAACCCCCCTGCCTGGGCCACCACCCCCCTGCCTGGGCCACCAACCCCTGCCTGGGCCACCAACCCCCTGCCTGGGCCACCACCCCCCTGCCTGGGCCACCAAACCCTGCCTGGGCCACCACCCCCCTGCCTGGGCCACCAAACCCTGCCTGGGCCACCAACCCCTGCCTGGGCCACCAACCCCCTGCCTGGGCCACCAACCCCCTGCCTGGGCCACCAAACCCCTGCCTGGGCCACCAACCCCTGCCTGGGCTACCAACCCCCCTGCCTGGGCCACCAACCCCCTGCCTGGGCCACCAACCCCTGCCTGGGCCACCAACCCCGCTGCCTGGGCCACCAAACCCCTGCCTGGGCCACCAACCCCTGCCTGGGCCACCAACCCCCTGCCTTGGCCACCAACCCGCTCACTTGGGCCACCACAGTAATTAATAAAAAATCCACTAATTAAATGTTGTCTTTACTAACAAGAATATTTTAATCAAACCGTTAATAATGATTATTAATTAATTACAATATTTAATTAAAAATTGAATCATTTAATACAAGATTTAATTAAAATCCAAAAATTTATTATTCTATTAATTAAAAATCTTGTATTTTAATAAGATAATTAATTAAAATCTAATATTTTATTAAAATCTAATATTTAATTAAAATATAATAATTAATTAAAATCTAATATTTAATAAAAATCTCTCATTTTAGTACAATATTTAATTAAAATCTAATATTTTACCACAATACTTATTAAAAATTAATGTTTTCCTACGATAATAATTAATAAAATTACTATTTTAATATAATATTTAATTAAAATCTGTTATTTTCTTTTGATATTTAATAAGAATCGAACATTTTAATGTGGTTTTAATAAAAAATCTAGTATATTAATATCTAATATTTAATAAAAATCTGAACATTTTAATAGGATATTTAATTAGAAATCTCAGTTTTTAATACAATACTTAATGAAAAATTGAATATTTTATTAAGATCTTTACCAAAAGTAATAGTTGATTAAAATCTCTCATTGTAGTACGGTATTTGATTAGAAAATTAATATTTTAATAGAATATTAATAAAATTGATTAGTTAATAAAATTGATTGCTTAATAAAATTAATTCCTTCATGAAATTAATGTAATACTTAAGAAAATTAATTACTTAATAAAGTTAATATAATACTTAAAATTACTATATTTTATTATTAGAATATATTATAATTTATATTATATTATTATAAATTAAATTATATTATATTAATTTTATTATATTAATTATATTTATTAATACTATATTATATTAAATTACACTGTATTATATTATATTATTAGAATATATTTATATTATATTATATTATATTATATTATATTATATTATATTATATTATATTATATTATATTATATTATATTATATTATATTATATTATATTATATTATATTATATTATATTATATTAATAAACACAAACTTTATCAGATAATAAAAATAAGCCATTAATATTCATCATCCTTCCACTTTAACAATAATCAAACCATAATTAATTAATTAATAATTA
Source organism: Caprimulgus europaeus (assembly GCA_907165065.1). Next base: position 977,132 of record OU015525.1, on the reverse strand, counting down.
AACAGACATCTTATTCTTCATCGTGCTCTATAAAAAATATAATGCTTTATTATATTATCTATCGTGTAATAGCTAATAAATTAACTTGATTGATGTGGATAATGATGGATAATAGGAAAATTATCATATATATAATAATAATATAAATTAAATGTGTCATTATCTTAATTGATATTAAAATATAATATATATAATATAAATATATAGAATAGTATGGGTAATTATTATATATTATCATTATTAATAATAATAAATATTATAATCTATAATATTATAATATATTATAATATATTTAATATTTGTAATATATAATGTATTTAATAATTATATTTATATAATATAATTAAATATATTAATTATATTATATAAATAATAATAATGAATTATTATTTATTAATATTATAATAATAAATTAATTATAATTTATATTTAATAATATAAAATATATAAGATGGTATTATAATAATATAATAATTATTATTTATTATTATTGTATTAATAATAATAAAAATAATTACTATAATTTCTTAGATCATATAATTAATTATTAATATTCTAATATCTATTCGATGCCATTAATTAGATCTAATTTCATCGATTAATCGATGATTATTGGGAGCATTATCAATCCGGACGTGTCACGTGACCTATGAACCTCCAGAAGGTCACCCCGTGGTGGCCACGCCCACCCGTGGTGGCCCGGCTGTCACCCGGGGGGTGGTGGCACCAGGAGCTGATGGATGGTGTGGGGTGGTGACAGTGGAGGTGGTGGCACCAGCAGAGGATGGATGGTGTGGGGTGGTGACAGTGGAGGTGGTGGCACCAGGAGCTGATGGGTGGTGTGGGGTGGTGACAGTGGAGGTGGTGGCACCAGGAGCTGATGGATGGTGTGGGGTGGTGACAGTGGAGGTGGTGGCACCAGGAGCTGATGGATGGTGTGGGGTGGTGACAGTGGAGGTGGTGGCACCAGGAGCTGATGGATGGTGTGGGGTGGTGACAGTGGAGGTGGTGGCACCAGGAGCTGATGGATGGTGTGGGGTGGTGACAGTGGAGGTGGTGGCACCAGCAGAGGATGGATGGTGTGGGGTGGTGACAGTGGAGGTGGTGGCACCAGGAGCTGATGGATGGTGCAGGGTGGTGACAGTGGAGGTGGTGGCACCAGGAGCTGATGGATGGTGCGGGGTGGTGACAGTGGAGGTGGTGGCACCAGCAGAGGATGGATGGTGTGGGGTGGTGACAGTGGAGGTGGTGGCACCAGGAGCTGATGGATGGTGTGGGGTGGTGACAGTGGAGGTGGTGGCACCAGCAGAGGATGGATGGTGTGGGGTGGTGACAGTGGAGGTGGTGGCACCAGGAGCTGATGGATGGTGTGGGATGGTGACAGTGGAGGTGGTGGCACCAGGAGCTGATGGATGGTGTGGGGTGGTGACAGTGGAGGTGGTGGCACCAGGAGCTGATGGATGGTGTGGGGTGGTGACAGTGGAGGTGGTGGCACCAGCAGAGGATGGATGGTGTGGGGTGGTGACAGTGGAGGTGGTGGCACCAGGAGCTGATGGATGGTGTGGGGTGGTGACAGTGGAGGTGGTGGCACCAGGAGCTGATGGATGGTGTGGGGTGGTGACAGTGGAGGTGGTGGCACCAGCAGAGGATGGATGGTGTGGGGTGGTGACAGTGGAGGTGGTGGCACCAGGACAGGATGGATGGTGTGGGGTGGTGACAGTGGAGGTGGTGGCACCAGGAGCTGATGGATGGTGACAGCGGAGGTGGTGGCACCAGGAGAGGATGGATGGTGTGGGGTGGTGACAGTGGAGGTGGTGGCACCAGCAGAGGGTGGATGGTGTGGGGTGGTGACAGTGGCAGTGGTGGCACCAGCAGAGGATGGATGGTGTGGGGTGGTGACAGTGGCAGTGGTGGCACCAGGAGCTGATGGATCGTGTGGGGTGGTGACAGAGGAGGTGGTGGCACCAGGAGCTGATGGATGGTGTGGGGTGGTGACAGTGGAGGTGGTGGCACCAGGAGCTGATGGATGGTGCAGGGTGGTGACAGTGGAGGTGGTGGCACCAGGAGCTGATGGATGGTGCAGGGTGGTGACAGTGGAGGTGGTGGCACCAGGAGAGGATGGATGGTGCAGGGTGGTGACAGTGGAGGTGGTGGCTCCAGGAGCTGATGGATGGTGACAGTGGAGGTGGTGGCACCAGGAGCTGATGGATGGTGACAGTGGAGGTGGTGGCACCAGCAGAGGGTGGATGCTGTGGGGTGGTGACAGTGGAGGTGGTGGCACCAGGAGCTGATGGATGGTGACAGTGGAGGTGGTGGCACCAGCAGAGGGTGGATGCTGTGGGGTGGTGACAGTGGAGGTGGTGGCACCAGGAGAGGATGGATGGTGTGGGGTGGTGACAGTGGAGGTGGTGGCACCAGCAGAGGATGGATGGTGCGGGGTGGTGACAGTGGAGGTGGTGGCACCAGGAGCTGATGGATGCTGTGGGGTGGTGACAGTGGAGGTGGTGGCACCAGGAGCTGATGGATGGTGTGGAGTGGTGACAGTGGGGGTGGTTATGGGGTGTCACCCCCAGGAGCTGGAGGATGGAGCTGAGGGGTCTCCAAGGTTGAGGTGGGTCCAAGGCCACGGCTTCTCCAAGGTCTGAACTCCTTGAGGAGCCAGTTGAGTGTTGGGGACACCCTCTAGAAGGTGAGGTGACCTCTGTCCAGAGTTGGGGTGACCTCTCCTCCTCAAACCACCTCACGGGAGTGCTGATGGAGCAGCACATCCCCAGGAGGACAGTGACCACCTCCTGGAGATGGGATGAGCTTCACCCCACCCCTTGGCAGGTGCCACCATGACTCCATCCACCACGTGGCCCTGACTCCTCCTCGCTCTCTTGTCTTCTCCTGCAGGGGTGGCCATCAGCACCTACGCCAAGTACTGCTACAACAAGCTGCAGAAGGCAGCTCTGACTGGAGCCAAGAAGGTGAGGTCCAACCCTTGGCCATGGGGTGGGCTCCTCATCCCAGGTGGGACCACCCAGGAAGCTGCTGAGGTTGTGGGATGGAGTCTGGAGGAGGAGGAGGAGGGATGAAGCTGGAGAGTGGTGGGAAGAAGACAAGAGTTGGTGTCAGAAGGGTGGTGGCCATGTTCTGGGCATCTCCAAGGTGGTTTGTCCATCACTGTGTCCCTTTTGGGAACCTTCTGGAGAACTTTTGGGGTCCTTCCCAAAGTTGCCCATCACCAAGGAACCAAACAGGGCTGAAGGAGATGATCCTGGGAGGAAAAGCTGGCCAAGGATGGAGAAGGATGCTCCAAGGAGCTCCCATCTCCTCAGCTTTTGGAGACCAGTTCCTCCCAGGTCACCATGACCATCACCACAGCAGCTCACCAGGCCAGGTCCATCCCTGGGTCCATCCATGTGTCCGTCCATGGGTCCATCCCTGTGTCCATCCCTGGGTCCATCCCTGTGTCCATCCATGGGTCCATCCCTGTGTCCATCCCTGTGTCCATCCATGTGTCCATCCATGGGTCCATCCCTGTGTCCATCCATGTGTCCATCCATGGGTCCATCCCTGTGTCCATCCCTGTGTCCATCCATGTGTCCATCCATGGGTCCATCCCTGTGTCCATCCCTGTGTCCATCCATGTGTCCATCCATGGGTCCATCCCTCTGTCCATCCATGGGTCCATCCCTGTGTCCATCCATGTGACCATCCATGGGTCCATCCCTGTGTCCATCCCTGTGTCCATCCATGTGTCCATCCATGGGTCCATCCCTGTGTCCATCCCTGTGTCCATCCATGTGTCCATCCATGGGTCCATCCATGGGTCCATCCCTGTGTCCATCATGGTGGCAGCTGATTTATTTCATTGTACTCCCCAGCCTGGGGAGATCTTCATGGTCCCACCACCACCACCACCACCACCACGGCTGCCTCAGTTTCCCCATCCTCTGGTGGAAGTCCTCCTCAGTCCACAGCTGCTCAGCTTCTCCTGGTGGCCTGGTGGTGGGAGGGGACGTGTCCCTTGTCATGCTGACCAAGGGCTGGTTGGTGGCCATATCTTGTTGAGCTTTGAAGGCAAAGACAAGGAGAGATGAGGACCTGGACCCCACCAGCAGCTCGAGGTGTGGTTGAGGTGGCTCCTTGGGTCTTGGCTCTGTCCCAACAGGAGACACTGGGCTGGATCCAGTTGTTGAGGAGCTGTGTCCATCTCCTGCATCCCACCATGTCCATGTCCACTGTGTCCATCTCCTCTTTGCATCCCACCATGTCCACTGTGTCCATCTTCTCTTCCACATCCCACCATGTCCATGTCCACTGTGTCCATCTCCTGCATCCCACCATGGACATGTCCACTGTGTCCATCTCCTGCATCCCACCATGTCCATGTCCACTGTGTCCATCTCCTCCTCTGCATCCCACCATGTCCATGTCCACTGTGTCCATCTCCTGCATCCCACCATGTCCATGTCCACTGTGTCCATCTCCCCTTCCACATCCCACCATGTCCATGTCCACTGTGTCCATCTCCTGCATCCCACCATGGACATGTCCACTGTGTCCATCTCCTCTTCCACATCCCACCATGTCCATGTCCACTGTGTCCATCTTCTGCATCCCACCATGACCATGTCCACTGTCCATCTTCTGCATCCCACCATGTCCATGTCCACTGTGTCCATCTCCTGCATCCCACCATGACCATGTCCACTGTCCATCTTCTGCATCCCACCATGTCCACCATGTCCATCTCCTCTCCACATCCCACCATGCCCACACACATCTCCTGCATGGTGAGAAGAACAGCAGTGTCCTCCTATGACCAAACCACCAGCCCAGCTGGAGAAGAAGCCCAGAAGTTTCTTCTCACCCCTCCACCATGTCAGACCCAGTGTTGGTGCCCCAACTTCAAGCAGACATGGATTGACCAACCATGGTGCTGGTGCTCTCCAGAAGCATCTCAGAGCCACGACTCCAACATGGCTCCTTGGTGGAGATGCTCCAGCATGACCATGGCCCCACAGCAGAAGGTGTAGGTCCTACCAACCACCATGGGGAGATGTCTCCAGGGTTGGATTCACTTTGGAATCAAGATGATGGGTGGAGGCATCTTCTGACACGTGGTACAGATGGAACCACGTGGGTTGGAGTTCATCCATGGTTCCACCATGACCTTGAGCTCTGGCCCATGTCACAACCATCCCTGGAGCTTGGCCCATGGGACATTGAGGTTGAGTAGAACCCCAGATGTCCATCATGGCTGTGGGGGGGAAGACACCACCCCACATCTCCTGATGACCATGGGTGGGTTTCTCCTTGTGTCTCTCCCAGGGTCTGAAGAAACCCAACATCGAGGAGATCCGTCACGCCAAGAACGCCGTCTTCAACCCTTCCATGTTTGGGAGCTCCTTGCAGGACATCATCACCCTGCAGAAGGAGAGGTACCCCGACAGGCAGCTGCCCTGGGTGCAGACCCGCCTCTCCGAGGAGGTCCTGGCCCTCAACGGCGACCAGACCGAGGGCATCTTCAGGTGAAGACTCCTCCAAGGTGGTGCCAGCTTGGACCTTCTCATGGGAGAAGCCATAATGAGGCATCTCGTTATGGGGGAGTTGTCTTCTTCTCTGTGTCCTCCATGGGTGTCTTTCTCCTCCCATGGGGGCAGAGAGTTGCTCCTCAACATCTCCTTGTTCCAAGACCATGAAGGTTTCTCCATGGGTGGGGGGTTGTGTCCATTCTCTGATGTCCACCAGAGTCATTTTGAGGTCTTGAGGTCTTCACTTGCAGCAGGAGGAGGCCACATCCCTATGGGGCAGCAACCCAAGATGGTTCCATCTCCAAGTTGATGTTCTTCTTGAGCTCCACAGACACCCAGGGTGACCCCTCCTCAAAAGCCCATGGTGGGGGGTGTGTTAGGCAGGTGGGTCCCCATCTCCTCCTCCAAGACCAACATCTCTTCTCCCCACAGAGTCCCCGGTGACATCGATGAGGTCAACGCTCTCAAGCTCCAGGTGGACCAATGGAAGATCCCCACCGGTTTGGAAGACCCTCACGTTCCTGGTAGGAACCCCAAAGTGTTGTTTCAAGATGATTCCATCCATCAGGTGGAATCTTCATCCATCTTCTCCTCTTCTCCTCCTTCTCCCAAGCCTCCTTGCTGAAGCTCTGGTACCGGGAGCTGGAGGAACCTTTGATCCCTCACGAGTTCTATGAGCAGTGCATCAGCCACTACGAGAACCCCGAGGCGGCCGTCGCCGTTGTCCACTCCTTGCCCAGGATCAACAAGATGGTGCTGTGCTACCTCATCCGCTTCCTGCAGGTATGGCCAGGAACCCACCTGAGATGTGGCCTCACTCCACTGGGTTTGCTTTTCTTCACGTGGTTTTGGGTTCTTAACCAAGTTCTTGTAGGGTTAATGGTGTTGGTGGCCTTCTTCTGTTCAAGTGGTGAAGGTCAGGTTGGGTGAGGCTTTGAGCAGGCTGGGCTGGTGGAAGGTGGTCCTGTCATGGGAGGTGGGGTTGGGACTGGATGAGCTTGGAAGGTTCTTTCCAACCCAACTGGATGACCTTGGAATCTTCCAACTCAACTGGATGGCCTTGGAAGGTCCCTTCCAACCCAACCAGATGATCTTGGAAGGTCCCTTCCAACCCAACTGGATGATCTTAGAACCTTCCAATCCAACTAGATGAGCTTGGAACCTTCCAACCCAACTGGATGATCATGGAAGGTCCCTTCCAACCCAACTGGATGATCTTAGAAGGTCCCTTCCAACCCAACTAGATGAGCTTGGAAGTTCCTTTCCAATCCATCTGGATGATCTTGGAAGGTCCCTTCCAACCCAACTGGATGATCTTGAAAGGTCCCTTCCAACCCATCTAGATGAGCTTAGAAGGTCCCTTCCAACCCAACTAGATGATGTTGGAACCTTCCAACCCAACTAGATGATCATGGAACCTTCCAACCCAACTAGATGAGCTTGGAAGGTCCTTTCCAATCCATCTGGATGATCTTGGAAGGTCCCTTCCAACCCAACCAGATGACCTTGGAAGTTCCCTTCCAACACAACCAGATGACCTTGGAACCTTCCAACCCAAACCATTCAATGATTCTATGATCTCATTCAAGAACCGAGAGGTCCACACGGTCCTTCCACCCATCTTCTACCCCCTCCCTCATCACCACCTTCCTCCTCCTCCCCCCTGTAGGTGTTCGTGCAGCCGGCCAACGTGGCCGTCACCAAGATGGACGTCAACAACCTGGCCATGGTGATGGCCCCCAACTGTCTGCGCTGCCAATCAGACGACCCACGGATCATCTTCGAGAACACCCGCAAGGAGATGTCCTTCCTCCGGGTGCTCATCCAGCACCTGGACACCAGCTTCATGGAGGGCATCCTATAGCAGCCACCACCACCACCACCCCCCTGGCTTCTCCCAACCCTTCTGAGGAGCTCAAGATGGACACCACCAAGGGAGGTGGTGTTGGGTGGTGTCTCCTCATCTTGAGGAGCACAAGATGGACATCACCAAGGGAGGTTGTGTTGGGTGGTGTCTCCCCATCTTGAGGAGCACAAGATGGACACCACCAAGGGAGGTGGTGTTGGGTGGTGTCTCCCCATCTTGAGGAGCACAAGATGGACATCACCAAGGGAGGTGGTGTTGGGTGGTGTCTCCCCATCTTGAGGAGCACAAGATGGACATCACCAAGGGAGGTGGTGTTGGGTGGTGTCTCCCCATCTTGAGGAGCTCAAGATGGACACCACCAAGGGAGGTGGTGTTGGGTGGTGTCTCCTCATCTTGAGGAGCTCAAGATGGACATCACCAAGGGAGGTGGTGTTGGGTGGTGTCTCCCCACCTTGAGGAGCACAAGATGGACATCACCAAGGGAGGTGGTGTTGGGTGGTGTCTCCCCATCTTGAGGAGCTCAAGATGGACATCACCAAGGGAGGTGGTGTTGGGTGGTGTCTCCCCATCTTGAGGAGCACAAGATGGACATCACCAAGGGAGGTGGTGTTGGGTGGTGTCTCCCCATCTTGAGGAGCTCAAGATGGACATCACCAAGGGAGGTGGTGTTGGGTGGTGTCTCCCCATCTTGAGGAGCACAAGATGGACACCACCAAGGGAGGTGGTGTTGGGTGGTGTCTCCCCATCTTGAGGAGCTCAAGATGGACATCACCAAGGGAGGTGGTGTTGGGTGGTATCTCCTCCTCTTCCCCACCACCACACCACTGCACCTTGTCCATCTCTGTCCCACCTTGCCCGTCCTCCATGTCCCATCCTCTGACCATCTCACTGTCCACCTCTTCTCTGGTCCAAGGGATTGGCCCATTTTGGAGGTCACCAGGGTTGGTGGCACCCATGGAGGAGGTGAGGAGCATCATGGCTCCTTGGGGACACATGGGTGGCAGTGGGGACCTGGGTGACAGTTGGGTTCCTCCACATCTCCACTGGGGTTGGGTCTCTGGCTGAGAGCAGAGCTGTGGGGTAGAGGAGAACCTCCAGGACCAGGAGAAGCCACCAGCGTTGAGCTGAGCAGGTGTTGAGCACCTGGAGAACATGGCACCTTGGGGACTTGTCCCTCAGGAGAGTCCAAGACCATGGACACAACCAGGTGGCATCTCAGGATGGAGCTTGGTCCACCCAAGGGTGGTCCTTTGGGAGCTGCTGTGCTCCTGGTGGCTCATTGTGGCTGGTTGTCCACCCTGGGGTGCTGGAGGACCTGGGCAGGCAGGTCACTGCCCACACACGTCACCTGGTGGCACATTGGGACCCATCTCACCACACATGGACACCACCAGGCCCCAGAAGGACCTGTCTTGGCACCCACCATGTCTGCTTGGACCTGCTGGACCCATCACAGGACCCATCTTCTGCTCCTGGCCTTGGAAGACCCAACCTGACATCAATCATCTCTGCTTGGACTCATCTTGGTGGCCATCATCTGCTCCTGGTCCTGCCCCAACCATCTTGGCACCTGTCATCTCTGCTTGGTCCTCCTGGACCCATCTTGGTGGCCATCATCTGGTCCTCCTGGACCCATCTTGGTGGCCATCATCTCCTTGTCCTCCTGAAGCCATCTTAGTGCCCATCATCTTCTGGCCTTCCTGAAACCATCTTGGTGCCCATCATCTCCTGCTCCTGCCCAACCCATCTTGGTGCTCATCATCTGCTCCTCCTGGATCCATCTTGGTTGCCACCATCTCCTTGTCCTCCTGGATCCATCTTGGTGCTCATTATCTCCTGCTCCTCCTGGACCCATCTTGGTTGCCATCATCTCCTGCTCCTCCTGGACCCATCTTGGTTGCCACCATCTCCTGCTCCTCCCCACCCCATCTTGATGCTCCTCACCACCTCCTCCTCCTCCTCCTCCCACCCCTGGAACCGAAGGACCCCCCCCCAAAAAAATGAGGTGCCCCCCACCCCACAAGTGCCTTCGGCTCCACCCGGGGGAGGGGTGGGGTGGGGGGCACCCACCAGGGTGGGGGGCACCCATCAGAGTCTATTAATTAATTATTAATTAATAATTAGACACCCCCCCCCCCACTTAATTTTCAAGGTCTTTTCACCAGGGGGGGGGGGTCCCCAAGTTGGGTGGGGGTGTCCCCAGTTTGGGGGGGGGTGTCCCCAGTTGGTAGGGGTGTCCCCAAATTGATTGGGGGTGTCCCCAGTGGGGTGGGGGTGTCCCCAGTTGGGTGGGGGTGTCCCCCAGTTTAGGGGGGGGTGTCCCCAGTTGGGTGGGGGTATCCCCAGTTTGAGGGGGGGGTGTCCCCAGTTGGGTGGGGGGTGTCCCCAGTTGGGTGGGGGGTGTCCCCAGTTTAGGGGGGGGTGTCCCCAGTTGGGTGGGGGTGTCCCCAGTTGAGGGGGGTCCCCAAGGTGGGTGGGGGTGTCCCCAGTTGGGTGGGGGGTGTCCCCAGTTTGGGGGGAGGGGTGTCCCCAAGTTGGGGTGGGGGTGTCCCCTAGTTGGTGGAGGTGTCCCCAAATGGAGTGGGGGTGTCCCCAGTTTGGGGGGGGTGTCCCCAGTTTGGGGGGGGGGGGGGTGTCCCCAGTGCTACCTCCCAGCTCTGCTCACTGCCAGGGGACATTTGGGGGGGGGGGGAGGGGACACACATTGGTGGGGGTCCCCCCAAAAATGATCCTCAATTTCCATCTAATTATTCCCCCCCACACCAGGTTTTAAATATTAATTAATAATTAATTATTAATTAATTTTTCCTTTCATTCCCCCACCCCCCCATTTTTTTTTAGACTCGGTTTTATTTATTATTAATTATTATTATTATTATTATTAAAAATGGAGGAAAATATTCTAATAATTATTAAAAAAGAAAGGGGGGGGGGAGGGGAGGAGGAGGAGGATCCAGCCCCTCCCCCACACACTGGATGGGGTGGGGGTTGGGGTGTGGGGGGGGGGAGGGGTCCCCCTGAGCTGCCAAACTCCCTCCTTGGGGTGTCTGGATGTATAGAAACCCCCCCTCCCCCCCCCCCAAGTCGTGTGAATAAAGCCCCCTATGGACCCTGCTTCCTCGTGGCTCGTTCACTCTGGAGCGGATCAATGGCTCCAGCTCGTTCACTCTGGAGCGGATCAATGGCTCCAGCTCGTTCACTCTGGAGCGGATCAATGGCTCCAGCTCGTTCACTCTGGAGCGGATCAATGGCTCCGGCTCGTTCACTCTGGAGCGGATCAATGGCTCCAGCTCGTTCACTCTGGAGCAGATCGATGGCCGCGGCTCGTTCACTCTGGAGCGGATCAATGGCTCCAGCTCGTTCACTCTGGAGCGGATCAATGGCTCCGGCTCGTTCACTCTGGAGCGGATCAATGGCTCCAGCTCGTTCACTCTGGAGCAGATCGATGGCCGCGGCTGGTTCACTCTGGAGCGGATCAATGGCTCCGGCTCGTTCACTCTGGAGCGGATCAATGGCTCCAGCTCGTTCACTCTGGAGCGGATCAATGGCCGCGGCTCGTTCACTCTGGAGCGGATCAATGGCTCCAGCTCGTTCACTCTGGAGCGGATCAATGGCCGCGGCTCGTTCACTCTGGAGCGGATCAATGGCCGCGGCTCGTTCACTCTGGAGCGGATCAATGGCTCCAGCTCGTTCACTCTGGAGCGGATCAATGGCTCCAGCTCGTTCACTCTGGAGCGGATCAATGGCTCCGGCTCGTTCACTCTGGAGCGGATCAATGGCTCCGGCTCGTTCACTCTGGAGCGGATCAATGGCTCCAGCTCGTTCACTCTGGAGCGGATCAATGGCTCCAGCTCGTTCACTCTGGAGCGGATCAATGGCTCCAGCTCGTTCACTCTGGAGCGGATCAATGGCTCCAGCTCGTTCACTCTGGAGCGGATCAATGGCTCCAGCTCGTTCACTCTGGAGCGGATCAATGGCTCCAGCTCGTTCACTCTGGAGCGGATCGATGGCTCCAGCTCGTTCACTCTGGAGCGGATCAATGGCCGCGGCTCGTTCACTCTGGAGCGGATCAATGGCTCCGGCTCGTTCACTCTGGAGCGGATCGATGGCTCCAGCTCGTTCACTCTGGAGCGGATCAATGGCTCCGGCTCGTTCACTCTGGAGCGGATCAATGGCTCCAGCTCGTTCACTCTGGAGCGGATCAATGGCTCCGGCTCGTTCACTCTGGAGCGGATCAATGGCTCCAGCTCGTTCACTCTGGAGCGGATCAATGGCTCCGGCTCGTTCACTCTGGAGCGGATCAATGGCTCCAGCTCGTTCACTCTGGAGCGGATCAATGGCGGGGAGGGGGGGTTGGAGGGGAAAGGGGTGGGGTATAGGGGGGATCTATAGGGAATATGGGGTGGGCAATGTCATACAGCCCCTATAGGGGTGTATAGGGGCCTATAGGGGTCTATAGGGACACCCACCCAGGCCATACAGCCCCTATAGGGACACCCACCCGTGCCATACAGCCTCTATAGGGGTCTATAGGGGTGTCCCCCCCCCATCATGTGGGTCATAGAGGGACACCCCACTCGTGCCATACAGCCCCCATAGGGGTCTATAGGGGTCTATAGGGACACCCACCCAGGCCATACAGCCCCTATAGGGGTCTATAGGGACACCCACCCAGGCCATACAGCCCCTATAGGGGTCTCTAGGGGTCTATAGGGACAACCACCCAGGCCATACAGCCCCTATAGGGGTCTCTAGGGGTCTATAGGGACAACCACCCAGGCCATAGAGCCCCTATAGGGATCTATAGGGACACCCACCCAGGCCATACAGCCCCTATAGGGGTCTATAGGGACACCCACCCGTTCCACACAGCCCCTATAGGGATCTATAGGGACACCCACCCAGGCCATACAGCCCCCATAGGGGTCTATAGGGATCTATAGGGACACCCACCCAGGCCATACAGCCCCTATAGTGGTCTATAGGGACACCCACCCAGGCCGTACAGCCCCCATAGGGGTCTATAGGGATCTATAGGGACACCCACCCGTGTCTAAAGGGACACCCACCCATGTCATACAGCCCCTATAGGGGTCTATAGGGACACCCACACGTGCCATACAGCCCCTATAGGGGTCTATAGGGGTCTATAGGGACACCCACCCAGGCCATACAGCCCCTATAGGGGTCTATAGGGGTCTATAGGGACACCCACCCGTGTCTAAAGGGACACCCACCCATGTCATACAGCCCCTATAGGGGTCTATAGGGACACCCACCCAGGCCATACAGCCCCTATAGGGGTCTATAGGGACACCCACCCAGACCATACAGCACCTATAAGGGTCTATAGGGATCCATAGGGACACCTACCCGTGCCATACAGCCCCTATAGGGGCCTATAGGGACATCCACCCGTGCCATACAGCCCCTATAGGGGTCTATAGGGACACCCACCCATGCATGGGTGTCTATAGGGTGGGGGGTGTCTATAGGGAATATGAATATCTGCAGGGGCACGTGGGTGTCTATAGGGGCTAGAGGTGTCCATAGGGACTCTGGGTGTCTATAGGGTGTCTATAGGGTGTCCATAGGGTGCCTATGGGGTGTCTATAGGGTGTCCATGGGGTGTCCATAGGGTGTCTATAGGGTGTCTTTGGGGTGTCCATGGGGTTTCCATAGGGTGTCCATAGGGTGTCTATGGGGTGTCCATGGGGTGCCTATAGGGTGCCTATAGGTGTCTATGGGTGTCTATAGGGTGTTTGGGGGTGTCCATAGGTGTCCATAGGGTGTCTATGGGTGTCTATGGGGTCTCCATAGGGTGTCCATAGGGTATCTATGGGGTGTCTATGGGGTGTCCATAGGGTGTCCATAGGGTGTCTATAGGGTGTCTATGGGGTGTCCATAGGGTGTCCATAGGGTGTCTATGGGGTGTCTATGGGGTGTCCATAGGGTGTCCATAGGGTGTCTATGGGGTGTCTATGGGGTGTCCATAGGTGTCCATAGGGTGTCTATGGGGTGTCTATGGGGTGCCCATAGGGTGTCCATGGGGTGTCTATGGGGTGTCCATAGGGTGTCTATGGGTGTCTATGGGTGTCCATAGGGTGTCCATAGGGTGTCTATGGGGTGCCTATGGGGTGTCCATAGGGTGTCTATGGGGTGTCTATGGGGTGTCTATGGGTGTCTATAGGGTGCCTATGGGGTGTCTATGGGTGTCTATAGGGTGTCTATGGGTGTCTATGGGGTGTCCATAGGTGTCCATAGGGTGTCTATGGGTGTCTATGGGTGTCCATAGGGTGTCCATAGGGTGTCTATGGGTGTCTATAGGGTGTTTAGGGGTGTCCATAGGGTGTCCATGGGGTGTCTATGGGGTGTCCATAGGGTGTCTATGGGTGTCTATGGGGTGTCCATAGGGTGTCCATAGGGTGTCTATGGGTGTCTATGGGGTGTCCATAGGTGTCCATAGGGTGTCTATGGGTGTCTATGGGTGTCCATAGGGTGTCCATAGGGTGTCTATGGGGTGTCCATAGGGTGTCTATGGGTGTCCATAGGGTGTCTATGGGGTGTCTATAGGGTGTCCATAGCTCTCCGGGTGCCTATAACGCGTCTATCGGTCCCTATAGGGGGGCGGGTCCGGTATCTCCCCGGTCTCCCCGCGGCCGGTGCAGGCCCCGCCCGGGCCGGTGTCACCGACGGACCCGGCCGGGCCGCGCCGCTTCCGGGACCGGTGACCGTGAGGGTGACAAGCCCGGGGCCGGGGCCGGTGACAGCCCCGGGGCCGGTACCGGGCTCGGTGCCGGTATCGGGTTCGTTACCGGGTTCGGTGCCGGGATGCGGCTGCCGCCGGTGCTGCGGCTGCGGCTCCGTCCCGGGGTTTGCGGAGCGGAGGGAACCGGGAGCGGCCCGGGGTACCGACAGGGGCAGAGCCCGGAGCCCCGGACCCGAGAGTATTTCTATTACATCGACCATCAGGGACAGGTACCGGGGACCGGGGGGGACCGGGGACCGGGGGGGACCGGGAACCGGGGGGGAACCGAGAACCGTTAACCGGGGGGGGAAACCGTTAACCGGGGGGGGAACACCCAGGGGGGACCGGGAACCGGGGCGGGGGACACCCAGGAGGACCGGGAACCGGGGTGGGGGGAACCGTTAACCGGGAGGGGGACACCCACGGAGGACCGGGAACCGGGGGGGGGGACACCCAGGGGGACCGGGAACCGGGGCGGGGACCGGGGGGGACCGGGAACCGGGCGGGGGGAACCAGAGGGGGACTGGGAACCGGGGGGGACACCGGGGGAACCGGGAACCGGGGGGGAACCGGGAAGGGGAACCGGGAACTGGGGGGGGACACCCAGGGGGGACCGGGAGCCAGGTGGGGAACCGGGAACCGAGGGGTGGGAACCGTTAACCGGGGGGGGAACACCCAGGGGGGGCCGGGAACCGGGGGGGAGGACCGGGGGGGACCAGGAACCGGGAACCAGCGGGGGGGACACCCAGGGGGGACCGGGAACCCGGGGGGGACCGGAAACCGGGCGGGGGGAACCAGAGGGGGACTGGGAAGTAGGGGGGACCAGGGGGAATGGGGGCGGGGGGGGGTGCCAGTACCGGGTGGATCCTGAGTGGATCCCCCCAAAAGACCCTAAATGGGCTCAGGACCGATCCCAGACAGACCTGGGGTGGATCCCAGTCAGGTCCCAGTCAGGTCCCAGTCAGGTCCCAGTCAGGTCCCAGTCAGATCCCGGACAGGTCCCAGTCAGATCCCAGACAGACCACCAAAAAACCCTGGATGGACTCAGGACAGATCCCAGAAAGAACTTGGGTGGATCCCAAGCAGATCCCAGTCAGATCCCAAACAGACCCCAAAAAACCCTGGATGGGCTCAGGACAGATCCCAGACAGACCCTGGGCTGATCCCAAGCAGATCCCAGACAGATCCCTAACAGACCCTGAACAACCCCCAAAAGACCCTAAATGGGCTCAGGACAGTGCCTGGATTGATCCCAAAAGGATCCCGGACAGCCCCTGAGTGGATCCCAAGCAGATCCCAGCCAGATTCCAAACAAACCCTGGAAAAAAACCCCAAAACCCTAAACTGACTCAGGAGAGACCTGGATTGATCCCAGAAGGATCCTGGACAGACCCTGGATTGATCCCAAAAGGATCCTGGAAAAATCCTGAGTGGATCCCAAGCAGATCCCAGGCAGATCCCAAACAAACCCTGGGGGGGGAAAAACAAGAACCCTAAATTGAGTCAGTACAGACTCTTAGTGGATCCCAGAAGGATCCCAGACAGACCCTGGGTGGATCCCAAGCAGATCCCAGCCAGATCCCAAACAAACCCTGGAAAAACCCCCCAAAACCCTAAATTGAGTCAGGGGAGACCCTGGATTGATCCCAGAAGGATCCCAGACAGACCCTGGGTGGATCCCAGGAGGATCCTGGACAGCCCCTGGGTGGATCCCAAGCAGATCCCAAACAGACCCTGGAGGAAAAAAAAAAAAAACCACCCTAAATTTACTCAGGACAGACCCTGGGTGGATCCCAAAAGCATCCCAGGCAGACCCTGGATTGATCCCAGAAGGATCCTGGACAGCCCCTGAGTGGATCCCAAGCAGATCCCAGCCAGATCCCAAACAAACCCTGGAAACCCCCCCAAAAAAAAACCTAAATTGACTCAGGACAGAGCCTGAGTGGATCCCAGAAGGATCCCAGACAGACCCTGGATTGATCCCAAAAGGATCCCAGACAGACCCTGGGTGGATCCCTAGCAGATTAAAGCCAGATCCCAAACAAACCCTGGAAAAACCCCCCAAAACCCTAAATTGACTCAGGACAGAGCCTGGGTGGATCCCAGAAGGATCCTGGAAAAATCCTGAGTGGATCCCAGAAGGATCCCAAGGCAGATCCTGGGTGGATCCCAGAAGGATCCTGGACAGCCCCTGAGTGGTTCCCAAAAGGACCCTGGGCAGCCCCTGGGTGGATCCCAGAAGGATCCCAAGGCAGCTCCTGGATTGATCCCAGAAGGATCCCAAGGCAGCTCCTGGGTGGATCCCAGAAGGATCCCAAGGCAGCTCCTGGACCTCCCAAGGACCTGTCGAGTTTTGAGGCATTTTCCCGCTTTTCCGCAGCTTTTCCTGGACGACACCAAAGTCAAAAACTTCATCACCTGCTTCAAAGGTACCGGGGGGACCCCCCAAAACCCCCCCCCCACATCACCCCTCATTAGGATCCCATCCTTAATTAAGATCCCATCCTTAATTAGGATCCTCATCTTAATTAAGGGTCTCATCCTCACTTGGGATCTCCTCCTTAATTGGTGTTTCCTCCTTAACGAGGAACCCTCAGCGACCGGGTCTCACCTCAACTCAGCATATTAATTGCATATTAATTACCTGCTTAACCACCTCATTAATTAAGCTCTTCCTGCTTAATTAATCCCATTTCCTTTCACTTCCCAGCTTGATCATCCCACCCTGAGCCGAGCCCTTCTCCTTCCACCACCACCCCCAACCCCACCAATCCCTCATTAACCAAACCAACCCCCCCCCCAACTTCATTAACCAACCAAACCTCATTAACCAGGTGCTTAATTACCAGCTAATTAATTATCCATCCATCCATCCAGATGTGAAATTCCTCACTTTTTTCTTCCAACACCTGGAACGAAACCGGAGCGGCCGTTACGAGCGGGAATTCCCGTTCCTTTCCCGTTGCGGCCGGGAGCGGAATTTCCTCCGCTGCGACGATCGCCCCGTGGTCTTCACCCAACTTGTCCCCAAATCTGGTCACAATCAAGTCCTGTCCTACTGTGGGGGTGGAGAACGTTTGGTTGTCCCGTTCCAACCGGAGAAATTAATGATTTTACCGGAAAATGGGCGACTTTATCACCCGGCAGCGGGGAAATTGGGTGGGGTTGGGTTGGTGAGATGGGCCTTGGCCTTGGAGTGGAGCCCTTGGTTTGAGTATGAGGAGGGGTCAACGGAGCCCCCAACTCATTTCACGTGGGAGGGGAACCGGTACCGGCTCACCCAGGAGTTGTTGCCGTTGCTACGGGATGGGGGTGGGGAGAGAGGGTGATGGGGAAGGGTTGGGGTGTGGTGGGGTGATAATGGGGTGAGGTTGAGTTGAGGGGGACTTGTTGGGATAGTCAACTTGATGGTAAGGGGGAGCTGGATGAGTTGGGGATCTTCCAGTTGGCCCAGTCAACCCCACACCAGAGTTGAGTGGGGACCCCCCAGTTGGGCCCATCACCCCACACCAGAGCTGAGTGGGGATCCTCCAGTTGGCCCAGTCAACCCTAACCAATAGGATCTGGATGAGTTGGGGATCCCCCAGTTGGCCCAGTCAAGCCTAAGCCAATAGGATCTGGATGACTTGGAGATCCCCCAGTTGGCCAAGTTAACCCTATCCAATAGGATCTGGATGAGTTGGGGATCCTCCAGTTGGCCCCATCACCAACAAGATGGGGTTGAGTTGGGGACCCCCCAGTTGGCCCAGTCAACCCCACACTGACAGGATCTGGATGAGTTGGGGATCCCCCAGTTGTCCCAGTCAACCCCACACTAGAGCTGAGTTGGGGATCCCCCAGTTGGCCCAGTCAACCCTACACCAATAGGATCTGGATGAGTTGGGGATCCCCCAGTTGTCCCAGTCAACTCTACACCAATAGGATCTGGATGAGTTGGGGACCCCCCAGTTGGCCCAGTCAACCCTACACCAATAGGATCTGGATGAGTTGGGGATCCTCCAGGTGACCCCATCATCCCACACGAGAGCTGAGTGGGGGACCCCCCAGTTGGCCCAGTCAACTCTACACCAATAGAATCTGGATGAGTTTGGGATCCCCCAGTTGGCCCCATCACCTCACACTGACAGGATCTGGATGAGTTGGAGATCCCCCAGTTGGCCCAGTCAACCCCACACTAACAGGATCTGGATGAGTTGGGGATCCCCCAGTCAACCCCATCACCTACAAGTTGGGGTTGAGTTGGGGACCCCCCAGTTGGCCCAGTCAAGCCTAAGCCAATAGGATCTGGATGAGTTGGGGACCCCCCAGTTGGCCCAGTCAACCCTATCCAATAGGATCTGGATGAGTTGGGGACCCCCCAGTTGGCCCCATCACCTACAAGATGGGGTTGAGTTGGGGATCCCCCAGTTGGCCCAGTCAACTCTACACTAGTAGGATCTGGATGAGTTGGGGACCCCCCAGTTGGCCCAGTCAACTCTACACCAATAGGATTTGGATGAGTTGGGGATCCCCCAGTTGACCCCATCACCTACAAGTTGGGGTTGAGTTGGGGATCCCCCAGTTGGCCCCATCATCAAGATGGGGTTGAGTTGGGGATCCTCCAGTTGGCCCAGTCAACCCCACACCAGAGCTGAGCTGGGGACCCCCCAGTTGTCCCCATCACCCCCAAAACGATGAGAGATGGGGTGGCAGATCCCAATGCTGGCTCACTGCGATGGGGTGGGTGCTGCCGTGGTGGGTGGGTGCTGGCACAGTGGGTGCTGGCACAGTGGGTGCTGCCATGGTGGGTGGGGTCCCCATTTTTGTGTGCAAACCACAATAAAAGCCAACACCGATTATTAATTAATCTCCTGGGGTTAATTATTAATTAATTAATGACCATCCCGATCCGCCCGCGGCCGGCACACGGTCCTGGTGACACCAGTCCTCCTGTTGACATGAGGTGGTGACACAGGGTCCTCCTGGTGACACAGGATCTTCCTGGTGACACAAGGTGTTCCCAGTGACACCAGTCCTCCCAGTGACACCAGTCCTCCTGGTGACACAAGGTCCTCCCAGTGACACAAGATGGTGACACGAGTCGTCCTGGTGACACAAGGTGGTGACATGAGGTGTTCCTGGTGACACCAGTCCTCCCAGTGACTCCAGTCCTCCCAGTGACACGAGGCGCTCCCAGTGACATGAGGTGGTGACACAAGGTGCTCCCTGTGACACGAGGTCCTCCAGGTGACACCAAATCCCCTGGGTGGGAGCTGATGGTGACACCAAATCCCCTGGGTGGGGGCTGATGTTGGTGACACCAAATCCCCTCGGTGGTGGCTGATGTTGGTGACACCAAATCCCCTCCATTGGGGCTGATGTTGGTGACACCAAATCCCATGGGTGGGGGCTGTTGGTGATGACACCAAATCCCCTGGGTGGGGGCTGTTGGTGACACCAAATCCCCTGGGTGGGAGCTGATGGTGACACCAAATCCCCTGGGTGGGGGCTGGTGTTGGTGACACCAAATCCCCTGGGTGGGGGCTGATGGTGACACCAAATCCCATGGGTGGGGGCTGTTGGTGACACCAAATTCCCTGAGTGGGGTCTGATGTTGGTGACACCAAATCCCCTGGGTGGGGGCTGATGGTGACACCAAGTCCCCTGGGTGGGGGCTCTTGGTGACACCAAATCCTCTCAGTTGGGAGCTGTTGGTGACACCAAATCCCCTTGGTTGGGGCTGTTGGTGACACCAAATCCCCTTGGTTGGGGCTGTTGGTGACACCAAATCCCCTCAGTTGGGGGCTGATGTTGGTGGCACCAAATCCCCTGGGTGGGGGCTCTTGGTGACACCAAATCCCATGGGTGGGGGCTGTTGGTGACACCAAATCCCCTCGGTGGGGGCTGTTGGTGACACCAAATCCCCTGGGTGGGGGCTGTTGGTGACACCAAATCCCCTGGGTGGGGGCTGTTGGTGGCACCAAATCCCCTCAGCTGGGGGCTGTTGGTGGCACCAAATCCCCTGGGTGGGGGCTCTTGGTGACACCAAATCCCCTGGGTTGGGGCTGTTGGTGACACCAAATCCCCTGGGTGGGGGCTGTTGGTGACACCAAATCCCCTGGGTGGGGGCTGTTGGTGGCACCAAATCCCCTCAGCTGGGGGCTGTTGGTGGCACCAAATCCCCTGGGTGGGGGCTCTTGGTGACACCAAATCCCCTGGGTTGGGGCTGTTGGTGACACCAAATCCCCTCAGTTGGGGGCTGTTGGTGACACCAAATCCCCTCAGTTGGGGGCTGTTGGTGACACCAAATCCCCTCAGTTGGGAGCTGTTGGTGACACCATGACAACGAAATGGGAAGATCCAACAGAAGATGATGAAGATGAGGAGGAGCCACCAGGCTGGAGGAGGAAGGAGGAGTCACGGCGCCGCGGCCACCCCACGGCCTCCACCCATGGTTGAGCTTTGCCCAAACTCCATGGTGATGACATCCAGGAGGTCACCACGTTGGCACAGGTTGGAGGTCCAAACCATGTCTGTTCTACCCAAGCTCACCAACATTTGGTCCAACTCCACCTTGACCGCGGCGAGAAGTTCTTCATCCACCGCGTCCTCAAAGAGCTGGTTGGGAGGAGAAGTGGAACGAGGTGGTTCTTGGAGGTAACAATCAGTGGGACAAGGATAAACAACCAGATTTAGGTCCTCTAAAGCCACCATGGTCCTCAAGACCTTCTTAAGTCCTGGTGTTGAAAGTGGATTCCCAAAAAGTCCAAGAGAACGGAGATGGGAACAACGAGATAAGGTTGGGAACAAGACCTCCAACCCAGTGTCTGTCAGGTGACATTCCATGAGGTCCAAGTGGAGAAGAGAGGTTGATGTTTCCTCCAAGAGATGTTGAAGAGGTTGGAGAAGATGGTTGGAAAAATCATGGCCGCTTAAATCTAATTTCTTCAACCTTGGAGCGTGGAAACTTTGGGAGAGGAAGGAGAAGTCACCAGGAAGGAGGTAGCAAAAGGCCAACTCCAAGCTTTCCAGTGGAGTTTGAAGGTCACTGGCAAGGTGAGGAGACAACAAAGTCAACCAGGAGGTCACCATGACTGGATTATGTCTTGGAATGAGGAGGTGGGGATGGTTCTCCCCATATTCCTGGTGGAATCGTGGTGATTCCAACCAGATCCCAACACTCCATGGCCCATAAAATCCCATCCAAGGCGTGAAGATCCCCCCCCAAGGTGTGAAGATCCCTCTCCAGGTGTGAAGATCCAACCCAAGGTGTGAAAAATCCCACCCAAGATGTGAAGATCCCCCCAAGGTGTGAAGATCCTACCCAAGGTCTGAAGATCCCCCCCAAGCTGTGAAGATCCCCCCCCAAGGTGTGAAGATCCCACCCAAGGTGTGGAAAACCCCACCCAAGGCATGAAGATCCCTCTCCAGGTGTGAAGATCCCCCCCAAGGCGTGAAGATCCCCCCCAAGCTGTGAAGATCCCTCTTGAGGTGTGAAAAATCCCTCTCAAGGTGTGAAGATCCCACCCAAGGTGTGAAGATGCCACCCAAGGTGTGAAGATGCCACCCAAGGTGTGAAAATCCCCCCCGAGGTGTGAAGATCCCCCCAAGGCGTGAAGATCCCCCCCAAGCTGTGAAGATCCTCCCCAAGGTGTGAAGACCCCACCCAAGGCGTGAAAACCCCCCCCCAAGGCGTGAAGATCCCACCCAAGGCGTGAAGATCCCACCCAAGGCGTGAAGACCCCACCCAAGCTGTGAAGATCCCACCCAAGCTGTGAAGACCCCACCCAAGGCGTGAGAAGACCAAGTTGTGGATCTCCTCCACCAAGAACTTACCCAAGAAATTGCCTCAGTTTCCCCGAAAGCCTTGAAGAACCCAAGTTGAGTTCCTTGAGGTTGGCCAACTTCCCCAGGTGAGCAGCCAAACACCTCAGAGCGGCCTCCATCCCGGGCGTGGACCTCCGGACGTCAACGTTGCTGTAGGGCAACTTGAGGCTGAGGAGATGGGTGAACCTGGTGAGATAGGGTACAACCACGCAAAGACCGGTCAACTTCAAGTTGTTGAAGCGTAAATCCACCCTTCTGACCTCCACTGGATCTTCTAAAGACTCCACCAAGGTCACCAGAGCGGCGATGGAGAGTTCCTCGGCGTGGAAATCGCGACATCTCAAGCGTAAAAGGCTTTGGTGTTGGAGAGCGTCGCGGACGACGCCGAAGGAGGTGGAGTTGACGAAGAGATCGGTTTTGATGTCCACCCCGATGGGTGGTGGAGATGTTGAGGTGTTGGTGGGACCTTTGTGTCTCTTAGAAGCACGTTTCAAACATTGGGTTTGATGTTTGGAGATTTCAAGAGAAGCTTTGGCCAAAGCGACGGTGTTGGACCATAAAGTCATCTCCTCGGCGCCGCCGCCGGTGGTGGTGGTGGTGGTGGTGGTGTCTTGGAGACCTGTCATGTCCAGGAAGCGGAGGTGACATCGGTTCTCCCTGGGGACAAAGGGGGGAAATGGGGGAGAAATGAGGGAGGAGATGGAGGAAGTGGAAATATGGAGTGGGGTGGGGGAGGAGGACACGGTTCCTGCTCGTCCCCGGGGTTTGGTGGAGGAGGAGGAAGATGGTGGAGGAGGAAGAGGATGATGGTGGAGGAGGAAGATGGTGGAGGAGGAAGATGGTGGAGGAGGAAGATGGTGGAGGAGGAAGATGGTGGAGGAGGAGGAAGATGGTGGAAGAAGAGGATGATGGTGGAAGAAGAGGATGGTGGTGGAGGAAGAGGATGGTGGTGGAGGAAGAAGGTGGTGGAGGAAGAAGGTGGTGGAGGAAGAAGGTGGTGGAGGAAGAAGGTGGTGGAGGAAGAAGGTGGTGGAGGAAAAAGGTGGTGGAGGAAAAAGGTGGTGGAGGAAAAAGGTGGTGGAGGAAAAAGGTGGTGGAGGAAAAAGGTGGTGGAGGAAAAAGGTGGTGGAGGAAAAAGGTGGTGGAGGAAAAAGGTGGTGGAGGAAAAAGGTGGTGGAGGAAAAAGGTGGTGGAGGAAAAAGGTGGTGGAGGAAAAAGGTGGTGGAGGAGGAAGGTGGTGGAGGAGGAAGGTGGTGGAGGAGGAAGGTGGTGGAGGAGGAAGGTGGTGGAGGAGGAAGGTGGTGGAGGAGGAAGATGGTGGAGGAGGAAGATGGTGGAGGAGGAAGATGGTGGAGGAGGAAGATGGTGGAGGAGGAAGATGGTGGAGGAGGAAGATGGTGGAGGAGGAAGATGGTGGAGGAGGAAGATGGTGGAGGAGGAAGATGGTGGAGGAAGAAGATGGTGGAGGAAGAAGATGGTGGAGGAAGAAGATGGTGGAGGAAGAAGATGGTGGAGGAAGAAGATGGTGGAATTTGGTGGACGAGGAAGATGGTGGAATTTGGGAGAGGAAGAAGATGGTGGGATCTGGAGGAGGAGGAAGATGGTGGGATCTGGAGGAGGAGGAGGAAGATGGTGGGATCTGGAGGAGGAGGAAGATGGTGGGATCTGGAGGAGGAGGAAGATGGTGGAGGAGGAAGATGGTGGAGGAGGAAGATGGTGGGATTTGGAGGAGGAGGAAGGAGATGGTGGAGGAAGAAGAAGAAGATGGTGGAGGAGGAAGATGGTGGAGGAGGAAGATGGTGGAGGAGGAAGATGGTGGAGGAGGAAGATGGTGGGATCTGGAGGAGGAGATGATGGTGGGATCTGGCAGAGGAAGGAGATGGTGGGATCTGGAGGAGGCGATGATGGTGGGATCTGGCAGAGGAAGGAGATGGTGGGATCTGGAGGAGGAGGAAGAAGATGGTGGGATCTCGTGGAGGAAGAAGATGGTGGGA
The DNA here is from genome assembly GCA_907165065.1 of Caprimulgus europaeus. The sequence continues at coordinate 953,195 of OU015525.1, read as the reverse complement.
TCTGGAGGAGGAGGAAGAAGATGGTGGGATCTGGCAGAGGAAGAAGATGGTGGGATCTGGAGGAGGAGGAAGAAGATGGTGGGATCTCGTGGAGGAAGAAGATGGTGGGATCTGGTGGAAGAGATGATGGTGGGATCTGGTGGAAGAGATGATGGTGGGATCTGGCAGAGGAAGGAGATGGTGGGATCTGGAGGAGGCGATGATGGTGGGATCTGGAGGAAGGAGAGGAAGGAAATGGTTCCTGCCCGTCCCAGTGGGATTTGTCACCCCAGCACCCACCTGGTGCCGCGAGCCGCCCCGTCCAGCGCCCGCCGGAGCTGGGCCACCACCGCCAGGATCACGGCCTGGACACACGACCTCCTGGGCTTCTCCATGGGCAGCGGGTGACCGTCCCGGGGACCGTCCTGGTGACCAACCTGGTGATCACCCAATGACCATCCCAATGACCACCCAATGACCACCCAATGATCATCCCATTGACCATCCCAGTGACCACCCAGGTGACCAATCCAATGACCATCCCAGTGACCACCCAGGTGACCAACCCGGTGATCAACCCAGTGACCACCCAGGTGGCCAACCCAGTGACCACCCAGGTGACCATCCCAGTGACCAACCCAGTGACCACCCAGGTGACCACCCAGGTGACCAACCTGATGATGATCTCGGTGACCACCTGGGTGACCAACCCAGTGACCACCCAGGTGACCATCCCAGTGATGATCCTGGTGACCAACCCGGTGATGATCCCAGTGACCATCCCAGTGACCACCCAGTGACCATCCCAGTGACCAACCCAGTGACCATCCCAGTGACCACCCAGGTGACCACCCAGTGACCATCCCAGTGACCATCCCAGTGACCACCCAGGTGACCACCCAGGTGACCACCCAATGACCAACCCAGTGACCATCCCAGTGACCATCACAGTGACCATCACAGTGACCATCCCAACGACCAACCCAGTGCCCATCCCAATGACCACCCAGGTGACCATCCCAGTGACCACCTGGATGACCAACCCAATGACCACCCAATGACCACCCCAGTGACCATCCCATTGACCATCCCAGTGACCAACCTGATGATGATCCCGGTGACCATCTTGGTGACCCAAGATCCGTGGGAAGCTGAGGACGGGGAAGGGCCACGTGGCCACCAGCTCCCGTAGGGCCAGGACCCGCCCGTCCGCGATGGCCGCGCGGAAGAGGAAGGGGAAGAGCTCGGCCGGGAGCAGGTCCAGGGCGCGGCGGGCGCCGGGGAGGTGAGCGACCACGCGGCGGGCGCAGAGGAACACGAGGGTGTCCATGGCACCTGGGGCACCTGGGGGGACCTGGGGGCACCTGGGGACAGGGTGGGGTCAGGGGGAGACGTGGGGACACGGTGGGGTCGGGGGTGGCACTGGGGACTCCAACCCCAAGCTGGTCCCGTATCTCTGGGGGGTTCTGGAGGCCTCGTGGTCCCAGCAATGAAGTGTGGGAGCTCGAAACCAGACCCACATCCATGGGGCACCCCAAAACCAGACCCACATCAGTGGGGCACCCCAAAACCAGACCCACATCAATGGGGCACCCCATGGTGGGACCCCAAAACCAGACCCACATCCATGGGGCACCCCAAAACCAGACCCACATCCATGGGGCACCCCAAAATCGGACCCACATCCGTGGGGCACCCCATAACCAGACCCACACCAAAGGGGCACCCCAAAACCTGACCCACATCAATGGGGTGCCCCATGGTGGGACCCCAAAACCAGACCCACATCAGTGGGGCACCCCAAAATCGGACCCACATCCGTGGGGCACCCCATAACCAGACCCACACCAAAGGGGCACCCCAAAACCAGACCCACACCAATGGGGCACCCCATGGTGGGACCCCAAAACCTGACTCGCATCAGTGGGGCACCCCAAAACCTGACCCACATCCATGGGGTGCCCCATGGTGGGACCCCAAAACCTGACTCACATCAGTGGGGCACCCCAAAACCTGACCCACATCCATGGGGTGCCCCATGGTGGGACCCCAAAACCGGACCCACATCCATGGGGCACCCCAAAACCAGACCCACATCAATGGGGGACCCCATGGGACCCCAAAACCAGACCCACATCAGTGGGGTGCCCCATGGGACCCCAAAACCAGACCCACATCCGTGGGGCACCCCAAAATCGGACCCACATCCGTGGGGCACCCCATAACCAGACCCACACCAAAGGGGCACCCCAAAACCAGACCCACACCAATGGGGTGCCCCATGGTGGGACCCCAAAACCAGACCCACATCAGTGGGGCACCCCAAAACCAGACCCACATCAATGGGGGACCCCAAAACCAGACCCACATCAATCAGGCACCCCATGGGACCCCAAAACCAGACCCACACCAATGGGGCGCCCCATGGTGGGCCCCTAACCCACCCCCCCATCCCAGAGACCCCCCTTCAGCACCCCAAAACCCAGCCCCATAGAGACCCCCCCCACAGCACCCCCAAACTGAGCCCCCCCATCACTGAGACCCCCCCAAGCCCCCCAATTAACCGGGACCCCCCAATTAACAGGAACCCCCCCTCAGCACCCCAAAACCCAGCCCCCCCATCACAGAGACCCCCCCCAGGCCCCCCAATTAACAGGGACCCCCCAATTAACAGGGACCCCCCCAAGATGGCGGCCACCGCCGGCCCCGCCCTCACCGCGCGCCCGCAGCCCCCCACCGTCCGTCACCGCCGACCCGCTCCCGCCGCACTTCCGGGCATGCGCGCTGACACCCAGCTCTGCACCAATCAGAGAGCGAGATCCACCCAGAGAAGGCGGGACCAGCGATCTTCAACTTTCTATTGGCTGGCACAGGTGCCTGTTAATGTTATTCCGTTTTCCATTGGCTGAGGCGCGGCGGGAGCGGGAGGTTCGCTCTCCCGCCGCTCTGAGGCCCCTGCGCTCGGGTCCGCCACCCGCCCCCACCGGCCCGGGCGGCTCCGGGACCCCCCGGGAGCGCTCGGATCCCCCCGGGAACGCTCGGATCCCCCCCAGGAACCTTCGGATCCCTTCCCGGAGCCCTCAGATCCCACCGGGAGCCCTCGGATCACCCCGGGAACCTTCGGATCCCATTCGGGAGCGCTCGGATCCACCCGGGAAGCTTCAGATCCTCCCCGGGAGCGCTCGGATCTCCCCCGGGAGCCCTCGGATTTCTCCCGGGAGCGCTCGGATCATCCCGGAAGCGCTCGGATCCCACCCCAGAGCCCTCGGATCCCCCCCGGGAGCGCTCGGATCCCCCCCGGGAGCGCTCGGATCCCCCCCTGGAGCCCTCGGATTTCCCCCGGAAGCGCTCGGATCCCACCGGGAGCGCTCGGATCCCCCCCTGGAGCCCTCGGATTTCCCCCGGAAGCGCTCGGATCCCCCCCTGGAGCCCTCGGATTTCCCCCGGGAGCGCTCGGATCCGCCCCGGGAGCGCTCGGATCCCCCCCTGGAGCCCTCGGATCCGCCCCGGGAGCGCTCGGATCCCCCCCTGGAGCCCTCGGATCCGCCCCGGGAGCGCTCGGATCCCCCCCTGGAGCCCTCGGATCCCCCCCTGGAGCCCTCGGATCCCACTCGGGAGCGCTCGGATCCCCCCCGGGAGCCCTCGGATCCCACTCGGGAGCGCTCGGATCCGCCCCGGGAGCGCTCGGATCCCACCCAGAGCGCTCGGATCCCCCCCGGGAGCGCTCGGATCCCACCGGGAGCGCTCGGGTCCCCCCCGGAAGCGCTCGGATCCCACTCGGGAGCGCTCGGATCCGCCCCCGGGACCCCCGGGAGCCGCCCCCGGGCTCCATGGAGCGGCAGCGGGAGGTGAGGGCGGAGCTGAAGCGGTGGGAAGCGGAGTTTCTCCGGGAGCGGCGGAGGAGGCCCAGCCAGGTGCCCGGTGTACGGGAGGGGGAGGGTGGATGGGGGGGGGGGGGGGGGGGGGGGGGGTCGGGGACAGCTCCTGGGTGTCCCCACCGGGGCGGGGTTATCCCCTCAGTTGAGTGCTTGTTGGTGGTGGGTTCCTCTGGCAGGGCCGGGTGGGGGATTCCATCAAGTTCTTCCATCAGGTGTTTCCATCAGGTGCTTCTAGAACCTTCCCATCAGGTGCTTCCATCAGGTTCTTCCATCTTCCATCAGGTGCTTCCATCAGGTGCTTCTTGAACCTCTTCCCATCAGGTGCTTCCGTCAGGTCTCTCCATCAGGTGCTTCCATCATGTTCTTCCATCAGGTGCTTCCATCATGGTCTTCCATGAGGTGCTTCTACCAAGTTCTTCCATCAGGTGCTTCCATCAGGTGCTTCTAGAACCTTCCCATCAGGTGTTTCCATCATGTTCTTCCATGAAGTGCTTCCACCAAGTTCTTCCCTCAGGTGCTTCCATAAGGTGCCTCTAGAACCTCTTCCCATCAGGTTCTTCCATCAGGAACTTCCATCAGGTGCTTCCATCAGGTGCTTCTAGAACCTCTTCCCATCAGGTGTTCCCATCACTTCTGTCCACTGAGTTCTTCCATCAGGTGCTTCCATCAGGTGCTTCCAGAACCTCTTCCCATCAGGTGTTCCCATCACTTCTGTCCACTGAGTTCTTCCATCAGGTGCTTCCAGAACCTCTTCCCATCAGGTGTTCCCATCACTTCTGTCCACTGAGTTCTTCCATCAGGTGCTTCCATCGTGTCTCTCCATAAGGTGTTTCCATCAGGTGCTTCCAGAAGATGTTTCCATCACCTCTTTCCATCACCTCTTTCCATCAGGTACCTCCATAGGGAGCTTCTGTCACGTCTTTCCCTAAGGTCTTCCCATCAGGTGCTTCCATAAAGGTCTCTCCATCAGGTGCTTCCATCAGGTCTTTCCATCACCTCTTTCCATCAGGTGCTTCCATAACATCTTCCCATAAGGTGTTCCCATCACATCTTCTAATAAGTTGCTTCCATAAGGTCTCTCCATCAGGTGTTTCCTCAAGGTGCTTCCATCACCTCTTTCCATAAGGTCCTTCCATAAGGTGCTTCCATCACATCATCCTGCAAGGTCCTTCCATAAGGTCTCTCCACCAGGTGCTTCCATCATCTCTTTCCTCAAGGTGCTTCCATCACCTCTTCCCATCAGGTGCTTCCATAACATCTTTCCTCAAGGTGCTTCCATAACATCTTTCCTCAAGGTGCTTCCATCACCTCTTTCCATAAGGTCTTTCCATCACATCTTCCCATCAGGTGCTTCCATAAGATCTCTCCCTCAGGTGCTTCCTCAAGGTGCTTCCATCACCTCTTCCCATCACCTCTTTCCATAAGGTCTCTCCATCAGGTGCTTCCATCATGTTCTTCCATCAGGTGCTTCTAGAACCTCTTCCCATCAGGTGCTTCCATGAGGTGCTTCCATCAGGTGCTTCCATCATGTTCTTCTTCCATCATGTGCTTCCATCAGGTCTCTCCATCAGGTGCTTCCTCAAGGTGCTTCCATCACCTCTTTCCATAAGGTGTTTCCATAACATCTTCCCTTCAGGTGCTTCCATCAAGTTCTTCCATCAGGAACTTCCATCAGGTGCTTCCATCAGGTGCTTCCATCAGGTGCTTCTAGAACCTCTTCCCATCAGGTGCTTCCATCAGGTGCTTCCATAAGGTCTTTCCATCAGGTGCTTCCTCAAGGTGCTTCCATCACCTCTTCCTATCACCTCCATCAGGTGCTTCCATAACATCTTCTCATCAGGTGCTTCCATCAGGTGCTTCCATCAGGTGCTTCTAGAACCTCTTCCCATCAGGTTCTTCCATGAGGTGCTTCCACCAGGTGCTCCCATCCCCTCTCTCTCCTCCCCCCCCACAGAGCCATCATTCCCCCCATGCCCTGACATCTCCCCCTCGTTCCCCCGCAGGCCGACATCGCGGCGGCTCCGGAGGCCACCAGAAGTGAGTGTCCCCCAGAGGATGTCCCACCCACGCCTGAGGACACCCCTTGATGACTCCCAGTGGGGAAAACGGGGGATTTCACCCCAAAAAACCTTCAACTTTCCCTCATTCCTGGCAGAGCTCTACAAGGAGTACAAGGAGCTCAAGGAAAAGACCAAGGAACTGAGTCCCACCACGACCAAACCTCCGTGTCCACCACCAACGTTGGAGGCACCAACCACGGAGAAGGTTCCAGAACGTCACCTCCAGCTCCTGTCTCCAGGAATTTATGGGGGTTTTGGGGGGATTTAATGAGTTTTGGGGGGATTTAATGAGTTTTTGGTGGGATCTAATGAGGTTCTTCTGGGATTTAATGAGTTTTGGGGGGGATTTAATGAGTTTTGGGGGGGATTTAATGAGTTTTTTTGGGATTTAACGAGTTTTGGGGGGATTTAATGAGTTTTGGGGGGATTTAATGAGTTTTGGGGGGGATTTAATGAGTTTTTGGGGGATTTAATGAGTTTTTGGTGGGATCTAATGAGGTTTTTGGGGATTTAATGAGTTTTTGGGGGGATTTGATGAAGTTTTGGGGGGATTTAATGAGGTTTTTTGGTATTTAATGAGTTCTTGGGGGGATTTAATGAATTTTGGGGGGATTTAATGAATTTTTGGGGGGATTTAATGAGTTTTTTGGGGGATTTAATGAGGTTTTGGGGGGATTTAATGAGATTTTGGGGGGGATTTAATGAGTTTTTGGGGGATTTAATGAGTTTTGGGGGGATTTAATGAGTTTTGGGGGGATTTAATGAGTTTTTGGGGGGATTTAATGAGTTTTTGGGGTATTTAATGAGTTTTGGGGGGATTTAATGAGTTTTGGGGGGATTTAATGAATTTTGGGGGGATTTAATGAGTTTTGGGGGGATTTAATGAGTTTTTGGTGGGATCTAATGAGGTTCTTCTGGGATTTAATGAGTTTTGGGGGGATTTGATGAGTTTTGGGGGGATTTGATGAGTTTTGGGGGGATTTAATGAGTTTTGGGGGGATTTAATGAGTTTTTGGGGGGATTTAATGAGTTTTGGGGGGATTTAATGAGATTTTGTGGGGGATTTAATGAGTTTTGGGGGGGAATTAATGAGGTTTTTTGGGGATTTAATGAGTTTTGGGGGGTTTTAATGAATTTTGGGGTAATTTAATGAGTTTGGGGGGGATTTAATGAGTTTTTGGTGGGATCTAATGAGGTTCTTCTGGGATTTAATGAGTTTTGGGGGGATTTAATGAGTTTTTTTGGGATTTAATGAGTTTTTAGGGGGATTTAATGAGTTTTTGGTGGGATCTAATGAGGTTCTTCTGGGATTTAATGAGGTTTTGGGGGGATTTCATGAGTTTTTTTGGGATTTAATGAGTTTTTGGGGGGATTTAATGAGTTTTGGGGAGATTTAATGAGGTTTTGGGGGGATTTAATGAGTTTGGGGGGGATTTAATGAGTTTTGGGTGGATTTAATGAGTTTTGGGGGTTGTTTTCAGCTGGATTCTGGATGTTGGGGTTCCCACCTCAACCGGCAGCCGAGGACCCCGGCGTTGAGTCGCGGTGGAGACCTCGTGGCCAAGTCCTCGGCACGGTTCTACGGGATGAGGCTGAAATCCAACCTGGGAGCTGCTGGGAAGGTCAGAACTTGGGGAGAAGTTTCTCCTCCAGGTGCTTGTGACCCTGTTTTTCATCCTTCTCCTGCTGGAGAACCCCAAAATGGTGGCCTCGTTCTACTGGAGACCTCCAAAATGGTGGCCACCTTCTATTGGAGACCATCAAAATGGTGGCCACCTCCTTCTAGAGTCCCCCAAATGGTGGCCACCTCCTTCTAGAGTCCCCCAAATGGTGGCCACCTTCTCCTGGAGACCTCCAAATGGTGGCCACCTCCTGCCAGACCCCCAAAATGGTGGCCCAGTCCTACCAGAGCCCCCCAAATGGTGGCCATCTCCTCCTGGAGACCCTGAAATGGTGGCCACCTCCAGCTGGTGACCTCCAAATGGTGGCCACATCCTGCCAGAGCCACCCAAATGGTGGCCATCTCCTTCTGAAGACCCTGAAATGGTGGCCACCTCCAGCTGGTGACCTCCAAATGGTGGCCACCTCCTGCCAGACCCCCAAAATGGTGGCCCAATCCTACCAGAGCCCTCCAAATGGTGGCCACCTTCTATTGGAGACCATCAAAATGGTGGCCAACTTCTGTTGGAGACCATCAAAATGGTGGCCACCTCCTTCTAGAGTCCCCCAAATGGTGGCCATCTCCTCCTGGAGACCTCCAAATGGTGGCCACCTCCTGCCAGATCCCCAAAATGGTGGCCCCGTCCTACCAGAGCCCTCCAAATGGTGGCCACCTCCTCCTGGAGACCTCCAAATGGTGGCCACCTCCTGCTGGAGACCTCCAAATGGTGGCCACCTCCTCCTGGAGACCTCCAAATGGTGGCCATCTCCTCCTGGAGACCTCCAAATGGTGGCCACCTCCTACCAAAACCCCCCAAAATGGTGGCCACCTCCTGCTGGAGATCCCTAAATGGTGGCCACCTCCTGTCAGACCCCTGAAATGGTGGCCACATCCTACCAGAGCCACCCAAAATGGCGGCCACCTCCTCCTGGAGCCCCTGAAATGGTGGCCACCTCCTACCAAAACCCCCCAAAATGGTGGTCACCTCCAGCTGGAAACCCTGAATTGGTGGCCACCTCCAGCTGGCGACCTTGAAATGGTGGCCACATCCTACCAGAGCCACCCAAAATGGCGGCCAACTCCTCCTGGAGGCCCTGAAATGGTGGCCACCTCCTGCCAGACCCCTGAAATGGTGGCCACCTCCTACCAAAACCCCCCAAAATGGTGGCCACCTCCTGCTGGAGACCCCTAAATGGTGGCCACCTCCTGCCAGACCCCTGAAATGGTGGCCCAATCCTACCAGAGCCCCCTAAATGGTGGCCACCTCCTGCTGGCGACCTTGAATTGGTGGCGACCTCCAGCTGGCGACCTTGAAATGGTGGCCACATCCTACCAGACCCCCAAAATGGTGGCCCAATCCTACCAGAGCCACCCAAAATGGTGACCACCTCCTCCTGGAGGCCCTGAAATGGTGGCCACCTCCTGCCAGACCCCCCAAAATGGTGGCCCAGTCCTACCAGAGCCCCCCAAATGGTGGCCACCTCCTCCTGGAGACCCCAAAATGGTGGCCACCTCCTTCCAGACCCCCCAAAATGGTGGCCCAGTCCTACCAGAGCCCCCCAAATGGTGGCCACCTCCTCCTGGAGACCCCAAAATGGTGGCCACCTCCTTCCAGACCCCCCCCGTTGTCATCAGAGGGTGGGAGATGGGGGGACCCCCAAACACCAACCAAGGTCCTGTTTGCTTTGGAAGGGGGATGTGGAGTTCTGGAGCATGACCTGACCCCCACCTTCACCTGTCCTCCCTCCTCATCCTCAGGAGACCCCCCTAACCCTGAGGAGAACCCCAACTTGGAGGAGAACCTCAACTGTCCCCAAGCTACCAACACATTCAGGGACAAGTGGTGACAAAGCCACGTCCTCAGCACCAGGAGAAGTTTCTCCAGGTGACAGAGATGAGCCAGGAGATCTTCTCCTTCCTCCCTCAGTGTCAGGACTGACCCCCCCTCATCCTCGCCACGGGGTTGAGGCCACCAAGGACAAAGCCACCAAGGAAAGCCCAGCAGCTGCAGGAGATGGTGGCACAAAGATTGGGCTCGTTGGATCCTTCCTGGTTACAGAGGTGCCAGGGGACACTTGGGGACAAAGGGACAATAGCAGGTGGCACAATGGAGGAGGGACATGGAGAGATCAAATGGGTCCTTCCAGAGCAGGAGGAAGATGATGAGGGGACATCAATGGGGGATTCCAGGAGGAAAAGACCACGTGGAGATGATGAGGATGATGATGATGATGTGGTGGTGGCTCCTGCGAAGCTCAGGTGGTGCCACCAAGGGTTGGGTGGGGGAGTGTTGGGTGTTGGCCATGGGCTGAAGCAGAGTGAGGAGGAGGAGGAAGAGGAGAAGAAGAAGGAGGAAGAGGAGAAGAAGGAAGAGGAGAAGAGGAAGGAGAAAGAGGAGAAGAAGGAAGAGGAGAAGAGGAAGGAGAAAGAGGAGAAGAAGGAAGAAGAGGAGAAGAAGGAGGAAGAAGAGGAGAAGAAGAAGGAGGAAGAGCACGTGGCAACCCAAAAGGAGAAGAAGAAGAAGATGTTGAATCCTTCAAAAAGCCTTCTGGGAGAGTTAGAAGAAGAGGAGAAGCCCAAACCCACCTGTAGAACCATCACTAGCAGGTAAGTCCCACCAACTTCTTGGTTCCCACCAACATTTTCCTCTTGGAAATGATGTTGGCCATTAAACCACATCAAAGATGGGTTGTGGTGACACCTCCAATGGCCACAGCGTGGTTGGAGATGACCTCCAAGCACCACAACGTGGTTGGAGATGACCTCCAAGCGCCACAACGTGGTTGGAGATGACCTCTAATCACCACAACGTGGTTGGAGATGACCTCCAGTCACCACAAGGTGGTTGGAGATGACCTCCAGTCACCACAACATGGTTGGAGATGACCCCAAGTCACCACAACATGGTTGGAGATGACCTCCAAGTGCCACAACGTGGTTGGAGATGACCTCCAATCACCAAACCATGGTTGGAGGTGACCTCCAAGCACCACAGCGTGGTTGGAGATGACCTCCAAGCACCACAACGTGGTTGGAGATGACCTCCAAGCACCACAACGTGGTTGGAGATGACCTCAAGTCACCACAGCATGGTTGGAGATGACCTCCAATCGCCAAAACCTGGTTGGAGATGACCTCCAGTCACCAAACCATGGTTGGAAGAAGACGTTGGGAGACCCCAGAGGGAATTTCTGATGGACATTGACTTGTTCTTACCCAAATTCTTCAATTTTGGGGGCGTGAAATCAACAATTTTAGGAGGAAAAATCAGAAATTTGGTTAATTGTGGTGGGAGGAGGAGGCTGGAGACCCCTCCACGTGAGGAAGATGCTTCTGACCCAACTTTTCTCCTGCCAGGACACGACCCCACCATGGTGAGAACTTCGTCAGGCTCAACCTGAAGAGAAAATCTTGGGTCCGAGGTCCCGGCGCGGCGCGAGGACGTCGCCTCCGGAAGCAGGTGAGGTCCCCTTGGACATCATCACCACCATCATCATCATCATCATCATCACCACCATCATCACCATCATCATCACCATCATCATCATCACCAATTTCCACCAAAATTCCATTTCTTGCAGAAAAAATTCCAAATTTTCTCAATTTTTCCACTTTTTCCTCATTTTTCTCCTCAAAAATTGGGAATTTTCCGTCTGAATTTGTTGATTTTGGGGTTTTTGGGGACGTTTTCCCCACTCCTCGCTCTCCCCCGGCTGCAGCCCCCCAATAACGAGGGTTGGGGGGAATTTCTTCTTAATTAATAGTTTTAATTAGTTAATTTTTGAGGGGAGGGGAAATGGGATTTGGTTCTTTGGAGAAGAAATCCAGAAATGGAAATTAAAATAAATAGGAATATAAATATAAATATAAATATAAATATAAATATAAATATAAATATAAATATAAATATATTTAAATAAATATATTTAAATAAATTAAAATAAACAGAAATAGAAATAGGAATAGAAATTGAAATTGAAATAGAAATAGAAATCAAATTGAAATAAAATTGAAATAAAATTGAAATAAATTGAATTTGAAATAGAAATAGGAATATAAATATATAGAAATAGAAATTGAAATAAAATAGAAAAAATAGAAATAGAAAAAAAATTGAAATTTAAATAAATTGAAATAGAAATAAAAATAAAAATAAAACAGAAATATTAATAGAAATTGAAATAAAATTGAAATTGAAAGAAATAAATAGAAATAGAAATAGAAATAGAAATAAAATAGAAATAGAAAAAATAGAAATAGAAATTAAAATAGAAATATGAATATAAAGTATAAATATAAATAGATAGAAATAGAAATAGAAATAAAAATAAAAATAAAATAGAAATTGAAATAAAATTGAAAGAAAGAAGTAGAAATAAAATAGAAATAAAAAATAAAAAAATAGAAATAGAAAAAATAGAAATAAAATTGAAATTAAATAAATAAATATAAGTATAAATATAAATATAAACATAGATAGAAATTGAAATAAGATAGAAAAAAAATAGAAATAGAAAAAAAATTGAAATTGAAATAGAAACTGAAATCAATAGAAAGAGAAAAAATAGAAATAAAAATATAAATAAAATATAAATATGAGTATGAATATAAATATAAGTATAAATATAAATAGATAGAAATAGAAATAAAATATAAATATAAATTGAAATTTAAATTGAAATTAATAAAGTTGAAATTGAAATAGGAATAAATAGAAATAGAAATAAAAAATAAAAAAATAAAAATAAAATAGAAATAAAATAGAAATAGAAATAAAGTAGAAATTGAAATAGAAATAGAAATAAATAGAAACATGAATATGTGTCAGGGAGCTCTGGGGGCTCCCGGCGGGGTCAGGGGGCTCCGGCAGCGCTGGGCGGGGTCAGGGGGCTCCGGTGGGCTCAGGGGGCTCCGGCGGCTCCCAGCGGGCTTGGGGGGCTCCGGCAGCTCTGGGCGGGGTCAGGGATCTCCGGGGTCACCGTGCGGCTCCCCCTGAGGTGCCGGGGCCGCTCTCTCTCTCCAGGCGCGGCGCTGGAAGTGGCAGCAGAAGGCGGCGGCGGCGCTGGGTGCGGCCGGGGGGGCCGTGGGCAGCAGATCCGCCCTGTGCTTCCGCTGCGGGGGGACCGGGCACTGGGCACGGGCGTGCCGGGGCGCAGGTGAGCACCTGCCAGGACCTCCTGCTGGAGAGGGACCTGGGGGTGCTGGGGACAACGATGGCCAACGGCCAAGGGGGACAACGCTCTCCTGGGGGGGACGTTGTGGCCAGCAGGTCCAGGGAGGTTCTCCTCCCCCTCTGCTCTGCCCTGGTGAGGCCACATCTGGGGTGTTGTGTCCAGTTCTGGGCTCCCCAGTTCCAGAGGGACAGGGATCTTCTGGAGAGAGTCCAGTGGAGGCCACAAAGATGCTGAGGGGCCTGGAGCATCTCCTGTGTGAGGAGAGGCTGAGAGAGCTGGGACTGTTCAGCCTGGAGAAGAGCAGCCTGAGAGGGGACCTGATCAATGTCTGTCAATAGCTGAAGTGGGGGGGCCATGATGGGGTTGGGATCTTCTCAGTGGTGGCAGTGACAGGACAAGGGGCAATGGGCACAAACTGGGACACCAGAAGTTCCACATGAACCTCAGGAAGAACTTTTTCCCTGTGAGGGTGTTGGAGCCCTGGGCCAGGCTGCCCAGAGAGGGTGTGGAGTCTCCATCTCTGGAGATGTTCAAACCCACCTGGACACTTTCCTGGTGTAGGGACCCTGCTCTGGCAGGGGGGTTGGGCTGGATGATCTCCTGAGGTCCCTTCTAGCCCCACCAGGCTCCTCCTCTGCAGACCCAGCTGCTGAGCCACTGCCAGAGGAGAATGACCCCGCTGAGGAAGAGGAGGAGGCTCCTCTGCCCACCCTGGAAGAAGTAGCTCGCAAGACCAACACCATCTACAGGGAGTTCTCTGGTGAGGATCTTCTCCCCCCTGGGATCTTCTTCCCCCTTGGGATCTTCTTCCCCCCTGGGATCTTCTTCCCCCCTGGGATCTTCTCCCCCCTGGGATCTTCTCCCCTCTGGGATCTTCATCTCTTTGGGATCTTCATCTCTTTGGGATCTTCTCCCCCCTGGGATCTTCTTCTCCTGAGATCTTCTTCCCCTGGGATCTTCTTCCCCCCTTGGGATCTTCTTCCCCCCTTGGGATCTTCTTCCCCCTGGAGTCTTCTTCCCTCTGGATCTTCTCCCCCCTCGGATCTTCTCCCCTTTGGGATCTTCTTCCCCCTGGGATCTTCTTCCCCTTTGGGGTCTTCATCCCTTTGGGATCTTCTCCCACCTGGGATCTTCTTCCCCTTTGGGATCTTCATCCCTTTGGCATCTTCTTCCCCCTGAGATCTTCTTCCCCTTGGGATCTTCTTTCCCCTGAGATCTTCTACCCCTGGGAATCTTCTTCCCTCTGGGATCTTCTCCCCCCTGGGATCTTCTCCCCCCTGAGATCTTCTCCCCCCTGGGATCTTCTTCACCCTTGGGATCTTCTTCCCCCCGGGATCTTCTTCCCCCCGGGATCTTCTCCCCCCTGCGATCTTCTTCCCCCTGGGATCTTCTTCCCCCCGAGACCTTCCTCCTCCTTGGGATCTTCTTCCCCCTGGGAATCTTCTTCCCCCTGGGATCTTCTCTCCCCTTTGGGATCTTCTTCCCCCCTGGAGTCTTCTTCCCCCCTGGGATCTTCTCCCCCCTGGGATCTTCTCCCCTTCCTCCTCCTCATTTTGCCAGCCTGGCTTTGTTGCCAGGACCCATTTCCATCAGGAACTTCAACCCCAAAGTACCCCCAGGTTCACCACGCTCGCTCCAGCGTGGTGATGGGTGTCCAGGAAGGGTGGGGAGATGTTGCCTGGAGATCTTGACTGTTGTCTTCATCCATCCTGGACAGGAAGTGGAAGCAACAAGAAGGAAAACTCTGAGAAGACTTTGGAGGCCACATCTTACCTGGATGTGTGGAGGCCAACTTATGAGCCACCTGCTCCACCTGCACCCATGGAGCCTCTCTACAGCCTGGAGCCAGAGGGGAAGGTGCGAGGTAGGTCACCTCAAGGTGTTCTGACCATGGATGGGTGGGGTTTGGGGTCCTTCTGGTCACCACCTGAGTGTCCTTCTCCTCACAGAGACACCAGAGGAGGTGTTTGCAGCTCTCAAAGCTCTGGGCTACAGCTCCTTCCGTCCAGGACAGGAGGTGGCCATCATGAGGATCCTCTCAGGTGGGTTTTTCTTCATCCCATGTTCTCCCTTTCTCCAGAGTTGTGTTCCCCACCATCCCCTTCCATGGCAGGTGACCAACTTGTCCTGCAAGGCAGGTCCTGCTTGGATAACCTGAGCAGATAAAGTTTGGGGTTCAGTTTTGGACCCATCACTCCAAGAAGGACCTAGAGGTGCTTCTGGCTCTGTCCAAGTCCCTTGGAGGAGGGTGGAGAGAGGTGGGGATGGCTCTGTTCAACCAAGGACCAAGGGACAGGACAAGAGGAAATGGGCTCCAGTTCCACCAGAGAAGGTTGAGATTGGATGTGAGGAAGAACTTCTTCACCCAGAGGGTGGTCAAGCATTGGAAGGGGTTGCCCAGGGCAGTGGTGGAGTCCCCATCCCTGGTGGGCTTTAGAAGCCATGGAGATGTGGTTCTGAGGGACATGGTTTAGAGGTGGAATTGGCAGTGGTGGGTTCATGGTTGGTCTCCATGATCTTCAAGATCTTTTCCAATGTGGACAATTCCAAGTCCTCAACTCCTTGTTCCACCAGGTCTGTCCACACTGGTGGTGCTCTCAACTGGGATGGGGAAGTCCTTGTGCTACCAACTCCCTGCTTACCTCTACCACAAACGTTCCAAGTGCATCACCTTGGTCATCTCCCCGTTGGTTTCCTTGATGGATGACCAGGTACCTCTCAAAACATCTCCATTTTCCCACCCCAACCTCTGGTTGGACACTTCTGTTGTGATTAAAAGCTCATGTGTGTCCAAAACAAGGAGGTGGGTGTCCCAAGAAAGTTCTCCATGGTCAACATGGACCACTTGATGGACTCCTCTTCCAGGTCTCAGGGCTACCACCGTGCCTGAAAGCTGTCTGCATCCACTCCAACATGACCAGATCCCACCGGGAAGCGGTGATGGAGAAGGTGAGGGACTGAGGGCTCTGGAATCCCTCAGGAGAACCAAGTGGCCAAGTGATCCTGGTGTGAAGGCAACACCAGATGGTGGTGGCACCAGATCCTCCCCATGAGAGAAGGGGTTTGGTGCTGTTCTCCTCCTTGATCTGCTGTTCCTGGATCCACAGGTGAGACAAGGTGAGGTGCAGGTGCTCTTGGTGTCTCCTGAAGCTTTGGTTGGTGGAAGTGGAGCAGGATCTGGTTGCTTTCTCTCCGTGGATCATCTCCCAGCCGTGGCCTTCGCCTGCATCGATGAAGTTCACTGCGTCTCCGAGTGGTCCCACAACTTCCGTCCGTGTTACCTGCGGCTCTGCAAGGTCTGAGAAGGAGGAGAAGCTCCTGAGAAGGAGAAGCTCCTCCTGAGAAGGAGAAGCTCCTCCTGAGAGGAAGGAGAAGCTCCTCTGAGAAGGAGAAGCTCCTCCTGAGAGGAAGGAGAAGCTCCTCTGAGAAGAAGGAGAAGCTCCTCTGAGAAGGAGAAGCTCCTCTGAGAAGGAGAAGCTCCTGAGAGGAAGGAGAAGCTCCTCCTGAGAGGGAGAAGCTCCTCTTGAGAAGGAGGAGAAGCTCCTCTGAGAAGGAGAAGCTCCTCCTGAGAGGGAGAAGCTCCTCCTGAGAGGAAGGAGAAGCTCCTGAGAAGGAGGAGAAGCTCCTCCTGAGAAGGAGGAGAAGCTCCTCCTGAGAAGGAGGAGAAGCTCCTCCTGAGGAGAAGGAGAAGCTCCTCCTGAGAAGGAGGAGAAGCTCCTCTGAGAAGGAGGAGAAGCTCCTGAGAAGGAGGAGAAGCTCCTCTGAGAAGGAGAAGCTCCTCCTGAGAGGGAGAAGCTCCTGAGAAGGAGAAGCTCCTCCTGAGAAGAAGGAACCCATGGCAATGAGGAAACTCAACAAGTTCTCCCTTTTTCCACCCCACCCCACTTTCTCTCAGCAGGTTCTTCGGGATCACCTGGGTGTACGTTGCCTCCTGGGCCTGACAGCCACGGCCACCTTGGCCACAGCACGAGATGTGGCCCAACACCTTGGAATCCCAGTGGAGGAAGGGGTCACAGTGCGCTCCACCACCGTACCCCCAAACCTCCACCTGTCTGTCTCCATGGACAGGGATCGAGATCAGGTAGAGACCAGGATGAGTCTCCATAAATCCATCTTTGTCTCCATGACGTTGGGTTTGAGGTGGATCATCAAGGAGGAAACATCTCCAGATCTTTTTGAGGAACCCTCAGCCCTTTTTGAGGAACCCTCAGCCCTTTTTGAGGAACCCTGAGCCCTTTTTGAGGAACCTTCAGCTCTTTGAGGAACCCTCAGCCCTTTTTGAGGAACCCTCAGCTCTTTTTGAGGAACCCTGAGCCCTTTTTGAGGAACCTTCAGCTCTTTGAGGAACCCTCAGCCCTTTTTGAGGAGCCCTCAGCCCTTTTTGAGGAGCCCTCAGCCCTTTTTGAGGAGCCCTCAGCCCTTTTTGAGGAACCCTCAGCTCTTTGAGGAACCCTCAGCTCTTTTTGAGGACCCCTCAGCTCTTTGAGGAACCCTCAACCCTTTTTGAGGATCCCTCAGCTCTTTGAGGAACCCTCAGCTCTTTTTGAGGAACCCTCAGCCCTTTTTGAGGAACCCTCAGCTCTTTTTGAGGAACCCTCAGCTCTTTGAGGAACCTTCAGCTCTTTGAGGAACCCTCAGCTCTTTGAGGAACCCTCAGCCCTTTTTGAGGAACCTTCAGCTCTTTGAGGAACCCTCAGCTCTTTGAGGAACCCTCAGCCCTTTTTGAGGACCCTCAGCCCTCTTTGAGGAACCCTCAGCTTTTTGAGGAACCCTCAGCTCTTTTGGAGGAACCCTCAGCCCTTTTTGAGGACCCCTCAGCCCTTTTTGAGGACCCCTCAGCCCTTTTTGAGGACCCCTCAGCTCTTTGAGGAACCCTCAGCCCTTTTTGAGGAACCTTCAGCCCTTTTTGAGGAACCCTGAGCCCTTTTTGAGGAACCTTCAGCTCTTTGAGGAACCCTCAGCTCTTTGAGGAACCCTCAACCCTCTTTGAGGAACCCTCAGCTCTTTTTGAGGAACCCTCAGCTCTTTTTGAGGAACCCTCAGCCCTTTTTGAGGAACCCTCAGCTCTTTGAGGAACCCTCAGCCCTTTTTGAGGACCCTCAACCCTTTTTGAGGAACCCTCAGCTCTTTGAGGAACCCTCAGCCCTTTTTGAGGAACCCTCAGCTCTTTTTGAGGAACCCTCAGCTCTTTTTGAGGAACCCTCAGCTCTTTTTGAGGCGTTCTCAGCCCTTTTTGAGGCGTTCTCAGCTCTTTGAGGAACCCTCAGCCCTCTTTGAGGAACCCTCAGCTCTTTGAGGAACCCTCAGCCCTTTTTGAGGACCCCTCAACCCTTTTTGAGGAACCTTCAGCTCTTTGAGGACCCCTCAGCCCTCTTTGAGGACCCCTCAGCCCTCTTTGAGGAACCCTCAGCCCTTTTTGAGGAACCCTCAGCTCTTTGAGGACCCCTCAGCCCTTTTTGAGGAACCCTCAGCCCTTTTTGAGGAACCCTCAGCTCTTTGAGGACCCCTCAGCCCTTTTTGAGGAACCCTCAGCCCTTTTTGAGGACCCCTCAACCCTTTTTGAGGAACCCTCAGCTCTTTGAGGAACCCTCAACCCTTTTTGAGGAACCCTCAGCTCTTTGAGGACCCCTCAGCCCTTTTTGAGGAACCCTCAGCTCTTTTTGAGGAGCCCTCAACCCTTTTTGAGGAACCCTCAGCTCTTTGAGGAACCCTCAGCCCTTTTTGAGGACCCTCAGCCCTTTTTGAGGACCCCTCAGCCCTCTTTGAGGAACCCTCAGCCCTCTTTGAGGAACCCTCAGCTCTTTGAGGAACCCTCAGCTCTTTGAGGAACCCTCAGCCCTTTTTGAGGAACCCTCAGCCCTTTTTGAGGAACCCTCAGCTCTTTGAGGACCCCTCAGCCCTTTTTGAGGAACCCTCAGCTCTTTTTGAGGAGCCCTCAACCCTTTTTGAGGAACCCTCAGCTCTTTGAGGAACCCTCAGCCCTTTTTGAGGACCCTCAGCCCTTTTTGAGGACCCCTCAGCCCTTTTTGAGGAACCCTCAACCCTTTTTGAGGACCCTTCAGCCCTTTTTGAGGAACCCTCAGCTCTCTGAGGAACCCTCAGCCCTTTTTGAGGAACCCTCAGCCCTTTTTGAGGAACCCTCAGCTCTTTGAGGAACCCTCAGCCCTTTTTGAGGAACCCTCAGCCCTTTTTGAGGAACCCTCAGCTCTTTTTGAGGAACCCTCAGCCCTTTTTGAGGAACCCTCAGCTCTTTGAGGAACCCTCAGCCCTTTTTGAGGAACCTCAACCCTTTTTGAGGAACCCTCAACCCTTTTTGAGGAACCCTCAGCCCTTTTTGAGGAACCTTCAGCCCTTTTTGGTTGTGGTTTTTGTTTTTACCCCCCAGGCCCTCATCTCCCTACTTCAAGGAGAACGTTTTGGGTCCTTGGACTCCATCATCGTCTACTGCACGCGGCGGGAGGAGACGACGCGCGTCGCGGCGCTCATCCGGACCTGCCTCCAAGGAGTTCTCCTCAAGGAACCCACCAGAGCTGAGGAACCACCACAGGACCTTGCTCAAAGGAAGAAGGAGAAGGGTAAGTGGCATGACCTCGCTCTCCAAAGGGAGCCATGAGCTCAAGAGGTCTTCTCCAGTGAATCCAAGCTGGAATGGAGGATTCTCACGCTTGTGGGACTCTCCATGAAGGTTTCTGGTGCTCCAAAGTCTGGCTTGACCCAGGTGCAGAAGAGTTTTATCTTCTCCCACCTGTGTCAGAGGCTTGGAAACTGAGTGGGAGTTCTTCTAGTGATGGCCCACAACAGAATCACAGAGTCCTAGTGGTTGGAGAAGACCTTGAAGATCATTGAGTCCAACCATCAACCCACCACTGCCAATTCCACCTCTAAACCGTGTCCCTCAGCACCACATCTCCATGGCTTCTAAATCCCACCAGGGATGGGGACTCCACCACCTCCCTGGGCAACCCCTTCCAATGCTTGACCACCCTTTGGGTGAAGAAGTTCTTCCTCACATCCAATCTCAACCTTCTCTGGTGGAACTTGAGGCCATTTCCTCTTGTCCTGTCCCTTGCTCCTTGGTCAGGGGCCCAACACTGACCCCAGCACTTGAGGTTCCACCTCACCAGTGCCCAGTCCAGAGGGAAGAGAACTTCCCTGCTCCTACTGGCCACACTGGTGCTGATCCAAGCCATGATGCTGGTGGCCTTCTTGACCACCTTGTCACTCATGTTCAACCAACACCCCCAGGTCCTTTTCTGCCCAGCAGCTCTCCAGCCACTCCTCCCCAGGAGGTGGTGGTGACCCACCACATAACGACCAAACACTCATTAACCATCATTAATGAAGCTCCACGTTGGGTTTAGCATCACGAGAAGGTTCCAC
This sequence comes from Caprimulgus europaeus, assembly GCA_907165065.1. The sequence continues at coordinate 933,064 of OU015525.1, read as the reverse complement.
CTGACCACTCAAACTTCAGAGGTGTGACCCAAAACCTTGCTTTCTCCTTCCAAACCCCCAAGGTGGCTCCATGACCAACCTCTGCAGATGTTTGGTCCCAAGAATCTTCCCCACCTTTGTCTGTAGAAGATCTCACCCCACCCCATCTCCAAACCCAACCAGAGCTTAAGGACTTTTGCCAGCTAACGAAGGACATCTCCTTCCTCCAACCCATTTCTCCTCAAGCTTTGTTCCTTCCTCATCTCCATCTTGAATTTCATGACCACCACCCCCTCCAACATCATTAATTAAACCTCATTATCTCCTCTCCTATCTTCTCAAGCCAAGAAGACCACCCACCACCGTTTGAAGTGGATCTCCGACTCTTACCACGCCGGTTTATCTTCTACCCAACGCCGCCGCGTCCAGAAGAGCTTCATGAGCGGTGAACTTCGTGTGGTGGTGGCCACGGTGGCTTTTGGGATGGGTTTGGATAAATCAGATGTCCGTGGTGTCATCCATTACAACATGCCCAAGAACATGGAGAGCTACGTCCAGGAGATCGGTCGAGCTGGTCGAGATGGTGAACTGGCTCATTGTCATCTCTTCTTGGACCCTGAGGTAGAGTCTACAAGTGTCAAATGAGATGATTTCCACCCCAAAATTTGGAGGTGGATCTTCTCAAGTGTCCTCATGGTCTTCTCAGGGTGGAGATCTCCATGAGCTTCGCCGGCACATTTATGGCGACGCGGTGGATTTTTTCGCCGTCAAGACGTTGGTGCAGAAGGTTTTTGCTTCTTGCAAGTGCTTGGAGTTGCAGCAGAAACGTCAGGAGATCATGAAGGTGAGGATGGAGGTCACCTCTGGTGGCTTCTCCAGCTTCTTGAGTCATTAATTAATGAGATAACGAGGTCAAAACCACTTTTAATTGAGTGGATGAGTCAAGGAGTTGAGATCTTTTGAGGGACATCTGGAGAACATTGAGGAAGCTCCACTCCATTGGCTTCTCCAACTTCTAAGTCATTAATTAATGAGATAACGAGGTCAAAACCACTTTTAATTGAGTGGATGAGTCAAGGAGTTGAGATCTTTTGAGGGACATCTGGGGAACATTGAAGAAGCTCCACTCTGTTGGGTTCTTAAGTCCTTAATTAATGAGATAACGAGGTCAAAACCACTTTTAATTGAGTGGATGCATGAAGGGGAATCAAGGATCATCTGGAGAACATTGAAGAAGCTCCACTCTGGTTGCTTCTCCAACTTCTAAGTCATTAATTAATGAGATAACGAGGTCAGAACCACTTTTAATTGAGTGGATGAGTCAAGGGGTTGAGATCATCTGGAGAACATTGAAGAAGCTCCACTCCATTGACTTCTTAAGTCATTAATTAATGAGATAACGAGGTCAAAACCACTTTTAATTGAGTGGATGAAGGAGTTGAGATCCTTTGAGGGACATCTGGAGAACATTGAAGAAGCTCCACTCCATTGACTTCTCCAACTTCTAAGTCATTAATTAACGAGATAACGAGGTCAAAACCACTTTTAATTGAGTGGATGGGTCAAGGGGTTGAGATCTTTTGAGGGACATCTGAGGAACATTGAAGAAGCTCCACTCCATTGGCTTCTCCAACTTCTAAGTCATTAATTAAGGAGATAACGAGGTCAAAACCACTTTTAATTGAGTGGATGAGTCAAGGGGTTGAGATCATCTGGAGAACATTGAAGAAGCTCCACTCTGGTGGGTTCTCCAACTCCTTAAGTCATTAATTAATGAGATAACGAGGTCAAAACCACTTTTAATTGAGTGGATGCATCAAGGGGTTGAGATCTTTTGAGGGACATCTGGAGAACATTGAAGAAGCTCCACTCTGGTGGGTTCTCCAACTTCTAAGTCATTAATTAACGAGATAACGAGGTCAGAACCACTTTTAATTGAGTGGATGAGTCAAGGGGTTGAGATCTTTTGAGGGACATGTGGGGAACATTGAAGAAGCTCCACTCTGGTTGGTTCTGCAACTTCTTAAGTCATTAATTAACGAGATAACGAGGTCAAAACCACTTTTAATTGTTGAGTGGCTGCATCAAGGGGTTGAGATCCTTTGAGGGACATCTGGGGGACACCAGAGCTGCCTCGAGGTGAGCCCATGGTGTAGGATCTAACCAGGAGAACATGTTGGGATGTCCCCAAAGGGAAGACCTTGTCCTTTAAACCAGTGACACCACGCTGTGTGTCGTGTCCTTCACAGGATGGAGAGGTGGAAGATGCTGAGATGGAGGAGGAGGAGGAGGAGGATGGTGGCACCTTCAGGCAGAAGAAGGAGAGGGTGTGCTACAAGCATGAGCGAGCCATCTCCATCCAGCAGACGGTGGAGTCCTTGGACCTACGGGAAGAAGGTGAAGGAGGAGGAATTGTCCTCAAGTGATGCTGGTGGAGATCCTGGAGTGGGATCAAGACCCCAAATGGGATCAAGATCCCTCCTCAGGTCCATGTTCTCCTCTCTTGCAGCCATTGAAACCCTCCTGTGCTACCTGGAGCTCCACCCAAGCCGTTGGTTGGAGCTTCTCCCTCCCACCTACTCCTCTTGCCGCCTCCATTGCTACGGGGGGTCCCGGCAGCTCCGAGCCGCGGCGCGGAGGTCAGAGCCACCACGTGGGGACACCGGTGGGAAGGGTTGGGACATTCCCAAGGGAGGAGGTGGTTGGAGATGTTCTGGTGGCACCTGTGTTGGGTGGGAGGTGTTTCACAGCTCTGAAGGTTGGTGGTGGTGACAATGGAGCTCCAAGTCATGATGGACAATGGATTGTTGGTGTCTTCCACTCTTCAGATCTCCACCCATCGGTGTCTTCTTGGCCCGGGAGCGACTGGCTGGGAGGGACCATGGTGACAGCAGCTCCTTGGAGTTTGATGTGGTCTCCTTGAGTGACTTTATGGGTTGGGAAGTGTCATTGGTCAAACGTGACCTCCGTCAACTCCAATGGGATCCACATCTCCAGCAAGGTCCTGGTGTCCCTCAAGCTTCCTGATGGAGGAGAAGTCCCTCCAACATCAACCACCACCAACTCAACTCTTGGTGATTTCAGGTGGTCACAAAGAGGGGAAGAACGGGATTTTGGTGGAGTTTGGAGATTTGTCCTTTCATTATCGTGTCTATGGTGACCTCAGTGACCAGGAGTTGGATTCCATCTGTGAGTTCCTTCACCAAAAGGTGGTGACCAGGGAGAAGATGGCTCTGGGCCAACTCCGCTCTTGTTTCCGAGCCTTCCAGAGGTGAGTGTGGCTGGAGAACATCTCCCAAACCCTTGTTAGACCTTCTCTGTGTTGTTGTCCACCTTCCCATTCCTCCCAGTTCTTGGGAAGGAAGGAGGTTGACATCAGGTTGTAGCGTGGCCTTCCAGACCTGTGACCTTCATCCCATGGATGAAGAAGAGGAGAGAAGCTCTCGGTTGAAGGCTCTGCTCCGTGATTACTTCGAGAAGGAACGAGCTGAACCTGAGCAGGAGGAGGAGGAGGAAGGTGATGGAGAACATCTGGGTGATCCCAAGGTGAGCAAGTCAGTGAGGGTTGGGTTCGAGACACTTGGGGTTGGGGTTGGTGGTTGATGAGGTTGGGTTGAGGAAGGAGGAGGAGGAGAAGGAGGAGGAGGAGGAGGAGGAGGAGAAGGAGGAGGAGAAGAAGGAGGAGGAGGAAGGAGAAGGAGGAGGAGGAGGAGGAGAAGGAGAAGGAGGAGGAGGAAGAGGAGAAGGACGAGGAGGAGGAAGAAGAGGAGAAGGAGGAGGAGGAAGAGGAGAAGGAGGAGGAGGAAAAGGCAAAGGCGGAGAAGGAGGAGGAGGAAGAGGAGAAGGAGGAGGAGGAAAAGGAGGAGGAAGAGGAGAAGAAGGGGGAGGAGGAGGAGGAGGAGGAGGAGGAGGAAAAGAAGGAGGAGGAGGAGGAGGAGAAGATGAAGGAGGAGGAGGAGGAGGAGGAGAAGGAGGAGGAGGAAGAGGAGGAGGAGGAGGAGGAGAAGGAGGAGGAGGAGGAAAAAGAGGAGGAGGAGGAAGAGGAGGAGGAGGAGGAGGAGAAGATGAAGGAGGAGGAGAAGGAGGAGAAGGAGAAGGAGGAGGAGAAGGAGGAGGAGGAGGAGGAAAAAGAGGAGGAGGAAGAGGAGGAGGAGGAGGAGGAGGAGGAGGAGGAAGAGGAGGAGGAGGAGGAGGAGAAGGAGGAGGAGGAGGAGGAAAAAGAGGAGGAGGAGGAAGAGGAGGAGGAGGAGGAGGAGAAGATGAAGGAGGAGGAGAAGGAGGAGGAGGAGAAGGAGGAGGAGGAGGAAAAAGAGGAGGAGGAAGAGGAGGAGGAGGAGGAGGAGAAGATGAAGGAGGAGGAGGAGGAGGTGGAAAAGGAGGAGGAGGAGGAGGAGGAGGAGAGGAAGAGGAAGGAGGACCACCCCATGTCCTCTCCTCCCCAGGTGAAGGAGTGGGAGCAGCAGATCCGCGCCGACATCCGCCGCTTCCTCTCCATCCACCACGAGCAGAAGTTCTCCGGCCGCTCCATCGCCCGCATCTTCCACGGCATCGGTGAGAGGTGGTGGCCAACAACCTGGTGGCCAACTTGGTGGCCACTTGGCCTTTTTTCTTCTCCCATCTCATGGCCATTGTCCTCTGTCCCCCCACCCAGGGAGCCCCTCTTTCCCCGCTCACGTCTACGGCCGCGACCGGCGCTTCTGGAGGAGATATCTCACCTGGGATTTCCACCAGCTCATCCACTGGGCCACCCAGGAGATCCTGGCCACCAAGTGAGGACCATGGGCCACCCAGGAGATCCTGGCCACCAAGTGAGGACCATGGGCCACCCAGGAGATCCTGGCCACCAAGTGAGGACCAGTGGCCACAGGACCATGGGCCACCCAGGAGATCCTGGCCACCAAGTGAGGACCAGTGGCCACAGGACCATGGGCCACCCAGGAGATCCTGGCCACCAAGTGAGGACCATGGGCCACCCAGGAGATCCTGGCCACCAAGTGAGGACCAGTGGCCACAGGACCATGGGCCACCCAGGAGATCCTGGCCACCAAGTGAGGACCATGGGCCACCCAGGAGATCCTGGCCACCAAGTGAGGACCAGTGGCCACAGGACCATGGGCCACCCAGGAGATCTTGGCCACCAAGTGAGGACCAGTGGCCACAGGACCATGGCACCTCCATGGCATCTCCTCCTGTGGGGTCACCTCGGTGGGGGTGGGGTGGGGTGGGGCCACCCAGCGCTGCCCTTGGCTGCTCATTGGGGTTGTGGGAAGGGATTAATAGTGGGATTAATTAATGATGTTAATTAATGGCATTGAGTTAATAAATGTGGTTAATTTTAATGAACTTGATTTATTTTAATAAATTTAATTGAAATTAATGAATTTGATTTATTTTAATAAATTTGATTAATTTTTATCAATTCAATTCATTTTAATCAATTTAATTTTAATAAAATTGAGCTGTTTTAATACATTAATAATTTTAATTAACTTTAATTCTATTAATTTTAATCAATTTGATTAATAAATTTAATTAATTTTAATAAATTTGATCCATTTTAATTAATTTTAATTAATTTGATTTATTTTAATAAATTTGATTCATTTAATAAGTTCTATTAATTTTAATCAATTTAATTTAAATAAATTTGATTCATTTTAATAAATTTAATTTTAATAAATTTGATCCATTTTAATCAATTTGATTATTTTTAATTGATTAATTTTAATCAGATTCATTTTAATAATTTTGATTCATTTTAATGGATTAATTTTAATGATTTTAATTAACTTTAATCAATTTGATTAATTTTAATAAATTTGATTCATTTTAATACATTTAATTCATTTTTAACGGGGCAGCGGGGGGGTTGTCACCATGGTGATGCGGGGGGGTGTTGCCATGGTGATGGGGGGTCTGTCACCATGGCAACAGGGGGGTTGTCACCATGGTGATGTAGGTGGTCCGTTGCCATGGTAACAGGGGGGTCATGATGGTGTAGGCTCTCCGTTGCCATGGTGACAGAGGGGTCCTGGTGATGTAGGCTCTCCGTTGCCATGGTGACAGAGGGGGCAGGAGGAACGTTGCCATGGTGACAGAGGTGTCCATCACCATGACCATCCCCACGTCACCACCTTGGGGTCCCTCCTCTCACCCCACCCCATGACCTGGGACCACCCCAGGTGCCACCACGACCTCAGTGTCCCATCCCCCACCCTCTTCCCAGCCCAAATCGGGTCCTCCCCCACCCCTCCCCCCACCCCACCCAGCACCCAACTCTCCATGAGGGGTGACCCCCACCCCCCCCTCCCCCCCCACCCCTTCTCCATCCTTCTCCCACCAAAACCAGTTTGGTTGTCACCCAGCAGCACCACTTCAGCCCAGTCAAGCTGCAGGAGAAACTGGTTTCCACCTGGAGGACGTCACGCCCCGGTGGCCACCAGGTTCTCCACGGGCCAGGTTGTCCCTCCCTTGGCACCAACATCTCCTGTGGCTCCAGGAGGTCACGTTGTACCGGGCCACCACGTTGCCAGAAGTCTCTTTAAACATTAACTGGTGGAGATGGGTGGGTGGTGGAGCCAGGAGAACCTTCATCCCACCTCCTGCCTTGGGGGAAAACCCAACCCCAGGCACGGATCACGGCACTGGTGCTGGTGAAGATCAAGAGGTGACCACAGCACCGGAGGTTTCCTCCTCATCTTCTTCCCTTCAGGTCTCCACAGTGACCTGGGAGGTGACACCAGGAGCTGGAGCATTGAGAAGACACCAGTGAGAGCTCCTCAACGTCTCTCCTGGTAAACACCAACCCTGGGAGCTGGTGGCTTCATGGGACAACCAAAGAGTTGGTTGTCCCCAACCATCACAACCTCATTTCTCCACAGCCACCACGTCATGACCCTGCCTTGGGCTCTGCTGCTGCTGCTGCTGCTGCTCGGGGAGGTCCTGGCACAGGATGGGACCACCCCAAATTGTCTCATCCCACCATCTGGTGAGTTCCAAGCCTTGAACCATCATCCCTCAGGATCAACCCTGGTGGGACAACCCCCTTGGTGATGACCTGATCCATCTTCTCGGTAGCTTATAACGCGGCCTTGGGACGTCCAAGCACCCAGTCCAGCATCTTCTCCAACACCAGCATGGCGGCCAACGCGGTCGATGGCAACCGGGACGGCGTTTGGCACCACGGCTCCTGTGCCAGGACCTTGGTGGAGAAGGAGCCGTGGTGGAGCGTGGACCTGGGCGGGCGCCGGGCGGTGGTGGCCGTGCTGGTCAAGAACCGCCAGGATTGCTGCTGGCAACGGCTCCGAGGAGCCCAGGTCCACGTCGGGGACGCGGCGGCCGAGCGCGGCAAGGACAACCCCGTGTGAGTGCCAGCGCGGGGGCGGGGGGGTGGCATCAGCACCACTTTGGGGTCACCATCTGCTGAGCTTCATCTCCTCCTTCTTCCTGGTTGTGGGGGTGGTGGCATCAGCACCACCTTGGTGCCACCATCTCCTGAGCTTCATCTCTTTCTCCTTCCTCATAGTTGTAAATCAAGAGTTGGGTGGTGGCATCACCACCATCTTCTGAGCTGCATCTCTTCCTCCTTCTTGGTGCTTGAAAACAAAGAGTTGGGTGGTGGCATCTCCACTGCATTGCTGCCACCACCACCATGCTGGTTCCACCATCTGCTGAGCTTCATCTCTTCCTTCTTCCTGGTTGGGTGGGTGGTGGCATCACCACCATGTTGGTGCCACCACCACAATCTTGGTGTCACCATCTCCTGAGCTTCATCTCCTCCTCCTTCTTGGTGCTTGAAAACAAAGGGTTGGGTGGTGGCATCACCATCACGATGTTGGTGCCACCATCTTCTGAACTGCCAACCATCTCTTCCTCCTTCCCAGTTGGGTGGGTGGTGGCATCTCCACCAGGTTGGTGCCACCATCTCCTGGGCTACATCTCCTCCTTCTTCCTGGTTGGGTGGGTGGCCACCATCTCCTGAGCTGCATCTCTTCCTCCTTCTTGGTGCTTGAAAACAAAGGGTTGGGTGGTGGCATCACCACCACGTTGCTGCCACCACCACCATGTTGGTGCCAACATCTCCTGAGCTGCATCTCTTCCTCCTTCTTGGTGCTTGAAAACAAAGTGTTGGGTGGTGGCATCACCACCAGGTTGGTGCCACCATCTCCTGAGCTCCATCTCTTCCTCTCTCCTCATAGTTGTAAACAAAGAGTTGGGTGGTGGCATCACCACCATCTTCTGAGCTGCATCTCTTCCTCCTTCTAACTTGGGTGGGTGGTGGCATCAGCACTACGTTGGTGCCACCATCTTCTGAGCTTCATCTCTTCCTCCTTCTTGGTGCTAGAAAACAAAGGGTTGGGTGGTGGCATCTCCACCATGTTGCTGCCACCACCACAATGTTGGTACCACCATCTCCTGAGCTTCATCTCCTCCTCCCCCTCCATAGTTGTAAATAAAGAGTTGGGTGGTGGCATCACCACCAGGTTGGTGCCACCAACTCCTGAGCTGCATCTCTTCCTCCTTCCCAGTTGGGTGGGTGGTGGCATCACCACCAGGTTGGTGCCACCATCTCCTGAGCTTCATCTCTTCCTCCTTCCTGGTACTTGAAAACAAAGGGTTGGGTGGTGGCATCACCACCATCTTCTGAGCTTCATCTCTTCCTTCTTCTTGGTGCTTGAAAACAAAGGGTTGGGTGGTGGCATCACCACCATGTTGGTGTCACCACCACCACGTTGGTGCCACCACCTCCTGATCTCCACCTCCTCCCCCCCCAGCAGCTGTGGCACCATCACGGACGCAGGTCCCGGGTCCCTCAGCACCATCTGCTGCCCCGGCCTCTGGGGCCGCTACGTCACCGTCACCGTCCCCGGGCGAGTGGACACCTTGGTGCTGTGCGAGGTGGAGGTGGTGCTGGACGGTTGCATCCCCCTTCCTGGAGGTGAGGACCTGTGGTGGAGGTTGGTGATGAGTTGACCAAGGAGTAACCAACCCTTGGTGACCTCATCCCACCTTGGCCACCCCAGCTCCCAACGTGGCAGGAGGCCGCGCCGTGGCTCAGTCGTCAACGCTCAACGCCATCAGCGTGGCCGCCAACGCCGTCGATGGCAACGGTGACACCGACTGGGGACGTGGCTCCTGCTCCCACACCGAGAAGGAGTTGGAACCCTGGTGGCACGTTGACCTGGGTCACCGTCACGCCATCGACGCCGTCACCGTCACCAACCGCGGCGACTGCTGCTGGGAGAGTCTCCTTGGTGCCCAAGTCCATGTTGGTGACTCCTTGGGTGACCATGGCAAGCGCAACCCTGTGTGAGTGGGGAACCCTGGTGAGATGTCACCTCCACCCTGGTGGGAGGTTCTCCCACTGGTTGTAACCATCGTGGTTCCTTCCTGGTAGGTGTGGGGTCATCTTGGACACGGGACCTGGTTCCACCACCACCATCTGCTGCAATGGGTTGATGGGTCGTTACGTCTCCATCATCATCCCTGGGAGGGAGGAGTTCCTGGTCCTCTGCGAGGTGGAGGTGACAGCACAGGGCTGTGTCCCACCACCTGGGGGTAAGGACCAACAGAGCTCCCCAGGGGAGAGACCTGGTGGGTGGTGCCAGGTCATTCCCAGCAAGCCCTGACCTCCCCGAGGCACCCTGGAGGACATCATGGTCCTGGGGTGGTGGGTGGGGGTGTCACACGTGTCCCCAAGCTGTCCCATGTCCCCATGACCTGTGGGACATCAGTTGTGCCAGGACATGGGATGAGGGGTGAGGGACAATCCACAGCGCTGGCTCTGGCCCCATGGGGTGATGTCCAACCATGCTGGTGAGAACCCAACGTTGGTGTCACCACCTCATGGCGTTGTCCATCAGCTCACAACTTGGTCCTGGGGTGGTGGGTGGGGATGTCACACGTGTCCCCATGATGTCCTGTGGGCCATCAGCTGTGCCAGGACATGGGATGAGGGGTGAGGGAAGGTCAATCTGTCCCCATGGGGTGATGCCCAACCATGCTGGTGAGAACCCAACGTTGGTGTCACCACCTCATGGCGTTGTCCCTCAGCTCACAACTTGGCCCTCCGGCGCCCGGTGACGCAATCGTCCACGGCCACCCGGCTGGGTCAGGCCACCAACGCCGTGGACGGGGACAGGGACGGGACCTGGCGCCACGGCTCCTGCTCTCAGACCGAGGAGGAGCTGGAGCCCTGGTGGATGGTGGATCTGGGCCGGCGCCGCGCCGTGGCGGCCGTGGTGGTGAGGAACCGCCTGGATTGCTGCTGGCACCGGCTGAAGGGAGCCCAGGTCCACGTTGGAGATTCTCTGGTCGCTTACGGCACCAAGAACCCCGTGTGAGTGTGGTTCCACCAACACCACAGTGCTTGCTCATCATCTCCATCATCATCATCATCTCCCTCATCATCATCATCATCTCCATCATCATCATCATCTCCATCATCATCATCTCCATCATCATCACCTCCATCATCATCATCATCATCATCATCATCATCATCATCATCTCCATCATCATCATCATCTCCATCATCATCATCATCACCTCCATCATCATCATCTCCATCATCATCATCATCATGTCTATCATCATCATCATCTCCATCATCATCATCTCCATCATCATCATCATCATCATCATCATCATCATCATCATCATCATCATCATCATCAACATCACCACCTCCATCATCATCATCATCATCTCCATCATCATCATCATCATCATCATCATCATCATCATCATCATCATCATCATCATCATCTCCATCATCTCCATCATCTCCATCATCATCATCATCATCATCTTCATCATCACCTCCATCATCATCATCATCATCTCCATCATCATCATCATCATCATCTTCATCATCACCTCCATCATCATCATCATCATCTCCATCATCATCATCATCATCTCCATCATCTCCATCATCATCTTCATCATCATCTCCATCATCATCATCTCCATCATCATCATCATCATCTCCATCATCTCCATCATCATCATCATCATCATCATCTCCATCATCATCATCATCATCATCATCATCATCATCATCATCATCATCATCATCATCATCATCTTCATCACCTCCATCATCATCATCACCATCATCTCCATCTCCATCATCACCTCCATCATCATCATCATCATCATCATCATCATCATCATCATCATCATCTCCATCTTCATCATCTCCATCATCATCATCATCATCATCTCCATCATCATCATCATCTTCATCATCATCTCCATCATCATCATCATCATCATCTCCATCTTCATCATCATCATCATCATCACCTCCATCATCATCATCATCTCCATCATCATCATCATCATCATCATCATCATCACCTCCATCATCATCACCTCCATCATCATCATCATCATCATCATCATCATCATCATCATCATCATCATCATTATCATCATCATCTTCATCATCATCTCCATCATCATCATCTCCATCATCATCATCATCTCCATCATCATCATCATCATCTCCATCATCATCTTCTTCATCATCACCTCCATCATCATCATCATCTCCATCATCTCCATCATCTTCATCATCTCCATCATCATCATCATCTTCATCATCATCATCTCCAACCCAACTCAACTCAACTCAACTCAACCCAACCCAACCCAACCCAACCCCACCCAACCCAACTCAACCCAACTCAACCCAACCCAACCCAACCCAACTCAACCCAACTCATCATCATCTCCATCACCTCCATCATCTCCATCTTCACCTTCCTCCCTGCAGATGTGGCACCATCACAGACACCGCTCCCGGTTCCACCAGCACCATCTGCTGCCGTGGCCTCCGTGGTCGCTACGTCACCGTCACCATCCCCGGCCGGGAGGAGCGGTTGAGTTTGTGTGAGGTGGAGGTGGTGGAGCAAGGTTGTGTCGTCCTACCAGGAGGTGAGTGAGCTGTGGGGACACCAAGGTCACCAACAACACCAGAAGGACTTTGGGGGTGAGGTGTCACCACCAGCTTGGTTGTCTCCACAGCTCAAAACGTGGCTGTAGGTCGCCCGGCCACCCAGTCCTCCACCTTGGACACCAGCAGTGGTGCCACCAAGGCTGTGGATGGGAACAGGGATGGGAACTGGGCACACGGTTCCTGCAGCCACACCATGGAGGAGCTGGAGCCGTGGTGGCACCTGGACCTGGGCCACCACCACGCTGTCTACGCCGTGGTGGTGAAGAACCGTCGCGACTGCTGCTGGGAGAGGCTGAAAGGCGCCGAAGTTCACGTTGGTGACTCCTTGGTTGACCGTGGACGACACAACCCGGTGTGAGCTCCAGAGCTGTCACCACCACCAGGACCACATTGGGTCACCTCACTCATCCTCTTCCTTCTTCTCTTGGTAGTTGTGGCATCATCACAGCCACCAGCCCTGGTTCCCTCAGCACCATCTGCTGCCACGGCCTTCGCGGTCGTTACGTCTCCATCTTCATCCCCGGCCGAGAGGACACCTTGGTGCTGTGCGAGGTGGAGGTGATCAGGCAAGGTTGTGTCCCACTGCCTGGAGGTGAGTGACCACCAGAGCCCTTCAAAACCCCCTTGGTGATACCATCACCCAACTCAACTCAACCCAACTCAACCAAACCAACCCAACCCAACTCAACCCCACGCAACTCCACCCAACCCAACTCAACTCCACCCAACCCAACCCCACCTCAACCCACCTCAACTCAACTCAACCCCACCCAACCCAACCAACCCAACCCAACTCCACCCAACTCAATCCAATTCCACCCAACTCAACTCCACCCACCCCAACTCAACCCAACCCAACTCAACTCACCTCAACCCACCTCAACCCAACCCACCCCAACCCACCCCACCCCAACCCAACTCAACTCAACCCAACTCAACCCATCTCAACCCAACTCAACCCAACCCAACCCCACCCAACCCCACCCAACCCCACCCAACTCAACCCACCTCAACCCACCTCAACCCAACCCAACTCAACCCAACCCACCTCAACCCACCTCAACCCACCCAACCCCACCCAACCAACTCACCCAACCCAACTCAACCCAACCCAACCCACCTCCACCCAACCCCACCCAACCCAACCCACCTCCACCCAACCCAACCCAACTCAACCCAACTCAATCCAACCCAACTCCAACCCAACCCAACCCCACCCACCTCAACCCAACCCCACCCAACCCAACCCAACCCAACTCCACCCAACTCCACCCAACCCAACTCCACCCAACCCAACTCAACCCCACCCAACCCAACTCAACTCAACCCAACCCAACCATCTCATGATGTTTCCAGCTCCCAACATGGCCCGTGACCAAAGGGCCACCCAATCGTCCACCTCCAACGGCTCCGGCGCCGCCTCCAAAGCCGTCGATGGCAACCGGGACGGCGTTTGGCACCGCGGCTCCTGCAGCCACACCAGGAGGGAGTGGGAGCCGTGGTGGAGCGTGGACCTGGGCGGGCGCCGGGCGGTGGTGGCCGTGCTGGTCAAGAACCGCCAGGATTGCTGCTGGCAACGGCTCCGAGGAGCCCAGGTCCACGTCGGGGACGCGGCGGCCGAGCGCGGCAAGGACAACCCCGTGTGAGTGCCAGCGCGGGGGGGTGGTGGCATCAGCACCACCTTGGGGTCACCATCTGCTGAGCTTCATCTCCTCCTTCTTCCTGGTTGGGGGGGTGGTGGCATCAGCACCACCTTGGTGTCACCATCTCCTGAGCTTCATTTCTTCCTCCTTCCCGAGTGGGTGGGTGGTGGCATCACCACCAGGTTGATGGCACCACCATGATGTTGGTGCCACCATCTGCTGAGCTTCATCTCTTCCTTCTTCCTGGTTGGATGGGTGGTGGCATCTCCACCATGTTGGTGCCAACATCTGCTGAGCTTCATCTCTTCCTCCTTCCTCATAGTTGTAAACCAAGAGTTGGGTGGTGGCATCACCACGATGTTGGTGCCACCACCATGATGTTGGTGCCACCATCTCCTGAGCTTCATCTTCTCCTCCCTCATAGTAGTTGTAAATCAAGAGTTGGGTGGTGGCATCACCACCACGTTGATGGCACCACCATGATGTTGGTGCCACCATCTCCTGAGCTTCATCTCTTTCTCCTTCTTGGTTGGGTGGGTGGTGGCATCACCACCACCACCTTGGTGCCACCATCTGCTGGGCTTCATCTCTTCCTTCTTCCTGGTTGGGTGGTGGCATCTCCACCACGTTGGTGCCACCACCCCCTGATCTCCACCTCCTCCCCCCCCCAGCAGCTGTGGCACCATCACGGACGCAGGTCCCGGGTCCCTCAGCACCATCTGCTGCCCCGGCCTCTGGGGCCGCTACGTCACCGTCACCGTCCCCGGCCGGGCCGAGCACCTGGCCCTCTGCGAGGTCGAGGTCTACGGTGGCCACCCCCTGCCCTGAGGGGGGACAAGGGACCACGGGGGTGTCCCAAAGCCACCCCCTGGCCCTGGACAGCCTCTGGGTGACACCGTGGTCACCCCGGTAAATGGCATCGTGGTCCTTGGTGGTGGCTGTGTCTGAGGGGGGAGGGGTGGGTGGGTCACCCTGTCACCAGGTGTCCCCAAGATGCTCCACCCTCTTCTGGTGTCCCATGTCCCCAGGGTTCCCCACACTTCCACGTTGTCTCACATCCCTGAGATGGCTCCTGTCCCCAAGGTGCCACCTACTCCCATGGTGTCCCCTGTCCCCAGGACATGCCATGTCCCTGAGGTGTCTCCTGTCCCCAAAATGCCACCATGGTGTCTCATGTCCCCGAGATGGCTCCTGTCCCCAAGGTGCCACCTAGTCCCATGGTGTCCCCTGTCCCTGAGATGGCTCCTGTCCCCAAGGTGCCACCTACTCCCATGGTGTCCCCTGTCCCCAGGACATGCCATGTCCCTGAGGTGTCTCCTGTCCCCAAAATGCCACCATGGTGTCCCATGTCCCCGAGATGGCTCCTGTCCCCAAGGTGCCACCATGGTGTCCCCTGTCTCTGAGATGGCTCCTGTCCCCAGGATGTCCCCAAGATGCTCCACACTCCCATGGTGTCCCATCTCCCATGGTGTCCCATGTCCCCAGGACACGCCATGTCCCTGATATGGCTCCTGTCCCCAAGATGCCACCATGGTGTCCCACATCCCTGAGATGTCTCCTGTCCCCAGGTTGTCCTGTGTCCCTAAGATGTCCCATGTCCCCAGGACACCCCATGTCCCCAGGGTGCCCCATGCCACCATATGCCCTGTACTCTCAAGTGTCCCATGTCCCTGAGATGGCTCCTGTCCCCAAGACGTTTCCAAGATGGCTCCTGTCCCCAAATGTCCCCTGTCCCCAGGTGTCCCATCTCCCATGGTGTCCCATGTCCCCAGGGTTCCCCACACTTCCACGTTGTCTCACATCCCTGAGATGGCTCCTGTCCCCAAGATGCCACCTACTCCCATGGTGTCCCATGTTCCTGAGATGGCTCCTGTCCCCAGGATGTCCCCAAGATGGCTCCTGTCCCCGGGATGTCCCCAAGATGCTCCACACTCCTCTGGTGTCCCATGTCCCCAGGGTTCCCCACACTGCCACGTTGTCCCATGCCCCTTGGATGGCTCCTGTCCCCAAGATGCCACCTAGTCCCATGAGGTCCCCTGTCTCTGAGATGGCTCCTGTCCCAGGGTGTCCCATGTCCCCAAGATGCTCCACACTCCTCTGGTGTCCCATCTCCCATGGTGTCCCATGTCCCCAGGTGTCCCCTGTCACCAGGACTTGCCATGTCCCTGAGATGGCTCCTGTCCCCAAGATGCCACCATGGTGTCCCATGTCCCCAGGACACCTCACACCACAGGGTTCTCCACGCACCCACCCTGTCCTCTGTCCCCAAGATGTCCCCAGTCCCCAGGGTGTCCCATGTCCCCAAGGTGTCACATACTCCTGCATTGTCCCACGTCCCTGAGATGTCCCCTGGGTGTCCCATGATGTCCCCAAGATGCTCCATGTCCGCAGGACACCCCATGTCCCCAGGGTTCCCCACACTGCTACATTGTCCCACAGCCCTGAGATGGCTCCTGTCCCCAAGATGCCACCATGGTGTCCCATGTCCCTGAGATGGCTCCTGTCCCCAGGGTGTCCCCAAGATGCTCCACACTCCTCTGGTGTCCCATCTCCCATGGTGTCCCATGTCCCCAGGTGTCCCCTGTCCCCAGGACACGCCATGTCCCCAAGATGGCTCCTGTCCCCAAGATGCCACTATGGTGTCCCTTGTCCCCAGGACACCTCACACCACAGGGTTCTCCATGCACCCACCCTGTCCTCTGTCCCCAAGATGTCCCCTGTCCCCAGGGTGTCCCATGTCCCCAAGGTGCCACATACTCCTGCATTGTCCCACGTCCCTGAGATGTCCCCTGGGTGTCCCATGATGTCCCCAAGATGCTCCATGTCCCCAGGACACCCCATGTCCCCAGGGTTCCCCACACTGCTACATTGTCCCACAGCCCTGAGATGGCTCCTGTCCCCAAGATGCCACCATGGTGTCCCATGTCCCCAAGATGGCTCCTGTCCCCAAGATGCCACCTAGTCCCATGGTGTCCCATGTCCCTGAGATGTCCCCTGTCCCCAGGGTGTCCCATGATGTCCCCAAGATGCTCCATGTCCCCAGGACACCCCATGTCCCCAGGGTGCCCCACACTCCCATGATGTCCCCATCCCTGAGATGTCCCCAGGGTGTCCCCATCCCCCCTCCCACCTCCCCATCCCTCAGCAGAGGATGGACACAGGGTGGGGGGGGGGGGGGGGTGGTGACACCCATGGGTGCCCCTCCAGCACCCAGTGCTGAGGTTGGGCTGAGACCTCCCCCCACCCCACCCCACCCTCAACTCATGACACGTCCCCACGTGGTGCCACCACATCTGGGGGGGCTTTAATGGGGTGCCGGTGGGGCGGGGGTGGGGTCACCCCCCTGGTCAGGAGAAGTCCTGCAGGAAGGTGGTGTAGAAGCGGGTGAGGAGCACCAGGACCTGCTCCAGCTTCGGGGGTGGCAGCAGCAGGGACACCCTGGGGACATGGGGGGGGACGTGGGTGCTGCCACCCAACCTCCACCCAACCCTGGTGGCCACCAAGCGTCACCCACCCGCTGGGCAAAGCCACCTCCCCCCACCCCCACCCAGGTCCTGTCCCCAGCCACCACCATCCAGCAGGTCCCACCTTGGCCAAGCTCAACCAGCCCCACCCAGCCCCCACCCAACCCCCACCCAACACCCACCCAACCCCCACCCAACCCCCTCCCAGCACCCAGCCATGACCCCAGCACCCAGCACCCAACCATGACCCCAGCACCCAACACCCAACCATGGCCCCAGCACCCAACACCCAACCATGACCCCAGCACCCAACCATGACCCCAGCACCCAACACCCAACCATGACCCCAACACCCAACACCCAACCATGACCCCAGCACCCAACCATGACCCCAGCACCCAACACCCAACCATGGCCCCAGCACCCAACACCCAACCATGACCCCAGCACCCAACCATGACCCCAGCACCCAACACCCAACCATGATCTCAGCACCCAGCCATGACCCCAGCACCCAACACCCAACCATGACCCCAACACCCAACCATGACCCCAACACCCAACCATGACCCCAGCACCCAACCATGACCCCAGCACCCAGCACCCAACCATGACCCCAACACCCAACCATGACCCCAACACCCAACCATGACCCCAGCACCCAACACCCAACCATGACCCCAGCACCCACCCCCACCCCCCCCCGCACCCCAGGTGCTGGGTCCCCTCTGCCTGCCCGAAGTGGCTCCCTGGTGCCACCACCACCCCCGTCTCCTCCAGCAGCCTCAGGCAGAAGAAGACATCGGGCTCCAGGCCCAGCTCCTGGGGGGGAGGGGACAGGAGGGGACAAGGGGGTCACCCTGTGCCATCAGGGACCCTGTCCCCAGGTGTCCCTTGTCCCCAAGTGTCTCCTGTCCCCAGGGTGTCCCTTGACCCCAGGGTGTCCCCTGTCCCCAGGTGTCCCTTGTCCCCAGGGTGTCCCCATGTCCCCAAGATGCTCCACACCCCTATGGTGTCCCATCTCCCACGGTGTCCCATGTCCCTGAGATGGCTCCTGTCCCCAGGGTGTCCCTTGTACCCAAGATGCCACATAGTCCCATGATGTCCTACATCTCTGGGATGGCTCCTGTCCCCAGGGTGTCCCCTGTCCCCAGGGTGTCCCCATGGCCTCGGGGTTCCCCAGACTCCCACCTTGTCCCACCTCCCTGAGATGGCTCCTGTCCCCAAAGTGTCCCCTGTCCCCCATCCCTGGGCTGTCCCCTGTCCCCAGGGAGTCCCCTATCCCTAGGTTGTCCCCTGTCCCCAGGATGTCCCATGTCCATGTGGTGTCCCCATGTCCCCAGGTGTCCCTTGTCCCCAGGGCACCCCATGGAATGGCTCCTGTCCCCAGGGTGTCCCATGTCCCCAGGATGTCCCCTAACCCCAGGACGTGCCCTGTCCCCACGGTGTCCCAGTGCCTCATGTCCCCAGGGTGTCCCATGTCCCCAAGATGCCACATAGTCCCATGATGTCCTACATCTCTGGGATGGCTCCTGTCCCCAGGGTGTCCCCATGTCCCCAGGATGTCCCACATCCCCGTGGTGTCCCCTGTCCCCAGGCTGTCCCACATCCATGTGGTGTCCCCTGTCCCCAGGATGTCCCCTGTCCCCAGGGTGTCCCCCTGAGTGTCCCCATGTCCCCGGGGCGCTCACCCGGGCGCGGCGCAGGGCGCGGGGCGGCAGCAGGAGGCGGGGGAAGGCGCGGGGGCCACCCTGGACCTCCTGGCAGCTGAGGGTGGGGACAGGGGACAACTTCTCCTGCAGCAGCCTGGAGTTGTGGGCCAGGGTCTGGAGAACGTCCTGGGGGTGCTGGGGGCAGGGGGAGAACGTCAGGGGGTGGGGTGGGGTGGGGATGGAGATGGGGATGGAGATGGGATGGGATGGGGATGGGATGGGGATGGGGATGGGGATGGGGATGGGGATGGGGATGGAGATGGGGATGGAGATGGAGATGGAGATGGAGATGGAGATGGAGGAGATGGGGATGGGGATGGAGATGGGGATGGGGATGGGATGGAGGAGATGGAGATGGGGATGGAGATGGAGATGGAGATGGAGATGGAGATGGAGATGGAGATGGAGATGGAGATGGGGATGGGGATGGAGATGGGGATGGAGATGGAGATGGGGATGGAGATGGAGATGGAGATGGAGATGGGGATGGGGATGGAGATGGGGATGGAGATGGAGATGGAGATGGAGATGGGGATGGAGATGGGGATGGGGATGGGGATGGAGATGGGGATGGAGATGGAGATGGGGATGGAGATGGAGGAGATGGGGATGGAGATGGAGATGGAGATGGAGATGGAGATGGAGATGGAGATGGAGATGGAGATGGAGATGGGGATGGGGATGGGGATGGAGATGGGGATGGAGATGGAGATGGAGATGGAGATGGGGATGGAGATGGAGATGGAGATGGGGATGGGGATGGAGATGGGGATGGGGATGGAGATGGGGATGGAGATGGAGATGGAGATGGAGATGGAGATGGGGATGGAGATGGAGATGGGGATGGGGATGGAGATGGGGATGGGGATGGAGATGGGGATGGAGATGGGGATGGAGATGGAGATGGGGATGGAGATGGGGATGGAGATGGAGATGGAGATGGAGATGGAGGAGATGGGGATGGAGATGGGATGGAGATGGGATGGGGATGGAGATGGGGATGGAGATGGGGATGGAGATGGGGATGGAGATGGAGATGGGGATGGGGATGGGGATGGAGATGGAGATGGGGATGGAGATGGGGATGGAGATGGGGATGGAGATGGGGATGGAGATGGAGATGGGATGGAGGAGATGGGGATGGGGATGGAGATGGGGATGGAGATGGAGATGGAGATGGAGATGGAGATGGAGATGGAGATGGAGATGGGGATGGGGATGGGGATGGGGATGGAGATGGGATGGAGATGGGATGGGGATGGAGATGGGATGGAGATGGAGATGGGGATGGGGATGGGGATGGAGATGGGATGGAGGAGATGGGGATGGGGATGGAGATGGGGATGGAGATGGAGATGGAGATGGAGATGGAGATGGAGATGGAGATGGAGATGGAGATGGAGATGGAGATGGAGATGGGGATGGGGATGGAGATGGGATGGGGATGGGGATGGAGATGGAGGAGATGGGGATGGGGATGGAGATGGGGATGGAGATGGGGATGGAGATGGAGATGGGGATGGAGATGGAGATGGGGATGGGGATGATGGAGATGGAGGAGATGGGGATGGAGATGGAGATGGAGATGGAGATGGAGATGGAGATGGAGATGGAGATGGGGATGGGGATGGGATGGGGATGGAGATGGGGATGGAGATGGAGATGGAGATGGGGATGGGGATGGGGATGGGGATGGGGATGGAGATGGAGATGGAGATGGGGATGGAGATGGAGATGGAGATGGGGATGGAGATGGAGATGGAGATGGAGATGGGGATGGGGATGGGGATGGAGATGGGGATGGGGATGGGGATGGAGATGGGGATGGGGATGGAGATGGAGGAGATGGGGATGGAGATGGAGATGGGGATGGGGGTGGAGATGGGATGGGGATGGAGATGGGGATGGAGATGGAGATGGGGATGGGGATGGAGATGGGGATGAGGATGGGGATGGAGATGGAGATGGGGATGGAGATGGGGATGGGATGGGGATGGAGATGGAGATGGGGATGGGGATGGTGGGGCAGGGACTTGGTGTTACCTTCTGGAAGGCCGGGTACGATGGGTCACCGGGCTGTGGTGGGTCCATGACCACCTCCAGCATCAGCTGCCCCACGATGGGGGGGTAGACAGAGAGCCCCCAGGTGTAGAAGCTCTTGAGGACACTGGGGTCAACGTTCACCAGCTCGAAGAACCCTGCTCTGAAACCACCCCTGGGCCAGCAGAGGGGGTGGAGATGGTGGGAAAAGGACTTCTTGGGTGGGGGTGGGGAGGTCTGGAGATGTTTGGGGGGACACCACTCACCCCCCAAAGCCCTTGGAGAGGGAGTAGAAGGAGATGAGCTGCACGGTGGAGGCCAAGGGGTCCCCCATCTCCATCAGCACCCTCTTGAAGGACAGGAAGGGTCTCTCGGGGACAAAGGCTCGGTCCTGATGCACCTGCAGCACCCAAGGGTCAGGGGGACCCAGGGTGGGGGGGGGACAAGGCCACCCCCACCCCACCAGCACCCACCTCGTCCGCCAGCAGCAGGAGGTTCTCCTCGGCCACCAGCTGGATGATCTCCTCCATGTTCTGTCTGCTCAGGACGTGGCCTGTCACGGGGACAGCACTGGTGTCCTTCATGGGTGGAGGTCCCACGGGTGTCCCACCACGTGTGGAGACCCCACTGGTGTCCCCCAAGGTGTGGAGACCCCACTGGTGCCCCCCAAGGTGTGGAGACCCAACTGGTGTCCCCCCACTTGTAGAGATCCCACTGGTGTCCCACCATGTGTGGAGATCCCACTGGTGTCCCCCCGGTGTGGGGAGACCCTATTCATGTCCCACCACGTGTGGAGATCCCACTGGTGTCCCTCAGTGTGTGGAGATCCCACTGGTGTCCCCTCAAGCTCTGGAGATCCCACTGGTGTCCCCCAGGGTGTGGAGATCCCACTGGTGTCCCCCAAGCTCTGGAGATCCCACTGGTGTCCCCCAGGGTGTGGAGATCCCACTGGTGTCCCCCAAGGTGTGGAGATCCCACTGGTGTCCCTCAAGGTGTGGAGACCCCACTGGTGTCCCCCAAGGTGTGGAGATCCCACTTGTGTCCCCCCAAGGTGTGGAGACCCCACTGGTGTCCCCCCAGTTGCAGACCCCACTGGTGTCCCCCAAGGTGTGGAGACCCCACTGGTGTCCCCCAAGCTCTGGAGATCCCACTGGTGTCCCCCAAGGTGTGGAGATCCCACTGGTGTCCCCCAAGCTCTGGAGACCCCACTGGTGTCCCCCAAGGTGTGGAGACCCCACTGGTGTCCCCCAAGCTCTGGAGATCCCACTGGTGTCCCCCAAGCTCTGGAGACCCCACTGGTGTCCCCCAGTGTCTGGAGACCCCACTGGTGTCCCACCCCGTGTCCCCATCACCCCCCGCCCCCGGACTCACCGGTGGGGTCCCCGGGGTTGATGACACAGAGGACCTTGGGGTGACACCACCTCCTGGCCCGGGCCACCTCCTGCCGCAGCTCCTGGCCGGCCACCGCCCAGCCCCGCTCCTCGGCCAGGGGGTAGGACAGGGCCACCAACCCGGCCACCGTGGCCACCGCCCCATGGAGCCGGGGACCCGGCACCGGCACCAGGACCCCGGCCGGTGCCACCGCCGCCGCGTCCGCCACCAGCGAGAGGACGTCCTGGCACCGAGGGTCACCGAGGGTCACCGAGGGTCACCGAGGGGGGGTGGCTTTGGGGGTGCCACCAAGGGTCTCCATGGGTGGGTGGGCTTTGGGGTCCCCATGGAGGTGCCACCACCCATCCCCATGGGTGGGTGGCTTTGGGGTCCCCATGGAGGTGCCACCAAGGGTCACCGTGGGTGGGTGGCTTTGGGGTCTCCATGGAGGTGCCACCAAGGGTCACCGTGGGTGGGTGGGCTTTGGGGTCCCCATGGAGGTGCCACCGAGGGTCACCGTGGGTGGGTGGCTTTGGGGTCTCCATGGAGGTGCCACCAAGGGTCACCGTGGGTGGGTGGGCTTTGGGGTCCCCATGGAGGTGCCACCACCCATCTCCATGGGTGGGTGGGCTTTGGGGTCCCCATGGAGGTGCCACCACCCATCTCCATGGGTGGGTGGGCTTTGGGGTCCCCATGGAGGTGCCACCACCCATCTCCATGGGTGGGTGGGCTTTGGGGTCTCCATGGAGGTGCCACCAGGGGTCACCGTGGGCTTTGGGGTCCCCATGGAGGTGCCACCAAGGGTCACCGTGGGTGGGTGGACTTTGGGGTCCCCATGGAGGTGCCACCACCAATCCCCATGGTTGGGTGGGCTTTGGGGTCCCCATGGAGGTGCCACCACCAGTGTCCATGGTTGGGTGGGCTTTGGGGTCCCCATGGAGGTGCCACCAAGGGTCACCGTGGGTGGGTGGGCTTTGGGGTCTCCATGGAGGTGCCACCACCCATCTCCATGGGTGGGTGCGCTTTGGGGTCCCCATGGAGGTGCCACCACCAGTGTCTGTCCCCCCCTTACCACCATGGCGGCCGCGGTGCCGCTGCAGGGGACAATGCACCGGTGGTCACTGCAGATGCCACCATCCCTCCTCTCCAGGTACCGGGCCACCTTCCTGGCCACCACCTGGGTGACATACTCCAGGTTGTACCCCCCTGGGGACACATCTGCTGTCACCAACTCTTCTCCATCCATGGAGCTGTTGGTGTCCCCCACCCTGGTGTCCCCCCATTGTCACCCTACCTGGGCCACCACCACCCTGGAGATGACCCAGGATGTCCCCCGCGCGCCGCTGGGCGTCCTCTGCCAGGTTGGTGGCACCCAGGAGCTCGGGGTAGGTGCAGATGGCGGCCACCTAGGAAGACCCAACCTTGGGCCACCCATGGCCACCCCCAAGGTGCCACCACCCACCCCATGACACCACCAAGGTGTCACCACCCATCCCATGGCCACCCCCAAGGTGCCACCACCCACCCCATGACACCCCCAAGGTGCCACCACCAGGGTGAAGATCTGTGGGGCTTTGGGTGGCCATGGGGGTCTCTTGGTGGCCATGGGGACCTGTGGGTCCCTTGGTTGCCATCAGAGTCTCTTGGTGGCCATGGAGGTCTCTTGGTGGCCATGGGGCTCTGTGGGGCTCTTGGTGGCCATGGGGGTCTCTTGGTGGCTATGGGACTCTGTGGGTCTCTTAGTGGCCATGGGGGGCTCTTGGTGGCCATCGGGGTCTCTTGGTGGCCACAGCTCCCCATGGGTCTCTTGGTGGCCATGGGGCTCTGTGGGGCTCTTGGTGGCCATGGGGGTCTCTTGGTGGCCATGGGGACCTGTGGGTCTCTTGGTGGCCATGGGGGTCTCTTGGTGGCCATGGGAACCTGTGGGTCCCTTGGTGGCCATCAGAGTCTCTTGGTGGCCATGGGGGTCTCTTGGTGGCCATGGGGCTCTGTGGGTCTCTTGGTGGCCATGGGGGGCTCTTGGTGGCCATCGAGGTCTCTTGGTGGCCACAGCTCCCCATGGGTCTCTTGGTGGCCATGGGGGGTCTCTTGGTGGCCATGGGGCTCTGTGGGGCTCTTGGTGGCCATGGGGGTCTCTTGGCGGCCATGGGGACCTGTGGGGCTCTTAGTGGCCATGGGGGTCTCTTGGTGGCCATCGGGGTCTCTTGGTGGCCATGGGGTGTCTCTTGGTGGCCACGGGGCTCTCTGATGTTCCTCACCCCCCCCCGTGGTTGTGTTGGTGGCCACGGGGGCTACCAGTTACCTGCTGGAGGAAGGTGGCAGGTTGGTGGCCAAGGGCCACAGCGTCCCCCGAGTGACAGTGGATGACCTCGGTGAAGGGCTTGTCCCCACCCTTGGGGACACCAAAGGTCACCACCCCCTGTCCCCCCCATGTCCCCCTGTCCCCCCGTGTCCCCCTGTCCCCCCCGTATCCCCCTGTCCCCTCCCTGTCCCCTCCCTGTCCCCCTGTCCCCCCCTGTGTCCCCCCGTCCCCTCCCTGTCCCCCTGTCCCCCCCCTCGTGTCCCCCTGTCCCCCCCGTGTCCCCCTGTCCCCCCCGTGTCCCCTGTCCCCTCCTGTCCCCCTGTCCCCCCCGTGTCCCCCTATCCCCTCCCTGTCCCCCTCGTGTCCCCCCCCCCCAGAGCCCAGGAGATGCCGCCATGTTGGGGGGTGGTGGCCCAGGACCCCCCCAGTGGGGACACGGGGAGGGGGGACACGGAGGGGGGAGGGGACCTGAGGGACCTGGGGACACCTGGGGACACCTGGGGGGGGACACAGAGGGACGTGAGTGGCCACGGGGCTCTGTGGGGCTCTTGGTGGCCATGGGGATCTCTGGGTGGCCATGGGGGTCTCTTGGTGGCCATGGGGGTCTCTGGGGCTCTTGGTGGCCATGGGGGTCTCATGGTGGCCATGGGGGGCTCGTGGTGGCCATGGGGACCTGTGGGGTCTCTTGGTGGCCGTGGGGGTCTCTTGGTGGCCATGGGGGTCTCTGGGGCTCTTGGTGGCCATGGGGGTCTCTTGGTGGCCATGGAGGGCTCGTGGTGGCCATGGGGACCTGTGGGGTCTCTTGGTGGCCATGGGGACCTGTGGGGTTCTTGGTGGCCATGGGGGTCTCTGGGTGGCCATGGGGACCTGTGGGGCTCTTGGTGGCCATGGGGGTCTCTTGGTGGCCATGGGGGTCTCTGGGTGGCCATGGGGGTCTTTTGGTGGCCATGGGGGTCTCTGGGTGGTCATTGGGGTCTCTGGGTGGTCATTGGGGTTTGTTGGTGGCCATGGGGACCTGTGGGGCTCTTGGTGGCCATGGGGGTCCCTTGGTGACCATGGGGGTCTGTGGGTGTCCATGGGGGTCTCTTGGTGGCCATTGGGGTCTCTTGGTGGCCATGGGGGGCTCTTGGTGGCCATAGGGGTCTCTTGGTGGCCATGAAGTTCTCTTGGTGGCCATGGGGGTCTCTGGGTGGCCATGGGGGTCTCTCTTGGTAGCCATGGGGGTCTCTTGGTGGCCGTGGGGGGCTGTGGGTGTCCATGGGGGTCTCTTGGTGGCCACAGCTCCCCGTGGGGCTCTTGGTGGCCATGGGGGTCTCTTGGTGGCCATGGGCATCTGTGGGGCTCTTGGTGGCCATGGGGGTCTCTTGGTGGCCACGGGGCTCTGTGGGTCCCTTGGTGTCCATGGGGGTCTCTGGTTGGCCACGGCTCCCCGTGGGGCTCTTGGTGGCCATGGTGGTCCCTTGGTGGCCATGGCTACCCTTGGGTTTCTTGGTGACCATGGGGATCTCTTGGTGGCCATGGGGCTCTGTGGGTCCCTTGGTGGCCATGGGGGGCTCTTGGTGGCCATGGGGGTCTCTGGGTGGCCATGGGGGTCCCTTGGTGGCCATGGGGGTCTCTTGGTGGCCATTGGGGTCTCTTGGTGGACATGAGGGTCTCTTGGTGGCCATGCGGGTGTCTTGGTGGCCATGGGGACCTGTGGGGCCCTTGGTGGCCACGGGGGTCTGTGGGGCTCTTGGTGGCCATGGGGGTCTCTTGGTGGCCATCGGGGTCTCTTGGTGGCCATGGGGCTCTGTGGGTCTCTTGGTGGCCATGGGGGTCCCTTGGTGGCCATGGGGATCTCTTGGTGTCCATGGGGACCTGTGGGGCTCTGGGTGGCCATGGGGGGGGTCTCTTGGTGGCCATGAGGCTCTGTGGGGCTCTTGGTGGCCACAGGGGTCTCTTGGTGGCCATGGGGACCTGTAGGGCTCTTGGTGGCCACGGGGCTCTGTGGGGCTCTTGGTGGCCATGGGGCTCTGTGGGTCCCTTGGTGGCCACGGGGGTCTCTTGGTGGCCACGGGGGGTCCCTTGGTGGCCCCGGCTCCCCGTGGGTCTCACCTGGGCCAGCTCCTCCTCGATGGCCGCCGCCCGCTGGAGCAGCCGCTGCAGTGGGGCCGGGGCCGGGTCCCCGCGGGGGGGGGGGACCCCGGGGTGGGGGGGGGCCGCTGGCCCCCGAGGTGCCGACCCCCGCCATGGCCCGAGCCGTGGGGCAGGGGTGGGGCTGGGGCAGGGGTTATGGGGCAGGGGTGGGGCTGGGTTAATGGTTATGGGGCAGGGGTGGGGCTGGGTTAATGGTTATGGGGCTGGGTTAATGGTTATTGGGCTGGGTTAATGGTTATGGGGCGGGGATGGGGCTGGGTTAATGGTTATGGGGCAGGGATGGGGCTGGGTTAATGGTTATGGGGCAGGGGTGGGGCTGGGTTAATGGTTATGGGGCGGGGTTAATGGTTATGGGGCTGGGGCAGTGGTTATGGGGCTGGGTTAATGGTTATGGGGCTGGGGTGGGGCTGGGGCAGGGGTTATGGGGCTGGGTTAATGGTTATGGGGCAGGGGTGGGGTTGGGTTAATGGTTATGGGGAGGGTTAATAGTTATGGGGCAGGGTTAATGGTTATGGGGCAGGGTTAATGGTTATGGAGCTGGGATGGGGCTGGGTTAATGGTTATGGGGCAGGGGTGGGGCTGGGGCAGGGGTTATGGGGCAGGGTTAATGGTTATGGGGCTGGGTTAATGGTTATGGGGCAGGGATGGGGCTGGGGCAGGGGTGGGGCTGGGTTAATGGCTATGGGGCTGGGATGGGGCTGGGTTAATGGTTATGGGGCTGGGTTAATGGTTATGGGGCAGGGGTGGGGCTGGGTTAATGGTTATGGGGCTGGGTCGGTGGTTATGGGGCTGGGTCAGTGGTTATGGGGCTGGGGTGGGGCAGGGTCAGTGGTTATGGGGCAGGGTCAGTGGTTATGGGTCAGTGGTTATGGGGCAGGCTCAGTGGTTATGGGGCAGGGTCAGTGGTTATGGGGCAGGCTCAGTGGTGCCCCACGGGTGCTCCATGCTCTATGGGGGGCTCAGCCCCACAGGGGGCCCCAGAAGTTGTTGGGCTCCACCAGTGACCTCCAGTGAGCACCTGGCCCAGGGACGGGGACCCCAGGGGACAACTGGGGTGGAGACCCCACTGGTGTCCCCCCACATCTGGAGACCCCACTGGTGTCCCATCATGGGTGGAGACCCCACTGGTGACCCCCGAGGTCTGGAGATCCCACTGGTGTCCCCCAAGCTCTGGAGACCCCACTGGTGTCCCCCCACGTCCGGAGATCCCACTGGTGTCCCCCAAGCTCTGGAGACCCCACTGGTGCCCCCCAACATGTGGAGACCCCACTGGTGTCCGCCCATGGGTGGAGACCCCACTGGTGTCTCATCATGGGTGGAGACCCCACTGGTGTCCCCCCAAGCTCTGGAGACCCCACTGGTGTCCCCCAGGGTGTGGAGATCCCACTGGTGTCCCCCCACGTCCAGAGATCCCACTGGTGTCCCCCCAAGGTGTGGAGACCCCACTGGTATCCCCCAAGGTCTGGAGACCCCATTCATGTCCCACCACTTGTGGAGATCCCACTGGTGTCCCCCAGGGTGTGGAGATCCCACTGGTGTCCCCCAAGGTGTCCCCCTGAAGACCCCCCACCCATCTCACTCCCATCTCCTCCCCACTTCGTCCTCTCCCTGGTGGTGGCACCTCCATGGGGACCCCAAAGCCCACCCACCCATGGACACTGGTGGTGGCACCTCCATGGTGACCCCAAAGCCCACCCACCCATGGGGATGGGTGGTGGCACCTCCATGGGGACCCCAAAGCCACCCACCCACGGTGACCCTTGGTGGCACCTCCATGGAGACCCCAAAGCCACCCACCCACGGTGACCCTTGGTGGCACCTCCATGGAGACCCCAAAGCCCACCCACCCACGGTGACCCTTGGTGGCACCTCCATGGGGACCCCAAAGCCCACCCACCCACGGTGACCCTTGGTGGCACCTCCATGGGGACCCCAAAGCCCACCCACCCACAGTGACCCTTGGTGGCACCCCCAAAGCCCACCCACCCATGGAGATGGGTGGTGGCACCTCCATGGAGACCCCAAAGCCCACCCACCCATGGAGATGGGTGGTGGCACCCCCAAAGCCCACCCACCCACGGTGACCCTTGGTGGCACCTCCATGGAGACCCCAAAGCCACCCACCCATGGGGATGGGTGGTGGCACCTCCATGGAGACCCCAAAGCCCACCCACCCACGGAGATGACGTCCAACCCAACTTGGTCACTACCCTTTTATTCATGGGGGGGTTCCTGAGGGGTGGGAGGTGACCTTGCCCACTGTCCTGGTGTCCCCCCACCCCACCCAGCCAGGGGGACACGGGGACAGTGTGGTGGGACCACCCAGGAGATGGGGGTGACCTTGGGTCCCCAACCTGAGAAGGTCAGAAGAGGTTGAAGACCCCAAGACCACCCAGGAGATGGGGGTGACCTTGGGTCCCCAACCTAAGGAGGCACAAAGAGGTTGAAGACCCCAAGACCACCCAGGAGATGGGGGTGACCTTGGGTCCCCAACCTAAGAGGGTCAGAAGAGGTTGGAGACCCCAAGACTTTGAAGACCACCAAGACCACCCAAGGGCAAGGTCCCGGCCGGCGGCACCCAGGGCCCCGTGGGGAGTGTGGGGTGGTGGGTGCTGGGTGGGTGGGTGCTGGGTGGGTGCTGGGGTGGGGTGGTGGGGTGCTGGGGTGGGGTGGGACGGGGGGACATCACGAGAACTCCTTGACAAACTTGGTGTAGAAGCTGCTGAGCTTCTCCAGCAGGACCTGCAGCTTCTCAGTGGGGGGCAGGATGGTCATCCTGGAGTGGAGATGGAGGAGATGGGTGCTGGGGGGTGGTCCCACCACCCCTCCAGGACCTTCTGGGTGGTCCCCACCAAGCCCCCTCCCACCACCCACCCAACACCCAACCCATTGACCAACCCAACCCCATCTTCTCCTTCCACCTCCAACTCATTGGGGTCTTGGTGGGGTTCCAACCTCATGGCACCACCTGGGACCTCCAACCCTGACCCAGGACCACCCAGCCCACCCAGGACCACCCACCCAGGAGCACCCACCCTGGAGCACCCACCCAGGAGCACCCACCTGAAGTGGAAGGTGCCCTCACGTTGGCCAAAGCCGCTGCCGGGCACCACGCAGATCCCGGTCTCCTCCAGGAGCTTCATGCAGAAGAACATGTCTGGGGCCTGACCTTCAGCCTGGGGGGTGGGACAGGGGCACCCATGGGTGGTCATTGGGGTGCTGGACCCATGGGTGGGGCAGGATCCAGCCCCAAACATCTCAAGGAGCTTTGGGTCATTGATTGGGACCAGTCCCACCACCCCCAGGACCCATCCTGACCAGTCCCACCACCCCTGGGACCCATCCTGACCCGTCCCACCACCCCCAGGACCCATCCTGACCAGTCCCACCACCCCCAGGACCCATCCTGACCAGTCCCACCACCCCCAGGACCCATCCTGACCAGTCCCACCAGCCCTGGGACCCATCCTGACCATCCCCACCACCCCTGGGACCCCTCCTGACCAGTCCCACCACCCCCAGGACCCCTCCTGACCAGTCCCACCACCTCCAGGACCCATCCTGACCATCCCCACCACCTCCAGGACCCATCCTGACCAGTCCCACCAGCCCTGGGACCCATCCTGACCATCCCCACCACCCCTGGGACCCCTCCTGACCAGTCCCACCACCCCCAGGACCCCTCCTGACCAGTCCCACCACCTCCAGGACCCATCCTGACCATCCCCACCACCTCCAGGACCCATCCTGACCAGTCCCACCACCTCCAGGACCCACCCTGACCACCCCCACCACCTCCAGGACCCCTCCTGACCAGTCCCACCACCCCCAGGACCCATCCTGACCATCCCCACCACCCCTGGGACCCACCCTGACCATCCCCACCACCCCTGGGACCCCTCCTGACCATCCCCACCACCCCCAGGACCCATCCTGACCATCCCCACCACCCCTGGGACCCACCCTGACCATCCCCACCACCCCTGGGACCCATCCTGACCATCCCCACCACCTCCAGGACCCATCCTGACCATCCCCACCACCTCCAGGACCCATCCTGACCAGTCCCACCACCCCCAGGACTCATCCTGACCAGTCCCACCACCCCTGGGACTCATCCTGACCATCCCCACCACCTCCAGGACCCATCCTGACCACCCCCACCACCCCCAGGACCCCTCCTGACCATCCCCACCACCTCCAGGACCCATCCTGACCAGTCCCACCACCCCCATGACCCACCCTGACCATCCCCACCACCCCCATGACCCATCCTGACCAGTCCCACCACCCCTGGGACCCCTCCTGACCCCCCCAGGAGAAGACCTTGGCGGTGGCCACGGCGCGGGGCGGGAGGTCCATGCGGGGGAAGGAGTACATGGCGCCCTGCACCGGGTTGCAGTGGATCCCTGGGGTCTGGTTGAAGATCTTCTGGGTCAGTTGGGCCTTGTGGGCCAAGGTCTTGAGTATGGCTTGCTTCTCCTGCCAGGGTGGGACAGGACTTCTCCATCATCTCCATCCCCATCCCCATCCCATCTCCGTCCCCATCTCCATCCCCATCTCCATCCCCATCCGCATCTCCATCCCCATCCCCATCTCCATCCCATCTCCATCCCCATCTCCATCTCCATCCCCATCTCCATCTCCATCTCCATCTCCATCTCCATCCCCATCCCCATCTCCATCCCATCTCCATCTCCATCCCCATCCCCATCTCCATCTCCATCCCCATCCCCATCCCCATCTCCACCCCCATCCCCACCCCACCCCACCCCACCCCACCCCACACCTTCATGAAGAGCTCATAGGAAGGTTCTCCAGGTTGGGGTGGGTTCACCACCGTGTCCAGCAGGATCTGCCCAGGTACAGGTGGACACAACTTCACTGACACCAACTTGGAGAGCTGCTGCTTCACCTCGGGGTCCATGTTCACCACCTCCACAAAGCCACTGCGGAACCCACACCTGGAGAGAGACCACCCCCTGGTGCCACCAACCACCACACCTGGCTGGAGACCACCCCCTGGGGCCACCAACCACCACACCTGGAGAGACACCACCCCCTGGTGCCACCAACCCACCACACCTGGACAGAGACCACCCCCTGGGGCCACCAACCCACCACACCTGGTGCCACCAACCCACCACACCTGGACAGAGACCACCCCCTGGGGCCACCAACCCACCACACCTGGTGCCACCAACCCACCACACCTGGAGAGACACCACCCCCTGGGGCCACCAACCACCACACCTGGCTGGAGACCACCCCCTGGTGCCACCAACCCACCACACCTGGACAGAGACCACCACATGGTCCCACCAACCACCACACCTGGAGAGACACCACCCCCTGGGGCCACCAACCACCACACCTGGAGAGACACCACCTCCTGGGGCCACCAACCACCACACCTGGACAGAGACCACCCCCTGGGGCCACCAACCCACCACACCTGGCTGGAGACCACCCCCTGGGGCCACCAACCCACCACACCTGGAGAGACACCACCCCCTGGTGCCACCAACCTGGTGGAGACCCCAGATGGGACCCATGGGGGGGGCACACCTGGGTGGAGACCCCAGATGGGACCCTTGGGTGGGGCACCCATCAGGAGGGACCCATGGAGAGGAAGCTCTGGAGAAGGACCCACAGATGGAGCCATGGATGGGGGTTCTTGATGGGAACCCACAGACAAGGAGCCACCAGGTTGTCCCCACAGGTTTGGGGCATCTCCATCTCCAGCCATGGGACCCATAGGGTCATGGCATCTCCATCCCCACCCCAGGAGATCCATAGGGTGGTGACATCTCCAAATCATCACATCCATGGGGTGGTGGCATCACCATCCCCATCCTTGGACCCATAGAGCTCTGTCATCTCCATCTCCACCCCAGGAGATCCATGGGGTGGTGACATCCCCAACCCATGGCACCCATTAGGTGGTGGCATCACCATCTCCCCCCCAGATGATCCATGGGGTGGTGGCATCACCATCCCCACCGTTGGACCCAGAGAGCTCTGTCATCTCCACCTCCACCCCAGGAGATCTATGGGGTGGTGGCATCTCCATCTCCATCCCAGGAGATCCATGGGGTGGTGGCATCTCCAAATCATCACATCCATGGGGTGGTGGCATCACCATCCCCAACCCTTGGACCCACAGAGCTACATCATCTCCATCTCCACCCCAGAAGATCCATGGGGTGGTGACATCCCCAACCCATAGCACCCATTAGGTGGTGGCATCTCCATCTCCAACCCAGATGATCCATGGGGTGGTGGCATCACCATCCCCATCCTTGGACCCACAAGGCCATGGCATCACCATCTCCACCCCAGATGATCCATGGGGTGGTGACATCTCCAACCCATGGCACCCATGAGGTGGTGGCTTCACCATCCCCAACCCATCACATCCATGAGGTGGTGGCATCTCCATCCCCATCCTTGGACCCACAAGGCCATGGCATCACCATCTCCACCCCAGATGATCCATGGGGTGGTGACATCTCCAACCCATGGCACCCATGAGGTGGTGGCTTCACCATCCCCAACCCATCACATCCATGAGGTGGTGGCATCTCCATCCCCATCCTTGGACCCACAAGGCCATGGCATCTCCATCCCCACCCCAGATGATCCATGGGGTGGTGGCATCTCCATCCCCACTCTTGGACCCAGAGAGCTCTGTCATCACCATCCCCAACCCATCACATCCACGGGGTGGTGGCATCACCATCTCCACCCCAGATGATCCATGGGGTGGTGGCATCTCCATCCCCAACCCTCAGCCCCACGGACCTCCACCATCTCCACCCTCACCCCAGATCTTTGCCCCCCTTAGGACCTGCAGGACCAGGACCACCCACCCCTGGGTGGTTAGGGGGGGTGGGGGACAGTGCCTGGTGGGACTCACTCTCCCATGAAGCCCTTGGAGACAGAGTGGAAGGAGGCCAACTCCACCACCTCCGAGTAGGGTGGCCCCATCTCAAACAGGACCTTCTTGAAGGAGTGGAAGGCCGAGCCCTCGGCGTAGACGTTGTCCTGGTACACCTGAGGTGGGGACAAGGGGTTGGGTGGTCACCTGGACACCATGACCCACCCCAGGATGGAGCTTGGAGACCACTCCCCATGGGTCCTGCTCACCTCATCAGCCATGAGGAAGAGCTTCTCCTCAAAGGCGAACTTGATGACGTCCTCGATGCACTCTCTGCTCTGCACCTGCCCTGGGGGGACATGGCCATGGGGGTCCACCATGGCATCGTGGTCCAGGTGATGGGCCAGCCCCACCCATGGGTGGGACAGACCCAGTCCTGCTACTGGGGTGGGTGTTGGGGGACATGGCCATGGGGGTCCACCATGGCATCGTGGTCCAGGTGATGGGCCAGCCCCATCCATGGGTGGGACAGACCCGGTCCTGGTACTGGGGTGGGTGTTGGGGGACATGGCCATGGGGGTCCACCATGGCATCGTGGTCCAGCCCCATCCATGGGGGGGTTATGGTGGGACAGACCCAGTCCTGGTACTGGGGTGGGTGTTGGGGGACATGGTCATGGGTGTCCACCACGGCATCGTGGTCCAGCCCCATCCATGGGGGGTTATGGTGGGACAGACCCAGTCCTGGTACTGGGGTGGGTGTTGGGGGTCATGGTCTCCACCAAAGCCAACCCCAACATCAGGAGAGCGTTGGAGGTCCCAGTCCCAGTCCTGGGGATCCCACCAGGGTAATGGGGGGTCCTACTCCAACCTTGGGGTCCTCATCCAGACACGGGGTCCCAGCCCTGGGGTCCCTGACCAGTCTTGGGGTCCCAGGGTCAAAACTCAGGTCCCACCACAGAGGTCCCAACCCAGAGGACCCAGCCCAGCCCAGAGACCCCATCCCAGGGGCCTCAATTCACCCCAGGGGTCCCACCCCAAGGGTCCCATCCCAGATGTCCCATCCCACGTGTCCCACCTCAGAGGTCCCCATCCCATCCCAGAGATCCCACCCCACATGTCCCACCACAGATGTCCCCATCCCATTCCAGATGTCCCACTCCACGTGTCCCCATCCCATGTGTCCCACCACAGAGGTCCCATCCCAGATGTTCCCACCCCACCTCATGGGTCCCACCCCCCGTGTCCCACCATAAAGATCCCACCCCACGTGTCCCATCCCATGTGTTCCACCCCAGAGGTCCCCATCCCACGTGTCCCACCTCAGAGGTCCCCATCCCACCCCACATGTCCCATCCCACGTGTCCCACCTCAGAGATCCCCACCCCACCCCATGTGTCCCACCACAAAGATCCCATCCCAGATGTCCCCACCCCATCTCATGTGTCCCACCACAAAGATCCCATCCCAGATGTCCCCACCCCATCCCATGTGTCCCACCACAAAGATCCCATCCCACATGTCCCATCTCAGAGCTCCCATCCCATGTGTCCTACCACAAAGATCCCATCCCAGATGTCCTCACCCCATCCCATGTGTCCCACCACAAAGATCCCATCCCAGATGTCCCCACCCCATCCCATGTGTCCCACCACAAAGATCCCATCCCAGATGTCCCCACCCCATCCCATGTGTCCCACCACAGAGGTCCCACCCCAGGTGTCCCCACCCCACCCCATGTGTCCCACCACAAAGATCCCACCTCAGATGTCCCCACCCCACCCCAGATGTCCCACCCCACGTGTCCCCACCCCGCCCCAGGTGTCCCCAGCCCCGTTACCGGTGGGGTTCCCGGGGTTGATGACACACAGCACCCGCGGGTGACAGCGCTGGCGCCCCTCGGCCAGCGCCCGCCGCAGCTCGGCCAGGTCCAGGCCCCAGCACTTCTCCTCCTCCAGGAAGTACCCGACCTGGGCGGCCTCCAGCTCGGCGATGGCGGCCGAGTACAGCGGGTACTGCGGGATGGGCACCAGCACCCCCGTGCGGGACCGCCCCGAGCCCCACACCAGCAGCTTCAGGATGCTCTGGGGACACCGACGGGGAGGTCATGGACATGGAGGTCATGGGGGTGGAGAACATGGGGATGGAGATCATGGGGGTGGAGATCATGGGGATGGAGATGGTGGCCATGGGGATGGAGCTCAGAGGGGTGGAGGTCATGGGGATGGAGATGGAGAACATGGTGATGGAGGGCACGAGGGTGGAGGTCATGGAGATGAAGATGATGGAGATGGAGATGATGGAGATGGAGGACATGGGGGTGGAGATCATGGAGATGGAGATCATGGGGATGGAGATGGAGGGCATGGGGATGGAGATGGAGATGATGGGGATGGAGGACATGGGGATGGAGATCATGGGGATGGAGATCATGGGGATGGAGATGGAGGCCATGGAGATGGAGATGGAGGGCATGGAGATGGAGATGGAGGGCATGGAGATGGAGATGGTGGCCATGGGGATGGAGCTCAGAGGGGTGGAGGTCATGGGGATGGAGATGGAGAACATGGTGATGGAGGGCACGAGGGTGGAGGTCATGGAGATGAAGATGATGGAGATGGAGATGATGGAGATGGAGGACATGGGGGTGGAGATCATGGAGATGGAGATCATGGGGATGGAGATGGAGGGCATGGGGATGGAGATGGAGATGATGGGGATGGAGGACATGGGGATGGAGGGCATGAGGGTGGAGGTCATGGAGATGAAGATGATGGAGATGAAGATGATGGAGATTGAGATCATGGGGATAGAGATCATGGAGATGGAGGTCATGAGGATGGAAGTCATGGTGATGGAGATGAAGAGCATGGGGATGGAGATGGAGATCATGGAGATGGAGATCATGGAGATGGAGATCATTGGGGTGGAGGTCATGGGGATGGAGATGAAGACCATGGAGATGCAGGTCATGGAAATGCAGATGATAGAGGTCATGGAGATGGAGATCATGGGGATCGAGATGGAGGTCATGGTGGCCATGGGGATGGAGGCCCAGGGATGGTGGCCATGGGGATGGAGGCCCAGGGCCCAGCTCGGCGATGGCGGCCGAGTACAGCGGGTACTGCGGGATGGGCACCAGCACCCCCGTGCGGGACCGCCCCGAGCCCCACACCAGCAGCTTCAGGATGCTCTGGGGACACCAACGGGGAGGGGGAGGTCAGGGGGGTGGAGATCGTGGAGATGCAGATAAAGGTCATGGAGATCATGGGGATGGAGATGGAGGCCATGGAGATGGAGATGGTGGGCATGGGGATGGAGCTCATAGGGGTGGAGGACATGGGGATGGAGATGGAGATGATGGGGATGGAGGACATGGGGATGGAGGTCATGGGGGTGGAGGTCATGGGGATGGAGATGAAGAGCATGGGGATGGAGATCATAGAGATGGAGGTCATGGGGATGGACATCAAGGGGATGGAGGTCATGGGGATGGAGATGGAGGCCATGGGGATGGAGGTCATGGGGGTGGAAGTCATGGGGGTGGAGATCATGGGGGTGGAAGTCATGGTGATGGAGATGAAGAGCATGGGGATGGAGATCATGGAGATGGAGGTCATGGGGATGGACATCAAAGGGATGGAGGTCATGGACATGGAGGTCATGGGGATGGAGATGGAGATGATGGAGATGGAGGGCATGAGGGTGGAGGTCATGGAGATGAAGATGATGGAGATGAAGATGATGGAGATTGAGATCATGGGGATAGAGATCATGGAGATGGAGGTCATGGGGATGGACATCAAGGGGATGGAGGTCATGGGGATGGAGATGGAGGCCATGGGGATGGAGGTCATGGGGATGGAGATGAAGACCATGGAGATGCAGGTCATGGAAATGCAGATGATAGAGGTCATGGAGATGGAGATCATGGGGATCGAGATGGAGGTCATGGTGGCCATGGGGATGGAGGCCCAGGGATGGTGGCCATGGGGATGGAGGCCCAGGGCCCAGCTCGGCGATGGCGGCCGAGTACAGCGGGTACTGCGGGATGGGCACCAGCACCCCCGTGCGGGACCGCCCCGAGCCCCACACCAGCAGCTTCAGGATGCTCTGGGGACACCAACGGGGAGGTCATGGACATGGAGGTCATGGGGATGGAGGACATGGGGATGGAGAACATGGGGATGGAGATCATGGGGGTGGAGATCATGGGGATGGAGATGGAGGCCAAAGAGATGGAGATGGAGGTCATGGGGATGGAGATGGAGGGCATGGGGATGGAGGTCACGAGGGTGGAGGTCATGAGGGTGGAGGTCATGGAGATGAAGATGATGGAGATGAAGATGATGGAGATGGAGATCATGGGGGTGGAGATCATGGGGATAGAGATCATGGAGATGGAGGTGATGGAGATGGAGATGAAGAGCATGGGGATGAAGATGGAGGTGATGGGGATGGAGATGGAGGTGATGGAGATGGAGATGAAGAGCATGGGGATGAAGATGGAGGTGATGGGGATGGAGATGGAGGTGATGGAGATGGAGGCCATGGGGATGGAGGTCATGGGGATGGAGGTCATGGAGGTGGAGATGGAGGACATGGAGATGGAGGCCATGGGGATGGAGGCCATGGGGATGGAGGTCATGGGGATGGAGGTCATGGAGGTGGAGATGGAGGCCATGGGGATGGAGGTCATGGGGATGGAGGTCATGGAGGTGGAGATGGAGGTCATGGGGATGGAGGACATGGGGATGGAGGTCATGGGGGTGGAAGTCATGGTGATGGAGATGAAGGGCATGGAGATGGAGATCATGGAAATGCAGATGATAGAGGTCATGGAGATGGAGATCATGGGGATGGAGGTCATGGGGATGGAGATGAAGGGCATGGGGATGGAGGTCATAAGGGTGGAGGTCATGGGGATGGGGATGGAGGTCATGAGCGTGGAAGTCATGGTGATGGAGATGAAGAGCATGGGGATGGAGATCATGGAGATGGAGGTCATGGGGATGGAGATCATGGAGATGGAGGTCATGAGGATGGAAGTCATGGTGATGGAGATGAAGAGAATGGGGATGGAGATGGAGATCATGGAGATGGAGGTCATGGGGATGGAGATGATGGAGATGGAGGTCATGGAGATGGAGATCATGGGGATGGAGATCATGGGGGTGGAGGTCATGGGGATGGAGATGAAGACCATGGAGATGCAGGTCATGGAAATGCAGATGATAGAGGTCATGGAGATGGAGATCATGGGGATCAAGATGGAGGTCATGGTGGCCATGGGGATGGAGGCCCAGGGATGGTGGCCATGGGGATGGAGGCCCAGGGCCCAGCTCGGCGATGGCGGCCGAGTACAGCGGGTACTGCGGGATGGGCACCAGCACCCCCGTGCGGGACCGCCCCGAGCCCCACACCAGCAGCTTCAGGATGCTCTGGGGACACCGACGGGAGGGGGAGGTCAGGGGGTGGAGATCGTGGAGATGGAGAACATGGGGGTGGAGATGATTGAGATGGAGGACATGGGGATGGAGATCATGGGGGTGGAGATCATGGGGATAGAGATCATGGACATGGAGGTCATGGAGATGGAGATGAAGAGCATGGGGATGGAGATGGAGATCATGAGGATGAAGGTCATGGGAGTGGAGGTCATAGGAGTGGAGGTCATGGGGATGGAGATGATGGAGATGGAGGTCATGGAGATGGAGATGAAGAGCATGGGGATGGAGATGGAGATCATGGAGATGGAGGCCATGGGGATGGAGGTCATGGGAATGGAGGTCATAGGGGTGGAGGTCATGGGGATGGAGATGATGGAGATGGAGAACATGGAGGTGGAGGTCATGGGGGTGGAGGCCATGGGGATGGAGGTCATGGGAATGGAGGTCATAGGGGTGGAGGTCATGGGGATGGAGATGATGGAGATGGAGAACATGGAGGTGGAGGTCATGGGGGTGGAGAACATGGGGACGGAGGTCATGGGATTGGAGGACATGAGGATGGAGATGGAGATGATGGGGATGAAGATAGAGCTCATGGGGATCATGGGGATGGAGATGGAGGCCAAAGAGATGAAGATGGACATCAAGGGGATGGAGGTCATGGACATGGAGGTCATGGAGATGGAGATGGTGGGCATGGGGATGGAGCTCATAGGGGTGGAGGTCATAGCGGTGGAGGTTATGAGGATGGAGATGGAGATGATGGAGATGGAGGGCACGAGGGTGGAGGTCATGAGGGTGGAGGTCATGGGGATGGAGATGAAGATGATGGAGATGGAGATGATGGAGATGGAGGTCATGGGGGTGGAGAACATGGGGATGGAGATGGAGATGATGGGGATGAAGATAGAGGTCATGGAGATCATGGGGATGGAGATGAAGAGCATGGGGATGAAGATGGAGGTCATGGAGATGGAGGACATGGG